>JAQQAC010002172.1:33232310-33268539 GCA_029783875.1 Phataginus tricuspis | reverse complement strand
CTTCATCAGTCACCCTTCCTTCATCAGTCAATCACCCTTCCTTCATCAGTCACCCTTCCTTCATCAGTCAATCACCCTTCCTTCATCAATCACCCTTCCTTCATCAGTCACCCTTCCTTCATCAGTCAATCACCCTTCCTTCATCGCCACTAATGATGCTCAGTCACCACTAATAATCACCTTCCATCTGTCAGGCCCAGTGTTGGGAACCAGGGATTCAGAGATGAGCAAGACACCTTCCCTGTCTTCAAGGTACTTACACACTAACCCCATAAAAAGAAAAAGGCAATAATAAGCAGTCACATTTACTGAATGCTCCCCATGGCCTAAGTACCTTACAGAGATTTTCTCACTTGATCCATCCAGCAGTGTCATGGGTAGAGAGGATCATTCCCATTTTTACAGAGGCAAGAACAGTTTTCTAGGTGTTAAGTGGTTTTTATAGCCAGTAGGTGGCAAAATCATCAGGATTTGAACCCAGGTCTGACTAACTCTGAAGCCTGGGCTCTAACGCCTATGCCAACTGCCTCCAACGACAGGGTCCAGACAGTTGATAACATGAGGCACAGAGAGGCCTTAGAGTGAGGCAGGGAACAGAGAGCAGTCCGGCCTGATGGAGTCAGGAAGACTTGCAGAAAGGAGAACTGAGCCTTAGAGGATGAGAAGTTGACTGTTTACTAGGTAAACAAGGAAGAAAAGGCATTCTGGGCAGAGGGCCCAGCAGATGCAAAGGCATGTCAGTATCTTCGTATATTTGAGGAACTGTGAGCTGTTTGGACAGGGAGATCTGAAAGAGGAGGCAGGGAAGTGGGGAGAGGTCTCTTCATGGAGGACTTGGGGCCACGCCGTGGAGTGAGGCCCCTGGCTGTGAGCGCTGGGGACTGTGCAAGACTCTGAGCGGAGGCGGGGCATCTCGGCATGGCACGACAACAAGAGCACTTTGGCTACTGAGGGCAGAATGGACTTGAAAGTCCATTCACCCACCCATCCAGTCATTATCTACCCACCCACCATTTATCTATTTACCCACCTATCTACTCACCTACCTATCCATCCATCCACATACTACTTGACTCATATGTTCACCTTTTCATTCATTTATTCACCCACCCATTCATCCACTCACTTGATCAATCATGTATTCATTTTTTCATCAAATATCACTGAACCTCCAACATGTGCCAGACCCTGGCTGGTGTTAGGAATTTAAAGTCAAAGAGGGTCCAGTCAGGGAGTTTATGGTCCAAAAACCTAGAGATTTCAGTGCAAAGTGTCAGTGGCCATGTGAAAGGCAGAGGCAGAAGACTGTGGAAGGCCAGAGAAGGGAGCCATTAGAAGGAGCAAGAAAGAAAACGGGCGATCCAGGAAGGCTGTACAGAAGAGGTGTCATTTGATCTGGTTCTAGAAGCTGAGCTCTCCAGCCAAAGAAGAGAGGCAGTGGTCTTCTGGGAAGAGTATCAGGTGGAGAGGCCTTGCTGGGTGGAGAAACCAACCCAACCAAGTCCATTCCCAGAGGAGGAAACAGCTACATTTAAAGCTGGGCTGCATTTTAAAAGAATCATTCCTGGCCATCAGCTGGTTTAAACACAGATGCCTCAGAGCAAGCACTCCATGCAAATTCCCATTTACACAGAGGGAGCTGGGATCCAGCCCCCATGCATGATGGGGACCTGTGCTCAGTGTGTTGAGAGGAGAGGATGTTTCCTCTTCCCCATGAAGCCAAGGACTTTGAACTTGTCTCCAGCCCTCAGACAACATTCAGGCTTGGGAGCAACTGAGCAGGCTCCCTCCTCCGAGAAACCCACGTGCCTTACCTTGGAACCGGATGGTGTCGTTGACGATCTCCAGCGTGTCCGCCACAGCGTTGTACTCTCCCACCTTCACCTCCCTGCTGTCTGCGGGGAGCAAGAGACAGTGGCTGGTGAGACTGAGTCCCGCCCTGTGTCTGGTGCTCCCGCCCCAGCTCCGCCCCTCCCCCCAGCCCTGGCTATGTTCTTGCGGGTTTTCCTTCCCCCAGTGCCTCTTCCAGGTACAATCACCAAACCCCCAAACCGACCTGGGCTGGAACAAATGCCCTCTCACACCGTCTCATCCACTGGCCTCCTGTCCTTTGCTGTACATGTCATGGACGGGGGGCCCACACCCTCACGGCTAGACTTTCTGTGTGTTACCAAGTCCTTCCTGGCCATGGAGCTGAACAGTCTCTGTAATGTTCCCCTGTCTTCTGACTCTGCCATCTAGGACCACACAGACCACTTCTACTCTCTCTGTTCCACCTGGAAACTTGAAGGCAAAAAGAGATCATTCTCCTGGTACCAGCCGCTAATGTTCCTTACAGAACGTCATTTCTACTTCTCACCCTATGCAGGCCCCTCTTTGGGCCACAGCCCACAGTGTCCCTGCCTGTCTGATAGAGTGTAGACTCAAGGGCTGACCAATGCCCTGAGGACCATCTCCTTGGTCATTCTGAACATCATTTTCCTGCCGATGCACCGGAGGGGCGTTAGCATCTCTCGGAGGCCTCACGACTCTGCTGCGCCGCACTGAGCACAGAGTCTCCTTCATATGCACTAGTTCAGCTGTATTTTCAGACCCAAGCGATATATTTGAATTCACCCCCGTTCTCGATACCATTCTGTTGTTGGTGGCTTTGGGGCACTGTTTGGGTTGTCCTAGGGATAAAAGTGATGAGGACTGGCCCAGGGCAGTGGCAGGATGAATGGAGAGCAGGCGTTAGACTTGACAAAGGTTTCTTTTCTCCAGATAAAATTTGGACAGCTGGGTAATCAAATGGGTGGGGGGATGAGAACAGGGGAGTGAAGCAAGTGACGGGGGCTCAGGCGCCGTTCCCTGGGTGGGGAGCCCGTGGGAGGGAGAAAGAGGCAGGGAAGATGAAGGGTCGGGTTGGGACATGCTGAGCCTGACAGTCTGTGCGTCAGGGTGGTGGAATCCTTGGGTCTGGAGCCAGCAGAGAGTCTGGGCTGCGGAGAGAGTTGGAGCCATCAGCTTACGCCCATGTAAGCTGGGAGCTGGAGCAGACGGCAGGGGAGAGACCCTCAGGGACAGTGCCAAGGGGGAGAGGACAGGACCACAGGCATGATCCTGGGGATGCCACCCCCTGGCGGGCGAGCGGGGCAAAGAGGCTGCAAGGGGACTGGAAGGACTGGCCAGGACACTGGGAGCAGAAGCCACGAGGGACTGGGTGTCACAGCAGCCAAGGAAAGGCACATTTCACAAGGGAGCTGGGCTGCAATGTCACACGCCACTGAGAGACTGGGGTGACAAGCCCCTCAAACAGGGTGTCAGTGGACTTGGCATGTGGGTGGCATTGTGACCACAAAGGAGGCAGACTCGGGGAAAAGTGGGGGTCAGGGGCAGAGTGCCCGAGGCCGGGAGTGTGGGAGGAGAGCGTGCAGGCCTGGGGCAGAGCCGGCTTTGGCAGGGCTGGGCACGGGTGGGAGGGGCCCTGCTCCCCGGAGCCCGCAGTGTGCCTGGGGCTGCGCTAGCCATCTGACACACCCTTTCCTGTGCATTCTCACACTTGCGGGGCATCAGCAGTTGCTGTGCCACCACACAGATGAGGAAACCAAGGCTCAGGGTCCCACTAACATCAGAGTCCAGACTCAAAGCCAGGAGTTTCCCCACAGCAGATGTTCACCTACAACTTGGGGCTGCCTGGATGGGGTCCCTGGGAGGGGACAGCTCTGCACCCATCTGCCCACTCCCTGAGCCACCTTTGCTTCCTGAGCCTAACAGCTGCAGAGAGGAGTGGGTGGCCACCTGCCAACCTGCAGGGCGGTCCCCAGAGCTGCAGACTCTAGTCACCACAATGCCCAGAGGTTATAAAGGCCCTGGCAGCAAGAATTCCAAGCATGCACCTGGAGGGCCTGCCTGCCGGGGATCTGGCTCTAAGTGAGTGTCTTTGCAGAAACGTGGGTGCACTGCTGGCACCTTATAAATACTCAGGAAGTAGGGCAGGGAGTCCCAGAGGCCACACCTCTGCCTGTGTTCCTTTGACTGTGGGGTGGAAAATAGGGCTGAAAAAGTCACTTCCTTCTCCCCACAATGGTCTCCCTGCCATTTGGGAGATGTCACACTGTGCAGGTGGCTGTCACTTGCCTGGGTCACAGCTCCTAAATGTCATGTTAACAGACTCTGCTGGGAGCTCCAGCATCCCTTCTCTGGTCTTTTGAAGTCTTCAGCCCCAATCAGCTCCTGCCACTCAGAGGCAGAGGCTCTGATTTATTTATTTGGCGTGGGGAGACAGCACATGAAATATGCAGGCTGATCGGAATGAACCCTCAGGAGCTGGGAAGTGCTGTGGCTGGCACCCCACGGTGCCCCCAGCCTCACACATGCCCCTCTGACTCACACACCCTCCTGTACTGTCCCATGGCCCCAGAATAATCTTCATCGTCCTACTATGACCATAATCACCATAATCTCATAGGTTAAGTGAATGCTCGGAGCCACCAAGTGGGCGTCTGAACTTGGGTCCCCTGGTTCTGAGTTAGTGCAATTTCACAGCCCGTATGGAGCAGGGCTGCTGGTCATTCAGCCCATATTTACTGAGTGCCTACTGCCAGGCCCAGCCTGAGGTATTCTATAATAAGGAATCCCTCAAAAGCAGCAGTATAGGTGGTAAAGATTAGGTTATCTCCTCATTTTTGACCAAGGTGGCCTTGGACATCGTGGGCACTGAAGGATGCTTATGCTAAACCCCTTAATCAGTTCATTCATTCAACAAACATTGACTGGGTACTTATTATGTGCCAGCCTCTATGCTGGAAGTTAGTCTTACAAAGATTAAAAAAAATACATAATCTCTGACCTTGTAGTTTAGTGACTTCTGTCTGACCAGCCCTACCTGGGTGGTAAAATTATTTCCATTTGCAGATAATACTTCCTTCCAGCACATGCCCTGTTAGCAGGTGGCTGTGACTATAAAATGGGAAATTTCAGAGTGGATATGGGAGTAAAGAGGAGAATACAGGCAGTTTCTGGCTTGGGGCCTAACTCAGAGCAAGTGTTCGATAAATTTAGTTATGTGAGTCATGATAAAGGTAACTGTGAGCTGTTTGCTAGGTCCCTACACTCCCTTGGTTTCCTTACTGCCATCATTCCCACAATGTTCCCTCTGCTTGGAAGGTGACTTTTTCTTTCCCCCACCAAACTAACATACCCTAAATGCACCTCTTCCAGGAAGCCTTCCCTGAGCACTGCTTCTCCCCTCCGAGCATCCCGTTGTGGGCCCCTCATGCTGGAGCCACACCCTAAGCGGCCTAGTGCTTCCTGCCAGCCGGTTGGTTCTTGGGCAGACCCTGAAGCCTTGCTTCTGACGTGCTAGGCAGCATAGAGTCTTATCCCCTGCTCTGCCTGGGGCCCCTCCCAGGTCTGCAGGAAGAAAGATGTTGCTCTCTGGTTCTTCCATTTGGCCCACCTGTTGGCCAGTGATAGGTGTCCAGTGCTTTCAAATGTTAACTCTTGGGCCCCTTGTTAACTCTGTTATGCAAACAATGCTTTTCTTTGGATACAGATATTCTCATTCAGATATTGACAGGGGCTTGCAGACTCCATGTGGACCTGGGGACTTGTGGACAGACTAGAAAGGTCCCCCGGGGTGGGGGTGTGTGTGGAGGAACTAAGCAGAGGGAGAGGGGCTGCAGGGTGAGGTCTGTCACTGGTTGGTCTTCCTGCCCCACAAACTCTGCTGCAGGGTGCCATTGCCTCACTGTGTAGCCAAAAAAGAAGTAAAGTACCTGAGGGGATACAAGACACATACAGATGCAACAGGTTATTTGCACCTAGAGCATCTTTTTTCTCTTCTTTTTGGCTAACCCCCACTGGTCCTTCAGAATTCATCACAGATGCCACCTCTCCCAGGTAGCCTTCCTAGAATCTGCCAGGCAGAGCCAAGTGCCCCTTGTCTGAATGCCCTTGTCACATATCACACCCAGCTGGGGTCCTGTGCCTGCTCCCCACTGGACCGGGAGCTCCCCCAAGGCAGGGACTACATCTTCCCTGTCTCAGCCAGGATGCCCTCTGTGCCCAGGCAGGACCCGGCATGCAGGTGCCGGGAAATGATTATTAAGAAACTTCAAAAGCCCAAACCATAGGAAAAAGGAAGCATTTATCCACATCAAAACTAAGAACTTCTGTTCAACAAAGACTTTAAGTTTATAGACAAGTGACTGAATGGGAAAAGATACTTGAAAAGCCTAAAGCCCACAAGGGACTGATATCTACACTATTTAAGGAACCCTTGCAAATCAACAAGAAAAAGACTGTATCCTCCAAATAAAAATGGTTAAAGCACTGGAACAATTAACAAGTGGCTAACAAGCACAGGAAAAAATGCTTAAACCTCAATAATCAGTGAAATATTTAAAACTACGAAAACGATATTTCTTTATCCCTTTAGATTGGCAAAAAATGAGAGAGCTAGGGAACATGGAGTGTTGGTGGGCGGAGGGAGCAAAGGAACCCTCACGTCATGGGAGTGAGGACGGGAGTGGGCACTGCAAGAGCCGTCTGCCAGTTTTTAGGCATGTTCAGTGTTTATACATATTCTGACCCCAAAATGCTGCTCCTGGACACTTATCCTAAAGAAATGCCCAGTTGGGTTCCTAAGGGGACATGTACAGGGACACTTATTCTTTGTGGAGTCAGGGAGTAGAAGGTAACATGGGTGTCTGTTGCTAGGAGAACAGATGGGTAAAGTGTGGACGTGCTCCTTGTTAGTGACCAGGAAAGCCATGGGCTAGATGTACAAACAGGAACATGGAAGCATCTCCAGAAAACAAAGTGTTGAGCAGGAAAAAAA
Organism: Phataginus tricuspis; assembly: GCA_029783875.1. NCBI lineage: Eukaryota > Metazoa > Chordata > Mammalia > Pholidota > Manidae > Phataginus > Phataginus tricuspis. Next base: position 33,261,716 of record JAQQAC010002172.1, on the reverse strand, counting down.
AAACAAGAAGCAGAAAAACATATATAATTCATTTGCATTGATGTAAATTTAAAATATATGCATACAAAACAGTAACCCACATTTTCCAAGGACACATACAAATACAACACATGCACTTTACATTTAGAATTTTGTCTTTCTAGGGGAGGAGGAACTGGGTATAAGAATAAATGATGGCAATAAGGGTAAACAAACAAACAAGAGGGGCTCTCTTGGACCAGTGATAACATCCATGAAATGAGGAGCATGAAGTGTGTCCTAAGGAAGCCACATTGTACTTTTATCAGGAAGTTCTAGAGGGCCGTAAATCTGGTGTCATTGTCAACAGTGCCAAGTAGAAAAGAAAGAATCCAATAGTTACCATGGCCCTTCTCTGTACTACTCACAACCAGAAACATTCATAGCTTCATGTCACTGAATTCTCACCATCAGTCTCAAGGCAAGGAAAATGATCTCCTTTTATTTTACAATTTAAAAATAAATGCTGAAATGATGGCTCAGGGAGATTAAGCACAGTGCCTAGCTAGTAATGATTAGGCATGTCTGCTTCAAAGCTCATATACTTTCTACATGTTAGGGGATGAGCTTCCCATCACTGGAGGCATTCAAGCAGAGGTAATTTTGTAAAGGAGATTTACATAGATTCTCCTTCAACATGGAGAATCTATGGCTGTACAAAACACAAGGTCTACTAAGTAACTCTGTCTTCTGGGCTACTTTCCTTGAGCCCCCTGAAAGATAAGTCCTGAATATTGAGGGCTAGGAGGTATAAAGGTCAGGGGCAGGCTCCCAGCCTGAAAGAATGCACGTTCACACGTGTTCTTCCATTACGGCTCACCCTGCTGGTGTACCCTGCAGTTTAGGGACTATGTCTCCCTTCTTAGTTTATATCAAGCCGAGGGGCATCTGACAGACTGGCCTTTCCAGAAGTATGGTTTGGTGATGAGAGCTACAATATATGCCTGGACAGAAGAAAAAGGATACTGAAAACCAGCCTCAAGATACTCAAGCTATGGTCAAACTGGCCCCAGAAGTTTTCTAGTAGGTTCTGGGAAATTATCTTGGTGCTTTTATAGGCACTGGCACTTGGCCAAAGAGACGATGAAGCCCCTGGGGGAGGGACCGCGTCTCATTCACCTTGGCCTCCCAGAGAGGACTTGGTAAGGTGCCTGGCAGATGCTCAGGAAATGCACACTGAATAGAACTCTTATCTGTTTCCCCAAAGACCAAATGGTAATTAATGTCTTCAAATGGGGAGGGCAGGCCTACTTTCACTATGTGGGTTCTGAGTGACAGTTCTGATACTAGAGAGTGTAGAGAAGACCCAACCCCTTCAAATCAGGTGCCGAAATAAGTGTGAGTCCTTTATGTTGTGCAGAAGCAGTGTGAGACTCTAGCACATTGTCATTCACGGAGAGACTTACAAACAGGCCTAATGACGGCAGGGACGGCGAGCGGGAGCCGCAGATGCTGAGGTTCATGAAGAACAGCATAAACAAGCCTGTAATCATGGCTTCACTCCACTTCCTTCCCTGCTGCAAATTCTGAGCCATGTTTAGACTTTGGCAGTAACATGGATCCTTTATTTTCTTAAGGAAAAAACAAAAAAGCCAATTCCCTAGCATTCATCCCCATCAACACATGGTTTAGGGGAAGTCAGCAACGGCATGGGGGAGGGGTACTGAACTTGGAGTTGAAAAGGGTTTAAGCCATGGACCCCCCTACACTCAAGATGGGTGGCCAATGAGATGCTAATGCCTGCCTTACCCATAGCATGTGGGTCACTCAGAACAGTGCCCGAGACAAGAGTAAGAATGCACAAAGTTATTTGGGAGGTGATACCAGAATGGGCCAATAGGGATGTGGGGAGGTGAGACAGGGAAGGGGAGATCAGGTATAGATTCACTAATGAGCAAGTTCTGGGAAGGCAACTGAGGCAATTGAGACGCCCTCGCTACCTGAGAGAGTGGAACATACCTTGGAGTTGCCCACCCAAGGGTAAAGGATGCTGGGGGTAGCTGGATCCTCCACTTCTCACCCACCATCCGCTCAGGGCTGCCCCTGAGCACTAGCCCCCTGGACATCTGGCCTGCTCCTTGCCCCGGATCAGAGCTGCAGCTGCTCTGAATAAGATGCTTGTCCCGGAACTGTGGACACTCAGAGAAAATGGGTGGGCCACTCATGGCATCCATCATCTCTACCCTCTAGGATTGTCCTGGTGGGAGGTAAGGGCTCTGGAAACCCTTGAAAACGGAGTAAATGGAGGGAAGCTGGGGGGAGGAAGATCATTTTTAGAGCTCTGAAGCCCTCCTCAGATTGAAAATGTCTCAGCCTCAAAAGGGATCATGGGGGCTAGCCCTGGCACATTAGTTTAGAACAGTTCTGTTTATTCAGCACTCCTGTTTGCAAAAAAGGTAGTCTCTCTGGCCTGGAACGATAATGCCATCATCTTGAATTAGCTTCAGTTCACACTGTGTTGTCAAGACTAACTGCTGTTTGCCAGACATTCTACCTTGACTCAAGTCCCTGGAAACCACAAGTCAATGACGATGTTCTTAAATTTCCACAAGCCGCACCACTAACAGAGTCAGTGAGCATTTATCAAGAGCCAGCCAGGGGGCGGCAGCCTGCTAGCCCTGTGACTAGCTTCCTGTACTTGAGAGTCTGTAGAAAATCTCATTTGGCCCTTACACCTGCTCCAGGAGGCAGGGGGCTGGCCTTAGTGTCATTCCCATCAGTGGCCCACCCATTTTTCCTGAGCGTCCACAGAAAATTAAAGCTTAGGGAGTAGACTGACTTGTCCAGGGTCACTCTGCTGGTAAGGTTCAGAGCAAGGATTTGAATCCAGGTCTTTGCCTCCAAAGTAATTCAATAAACTTGTACTGGGGGCCTACTGAATGCCAAACACTTGTGCTACCAATCCCACAGCCCTGGTGTCAAAAAGTATAGAAGGCCCATGGCCTCCTGGCACCCCTTTCAGTCTTCTTCCCAAAGTTGCCTCCCACTTCCAACTAATTTGTGTTTCAGTTTTGCCAACAAGTTAACAGAATTCCCTATAAAATGCTTCCTCTGTGGTAAATAAAAGGCTTTAGAAGGTAAGTTTGTGCAAATGAGAAGCTGGAAAGGTATCTCAAGAGGTCTTCAGAGGGAGTGGGGGATGGGCCAACAGCCAAGATCCTGTTGGTGAGTTTCGAGACAGTCTGGGTGTGAACCTAGAAGCAGACCCTGCAAAGGGGGCCCCCACTGCTGGGGCTGGCTGCTTATGAGTCTGCTCTTCCATGATTCTTGCTGTCCCACTGTCCTTTCTAAATGGAGGGCAGGAGGTGAGGTAGAGAGAAACAGACAGGGAAAGGGAACGTGAAGGAGCAGGCAGAAAACATGGTGACCCTATTTAGAAGCCCTTTTGCAAGGTCAGTGGCATGAGGCAATCTAGACACTGGTGACCCCAGGATGGGGGGCAGGCCCATCCTCTGGGTAAATTCGGGAAAGGGCCCAGAACACAGAATGTGCCAGCCCCTGGACATTAGTGTCAAGCCCACATGGGACACAGGTGGGGTGAAAGGAGAGCGCTAGGGTACAGGTGTGCATGTGAGTAAAAGGGGAACACTGAGGTCCAGTCCCGGCTCTGCCACTAATCAGCTGTGTATCCCTGGGCGTCAGTTTCCCACTTATACCACAAAGTAGTGGGATGAGATCATCTGTAAGGCCCCACTGACACCCTACTTCTGGGTAAGTGTGGGGAACAGCTATACAGGGTCAGCAGATAAAAAGACACCCAGGGAGTTTGAACACACCAAGAAAATCTGGATTTTCCCCAGAAAAGTGTCATAGTTTTTGACAAAGCTAATCATAATTGTTACTACTTGCTGAGCGAGAAATACATGCACATATTTCTATGTGTTATCTCATCGAGTTCCCATTTTCCAAGAAGGTAGGTATGATTATATTCCTGTTTTGCAGAGGAGGACATGGAAGCTCAGAGAGGTAAAGACACTTGCCTAATGTGCTAGAGCACCTTGAACTCAGGTGGGTCAGACCCACCTCTAAACTACTGTTTGCTACACTGCTTTCCCTATAAATGCCAGAAATCAGTCACTGGAGCTGGTGTCTAATCCTAACATAAGAAAAAAGAAAAGGCAATAAAATTGGCATGAACTTGTAGCTGTGATCAGCCAATCAATATTTTTCAAAATATTCTCCTGGAATGATATAATTTGAGAACTGGAAATGTGACAAGAGAATTTAGTTACAATCACTCAAAAAAAAAAGTATGTATCTTTGCCAAGACGCTTACTTTGTTCAACCAATGAAGAAGTAAGATTTAACAAATGAGAAAATAATTACATTTGCCTAAAATTACATCTTCTGTGCATGCCCGAGAGCTGACATGAGTTTCAATTACCTGCCACAGGAAGATGAATGGATAAATCTACAAGATTGCCTTATGGAGCGATAGCACCGTACACCTCTCCTGATTGATCTGAATCTGGTTGGGATTTGTCTCAATGAATCCGAATAACTCGATTTCTTGCTTTCCCCAGGATGACTTTGGGATCCGCCCAAAGTGAGTGGACACAGAAGGCTGCTCTTGTTTCAGGAAAATCCAGAAACATCCAGATGCTGAAAAACACTGCAATAATGAATATATCGTCTAGGGGCTTTGGCTAGCAACTCTGCTAATGACCTCCCTGGGCCGAACTGAGGTGTCTGCCTGGAGGAACAACCAGCCCTACTCCTCACGGATGCCCGGATTGCCCCCTGTGGGCTCTGACAAGCCCTCGCCCCTCTCTGGACTTCTGTTTCCTCTTTATCACGAGCAACTTGGTCTGGATGGTTTCTGAGGTCCCTTTCAACTCTCACAACAGAGAAGTCCAACAAATGACCAGGCTCCTCAAAAAAATAAATGGCCCATAAAAAGTGTGTGAGGATGCTTATAGATTAAAAGAGATTAATGAGAACATTAACCAGATGCAATGGCTGGATCTTCTGTAGATTCCCCAACCTGTAAAGACGTTTTTGAGATATTCAGAGGATCACCACAGAATGGAAATGAAAGGGTGTTATTGTCAGATGTTTTGGGTGTGATGATAATATTGTGGTTGTGCTTTAAAATCTTCTTATCTAGTAGAAATGCAGCCTGCAGTATTTATAGATTGAAATGAGATAATGTCTGGGAGCTGCTTTAAAATATTTCAGCAAAGAAATGGGGGGTGGGTGACTAAAGCTAAAGTAAGACTGGCAAAATGGTGATAGTGATTGAAGCGGGTGACAGGTACGTGGGGTTCAGCATGCTGTTCTCTGAACTTTTAGGTCTGTTTGAAAATTTCTATAATCAAAGGTAAAAATAGTGCAAGATTTCTCAGAATATTGGAACTGACTTAACTCCCACACCCCTATACTTTCATGAACTCTCAGAGTCATGTGTGAAGACTGAATAGGCCTGAGATGTAATGGAGCTGAGAAAAGTGTTCTAAGTGAGTTGAAACTAATGTGTTCACAGAGGAGTGGTTTCTGTTGACTCTGCTTTCTCTTATCTGGAACATCATACTTTCAATTCTTTTGATGTATTTTATCGCATAAACACAACATCCCTGAACATAGAACTCATTGACCAGCAAGAATAAGCATCCAAAGCCTACCTTGAAATTGAGTAAATTTAATGGTTCCCATTCTCTCCCCGTTCCGGAATACAACTTGACCCTAAAAACACAACAAAAAACAAACAAGAACAAAAGAGAAATGCCACATTAGCCCAAACACTACTGATCTCCACTGAAATCCATTAATTGTACAATGTGATTATTAATACTGGAAAAAAATAGACTCCTGCTGGACCTCAGGTGCACAATTAAACTAATTGTTTTCAAACTGGTTGTGACTTTATCTGGTAAAGTTGAGGAGCACAGAATCAGTAACAGAACTAACACATGTGAATGAATGCTGAGATATGCGCCATCATTATCACCATGACTATTTATTAAATGCCCATGTGTCCTGTGTTATCCTGGGATGAGGTCTTCCAGAGGCAGAGGTAAGGCCCCTGGAGCCTGGCCCTGTCTCTGCTGCTGTGTCCTACCCATAAAGATGTGTGGCTTTGCTGAGGCTGTTTGGCTTGAGGACTTGGGAGGGGCTGGCGGTCAGTTAGTATTTCTTATTAAGGACCGAGAATATTTTAGTGAGTCCTTCAGGTGGTGACGTCAGCTCCAGTTACAAGGGCCATAGGGCAGCACAACATCGAGCTTCCTAAGCCAGCAAAACCTGACTTGGGTCACAAGCAGCCGGGCATCCTCTCACTAGGGACCCTGGGGACTACAGATGCATCATCTGCCATGGTGGTGCTGCTGGCTGACACTGGGCTTCCACATGCTGGACAAAAGAAACCAGGAACAGAAAGAGGGCTGGGGTCTCTCCTTGCTAATTTATGGTCCCCTAAAATTCTGCAACCGTGCAAGGAAACACACACATTATATCACTGAATCTTGTTGACAACATTGAGTGGAAAGGAGGATGATCCTCATTACAGATCAAGAAACAAACCGAGAGAGGTTATGTGCTTTATAGAAAGTCATTAAGTGAGGCTGCTGGGATTCAAATCTGAGTTTGATTTTAACGCCCTGTTATTTTGCTAGAGCATGTTCTAATCCAGAAATAAATTCCTTCCGATCGTTCCATTAAGGTGAAATTAGGAAAAGAAATTGTCTTAAAGGTACACTGCTGTGGATAAAGTGAAGGTTCCTGTGGCCAGGATTCTCACCTGGCCCTGGTTGGCTCGCTCACTACACATGTGTGGGCAATGTGTCATTATTGATTCTATATAGAGAGCCCTGCCCAGTGCTCTGGACGACACAGTGGCACAGCTGCAGGGCTGCAGGAGAGCAGAGCAGAGGCTGGGGTGGTGGCAGCACCAAGGACAGAGACTGGGACGGCTGTGCGGGCAGAGAGGCCCAGAGGCAGAGACCGGCTTGCTACATGCAGACTCGCTCTGAGTGAACGAGATTTTATGATTGACCTGCCACCCTGGAAATAAAGTTGGGCATAACCCTTTGTCTTGCCAATGGACACTGGACAAGTTCACTATGGATTCAGTGTGACCAAAGAAATGACAGTAGAATGTTCAGGGGGTGAAAGGGTTATGCCCAACTTTATTTCCACCATGGCAGGTCAATCACTAAAATCCCGTTCACTCAGAGCGAGTCTGCATGCAGCAAGCTGGTTTCGGCCTCTGTCCTCAGCACTGCCACCACTCCAGCCTCTGCTCTCCTGCAGCCTTGCAGCAGTGCCATCATGTCGCTCAGAGAACTGGGCAAGGCTCTTTATATAGAGGCAATAACAACATATTGCCCATACGTGTGTAGTGAGCGAGCCAACCAGGGCCAGGTGAGAATCCTGGCCACAGGAACCCTCATTTTATCCACAACCTTTCACCCCAAGAATGTTCTACTGTCATTTCTTTGGTCACACTGAATCCATAGTGAACTTGCCCGGGGCTGAAACCCATTGGCAAGACAACTGCTATACTCTCACAGCTATGCTCTTGCATTATCAGGTAACATCACCTGATAATAATATTTTTTTTGTTTTATTTTTCAGATCCCACTGAATTCTTGGGAGGAAGCTCCAGCAAGTCTCATCACTTGGTGGAATCCCAAAGTCTGAGGTCCTGCAGCTTTTGGAACAAAGAGAATCACTCAGCCTGTTCTCAGAATGAGAAACACCTCCTAAGGCCACTTTGACGCCTTTCTGAAATCCTGTAGACAGCTGCAAGTAGTATCTGAAGCTAATGCCCACCGAATTCTATATTCAGGTGATGGTAAGCAACTCCCTGGGGTGTGAAAACACTTCGGTGTTAAGGTGAGACAGGAGCTGCAATTTTATTTCGAGGGATGATTGAAAAACATAGAACATCTTCCAAAAGGATCATTTTAATGCAAATAGAGTACTTTGCATGGATGGCAGGGATGCAGACATTGTCCACTAGAAGGACATCTCTCTGTTTGACAAAGGTGAAGATCTAATTCAGCCATCTTTTGCCAAGCTTTGAAGAATTCCAAAGACGTCTAGATATAAAAAGTGGACAAATTCTGCAGAAGTTTTGTCAGTCAAATTAAAAAGTATATGGAATGGTATTCGCAGTTAGAATGACACTGGAGTGGAGAATGGGGTGGGGATGAGAAAAATCTCCCTTTAACTGTTTTTGGTATTTAATCTTTAGTTTTTAAACAAAACGAATTAGTCTATCTTTGAAGTAAGACCATCCTACTTTATTTCACTCACCAAAACTATTTTTAACCAACAGTAGCTCCTCCCAGCATCTTAATTTCTCAGGCAATGCAGCCGAGGGAGGTCAGCCTCTGAGCGTGACGCGCCTCACACACCTGGGTTCAGGGCTCCCTCAGGCCAGTTCCTCAACACCTGAGCTATGGCCCCAGCACGGCTCTTGGTTGACAACAGGCACGCAGTAAGTGGCAGTAGTAATTTTTGTTTAAAAATGTTTAATAGCAGAGAGCTGAAGTTAAAACGATTTTAAGCGCCAGGAAGCTTTCCAGCCCTTGGCTTTCCATCTGGCACAGGGGTGAACTCTTGGGCTCTGTCCGAGGCGCCCTCATCTCCCAGCAGCATCGGCCCCCAAGTGACTAGTTTTCCAACTATGCGAGCCACTGTGTGCTTTACCAATGGAGAAACCCGAGAGTTCTCTGCAATGATGGACACACAGGTGGCTGTGCGGAGGGTCTGCCCCACAGACGAAGCCAGAAGCCCCCTTCTGAGGAAGATGAGTCGTGTGAATCTTTCCTGAAGGACTTAACCATGCACCGACTGGGTTTGGCCACTTAAGCGAATTCTGCTACCCTGACTGTGGCTGACTGGACAGGGACAGCTGTCCAAGCCAAGCTAACCCTGAGTAGGACACATAGAAGGCCACACACCAAACATGAAATTTTGTGATTTACACCAATTCTGATTTACACAATGAAATTCTGTCTAATAAGGGTCCTCCATATTGGAAGGCGTTCCACAAACATTTACCTGCCCTGGGCCAGGTCCTCTTATAGGTACTGATTCTTGCTTACAGCGAGCTTTATATTTGATCAGGAGGGGCAGACAAAATAAACTCATCAAGAAATAAAGAAGATGATTTCAGTTAGTGAAGGGTGCCGTAAAGCAAATAAAAGGGGGTGGGCTGAGCAGGTCAGTTGTATAGTCAGGAAAGACCTCACTGAAAAGGTGGTATTAGAGCTGAAGCCTGCATGGCAAGGAGATGCTCCAGGCGAATGGAAAAGTCAGGACAGGGCAAAGGTCCTTAGGTGGGAAGGACCAGAAAGGGCTAGATAGGTAGGCAGGGCCAGGTCGCAGCGACTTGGGGGCCAGGACGGGGCTTGGAGGTGGTTCTAGGTGCAGTGAAGAGCCAGGTGTGGGCAGCGTAGCAGGGCAGTACTACCATCTGATGAAAGATTTTAGAAGATCCATCTGGCTACCTGAATGGTCGGTAGCCAGCAAAGGAGGAAGCAGGGAAACGGGGGTGGGGGGGGGTGGGCTCCGGCAGCTGGGGAGTCCAGGCATGCGGGCCACAGCTTAGCTTGGGGGGCAGCAGATTCTCTCTCTCACCTGCTCAACGGCGTCACCGAGGTGACTGAGCACCGGGGCCTGAGCAGCAGGGGCTTGCATTCTGGTCCTGCTGTCCCTAGAGGTGGGCGCTCTGGTGGGCTGACCTGTTGTCCCACCAGGATGGAGGCCCTCGTAGCATCCTGGCTGCTGGACAGTTGTCCTGCACCCAAGGGGAACTGCCGCTATTCAGCTTATGCCCCTCTCTGGGGACAGCCTACAGCCCAGAGTCAGTGTGAAGAGACATAGCTCTAGTCCCCTAGCCTCAATCCAGGTCACTGTGAAGGACCATGGGACCCACAGGTCCCACGGGATGGCTGAGGCCACGACTGCCACTGCATCGCTTTCCAGCTTGTCCTTTTCCCCAGTCCTGCTTCATTTCCTCCTTTCCAGATTTTGTTCCCGAGAGCACTCTCTGATAAACTTCCTGTACGCAAATCTTTGCCTCAGAATCTCTTTCCTGGGTAATCAGACCTAGGACACCTGCCATCAAAGGTCACAGGGACTAAGCCTTCCCTGCAGCCTGAAGGAGCCTGAGTGATAAAGCAGGGGAGCCGAGGCAGTGGACCCTGAGTGGGGCCCACTCAGCCGCTAAGCTGCTGCCACCTTCCCTGGGCCTGGCATTCCAGCCTGGTTAGCCAGGCAGGCTTCAGTTTCTCACACCCCAGCTTGAGTGGTTGATTTTTTCCCTCTTCTCTCCACACTCATATCCCTTATGTACACAGAAATGCCATGACTCCCCTGAAGCTCTTGCCATGGGCTGTAACTGAGGATGACTCGAGACCAATCCATGTGATGCATTAAATTGCAAAGCAGTGGAGTTTGGCAACTCTGGCTGGGGTGTGGCTGCTATCCGTCCATTGGCTCATAGTCCACACTCACTCTCCTATATCCTCCTCTGTGCCGCTGGGGCCCAAAGCCCAGAAACCACATTTCCCAGAATCCCCTGCTGGCTCATTTCCATTTAGGTTCTGCTAATGAGAAGCATTCACAGGAGATTAGAAAGTATGCATAAGGGAAAAGCTATTTTTTTTCTGCTTTGGTTGCCCCAGCAGGAGCTCTGCATGACTGCAGGTGTCTGTGGGCCCCAGCAGCCCTGCAGCATAGCAGGATCTTGGGGCGACTGCCCAGTGGCCAGTGGTGGGGTCTCAACAGCAGCAGAAACAGCAGTGGCAGGGGCCTTACAGGCTAGTGGGCTTGGGTTGCCGTTATTTTATTTGCATTCAAAATCTGCTCTGTGGCCATTTCATATAAACTCCTCGTAAGCTGCAATCTATTATCAATCAGCATGCAGTCGAGAAAATAGAAACCACTTCAGGCGTTTCAGAGGTGATGGCAACACCATTTCCCTCCAGCCCAAAGGGCTTGGTAGTTTTCTGTAAATACTTATCTCTGGTGACAGCAACTACGTGTTTTCCTCCTCCATTCCTTCCAAGGAAGTTGTAACCAGTTCCCTGTATTAATCTCCCTCTGAAATGCCTGAAGTGCTTTCTATTTTCTTGACTGCATGCTGATTGATAATGGATTCTAACTTCTGGGGAGTTTATAAGAATGACCACAGAGCTGATCTGGAATGCAAATAAAATAATAGAAACCACAAGTGGATAATTTATAAGGGTTTTTTTTTTTTCCTGAAAGAGATGCTGCTAAGGTCAAAGAAAGTAGTCTGTTTCATAGAAGTCGATCCACACTAACAGTTCAAGTTGAACTGGGGTCAATAAAGCTGCATTTTCTTTTTCAGAGAAATCTTCAGAATGCATAGGATAACATGGAAAAAACCTTACATTTCAGCATTTGCCAAACAAGAGGAAACGTTGCCATCACTGTGACCTTGGACAGTGTCACTGAGTGTCCCTGAGCATCATTCTCCTATTTGAAAAATACATAGAATAGCACCTACTTCTCAGGATTGTTTGGGAGAATCAAATAAAACAAGTATGAAGAAGGCATGACGCGCGATGCCACACATAAAGGATGACTCTTTATAAATCCCCCAGGTAATCTGAGTTAGCAAAATTTCATCTGATGTCAGTCCAGAAACCCCAGAAAAATCAGTGGAGAGTGAAATGTGCACTAAGGATTCCAGCAGCCAGTGGGATTTAGCGGCTTATTCTGAGAAACATTAATTCTATTTCCACTGCTCATCTTTAATGTTTCACTACTAAGCACGAGTAAAATTTATTCCAATAACAGTTTATGAATTGTACAAGTCAAGCCCTACATTGGAATTTTTTGTCTTTTTCAATTTTACAGCAGAGGGCAGGGGTGCCCTATCTTGGAAAATGACCTGATGTCAGGCTGGGGCTGGAGGCCTGACAGTGAAGACCTGCTTGGCTCAGCCTAATGACAGAGAACCCAGGCCCGCTGAAGAACACAGTCTCTGAAGATCACAGTGCTTTTAGGGGAGGATTTCCATCCTTAATATGACCACCGTGCTCGTGAATCTAATTGCACTCAGTTGTGTTTGTCTTTGGGAGGAGTGAACACGCATGCTCATCTGAGGGTTTGATCTGTGCTGTGGGGAAACAAGATCTGCCCGGACATGTCACACAGGCGGCGAAATCTCTAAGGAGATGGAAGCTGAAGGTGATGGGGGACCCTGGGCCCACACTGCTCTCTGTGTGGATGAGCCAGGCCCATCTTGGACGCCCCTGCTGCCAGCCCCCGACCCAGAACAGGGCTGGTCTTGACCGAACAATGAGGACTTTGAGAAAACAGTGAGGTAAGATTGCTGGTCAGATTTTCCATAAAGGGTAGAGATCCTCATGTAGGTTTGAAGACGAAGGTGCCTTCTGTTTCCCAAGGAAGGCAGGACTTAAAAGAGAAATTGCAAACAATTGGATCCATCTACCCACATGCCTTGCAAAGGTGAAAAATACTATTTCTCTGCATGTCCCTTGGTTTTTAGGACAAGTCTTATTTTGCATACTATTTAAAATGTTTTCTTATATGAAAATGTTTTTGATAGACCCATGCCTCAAGGAAAGTATCCATTGAGTCTTGAGCGACAGGTTTGCAGGACATTAAGAAGAGGGTCAGGATGGGAAGCGTGGCCTGCCCACTGCCACCTTTCTGCTAGTGGGCAGTGAATGGAGGGGCATCCTTCTGAGGGACCATGATCAGAGGGCCCAAAGGATTCTAGTGATGCCCAGCCACAAAACAAGTGATGGCCTGAGGCTGGGTACAGTGGAGAACAGTGGAGACCAGGAGGAGACGACTGGGTGGATGGCCCACGAGAGGTGGGACCGACTCCCTCTTTCTCCTTCCAGCTATAATATAAGAGGTTATTTAAAATAGCAAAATATCACAAATGAATGAAATGTCCAAGAAACAGGTCAGTGGTGAAGTAAACTGTGATCAACACATGACTAAATATTATGATACATGTATTCAATCAGCCGGCACTGTTGAGCACCTAACATGTGTCAGGGACATGCCAGGCAGGCAGCAGATCAAGGGTGGGCAGAGTCGACATGGTCCTAGATTTCCTGGAGCTTGCAGTCTGATGGAAGACATAGACGTTAAACAAGAAATACACTGATAAATACATAATTATAAAACTATAACAAGTGATATGAAGGAAAAGAACAGAGTACTACAAGAGAGAACTGAATGAAATATGACCCTAATTTAGACTGCAGATCTAGGAGGGATTTTCTAGGGAGGTGATGTTTGCACTCGGTCTGAGTTAGCTAAGAGCCAGGGGCAGAGAGTCCTGGGAAGGGGAGTTGCAAGTAAAAAGGTCCCGAGGCAGGGAAGAGATTGGGAAATCAGAGGAGCTGAAACAGTGCCAGTGGAAATGAAAGTGGTAACTGAGGAGGAGATGAGCATGGAATGTGTTTGGCAAGGTGGACAGGTGCAAGGTCACGCAGAACCTTATAGGCTGTATCAACGACGCTGGGTTTAATTTTGAATGCAAGGGGAACCACTGAAGGGTTTTAACAAAGGGGTGACTTGATCTAAGTTACAAAGATTTGAACATATTTTAAAAGTTATAAAAGACTGGAAAAAGTGATATAACTAGCCACACATGGGCTAGTTATTTACCAAATCCATTTCCTGTTCCTCCTGGGCACATGAGTTAGACTGCATTTTCTAGTCTCCCTTATGCTTAGGTGTGGTCATGTGACAGTTCTAGTCAATGGGATGGGGGTGGAAGTGGCATAGGCCGGGTCTGGCACATGACAACCTCCCATAAGACCCCCATCTGCCAAACAGATTCACAGGCTCTATCAGTGAGCAGTGGGGACCTGAGGCAGGAGAGCCTGGGTCCCTGAACTGTCATGCGGAGAGGCTGTCCACCAACCAGAAACATCTACTTTAGACTTTGCATCAGAGAGAAAAAAATTTTTACTCTTGTAATCTATGAAGATTCTGAGATATTTTTGTTATAGCAGTGAATGTTGTTTATCCTAATACCATAATATAAGTAAAAAACACAGGATAAAATTGTATATACAATATATTCACTATTATGTAAAAATCACTCCTACTGAGAAAGGATGTTAACACTGGTTGGTCTTGGGTTGTGTGAATATGGCTTTTTCTTCTTTTGCTTTTCAATATTTTCCAATATTCCATAATGAACATGTTATTATTTTACTAACAGGAAAACTTCACTAAAACTTTTTTTGAAAAGATGTTACAAGGAGGCACATTTTTTTTTATAGGCAAAAATAGCAACATCATTACCAACAAAATAATGCTCCCTCTTGGGATAGATTAATTTTTACTGACAGCTTCAAGTTTCCTGAATAAGAGCCAGAGATCTGTGTAAGCAGAAACACATTTTCCTCTCAACTTAGAGTAATGGAAAGAGCGAGAGCAAGGGGTCTGAAGCCACAGATTCAGGCCGTGCTCTGCCATTGTCTGTGAAGGGAGCCTGGACACGTCCCTTCTCATCTCTATTCTCAGGTTTCCGTCTGCAGAGCATGCAGAGATAGCATTCTTTAAGTCATTTTTAGCTCTATAAACATTTGTGTATGTTATCTAAGATTTTTTTCTCTCGGGTTCTCCTTTAGTAATAAATTCTCAACAACAAACTCCAGTGAGAAGACCTATGTATTGTGATTATCTCCATTTTACAGATGAGAACACTGAGAGGCTGAGAGATTAAGAAATTTGCCAAGGGTCACATAACCAGTAGTTAATAGAACTGGGACTCATCCCAGATATGTCTGATTTCAATCTCAGGCTTCTAACTACATACTATCCTGTCTCCCTTTGCAAGAACCAGTTTCTGGTCAGAAAATGAGCTCTTTGCAGGGTATAAGAGTGAGTCCCAAGCAGCCCTGATATAGGGGGAGGGAGTAGAGTAGAACAGGAGGCAGGGGAGGAGATGGGGAGGTGACCAGTCAGGGATGTGTTGGTCAGTGTTTAACAACTGGCTCTTTGTGGGGAAAAGGGCTCTAATTTGTAGTGTTTGGCAATTTCCAGGGTGTAAATACCCCCACCAAGGCCAATTTTTAGCCATCAACCATTTGACAACTGGCTCACCAATTCCCCACAAGGTAACTGGCCCTCGGCCCCCCAGGGAGTCTGTGGGACCCGCTCCAGCATAGTAGTGGCCGGGCCAGTCCTCTCAGGCTTCCTTTCAGAAACGGGCAGAGGAATGCCAGGCACCTAGCTTTTGCCTGCACAAGGGCCGGGTGAATATTCCTCCTCAGAAAGGGTGGAGGGGCTTCAAATCCGAGTGGGAGCAGCTGGAGAGAAGGGGCTTGTGGCCGTTATCTACCTATTGTCCCAGCTCTCAGACAGCCCTTCCCCACTGGGCTCTGGGGCCCTGGGATCCGGCCTGAGGAGAGTGGAAGGCAGAAGAGGCGGCCTGCGGGTCTCCACTTCCTGCTCCCGTCAGGGCCCTGCCTCTGTTTCCTTGGGCCCTTACAGCACCTGTCCTGCTGTGCCAGGGTTCAGAGGAGCGGCAGCCGGCAGGCCTCTGGCTATGAGCTGTGAGCCTCCTCTGAGCTCCTGGTTCTGGAAACCTCAGCACTTCCTTTCATTTCTCTGGGCCCAGGGTTGGTAACTGTTTCTTTCAGCAGGCTGTCTCTGGACTGCCTAGTGTTCATTTTATCCTTTCTCCTTCCAATGCAATTAAACAATTCCTTGTATCAAATCTGCTCTGCTTGAAATGCCTATTGGGTTTCTGCTTTTCTGACTGGATCCCTCTCCTTGCTAACATGGTGTCTCCCTGAAGACTCAGTCCTCCCAGCACAAGCCCATATGTCAGGCTCCAGTTAAAAGGGACTTCTCCACTCATGTCCTGGGCTGGGCGGTGCTACCTGCCCTGCCCCGACCTCACCTCAGAGGGTGGCCGGTCCCTACCTCCACACCCTGAAGGGCACATTGTAATTGCCTCCCCCTGCGCCCAGGGCAGGAAGGTGCTCTTTCTCTTCAAGGCCTAGGAACGAGCAGGAGCTTTCACTAAGTCACAGTGTGTTCAATTCAATGAATTAGGCTCCCCAGGAAGAGCTGTGCAGGAGAAGGAGGAGAGGAGAGAGAGGACACTGGCCATGGGCAGATGCTCAGTTAGGCGCGTGATGTGAGAAGCGCAGAGGGAGACGAGGAGGGGCCGGTCCTCACGGAGACCCCAAGGTTATCACAGGTCGGGAGACCAAGACACCCCTGGGGGCTGTCGGTTCTGGGGCACTGTGTCCCTCAGGCCAAATGATGTTTGCTGACGCTGCTTCTTTACAATTAAGCCATAAATGGCTCTGCGCTTAGAGTGTGAAGTTCAGGGTTCTAGTCCCAGTAATGTCACCAACCTCCTGCTGCCCATAATTATGTTCCTTCCTCTCTCTGGGTTCAGATTCCTCACAGAGAACACCAGGGGGCAGTTGTCACATACTGTGTTTGCTGACTGCTTACCCTGGGACTCATCATGCTTATGCTGGACCCTGGGGAGCTGCAATGATTAAGCCAAAGAACTTGCCTTTTAGAAGCTCTGAGACTAAGGAAGGTGACAGAAAAAAAAAAAGACAATTACAAGGCAATGTGACAACTGCGAGGAGAGGGTGGGCACAGGGGATTGTGGCGCCTCGGTTATAAGTGGGCAGTTCGGGCTGGAGGAGGTGGAGAAGAGTGAGTATGGGTAGGCCAGGTAAAGTGGACAGGAGAGGGGATATTCCAGGTAGAGGGAATGGCGTGTGCCAAGTCGTGGAGGCAAGGGAGAGTTTGGCTCTAAGAAGGACCAGAAGGTAAGACAAGGTGGCTCATGGGGGGGACTGGCGGAAGCAGGGAAGGCAGGAGCCACATCGGGCAGGCTTTGGACCTCATGTTCCAAACGGGGGCCACAGAATTTTTATAAACCAGGGGGTAACAAGTCCAATGTGAAGGAAATTCTTTCATTTATGGTAACTTGGATGGACTGGAGGATATTATGTGGGATAAGCCAGACACACAAAGATAAATATTCATGGTATCACTTGGATGCACAATCTGCAATAGTTAAACTCAGAAGCAGAGAGTAGAAAGTTGATTGCCAGGGGCTGGAGGGAGGGACAGTGGGGTATGGTGGACAAAGGGTACAAACTTTGAGTTATGCAGGATGATTAAGTACTGGGGATTTAACATGCAGCATGGTGGCTATAGCTAACAGCATTATACTACATACTTGAAACGTGCCAAGAGGGTAGGTCTTCAGTGTTCTTACCAGAAAGGAAGAAAAAAAAGGAAGAGAGAAGAAAAGAAAGAGAGGGAGGGAGAGAGGGAAGGAGGACAGGAGGAATGGTGACTATAAGAGGTGACGGGTATGTTAGCTTGACTGTGGTGATCACATTGTGTACGTGTATGAAATCAAGTTGCACTCTTTAAATATATGCAATTCCTATTTGTCAAGTACAGTTGAGCCTGGAACAACATGGATTTGAATGGCATGTGTCCATTTATACATAGATTTTTTTCAATAAATATATTGGAAAAATTTTCTGAGACTTGCAGCAATTTGAAAAAACAAACTTGGTAGCTTAGAAATAATGAAAAATTTGAGAAAAAGGTATGTCACAAATGCATAAAATATATGTAGGTACTAGTCTATTTCATCATTTGCTACCATAAGTGTTTTAGTTAAGTGTTTTGGGAGTCAAAAATTATGTTAGATTTTCAATTGTGCAGGCCGTGGGCACCCCTAATGCTATGTTGTTCAAGGGTCAACTGGTATACCTCAATAAAGCTGAAAAGAAAAAGCTACTTTGGCTACTGGGTGGGAAGGGTATGGGCATAAGGGCTTGACCAGGGACAAGGAAGCTGGTTAGGAGCTGTCACGGAATCCCAGCGAGAGATGAGGGTCACAAGGCCCGAGAAGAGTCTATGATTCAAAACACGGGAAGGTGGAGCCGACAGGGCTTAGAGTTAGCCCAGCTGCCAGGGCTGAGAAGGCAAGGAGCAAAGAAGAGCCTCCTGGTCTGGCAGACCTCTCCCGGCCTGTACAGCTGGCAGAAGAGGGGGAGGTGGGGTCTTTGCTCAGGCTCCTGGGGGGGAGGCTGAACCAAGGGAGTTTGCAGCTCTAGAGCCACATGCATCACGACACCTCCTCTAGGCTTTGCCCCCATCCTCAACCTCCCTTCTTCCCTGGTCATGTGCAATGCAAGCATCCCCCAACTAGAAATACTTCATTTTGCTTTACTGTGTATTCTGTTTTTGTTAAATAGATTAGTCTCCACCAGGAAAACCAAATTGCTGACCAGTGAACCTGAAAGTCTGAGACATGCAATTTGTAATCTGTTGGAATCTTCACATGAAGCTGGGGTGGGCTCGGGTCAGCCTGGCAGGTGGGGCAGGGCTCAAACCGGGCAGTGGGGCAGCATCAGTCCAGGCAGGAGGCTGGTGGCTCAGGCTGTAGGGCAGCCAGGAAGGAAGAGAGAAAGTCACAGGCCAGAGAAACATGAAAGGAAAACTGGGCAGAGCTTGTGACACTCAGACCACTGATTCGGAAGGGGCTCTGTGCTGCGGGGCAGGCTGTGCGGGTTCTAGCCTGGGATCTCCGAACCACTTCGGTAGTAGTCCCTCTAGTGTGTCAGGAGATAAGGCTCATCTTATCTGAAAGTCAGGCTCATAATTCCTCTTACGAAGGAATGGTCTTGGTGTGGGAGGAGCCTTCATTAGCCTCCTGGTAGAAGGTAGGAGCCTCAGGGCGCCCCTGGCAGACAGGAGCCAGCACAGGCAGGGAGGTCAGCCGCTCTGCCGGAGAAAAATGGGAAGGAGTTATTTTTCCTGCCGAGGAGAAGGCCTGAGAGGAGTGAGAGGCCTTGGAAGGAGAATTGGCCCCTCAACGCAGGAGGGGTGGCAGAGCATAAACTAGATCCGGAGTACATAATGTCCAACTTGAAGTCATTCAGATGACATTCCTGGAACAAGCCCCCCTCAGCCTGCCCCCCAGGACTCACTGAACCCCTCACCTGTCCTTACAAAAGGGAAGGGCTCTTTGGTTTGTTTGTGCGGCTACCGTAATTGAGGCAGGGGCCGCATTTCTTGTGCGGATCATGGGCCAGAGCTGGGGAAAGCACGAGGGACAGCGGGCTGGTCTGAATCCTGAATGAGTTCAGCACAGTCAGGACCTTGAGAACGCGAGCCCCCAGGAAGGTGAAGCGATTCTGAGGTTGGTTGTGGACATCCCCGAGCTGAGGGGTGGGGCTTCCAGCCAACCTTTCCAAGCTCCCAGTGGCTGGCGTCAGGTCGCACGTAAGATGCTGGGTTGGGCAGGAGGCTATCCAAATTCTGAATGTGTCATGACTTCTTCATCTGTAAAATGGTTTGTAGGTGAGTTTACAGCTGCCAGTGTGTATGTATTATGTGTACTGTGCACTCACATGAGTGCACACGTATGTGGCAGGGCCAGGCCAAGGCGTAGTGATGTGACAGGCTCCCAGGTTCCTCCCAGCCCTGATGGCGCTTGGCTCTGAGTCCCGGTGAGTCACCACTTGCACCTCCCACCTTGGACACAGTGGGCTGGGCTGGCAGGCAGGTGTCCCTGGCATGCCTGATTGAGAACCCATTCTCTCTCTTTGGCTCAGCTCCCCCACCAGAAACCCAGATGGCTCCATGTGGGGGTTGGGGACTATTCTCTTGGCTTCACGGGCTAAGCCAAAAAATCTTCCATTAACTAAAAAATCTTCCACTAGTTCTCCCAGGAAGGAAAGAGGCAGGAGTTAGCAGAAGAGAAAACACGTGGAGGGAAGGGCTGATGCCACTGGTGTCTCAGGCTGAGGAGGGTCAGGAGGCCGCTTCTAGCAGCAGAAACCAGAACGAAGGCTGTGAAATGCCAGGAGCGGACTAGGAACAAACAAGTGGGTGTCTTAGGGTGTTTCCCGGGTTGGAGTGGGGTCTCTCAAAGCTGGAGGAGACAGATCTGGGAGCTCCTCTAGTTAAGATGGGTCCTCTCCTCGCTCCTCCTACTGCCTGCCCTCACTCCCTCCAGCCCCACGGGTCTTTTAAGACACTGCTCAACTAATAGGTCCAGCTGCCGAACTTAAAACAGCCACAAGTTCTTATATCGACAGGATTGGACCTGGTTTATAGCTGTCAAACACTTTGTAACGGACATTTATTTTTCTTGCTCAGCAAATGACCTCTGCCCAGCCTACCCAGAGAGCTGCCATGAGATTCATCAAGGCTGTGGGTGAGAATGCATCATTCAGGACTCTTCTTCTGTTCTGGTCTGAAGGCAGAATTTCTAGCAAATACCAGAAATTCGTACTTAACCGAAGATAACAGTGAAGTCCAGGGTGAGGCTTCTTCCCTCCATCTCTGGTACTGCTTGTTCCCCTCATCGCAGCACCAAGTCCAGCAAAAGAGGAGCCCATTTCCCCATTCCCTTGGGATGATAAATAATCGCACCCCAACTTCAATTTAGAGATGCTATCAGTCAAAGTCTGTGATGGCCGCTCTAAGGGGGCTCTAGTGATCCTCACCTACTGGGTAATCACTCTTGTATAGTCCACTGAACAGGGCTGGCCTATGCAACCAACGGGAGACCACAGAAGTGGCAGTGTGATTCCCAAAACTAGACTATATGAAGACACCGTAGCTGCAGTCTTGTTTTCTTTTGGATCACTGACGCTGCTGGAAACTGGCTGTCATGTTATGAGAATACCCAAGCGGCCCTGTGGAGAGGTCCATGTGGTGAGGAACTGAGTCCTTCTGCCAGTAGCCAGCATCAACTTGGGTGAGCCACCTTGGAAACAAATCTCCAGTCCCAGTGGGCCTTAGGATGACTGAAGTCCCAGCTGACACCTTGCCTTCCATTATATGTATAAAAGACCCCAAGCCAGAACCTTCTGGCTATGTCACTCCTGCATTCCTGATCCACAGAAGTCCTATGAGATAATAAATCTTCATTGCTGCTTCAAGCCACTATATTTTCAGATAATGTTATGAAGCAATACATATTAAGCTTTATTAAGGACTACTTACACGGTGAGGGGCAGATTAATAAGAGGACACATAGGGATGGTGATGTGCCCATGACAGCAATGGCAAGGGCTGCCATATACCTCAGAACAACGGGGCCAAGGAAGCTTCTTTAGAGTGGGAGACATAGCAGAGAAGACACAGCCATGGAGAGAGGGGCGCAGCTGTTTCAGGAGATACAGCACCAAAGAAGGGCACGGGGCCGCACCCTGACCTCTCTCTCTCCTCTTGGCCTCCAGTCTCCTGCCTGTACTCGCCATCGGCCAAACCCAACCAGAAGCCCGAGGACAAGGAATCCCAGGTGATGTCGACTACCAGGTCAGCCTTCTGGGACAAAGAGAAGGACAGAAAATGAGTCTGGGGGAGAAGAAGAGGCAAAAACTAAGCCAGAGAGGCAGCTGGTCTCACTCTCAGCCTTAAAACTCAGCAAAGCTGACCTATATGCAGGGCTGGGTCACATGTCTTAAAACTAAGCCAATCAGTGCAGTCCATCCTCTAGTTACAGTGATTGGTTCAGGGATGGGCATATGACCCAAGATAGCCAATCAAGACTAAGGGGACTCACTCCAGGAGATTTAGCTGGTACTACTGGGGAAATGGGCTCCTCTTTTGCTGGACTTGGTGCTGGGATGAGGGGAACAAGCAGTACCAGAGATGGAGGGAAGAAGCCTCACCCTGGACTTCACTGTTATCTTCGGTTAAGTACGAATTTCTGGTATTTGCTAGAAATTCTGCCCTCAGACCAGAACAGAAGAAGAGTCCTGAATGATGCATTCTCACCCACAGCCTTGATGAATCTCATGGCAGCTCCCTGGGTAGGCTGGGCAGAGATCAATTCCCTTTTACAAATGAAGAAAATGTGACGTCAGTTCTCTTTACTACTTGACAGCCAGTTCATTTGAATTCATAATTAAATCCACTATAGTAGGCCAGGTTTTTGGTGTATATTTTGTCCTCACATTGTGTGGTTTTAGATTTTTGACTATTTTAGTGGCCATACAGTATATACGCCTGTATTGCAGGTTGCCTCAAACTCTCTTTAGAAGTTGGCACTCAATAATCAAACAAGTCATGGTGGCTGGGAAAATTTTGCAAGGTCCCACATCTTGCAGGCACTAGACCTGAGACTGGAAGACAGGATGGAAGCAGGTCCTCATGCCCCTTCTTGTCATTAATGGGGAAGGTCCTCACTTTGGTACTTCTGTGCTTTCCTCCTCTCCCCACTGCCTTATTGGACTGACACTCCTTGGAGGCCAGTGTGAGGACTATCAGTGGGTGGGTGTGCACCCAAGGCTAACTTGCTAAGGGTGGGCCAAACCCTCGGTGGTCTCCAGGGAGTCTGGAGAAAATCAGCGGCACTTCTCAGTCTGCTACAGGAGGAAAGAAGGAAGACTCTTCTGACTACTGAGTTGGCCAAAGTCCTTCCAGTGGCTTATGGGGCCTGATGAAGCCTGGCCCCTGATCTCTTTCTGATGGTGCTCCAACTTCTCTACCAGACACTACACCATTCCAGCCGCACTGGCCTCCTGCACTTCCCACATACTCCACCTTCTTTGCCTGCCTGATAATTTTTGATTAGATGTCAGACTCCTAAATTTTTTTTTTATATTCCTTTAAATATTCTTAAGCTTTGTCTGGGACATAGTTAAGTTATTTGGAATGAGTCTGACCCGTTTGAGGCTTGCTTTTAAGCTTTGGTAGGTGGGACCTGGGCCACCTTTAGTCTAGGGTGGATTTTACCCCACTACTGCGTATCTCCCTGGGTATTAGGATCTCTGGCTGGTGGGACCAGGATGATTCCTGGCCACACATGAGCTCTGAGGGTCCTTCTGTCTGTCCTTTCTGCTGGTCCTTCCCTTGGTCTCAGGTGGCTTCTTCCCCACACAGCAGGTGCTGACCGGTGTGCCGCTGAAGACCTGTGGGGACCCTCTCTGGCTCTCTGCCACTCCCCACCTCTGCTTCTCTGCCTGCGATCCTAGCCTCCTTGGTCCCTGGATGTTCAAACTTTCATATCTGTCTCCTCAAATTGGGGAGACTGCTGGGCTCTTCTTGGGCCCCCTTCCAGTGCTGTGGCCTGGGAACTCTCCAGGCAGTGAGCTGGGCAGTCAGAGGCTGAAGTCCTTTGCATCCCTTCACTCAGGGTTCTCTCCCTTCTGTGATCTGTAGTCCCAGGTCAGGAAACTGTTGTTTCACATAATCTGGGTTTTTAGTTACTTAAGGCAGGAGGTAAATCCACTCTGGGTTAATCCCCCTTGGTGGAAACAGAAGCCCTCCCAGCCCCAGCACTCCAGACCTGCTGACCCGGGGCTTTCCCACTGGCTGCCTGCCCGCCCAGGTGCCTCTTACCACAATCCTCTCCTGTCACCTCCTCTAAGTCTTTTCTCATGTGTTACCTTCTCCTTCTCTCTACTTCAGGGTCACAAGAGGCCTGAGAGCTCTGAGAGCCCCTCCTTTGATCATGCCAGGCAACCCCAGCCACCCCCATGCCAGCCCATCCTGCAGATGGGCCGAGGTCCACTGACTGCCCCACAGGGGAGACAGCTGGCACATCCCTTTCCTTCTATGGGCGCTACTACTCATAAAAGCTGGAGCGGGAAGTGTGAGCCCAAGGAGAAGATGCGAGTTGGACATCTGCTCCAAACCCACCGCCGTGGGGCTGGGTGGGGGAAATAGGACACCGTTCCATTACACTGGAGTTTAGGACCTCAGAATACCCTGTTCACGAGAGACTTTAATTCCCAAGACAGCTGTTCAGTGGCTGAGGTCATTAAACATGGATTACTGAGGTAGCTCTTCATAAGCTAGTTGATAGAATTACTAGACTGGAGGATGAGCAGGGAATTTTTTTGTCCATTGCAGAAAGTGTTGCAGAGCCCACACACGCAGCAGGGACCCTGCCAAATTACTGACGGGGACTTGACTGTGGTTATGTGGATTAACTCTCACTGCATATGGCTTACTGACGATCCTGTGTGCCTGAGAAAGAATCTAGGTCACTGTTTTATCACATACTGTGGGCCTGTAAAAAATATAGATGTATGTGTACATGTACGTATATAATACATATATACTCATATACAAAATTCTGCATTTTTCCTACATTTACACTAAGAGCCTACCAGAGTCACAGATCAATCAGTAATCAATTGTATATATCCTAAGACCTCAAACCTGAGGAGCTTTTTAAGCTGGCCTATATCCTATGGTAAATGACATTCTACAAATTTAAGATTAAATTACATAATATTCTTTCAGTTGACTGGACTCCAACCTATGGGGCTCCAACTCATAAAGTTTGGTCTTGAGGAAAAAAACTTCCTCTAGGCTCAGAAAACAGGCCCACGTGAGAGCTGGAACGCTCAAGGCCCCTGGGACGTCTGCTTCCACCTTTTCCCCCTTCCCTGTACCATTCTTCTCTAAATGAGAATTGGGGTCCATCTTAGAATGGGATAGACAGGAAAGAGCATCAGTATTGGCCGAGAGCCTGCAGGTGCCAGGAACTGTGCCAGAGAGCAATATGTCAGTTAATCCTCATAAAAAGCCCACGAAGCAAGTATTAATAAAGCCTATTGTACAGAGGGGAGAACTGAGGCCAAAGGCTTACTAGCTAAAGTCCCTTGACTAGTACAGGCCAAAGCTGGATTAAACTCCAGGTCTTTTGCAGTTAATATTTTTTTAATTCTTTTTTTTCAACGGAGACCTAAAGTAATATATGTTCACCATAGAATTATTTATTTATTTATTTATATTAAGGTATTATTGATATACACTCTTATGAAGTTTTCACATGAAAAAGCAATGTGGTTACTACTTTTACCCATATTATCAAGTCTCCACTCATATCCCAATGCAGTCACTGTCCATCAGTGTAGTAAGATGCCACAGATTCACTATTTGCCTTCTCTGTGCTACACTGTTTTCCCTGTGATCCCCCACACCATGTGTTAACATAATACCCCTCAATCCCCTTCTCCCACCCTCTCCATCCACCCCCCACATCCCTCCCCTTTGGTAACCATTAGTTCCTTCTTGAGGGGAACAAGCAGTACCAGAGATGGAGGGAAGATGAGTCTGCTGCTATTTTGTTCCTTCAGTTTTGCTTCATTGTTACACTCCACAAATGAGGGAAATCATTTGGCACTTGTGTTTCTCCGCCTGGCTTATGTCACTGAGCATAATATCCTCCAGCTCCATCCATATTGTTGCAAATGGTAGGATTTGCTTCTTATGGCTAAATAATATTCCATTGTGTAGATGTACCACATCTTCTTTATCCATTCATCCACTGATGGACAATTAGGTTGCTTCCATTTCTTGGCTATTGTAAATAGTGCTGCGATAAACATAGAGGTGCATGTGTCCTCCATTCTTAGGGTAAATTCCAAGGAGTGGGATTCCCGGGTCAAATGGTATTTCTATTTTTAGTTTTTTGAGGAGCCTCTATATTGCTTTTCACAATGGTTGAACTAGCTTACATTCCCACCAGCACTGTAGGAGGGTTCCCCTTTCTCTGCATCCTCGCCAGCATTTGTTGTTCTTAGTCTTTTGGATGGTGGCCATCCTCACTGGCGTGAGGTGATATCTCATTGTGGTTTTAATTTGCATTTCCCTGATGATGAGATATGGAGCATCTTTTCATGTGTCTGTTGGCCATCTGAATTTCTTCTTTGGAGAACTGTCTCTTCATATCCTCTGTCCACTTTTTAATCGGCTTATTTGCTTTTTGGTTATTGAGGCATGTAAGTTCTTTATTTATTTTAGATGTTAACCCCTTGTTGGATATGTCATTTACAAATATATTCTCCCATACTGTAGGATGCCTTTTTGTTCTGTTGATAGTGTCCCTTGCCATACAGAAACTTTTTAGTTTGATGTAGTCCCATGAGTTCATTTATGCTTTTGTTTCCCTTGCTCGAGGAGATGCGTTCAGGAAGAAGTTGCTCATGCTTATATTCAGGAAATTTTTGCCTATATTGTCTTCTAAGAGTTTTATGGTTTCATGACTTACATTCAGGTCCTTGATCCATTTTGAGTTTACTTTTGTGTACAGGGTTAAACAATAATCCAGTTTCATTCTCTTGCATGTAGCTGTCCAGTTTTGCCAACACCAGTTGTTGAAGAGGCTGTCATTTCCCCATTGTATGTCCATGGATCCTTTATTGTATATTAATTGACCATATATGGTTGGGTTTATATCAGGGCTCTCTAGTCTGTTCCATTGGTCTATGGGTCTGTTCTTGTGCCAGTACCAAATTGTCTTGAGTACTGTGGCTTTGTAGTAAAGCTTGAAGTTGGGGAGCATAATGCCCCCAGCTTTATTCTTCCTTTTCAGGATTGCTTTGGCTATTTGGGTCTTCTGTGGTTCCATATGAATTTTAGAATGATTTTTTTCTAGTTCATTGAAAAATGCTGTTGTATTTTGATAATAATTGCATTGAATATGTAGATTGCTTTAGGCAGGATGGCCATTTTGACAATATTAATTTTTCCTATCCATGAGCATGGGATGTGTTTCCATTTATTGGTATCTTCTTTAACTTCTCTCATGAGTGTCTTGTAGTTTTCAGAGTAAAGGTCTTTCACTTCCTTGGTTAGGTTTATTCCTAGTTATTTTATTCTTTTTGATGCAATTGTGAATGGAATTGTTTTCCTGATTTCTCCTTCTGCTAGTTCATTGTTAGTATATGGGAATGCCACAGATTTCTGTGTATTAATTTTGTATCCCGCAACTTTGCTGAATTCAGAGATTAGATCTAGTAGTTTTGGAGTGGATTCTTTAGTGACATCATTACCATCATGTCATCTGCAAACAGGGACAGTTTAACTTCTTCCCTACCAATCTGGATGTCTTTTATTTCTTTGTGTTGTCTGATTGCCGTGGCTAGGACTCCAGTACTATGTTGAATAGAAGTGGGGAGGGTGGGCATCCTTGTCTTGTTTCTGATCTTAAAGGGAAAGCTTTCAGTTTCTCACTGTTAAGTATAATGTTGGCTGTGGGTTTGTCATATATGGCCTTTATTATGTTGAAGTACTTGCCCTCTATACCCATTTTGTTAAGAGTTTTTATTATGAACGGATGTTGAATTTTGTCAAATGCTTTTTCAGCATCTATGGAGATGATCATATGGTTTTTGTCCTTCTTTTTGTTGATGTGGTGGATGATGTTGATGGATTTTCAAATGTTGAACCATCCTTGCATCCCTGGAATAAATCCTACTTGATCATGATGGATGATCCTTTTGATGTATTTTTGAATTTGGTTTGCTAATATTTTGTTGAGTATTTTTGCATCTATGCTCATCAGGGATATTGGTCTGTAGTTTTCTTTTTTTTGTGGTGTTTTTGCTCAGTTTTGGTATTAGAGTGATGCTGGCCTCATAGAATGAGTTTGGAAGTATTCCCTCTTTTTCTACTCTTTGGAAAACTAAAAGGAGGATGGGTATTAGGTCTTCACTAAATGTTTGATAAAATTCAGCGATGAAGCCATCTGGTCCAGGCATTTTGTTCTTAGGTAGGTTTTTGATTACCAGTTCAATTTCTTTGCTGGTAATTGGTCTGTTGAGATTTTCTGTTACTTTCTGGGTCAGCCTTGGAAAGTTGTATTTTTCTAGAAAGTTGTCCATTTCTTTTAGGTTATCCAGTTTGTTAGCATATAATTTTTCATAGTATTCTCTAATAGTTCTTTGTATTTCTGTGCTGTCTGTAGGAATTTTTCCTTTCTCATTTCTGATTCTGTTTATGTGAGTAGACTCTCTTTTTTTCTTGATAAGTCTGGCTAGTGGTTTATCCATTTTGTTTATTTTCTCAAAGAACCAGCTCTTGCTTTCATTGATTCTTTATACTGTTTTATTCTTCTCGATTTTATTTATTTCTGCTCTAATCTTTATTATGTCCCTCCTTCTATTGACTTTGGGTCTCATTTGTTCTTCTTTTTCTAGTTTTGTTAATTGTGAGTTTAGACTGCTCATATGGGATTGTTCTTCTTTCCTGAGGTAGGCCACAGATTTTGCGGTGTTGAATTATTGTTGTCATTTGTCTACATTTTTTTTTTGTTTCCCTTGCTTGATCTCTGTTTTTATTTGGTCATTGATCCATTGATTATTTAGAAGCATGTTATTAAGCCTCCATGTGTTTGTGGGATTTTTCATTTTCCTTGTGTAATTCATTTCTAGTTTCATTCCTTTGTGATCTGAGAAGCTGGTTGGTACAATTTCAATCTTTTTGAATTTACCAAGGCTCTTTTTGTGGCCTAGTATATGATCTATTTTTGAAAATGTTCCATGTGTACTTGAGAAGAATGTGTATTCTGATGCTTTTGGGTATAGAGTTCTGTAATGTCTGTTAGGTCCATCTGTTCTAATGTGTTGTTCAGTGCCTCTGTCTCCTTACTTCTTTCCTGTCTGGTCGATCTGTTCTTCAGACTGAGTGGTGTGTTGAAGCCTCCAAGAATGAATGCATTGCATTCTATTTCCCCCTTTAATTCTGTTAGTATTTGTTTCCCATATGTAGGTGCTCTTGTGTTGGGTGCATAGATATTTATAATGGTTATATCCTCTTGTTGGATTGACCCTTTTATCATTATATAATGTCCTTGTCTCTTGTGATTTTCTTTGTTTTGAATTCTATTTTGTCTGATATAAGTACTGCAACTCCTGCTTTTTTCTCCCTATTAGTTGTATGAAATGTCTTTTTCCATCCCTTCACTTTTAGTCTTGTATGTCTTTGGATTTAAAGTGAGTCTCTTGAAGGTAGCATATAGATGGGTCTTGTTTTTTTATCCATTCAGTGACTCAATGTCTTTTGAGTATGCATTCAGTCCATTTACATTTAGGGTGATTATGGATAGGTATGTACTTATTGGCATTGCAGGCTTCAGATTCGTGGTTACCAAAGGTTCAAGGTTAACTTCCTTACTATCTAAGAGTCTAACTTAATTCACGTAATATGCTATTACAAACACAATCTAAAGGTTCTTTTTTTTTTCCTCCTCCGTTCTTTACACATTAGGTATCATATTCTGTACTGTTTGTCTATCCCTTGATTGACTTTGGGGATAGTTAATTTAATTTTGCATTTTCTTAGTAATTAGCTGTTCTACTTTCTTTACTGTAGTTTTATTACCTCTGGTGACAGCAATTAAACCATAGGGACACTTCCATCTATAGCAGTCCCTCCAAAATACACTGTAGAGACGGTTTGTGGGAGGTAAACTCTCTCAGCTTTTGCTTATCTGGGAATTGTTTAATCCCTCCTTCAAAATTTTTTTTTTAACAACTTATTTTATTTTAGTATCATTAACCTACAATTACATGGGCAATATTGTGATGATTAAACTACCCGCTTCATCAGGTCCCCCCCACCGACCCTATTACAGTCACTGTCCATCAGTGTAGTGAGATGAGA
>JAQQAC010002172.1:33207621-33232210 GCA_029783875.1 Phataginus tricuspis | reverse complement strand
TTTTTTTTTTTCTTTGTTCTTATACTGTGTCCATCAGTAGATGAATGGATTAAGAAGATGTGGTACATATACACAATGGAATATTACGCAGCAATAAGAAAAAAACAAATCCTACCATTTGCAACAACATGGATGGAGTTGGAAGTTATTATGCTCAGTGAAATAAGCCAGGCCGAAAAAGACAAGTACCAAATGATCCCTCCTTCAAATTTAAATGATAATCTTGCTGGATAAAGTAATCTTGGTTCAAGACCCTTCTGCTCCATTGCATTAAATACATCATGCCACTCCCTTCTGGCGTGTAAGGTTTCTGCTGAGAAGTCTGATGATAGCCTGATGGGCTTTACTTGGTATGTGATCTTATTTCTCTCTCTGGCTGCTTTTAATAGTCTGTCCTTATCCTTGATCTTTGCCATTTTAATTACTGTATGTCTTGGTGTTGTCTTCCTTGGGTCCCTTGTGTTGGGAGATCTGTGCACCTCCATGGCCTGAGAGACTATCTCCTTCCCCATATTGGGGAAGTTTGCAGCAATTACCTCCTCAAACACACTTTCTATCACTTTTTCACTCTCTTCTTCTTCTGGTACCCCTATAATGCAAATATTGTTCCATTTGGGTTGGTCACACAGTTCTCTCAATATTCTTTCATTCTTAGAGATCCTTTTTTTCTCTCTGTGCCTTAGCTTCTTTGTATTCCTCTTCTCTAGTTTCTATTTCATTTATCGTCTCCTCCACCGTATCCAATCTGCTTTTAATATCAACCATTGTGTTCTTCAATGATTGGATCTCTGACTGTAATTCATTCCTGAGTTCTTGAGTATCTTTCCATACCTCCATGAGCATGTTAATGATTTTTATTTTGAACTCCCGTTCAGGGAGAGTCATAAGGTCCATATCATTTAAATCTTTCTCAGGAGTTGTATTCATAATTTTACTCTGGACCAGGTTCCTTTGGCATTTCATATTTGTGTATGGCGCCCTCTAGTGCCCAGAAGCTCTACTCTCTGGAGCTGCTCAGCCCCTGAAGCAATGTCGGGGGTTGCAGGGGAGTGGTATTGGTGCCTGGGGGGAGGAAAGAGCTGTTTCCTGCTTCCTGGTTGCTATGAGCCAGTGGGCCGAACGCACAGGTATAAGCCTCTGTGGTTTGCGTTTTTAGTTGCTGTAGACAGATCTTCCCTCTGGCTGGCCTGATGCCAGGGCAGGGTTTCCTGGTTTGCAAGCCCAGTGGGGCTGGCCAGGAGAAAGGCACAGTAGGCTGCCTATCATGGAAGGGGTTCTTGGAGCTGTGTAGGCAGCCAGGGAGCTGGAGCACCTGAAGATCGTGAAAGCTCCCAACCTCTGGGCAGAGTGCACCCGGACAATTTTGTCTACCTGTCCTTTCTCCTGAGCAGTAAGCTCTGTGCAATCCTTGCCTCTTTAGCAGCCCTCTTGCTAAGGGCTTCTTTGTTAGGAAGTCTCTCAGACTGCCCACCTTTCTTTTGTCCCAGAGCAGCTGGATATGGATCCCTGCTTTCCACAAGCAGCTGGAATCTTAGTCTGTCCAGGAATTCTGCCTGTCTTAGCTTTCCAACGCCCTAATTACGAGAGTATCATTCAAGCACCATGAAATGTAGGTTTGTGCTCCCAGAGCAGATCTCCAGAATTAGGTATTCAGCAGTCCCAGATCTTCACTCCCTCCCTGCTCTGTTCCTCTTCCTCCTGCCAGTGAGCTGGGGTGGGGGAAGGGCTTGGATCCCGCAGGACCACAGCTTTAGTACGTTACCCTTTTCCATGAGGTCTGCTCTTGTCTCCAGGTGTATGCAGTTTGGCGCAGTCCTCTTTCCTGTTGCTCTTTCAAGAGTAGTTGTATTAGTTATATTTTCATATTATATGCAGTTTTAGGAGGAAGCCTCTGTCTCACCTCTCACGCTGCCATCTTTAATCCTCTCTCTTCTACCATAGAATATTTAGGAAGGAGAAATAAGCAAAGAGAAATAATTCCTTGCAGAGACAACCACTGTTAGCATTTTGGAGTCCATTCCTCTAGTCTTTATGTATTTATAACATTTATCAAAAGTGGGGATTTACTATACAAGCCTTTATAGTCTGTCCTTTTACATAATTTGTCCTTTTAATTATAATTAATTTATATTAATTTTAATCTGCCCTTTTATATTGCCCTAAACAATATATTATAAACAATCTTCTATGCCATTAGATATTGTTATAAACGACTATTTTTAATGGCTGCCAACAATCATACTGTATAGATGTGTCA
Source organism: Phataginus tricuspis (assembly GCA_029783875.1). Taxonomy (NCBI): domain Eukaryota; kingdom Metazoa; phylum Chordata; class Mammalia; order Pholidota; family Manidae; genus Phataginus; species Phataginus tricuspis. The sequence goes on along the minus strand of JAQQAC010002172.1, from coordinate 33,229,953 downwards.
AAATTTATTTAGCTAAGCCCAAGCACTGGACATTTCAGTTATTTCCAGTTTTTCCTCTGCTCCCACTTGACAAACCATGTTGTCATGAACACTAATTGGCTATGTCTTTAATATAGCACAATTGCTCCTGGAGGAAAAGTTCCTAAAAGTACTGTTTTTTAGGCCCAAGGGGATGTAATATTCCTCTCAGAGGGCATGGGAAAGTCTGAGTGCTTATTTCTAGAAAATATTCTCCTCCCTTCCCCCACCATATCTGATTTTCCAAACCCTACCCCTCCCTGTACTTTGAGGTCCAGCCCAATTGTCTAGACTAAAAGTCTATGCCACTGGCCCAGGAGCTTCTTCAGAATTTAAATCATGGTGACCAGCAGAATATGGGCCACATATGTCATTTAAAATAATCCAGTCACTGTATTTAAAAAGTAAAAAAGAAACAGTTGAAATAAACGATAATGATAAATTTAACCCAGTATATCCAGAATAATATTTCAGTTATGATCAGGATAGAAACTATTAATGAGATATTTTATACTTTTTTGGTACTACGTCTTGCTGGGGGCAACAATACTGAGCAGTACAGGTTAGAACATGTCTTACTCCCGCCTGTATTCTTACAAACACAGGACCTGGTTAGCAGTGAGTCAAGGCCCTCCATCTCATGGTCTTGTCCTAGATGAGTTTATGTGGGTAATGGGGGCTGAGAGAAAAGTTTGGTGTCTGTTCCCAAGCCTGACCCCAGGGCTTATATCTGATCACTGTGGGGAGAGGGACTAGGTGGAAGGCAAGGGACTGTGTTCACAGGGAACCTTGTGGGCTCAGGGCACAGCGGGTGAGCCTTGGCCTAGTCAGTGGTGTGCTGGGAAATGTGTAACAAGAGGCTCTCTGAGTGGGAGAAGGAGGACGTGCTGATTTGTAGCTTTTGCTGATTACTATGGTGTAAATACTCCCATCATGGCCAATTTCAAACTACTAACGTGACATCACAGAACAGGAGTTGGGAAGACACATGCACAATTGGGCCTAACGAGCTGAAGCAGGTCAGTTCTAACACAGCACTGGGACAAGCTGCGTGAGCGTGACACAGCAAGGGGGCAGCATGACCTTTCTCCCCAGTGAGGCCGGAGGCCGGCACAGCCCTACAAGGGCCCCATGCATTCTGGAGCCCTGGGGAACAAAGATCTGGCAATACTGTAGTGAGCAGCCTCCATAAGTGGCTTGTGGGCCCTGGATGTCACCAAGGAGGCTGCAGTACTGGGCCAAGCGAGGGCCACTGTGAGGACACTGAGTGCTTCCAGGGATGCAGAGGGAAGACCGGGGGAACTGTGGGAGGCGGGGGTGGACTTGAGGTCACTCTGTTCTGCAGGTGGAAGCAATACCCCGGGGAGGTTTCCTTAGTGTTGTTGTAACTCTGTTGTAGACAGGCTGGAGTGGGTTCTGGCCATGCCCATCACATCTGCCTCCCCCAGACTGTGAATGCCCAAAGGCTCAGATCAGATTTGTCCTGCACACTTGTATTTTCTGTTTCTAATGAACACATCTTCCTGGACCAGATCCTCGCCTCTCATGAATGGAGTATTTTTCTGCTGGATTAGGAAGAGTGACTGCGCCATCCAGTTTTCCCTTGGCCGCCATGCAAATTTTCAGATTATCCAGATGTTAAACTGTGCAGAGTACCATAAAGTCTGTAGATGCATTTTTAAAATGTATTGTAATGTTCATGGTGTATATTAACTTGAGGACCATTCTGTTCAAAGTGAGAAGTAATTGCATTAGAAGTACAGCCTTGATCATCCCTTTTTTTTTCTGTCATAACTGGTCAAACCAAGCCCTGTGATTATTCTTCTGAAATGTGCCTTGGATCCACATGCTTCTCTCTCTCCACTCACTGCTGTGGTCAGTCCTAAGGTCCCTGCAGTTGCTCTTGCTTCCTTCTAATCTGTTCTCTCCACTGCAGCCAGGGAAGCTTCTTAAAAACAGCAGTTTGCTCCCTTGCTAGACATGTTTTCATGGGGTCCCACTGGTCTTAGGGATAATAGGTGTGACATGATCTGGCTTCCACCCAATCCCTCTCCCTAACTCTCCAGGCTCATCTCATTCCAATTTCTCTGCTCCAGCCACATTGGCTTTCTTTTGCTTTCTCAAAGGTGCCACGCTTCCTCTCACCCCAGGGCCTTTGCATTTGCTCTTCCTGTCTCCAGGGATGCCCTTCCACCTGTTTTGCCTACTTAGCTCCTATTCATTCTTCAATCTCATCTCCTCAAGGAAGTCTTTTCTGATCCCCTGCCTAGGTCAGGCCTCCATGTTATACGTTCTCAACATACCCCATGACTTTCTTTCAGTTTATAGAAAGAAATCTGTATTTAAATTTGTATTTAATTAGTTATTCCCACAATTTATATTTAGTTATTCAGGTGATTATCTGTTTATTGTCTATTTTCTCCTGGTCCACATTTGCCTTGCTCCGTGTTGTATCTGTATCAGCGCACATGCCTCTCCTACTGTAGGTTGTAGTGAATATCTGTAGAAGTGAATGAGCAAAGGGAAGCAGTCACTTCTTTCTGGTTGAGTCAAGTTTTTATGCTGTGGTTCCAGCACTGATAGTCAAAATTCCAGAGCCCAGAAAAGGTGTCTTACTGGTTCCTGGCTATATAGTTATTTTTTTCACTGTAAATATCTAATTCTCCTGTTGTTTAAACCAAAAAAAGGAATAAAGATATATATGGGGTATGGCTTGCTTTCTTCTCTCATCATGGATCCCCCAATCATATACATAGCACTTTACAGTTTGTAATACACCTTCCTTATTTCATCTCCAGAGCAATCCGACAAGGGGCCTTTGGTAATGGGCCTCACTTCACAGAAGAGAATGCAAAGACTTCCCTGAGGTCACCAGAGCTAAGATGTGGTGGACAGTGTGCAACTTCACGTCTGAGGACTCCTTGCCCGTGCACTCTCTACCGTGACGAGCTGCCTCTCCCAGCAAGCCACATGAGCCACCCAGATGGGATGGTGTCACTTCATTTTGGCCCCATGTTTTTCTCAAATGCTTTCAGAATCGTTTTTGCAAGTGGAACATTTCTCAGATGAAGAAAAACTAGTTCATCACAGTAATCAAGTCTGTCATGGAGGATGTGTGATGATGTTTGAAAGTATAATCCTATGAACATCAGAGCTGACAACTCTGAAACATCTCTAGGCTAAATCTGCTAATAACAGTCCTTAGCAGTCAGGTTGGCACTCACACGGGTGGGTGTGATACATTTCACAGCAGAAATGCCCTAACAACGAACTTCCTCACAGAGTAAGTGGGGCGACGACAGATTTGAATGAGGCCCAGTCGCTGAAAGGGTGAAGTGTGAGCGAAGAACAAAAGCAGGAGATGAGACGCGATGCCCTGAGTCAGATGACAAGATGGTGCCTCACATCAGAAAATGCAGCAAACACTTTCTAGAGGTCAGGACTTGTACAGAAAAAGAGTCAAGACATCGGGGTCATCACCTCTGCAGATCGTCCCAGAGAAAATGTGATTTGATTAGAATGAAGCAGACACATAAGAATCGCGGTTACCTCTTCTCAGCTTGCTGTTCGCCCATGCCCTTCCTCTCACCTACTTATCCACCCACCAGCTCACCCGCTCATTCGGCTTTGTCTAACCACCGACCTGCCCATCTATCCTCCTACCATCTCTCTATGGATCAATCCATCCATCCACCCACATACTCTTTCATTCATCTGTCTACCCGCCACCACCCAGTCATCTATATTCATTCACCTACCTACACAGCCATCTGACCATTCACCCGTCCACCTGCCCACTCCTCCGCCCACCCCTCCAGCCATCTGTCCTCCCAACCCCAGCAGCTAACCATTTTCTGTATATCTATTATGTGTTAAGCCCTAAGCAGCTGTGGGAGAGGTGGAGGACAGAGGTGATGACGAAAATATCCTTGATATATTTGTTCATTTACTAATCTGCTGAGACTCAAAGATAGGCCAGAACGTTAGGTAGCCACTGAGCACAAAGAGGGGACAGAACTGAACCCTACCTCCAAACACTTGTGTAGAAGTGCGGTACTGTTGGCGGCTTTGGTACCTATACCTCCCTCTCTCTTTTATGATTCATTTTCTTAACCTTTTAAGAGCAAGACCAAATGCTTTTCAAGATAAAGATAAAGCAATAAGGAGGTCGCTGTTTCTGAAACCTCCATCATACACGTGCCACCATCATAATTTTTGCACCATCCACATACCATCTGGGCTTTTCTTTACTAAGTCTCTGCCTCTTAAAACACTAAAAAAAACCCTTATCTTGCTACCATAAATGCTAGTTATATTTCTGTAGTACACATTAAATTCAAACAAAGCTATCAAAGAGTGGAGGTCTGGGTCCCAGCTAAGAATCTCCTCTCCTGCCTCTGCGGGGCTGTCAGGGGCCTGCCACCACGGCTGCTAGCCTCAGGCCGCGCTCGGGGCCTCACCAGAGTGAGCCGGCCTGAGGTCTGGGCCTGTTCCCCATTAAGGCTTTGCTGCCTCTTTGTTACTGCAGAAATTTGCTTGCTAATTTTCAAATTAAAAAGGAGGATTAACAAAGTGTCCTGGGGAGCACATTTGAAAAAAAAAAAGCAATGTTAAATGTAGTGTTAATGTCAATGTTAAATGAGGGACAATGATTCTGGGCTTAAATGTAAAATCTCTTTGGAAAGCACATTTGAAAACCAGTGGAATAGATTGATAAACAGCTGCACACACGATGAACATGAACACATAAATCACATATATGGTGAGGGTGTATGTACATACGAGTGCATTTGCTTATGTGCATGTGAATGTGAGAATGGGAATCACCAAAGGTGGCAGGCGCTGCAAGAATGCAGCTGGAGTAGAGTTGGGACTCACCAACCTCAAGGTCTCCAGGAAAAATGAATCACAGGTGTTTGAAAGACTAGAGGACTGTGCAGCTGGTATCCAAATGCACCCTTCTCATCCTCTTTGTACTAATTTAGCACTTGCTATGTCCCAGCTCTCTCTATGTACAAACCTCTTTAATCTCCACAAGCCTTTAAGGTGAGCCCTGCTGTTATTTGCAGGGACCCCTGAGGAGCTCTGCTCAGCTCTCTGCTATGCCTAAGCCACTTATACCCCGGCTCCTGGGATTATCGGCTACTGAGGGTGCCAGCCCCACATTCTCCTCCACCATGAGGAACTGCCTTGCCCCAGGATATATCCCTCCCAGGGCCCAGCCATGGCTAGTGATTGGTTGAGAAGATACAAGGGCCAGGCCCCTTGCCTCACTATGGACAACTCTGAGGGCTGTCCCAGCTCCAGAGCTCTGCTAGGATCAGCTGTGGCCTCAGTGGCAACCAAGCTCGGATCAACTTCTGGCTCTGCCCAAAACTGTTGCCTCACTTCCTCACAGTTTATTTCCTGAGCTTACTCTCCCTTCAAACCTTCAGCACTCAACGCTCCATCTCAGAGTCTGTTTACAGACAGCCCAGTCTAAGGCATTGTTCCATTTTACAGATGAGAAAACTGAGGTACAGAGACAAAGTTCTTGTCCAAGTTTACCTGGCTAGCAAGTATAGCCAAGGTGTGAACCTAGAAGTCTATCTCCAGAGTCCATGCTGCTAAGATTTCACACTATTGCCTCTAAGGAAGACAAAGGAGGGCATCCCCCAGACCCCATACCTCTCCACCCCTCTTCCACAATTTACAGTGCCCTGACCAGACTCCAGGTCTCTACTTGCCAATTATCGGTTAAACAAGAATTCTAGGAAGCTTGAATTCCACTGATAAAAAGAGAAGGGGTGGGGGTTGTTGCAAATCCATGAAAAAATAGATCTTCGCAGCCTCCTTTGCCCTCTCACACTGGGCTGGCATCCCACAGGGTCACATGGGAGTGCATGGGCGTGAACCCTGCATGAGCACACACAGGAGTGGCAGGCGTCCATCAGGGCTCACAGCCAGGTGTCTTGTCAGCCGAAATTCTTGTCAGCTGTCCTCCGCTGGTCGTAGGATACCTCCATCCCGCTTCACAAATGCATAAGCTAACATACCTTGACACGCACTAAAAGGGTATGCTGGTCTTATGAAAAGAGAAATGCCTGTGCTGTATTATCGAGCTCTTCAGATCGGATTCTCATACAGGGTCAGGGTGTACCTTTGTCTGAGCATTGTCTAGGGATGGGAATATCACCACTGTGTAAGTGTGCTATTTACTTTCAAATGTTTGCTCATTATTTATATTCTCAGCATTCAAAAATGTACATTCTTAGGTTTCTGTATGAAAAGGCAACCAAACTTTTGCTGGGCTGATGACTATTTGGCTAGAGGTAGCTTACAAATACTATAATTTCCCTCTGAAATTAAACTACTTATGATATCTGTACAAGTACTTTAAAGTAAATAATAAATGAAGTCAGCTTCCCCATAATATATAATAGCTTTAAAATGATCACACCTAATGGGGAGTTACTATTTAATGGGGACAGAGTTTCAGTTTGGGAAGATGAAAAAGTTCGGGAGATGGTCGGTGGTGATGGTTGCACAACGGTGTGAATGCTTAACGCCACTGAGCGGCACACTTACAAATGGTTAAAATGGTAAACTTAACATTATGTATATTTTATCATAATTTTTAAAAAGGATGGAGTTGAAGAGATTGAGAACCATTGCTACAGAACAAGTTTTATAATGTGAAGGAATTAGAAAAAGAAAAGATCTCATCTCATGTGAAGCGTAAGTGCTCAAAGCAGCCAGTGGGCCTGTCTGAATGTCTGAATGGTGAAGCTATGGGTGACTTTGATTTGATTTCTGGTGCTTGTTTGTGCTTTTTACATTTTTCTATAATATAATGAAAAATGTTTTTGTATCCCGAAAAAGAAATGTAAAATTATTTTTAAAGCACATGAATAAGAAAAGCATGTAACATGAGGTTATACCTTCCCTTCCCTCAGTCAGGGAAGAAATGAGTAAAATGTAAGGTGCTCCTTCTGGGACTGGCTGGCTGGAGACAGGAGAACATTCCCCCAGATGGTAGAAGCGAGGCATCAAGAAGAGCTGCCCATCCAGTGAAGAGGGGTCAGAGTCCTGGCTTCAGCCCTGCCTCGTACTCAGCAGGTCACTGCAGGCTACAATTTCCCCACTGGGTAGTGGACTGGTGAGAAGTGGGGTCTCATTGGCTCCTTGCAGCCCTGTCCTGCTCTGGCTGGAGTTCTTCTGGCCCCTGTGGAGGGGAGCTGGTATAGGTGTAAGATAATGGTTAACTATGGGGGTTGAAAGTTAGATTTCCTGTGTCCAACCTTGGGTCAATTATTTAACTTCTTTTTAACTCTTCTCACCTGCAAAATGCTGTTAATAACAGTCTCCATTGTCTGAAGCTGTGTTAGTTTGCCAGGCCTGCCTCAACAAAATACTACAAACCGGATGGCTTTAGCAACAGAAATTCACTGTCTCTGAGGTCCAGAGGCTGCACGTGCAGGATCAAGGTGTCGGCAGGGCTGGGCCCGCTGGGGTTGTAAGGGGGTGGGTCCTGTGCCTCCTTCCGCCTTTGGTGGCTCACTGGCCATCGGCGTGGCTTGGCTTGTGAAGCACCAGGCTGTCTCCGCCTTCGCCTTCAGGTGCCGTTCTCCCTGTGAGCATGGTCTGCGTCCGAGTTTCCCGTTTTTGTAAGGACTAGTTATATCAGTTTATCCTACTTCCAGTAGGGCTTCATCTTAACTAATTATACCTGCAATGACCCTATTTCCAAGTAAGGTCACATTCTGAAGTACTTTGGGTTAGGAGTTCAAATACAGATTTTTAGGGAGATACAATCACATAACAGGAGTTTTTATGAGGATTAAATGAGATAATGCATTTAAAAGCTTAGCATTGCACCCAGCGTACATTGAGCATTCAGACCTATAGCCATTTCTATTATCCTGACATTTATCAATGCAGTAACTGTTACTAAGACGGCCATGTCACTGGCTCCTCCTTTGTTTCTCACAGAGACCCGGACAGAGTCTATACATAGGGTTTCTGTTGAAGCTCCCTGAAGATGATACACTCCCCCACACTGCCTTTCATAAGGAAATAGCTATTTTTTCCTCTGACTTGAGGAAGTCAAACTTGCAAGCTTTGGAAGGCTAGGCATCAATTCAAACAAATTGCTAAACCACATTATTTTGATCTTTTAAATTTATCTGACAGCAGAAGGAGTAGGTTTCTTTCCTGTGCTGTACGCTATCTACAGTCATTTGTAATTGTGTTTAAATAAATGGGAGGAGGGCAGCCAGGCAGCGCCCAGGAACCCAAGATTTGGGGACACCTGCGTTTAGGATCAGAAGACCTATGATGTAGTTTTGAACTAGGCTCGCCAGTAACACACAGTGGGACCCCAGTATAGCTGCTTTGCCTCACTGAGCTACAGCTTCCCAATTCCGTCAGTCAACAAACGTGCTTCATGGACTAAGGGCCATTATTATATACCAGGCACCAGGGTGCACAGAGAATTATGGGCTCTCATCTCAGCCAAGGGGCTCACAGGCTCACTGTCCAGTGGGAAGGGGCAAATGAACACAGAATCCAGTGCAGAGCTGGAGACCACAACATCCTCCACTACTGACCCCTAGTAGGGGAGAGTGGTTCCTGCCCTCCCTCCGCAGCATCTCACATGGTTGTTCAGATGGTAAGTTCCTTGGGGGCAACCCTTACATCTAACTTCTCCTGCCCTGTCCAGGGCTGTCTTAAGGGGGGTGCTGGGATTGCTCATTGAATTAATGGTTAAGAAATGGTTAACCTAAATGGTTAAGAATGTGAACACTGAGTCAGCCAGATTGGGCAGCTTTGAATAAAGTCTGTCACTCGCTACCTATAGGAGGTTGGGTAAATCATTTATCTTTACTCAGCCTATTTTTAAAAATCTATGTATGAATGGCCAAAGTATCTAAATCATTCATTTATTAAACAAATATTAATCAAGCACCTACTATGTCCTAGGCACCTGGTTTTAAGTCGTAGGGGTACAGTGGAAAACAAAACAACGAGTAAGTAAAATAGGTAGCAGGTTGGATGGGGGTGACTATTGTGAAGAAGAACAAAGGGGGTGGGACCCGAAATTTTAAATAAGGTGTCAGGGAGGTCTCACTGAGGAAGGTCGCATGGGCAGAGGTGACATAGGTGAGAGCCGTACGCCGCTCACTGGCAGGAGCGTGCCGGGCGCTGGGGATCACACATCCCCCACCAGGTGGCTGCTCTGAGCATCACACTCAGCAGCACGCGTTCAGGGCTCAGGACGCTGCAGGAGGAACTCGTTCGCTATAGCTATTATTAGCGTCACATTAGTAAATGTAACTGCCTCGAGGAGCAGAGGAGGTAGAGACTATGAATGTACTCTGCACACAGGGCAGTCACACATCGAAGATTATGATTACAGTTGTTGTTTATTGCCAGCAACTATTCTAGGAAATGCTCCGGACAGTCTGAAGCACAGAGGGCTCATCAGTGACTCCCTTTCCCTCTCAGGCTCTGGGACTTGAGCCCCACCCAGAGAGGTGCTGACGGGAGCGCTTGGGGAGGGAGGCAATGCACGGGTTTCTCGCCTTTCTCAGGAAGGCAGGAGCAAAAGCCCCCCCCCACCCCAGCACACACACTCGCCAAGCAGGTTTGCACTGCTGTGTGAGCTCGTGATGACAGCTACCACAGCAACAACGTGGGAATCACTATTAGCAGATTTAAGAATTAGAGACCCTGTGAATTCTTTTGTTGTCAGTTCTGTTTATTTCTTGGGTAGAAAAAGTCTTTTTAGTTTATAGAAGCCCGGAAGGCAGGAGGTTGGGAGAGTGTGACATAATTTCTTGATCATTTGTAGATTGAATCCCACAAAGTTAAGTCCGGTTACCGGCGTTCAGTGAGCGTCCACCAGGTGTAAAGCACTAGGTGAAGAAGCACTAGCACAGGTGGGGACCAGAAGGGGGAAAAGCTGGGGTCCCTGCAAACCTGGGAGCTGCAATCTTTGCAGGGGACAAACCCAGCCATCCCACAGGCTGACGGCACAGGCAGGGGTGGAAGCAAAGGCAACCGGGAATAGGGAGATACGTCCGGACCCTCTACCTGGTGTCCGGGAGACAGGCGGGAGGGTTGGTGCTCAATTTAATGCAAAGATTAGGTTACAGTAAAAATTCCCTATTGAAAATATTTAAAGTGTCTTTGATTGGGTCCCCCAGAGGTAGAGCGTAGGATAGAAATTTGTGTGCAAGTGATTTACTAAGGACATGTTCCCAGGAGAATCCTGTAAGGGAGAGAGGAGAAGGGAAGAAGCCAAGTTTGGATATGGTTTCAGGGGAGGGCTTTGGATTCAACCTCAGCCTAATCCCCTAGGGGCCTCTGGGGGAATCACACCGGCGTCACACCCCACACCAGCCAGTCATCTCTGCCGACTGCTAGGGTCATCCAGGCGGGAAACTCCAGTTCCCCAAGGTATGAGCCATTAGCAGGCGCACCTGCACAGCTCGGGGGTGGGCAGCCTAACGAACCCCCTGAAAGGGTTCCCAGCATCCGGCTGGGCACCAGCAGTGTTTGCCGTAGTTAGTTTTCGTGTATAATGCTGAGTGGTGATTCTTAGGGCCAGGAGAGTTTGAGGGGCACAGAGCTAGATGACAGGGAGGATCGGGAGGGAGGTCTGTGGGCAGATGCCTTCCATTTTTAAGGGGACTGTCAAATCCCCAGAGAGAATGGCAACAGGTAGAGAACCTGAGAGTGGTCCTGCTTACAGGCAGGGTTTACTCCCTTGTTTTGATATTTAACCACTACAACCTTAATGCAAGTTAATACATCTGTTATTGTTGAGAGAATTAAATGAGATTATAGGTGTGAAACGGACTTAAGTGCCTCCACAGATGAGGAAACTGGGGCACGGAGAGAGAAATAATTTTCCCAAGGCCACATTTCTAAGAGGTGGACTGTGGCTTCCTTTGGCTTGAATTTTCAAATATGGATTTCCTGTCATTGTTCATCACTGCCATGCCCCATGCAAGAGTGCATTTTAGCTGAGTTCAAGGGTGGTCCTGTTAGCCAGGGAATAGAAGGAGAGAGATTAGGTTCTTATATAAGCTCCTGCATTAAGTTTGTGTATGATGCAGGTCCGCTGGGACTCCCAGGGTCTGGGACAGGGTGGAGACCAGCGGGCTGCAGAGGAATTTCTGGAAGGGTTTGCTGTTGGTCCTGGGTAACAACCAAGAGAGGCTTCTGAAAGGGAGGCCTTAGAATAGGGAATCCCGAATGGTGTGAGGAGCTAGCGTGAGGTCACTGGGATGGGCCTCATTTTCTAGGACACACAGTAGACCCATCACACTCGGACGGTTGCAGAGCTCTGACACGTTTGCTAGTGATTGCCTCAAGCACCAAGTGAAGAAACAGGCAGAGTCAAGATAGGCCACGGGGTGGATTCATGACTGGAAGTATGACCAGCCCCAAAGGGGCCAATCCTGGACTGGTAGAGTTTTCTCTACTTCTGGATGGGGTTCCCAGTTCTGTTTCTTATCTCCCTCAAATTCAACATAAAAAAAAATCTATGGGTTAAGTGATAATACCGAATATAAGGCACAAATGGATGGCTGGTGGGAAGCCTGAAGGTTAACTTCTGTACTGGAGGGCAAAACCAGGATTCCAAAAGACCCTACAGGCGGGAGAGATGGGCCAGCTCTAATGACATGATGTTTACCTCACTCGTGTGTGTGTGTTGCATAAGATGTCTTATTTGGATAAAAAATCAACTGCACAACTTCAGGATCACAGCAGGGCTAGGCAATAGTGGGTGTGAAGTACACAGGTCCTTCAGCCAGCTGTGTGATTTCCCTGGGACAAGGAACTCATTGGCTTCCTCAGCCTACCTGGTTCCAAGTACCTGAGAGATTGGAATTCCAACCAAACTGAGTTTATTCTATGATGTCCTCTTTTCAGGTAAAATGTTGGCAGTGGGAGGAGAGCAGCAGTATTGGAGTCTTGATAGAGATAATTAAAAAAAAAATCTTGTGTAAAAACTTGAAGTTTAAGGGATGCACTGGCAAAGGCTGAATTTCTATTCAGCAGCAACAAAAGCAAATAGACCAATAACCTCTGCAAATCCCTGTCGGCTGTTCTTCGTCACCTTCTTGGCGAGATCGGTTCGAGGCAACAGCCCTCGGAGGTAACAGGCCTCAACGTGAGGCTGCCGATCTCTCCGTACAGATGCTAAGCTGAGCAGTCCAAACCTGCAGCTGGCTGAGAGAGGCGGGGCGGGGGGTAAGAACGGCTACTGGAGGAACTTATAGGTCACCCTCTTGGTGGCTGTAATCACTTCTCCCTTAGGTCCAACCATGGGGAGTGAGGAGGCAGTCATGGGAAGTAGTTTAGCAAGAATGAGCTCCCTCATCTCACAATCTAAGATATTCCCCAGGAGCTTCTTTCAATCTCTCTATGGTCAAATGTTCCTGGGAGCCTCACAGCCCCCTCCCAAACCTGGGGTACATACCCTCAGTAACATTCCAGGAAAAATGTTACATGTATTATATTTTCATAATAGGGTATGGTATAAGATTCTAGTAATTTAGACTGTCACATGCACAACAAGGTAAACAGAGTGTCCACTTAGAAGACAAATCGGAAGAAACATTTACTAAAGGGCATGTACTGCTGGTTAGAGCCATCATACCTCAGTCTGACATGCCAAAGGGATTGTCCACTTGGAGGGCTGGTATGCCATCCTTGTTTTAAGAGACTAGAAACTGGGGGGAGTTAAAAAAATGATCGCCAAAGAGAATTAAGCTTTGATTTTTACCTGGATATTAGCACACATTCCCAGGCATGTTCCCAGGCATGTTAGGCATATAAGCTTGTTGATGAATCGAGTGCATCTTTGGTAGAGAAGCCTAACTGGAGCAGTTGGTTAAACCCCAGTATATCTCCATGAGAGCTGGGGTCGGGAGCCTGGCCGGCATCCTCATTCCCCAGCGCATGGCACAGGATGAGGACCCACAGCATGACCACATTGTAATTATCCACACATGGAGTTTTGCTTACTGAGCTGCAAGAAAATTGAGGACAGCTCCCTGGTCTTTGTTTCAGGGAACAGAATGGAGTCCACCCTCCAGGGCCTTGGGCAGACCTTGGATGGTGTCCAGGAATCATTAATCTACTTGCCTACCTCCCCTACTGGCCGGGGAGATCTTGAGGCAGGGGGAGCCATACTTTGTTCTTCTCTATCCTTCCTGCTCCCAGAACCCAGCACAGGGTCTACGCTAAAGGAATGAATGAATGTAGAAACAACTATATCTCTGACAGGTTTAAAATCAAAACATACATGCACGTGTGTGTATATGTGTGTGTGTATGCACTGCCTGAGGCCCAAGCAATTCTCAAGGTCGCTCTTCGAGGATCATGGGGACTGCTTGTTAATAATGTGAATTTCTTGGCCCTACAGCAAAGCCACCTAACCAGAAGTTCTGGGGCAGGGCTGGGAAATCTGAATGTTTAGCAAAGCTTACTGAGAGGTTCTCATACATATAGAAATTTAGGAATCATTGCTGTAGATGAACGCTGCTGAGCTGGGAGTCTCAGAATGCTCTGGGCTTTTGAGATCTAAAGAGCCAATTCTAGCTTGAGTTTCTGGTTACATGTTTGGCAGAAAAGAGGTTTCCAGGTGGGGAAGCATTCTGAGATTTGCAGATCATAGAGGTAATAATAGGGTCAAAAATCAGAACCATGCACTCAGGGGATCTGGAGTGGGAAGGACCCCCAGGCCATTGGTGTGCAGATAGGAACACAGAATCCCATCTCCCAGTGTTCCCAGAGAAGGGCAGCTGGAAGAGAGCTCCTAAGAACATAAAACAGCTGGACCCCAAAATAAGCCAGATTCCCAATCCGGATGTGTGGAAGAAATCTCTTTAATACACCAACTGAGAGCCACAGGCCCAGCTCCCAGGCGAGAGTGTGCATGTTAAATCAATTGAAATTGAGTCACGGATATAATTAATTTAATATGTTTAAATGGTTTTCCGTATAGTAAATATGCTGAATGAGGGTGACCCAGAATACAGTGTCTGCCTGAGAGTGGAAAAATGGATAACATGTGTGCTGTATAATAAAACCCTCTAGCAGACAGAAAATGCTTCAATTTATTTCCAACTCCTGTTCCTTTCCTTTCTCTTTGTTTATGGCTGAACTTGGCCTTCTGTGGTCCCCTTGGATCACAGAGACGCTTTTTATTTTGTCAGAAGACACCCTTTTTTTCTCTGATCAGAAGACAATTTTAATAAAACCTGCCTACAACCTGGTGACAAGCACATACTAATATGTGGAAAAGGGGATAAGGATGAAGGGGAAAGAAGGACGGAGTATTGCTGCACCATTGCAACCTTGCTCAAGGAAAGGGGACTTTACTTGCACAAAGTGAAGGGTATGGAGTGTGGTAGGCGCAGGGCGGGTCTGAGCTACCATCCAGGTGCTGCCGAATCAACCCTCCACCTGACTCGGAAAGCTCAGATGCCATCTCCAACACCGTGGGGTGGATTTGAGGATGAGTAGGTTAAGACTGCTTTCTATTCTGACATTTGCTGAATTATGTATGAGTCACAGACTGGAACAGGCATAAATATATGTCAAGGAAGTTCCCATTAAAAGAAGCTCATCTCAACGCCATGTAAAGCACTTCACGTGGTGGTATCTAATTGCTCGTCAAGTAGGGATTATGTATTATTTGCCTTAGATGAAAGGGAGCATTTAGAAGTAGTTAGAAATTATCTCCAACTAAGATACATCAGGCATCTAGGCAAAATGCCGAGGTCTAGGATGAGAGGCAGCAGAACGCTCCTAGATTCTGTAGCTCTCTATCCAGCCATTTTAACTTGGGTTACTAGGAATTCATTCTATTAAGTAAGAAACAAAGCATGAGAAGATGACCCACGTTTTGAAATAGCTCTGCCACAGTGCTAGCGGTGGGACCCGGGCAAACCCCACCCTTACTGAGGCTCGGTCTGTGAATGTGTACTGGGAAGGGAAGGGACTCCCGAGGTATCTGGCGCTCCGTGGAGCCGTGCTGAGGAGGGGTCTTGGGCTGCAGGCGGAAAGGAGGGGATCTCGGGAAGAGGGGGCTGAGCAGGCAGGGCTCTGGGGTCCTTCTCCATTAAACCAAGAGGCTTCTCTCTGATCTGTGTTATATATATGTATATATATACCACCACCATGTGAGATGTTACAAGAGGCTCTGAGGATTAAAAAAAAAAATTGAAACCACTGGTCTGAGGAAAGCTGTTAAAGTTTCCAGTCTAAATCTAGGCTGTACTATAAACATGGGCTTTACTCATAACTATATAGAGTCTTTGCTTCTGATCTGTAGGAGAGATGCCAGGAGCCTTCAGGTCAAAAGTGGCCCTACTCAGGATTTTGGAAATCTACTACGTTTTAGGAAACCTCAGCAGCTCCCCACCTCCCAGATCAGTGGTTCTCAAACTCTAGTGTACATAGATTCACGTGGAAGGTTCACCGTAGCTGATCCTCAGCCCAGGAGACTCTGATTCATGGGTCTGGGTTTGGGCTTGAAAATTTGCATTTCTAACCAGCTGCCAGTGGGCACTAGCACTGCTGGTCAAGGTGCACTTGGAGAATCGCTGGCCTCTATGATACAGGCCAGACCCTGTAGCTTGTTCCTTCAGAACTGGGTCCCAACTTACCTTCCCAGCCTCATCCTCCTCCTTTCCAATGTTCCCCACAAAGTATTTGCCCCTGCACACATGCATTTCTCTCCTGCTCACCACGCACCATCTGGCCAGGCTGCCAGCCCCTTCTCTGCATGTCTAAGGCACAGCTCACATGCCACCTCTTCCAAAAAGGCTTCCCTGATGTTTTCATCAAAGGTCACAGGAACCCCTCTGGGCTCACATAGCTTCTTCCATTCGCTGAGCACTGTTAGCCTCTCTTTGTTATTTGTGTCTAGGTCTTGCCCCTGCATCTGTACCATGTTACCCACCTGGGCTTCCACCCCACTGTCTACACCCTCAGCACCTGCACAAGCCCTGGCCCATCAGACCAGCAAACCTGAGCTCATGCATAAATGAATAGGAACATTTAAGAAACACACCAATCAACTCCTCTTAATACCCCAGGCCAGGCTGATTCTGTAAATGACTCTTTAAATCAGAACACAGGACAGTGTTTTAGCTGTTTCAACCTATTCTTTAAGCAAATTTTCCTTGTTTCCTGGGAGCAGAGTCAGTTACTAATACATTATAATGAGACATAAATAACTACCACTTACATCCACTACCAGAAAGTGGTGTAATGCAGCAATTAAGAGCCAAGACCCAGGTTCAAATCCCAGCTCTACCTTTGATTAGCTGTAGAAATTAAATGCTCTGAGCTCAAAGTGCCTCACCTTTAATGGGGATAATAACACCACCTACCTTCTACAGATGGCATACAGATGCAATGAGGCTATTACTAACATTAACAATTGCCAGCATTTATGAAGTGCCTACTATATACCTAGCCTTGGGCATACGTTATTGAGTCTAATCTACATAAAATGCTTAACATAGTATCTAGAACATAATATGTATTCAATAAATATTATTGATTATTATCATTGTTAGTTTTCCCATTTCTCAGATGAAAGACTTAAGGCTCAGAGCAAATACCTTGCTCAACAAATATTATCAGTTTTTTACTTTGTAACGGTTAAGTTGTATAACTACCTCACAAGATAGGTAGTATTTCCATGTTGGGAATGAAACCTCTGTGGTTTGAAAAAGGTAATTTGAAAGTGAAGGCCCAGGATTTGAACGTGATTTTGGGTCCAGAGCTCCTGCGGGCACAGCCCACCCACCACCTGCTCTGTGTGCAGTCAACTCGCTCTGCCCTTTGAAATCCATGAGTTAGAGAAAAGCATTTTCCCAGCACGTCAGAGAACATCAGTGTACCTGGCCCTCATTTTGGCAGCCTGCAATCCTATGGCCCGTGGGAAGTTATTTCAACAACCCGAGAGAATGGACTGCCCATCAGAAGGCAGGGGGCACAGACCCTGTTCCCTTGTATGTCTCCAAGGGGCACTAAGGAAAGCAGAGCCCCAGGGGTGTGGGACTGACCGTGACCCCGAAGAAGTTGGTCTCATTCATGGCACTGAGGATGATCCTGCCCAGCGTGTGGTCTGTGTAGTTGAAGTCCTGGATCCGCTGGTGTCGGCTGCTGGCGTGCAGCGTCTCCATGGCCCTCTGCAGCGTCTTGGCAATGACCCAGATGCCATCGTAGGCATACCCGTGGAACTTGCTGGGCCCCACGCCTGACCGCTTGTTGTTGTATTCTCTCTCATACTGCTGTGGAGTCTGGAAAACAAGGGGACCGAGGAACACTAAATTACAGCTGGCAGGGACATCGGGCATGTGCTGCTGAGAGCTGACACGCTCCAGTGCTTATTGTGCTAGACTCTTGATGTGCATTATTTTATTTAATCCTCACAGCAACCGCACATGATGGATGCTATTATTGTCCCCATTTTACAGATGAGGAAACTGAGTCAGGAAAGTTGACTTGCCTAAGGCCACATGGCTAGTGAGTGGGAGGACTGAGATTTGAATGCTGGCCGTGTGGCAAAGCTAGGGTGAAGAAATAATGCACACTAACCAGGCTTCCGTCTGATATTTTCAGGGCCTGGCACTAGAGTACACACACATATGAAAGTATACACACCAGATGCCTAAATATTGAAGTTATAGACAAGCAAACAAACTGTTTAATAAAATATTTTCTACCTCCCCATAATGAATATAGTTTCCTAATGATCTGGAAAGCCAAGTTTGAATTCAGAATTCTGGGGCTCCTCAGAGCTTCAGGCAGAACATAGCAGCACAGGGGAGCTGGCCTTTCTGTGTGGCCCACCTCTGTGGCCCGGCCAAGCTCAGTCCACACTACCCTCCCCTCCAGCATCACTGGCCGCCTGACCACTCCAGAAGTGCAGTCCACACTCAAAAGGGCTGACCAGGCAAGAAGCTACCCTGGCCTGGAAGTGGATCCCGCTGGTTTGGCAGGAAATTCAGGGTATGGTCCAGGAGGGAGAGGGGTGCCAGCTCCAGGTGGGCATAATCCAATGGGCTTCTGGATTCTGAGCTCCATGGGGCCTGAGCAACACCCTTCTAGAGCATGGGGCCTAGAGATAGTCCCAGGTGCCCAGGGGTAAGGGCTGTTTTCACCCCATATCATGCTCCCTCCTCTTTCGTCTTCTGTAATATACAGAGTCTGCAAATAATTGGCATTTTAAAAGATAATTCTTTTCTCACTTTTAACTAAATTTTATAAAAGAATTTCACTGGTGGGGGTCCCTGGAAGATGGTGGCGTAAGCAGGGCGGCGGAAATCTCCTCCCCAAACCATATATATCTATGAAAATACAGCAAATACAACTATTCCTAAAGGAGAGACCAGAATATACAGGACAGCGCACAGCCTGCATCTGCACCTGAGAGGACTCAGCACCCCGTGAGGCGGGTAAGATACGGAGCCGCGACCCGGTGGGACCCAAGCACTACCCAACCCCAGTGCACCAGCAGGAGGAGAGGATTCAGAGGTGGAAGGGAGTGGAAGTACAGGCCCAGGAAATAACCAGCCCTGGTGATCTGCACTGGGAGCGCTGACACACATCACACGGTGTATCGGATATTGGAGAGGCAGAAGGTGCAGGTTTTGAGCTGGGAACACGCCCGTACCTTGCAGCAGGCTCCCCAGGGCAAAAGAAAAGCGTGCACTTTTTTTGGTGGTCTTAAAGTGGCAAGGGCCCAGGATAGTCCCAGCACACTCAGCCCAGCAGGCCTGGACCCCTTGGCTGGCGACTGGGAAAAAGTAACCGCACTGAGACTTCACACAGAGAACAACAGCCTCCCATTCGTTCCTGCCCTGGCCAGAGCTACAAACAGCCCTGTGGTGCTGCGCAGCCATGGCTGCGTAATAGTGGAGCAACAGTGCCACCTACAGTATCCTTACAGAATCTACTCCTGGTTGCCGTTTTTTTTTTCCTTTCTTTTCTTTCCTTTTCTTTTCTTTCTTTCTTTTTTTCTCATCTCTTTCTCTTCCTTCTTTTTAGATTTTTTTGTTTTTTTGTCTTTTTTTTTGTTTTTTTTGTTTTTTTAAGTCTTAAAGAGCCCAGTTGACATACATAGCAACTACAGCGACGACTTCTATCCCCATGAAAAGACAGAGGAATATGGTATAGACCAAGCTCACCCAGACCCAGACAACACCAGAGAGGGAGAATGAAGGGATGGAAATGCACAATCTTCCTGAAAAAGAATTCAGAATAAAAGTCATAACCATTCTGATGGATCTACAGAGAAATATGCAAGAGCTGAGGGAGGAAGTGAGAGAAGTGAGGAAAGACAATGCAGAAATGAGACAAGCGATCGACGGGCTTAGCAGTAGACTGGACAAGATGCAAGAGGCTGTTAATGGAATGGAAATCATAGAACAGGAATACAAAGAAGCTGAGGCAGAGAGAGATAAAAGGATCTCTAGGAATGAAAGAATATTAAGAGAACTGTGTGACCGATCCAAACAGAACAATATTCGCATTATAGGAGCACCAGAGGAAGAAGAGAGAGAAAAAGGGATAGAAAGTGCCTTTGAAGAGATAATTGCTGAAAATTTCCCCATGCTGTGGGAGGAAATAGTCTCCCAGTCCACAGAAGCCCACACATCTTCCAACACAAGGGACCCAAGGAAGACAACACCAAGACACATAATAATTAAAACGGCAAAGATCAAAGATAAGGACAGAGTATTAAAGGCAGCTAGAGAGAGAAAAAAAATCACCTACAAAGGAAAACCCATCAGACTATCATCAGACTTCTCAACAGAAACCTTACAGGCCAGAAGAGAATGCCATGATATATTTAATGTAATGAAACAGAAGGGCCTTGAACCAAGAATACTGTATCCAGCACGATTATCATTTAAATATGACGGAGGGATTAAACAATTTTCAGACAACCGAAAGCTGAGAGAATTTGCCTCCCATAAAAAACCTCTACAGGACATCTTAAAGGAACTGCTCTAGAGGGAAGCACTCCTAAGGCTAAAAAGACATCACCAGAGAAAATAAAATCGGAGTGAAGAAAGCAGACCACCCAAATACTAACTAAAGGCAAAGAATAAAACACCTAGTATATAAAGAATGGAGGAGGAAGAATAAGAAGAGAGAGAAATAAAGAAACATCAGACGGTGTTTACAATAACTTAACAAGAAATTTAAGTTAGATTGTTAGATAGTAAAGAAGCAACCCTTGAACCTTTGGTAAACACGAATCTAAAGCCAGCAATGGCAATAAGTACATACCTATCGGTAATCACCCTAAATGTAAATGGACTGAATGCACCAATCAAAACACACAGAGTAACAGAATGGATGAAAAAGCAAGACCCATCTATATGCTGCTTACAAGAAACTCACCTCAAACCCAAGGATATACACAGACAAAAAGTGAAGGGAGGAAAAAATACATTTCATGCAAACAACAAAGAGAAATAAGCAGGTGTGGCCGTATTTGTATCAGACAAAATAGACTTCAAACGAAGAAAGTAGCAAGAGATAAAGAAGGACATTACATAATGATAAAGGGCTCAAGCCAACAAGAGGATATAACCATTATAAATATATATGCACCCAATACGGGAGCGCCGGCATATGTGAAACAAATACTAACAGAATTAAAGGAGGAAATAGACAGCAATGCATTCATTGTAGGAGACTTCAACACAGCACTCACTCCAAAGGACAGATCAACCAGACAGAAAATAAGTAAAGACACAGAGGCACTGAACAACACACTAGAACAGATGGACCTAACAGACACCTACAGAAGGAACTGCACCCAAAAGCAACAGGATACACATTCTTCTCAAGAACATGGAACATTTTCCAGAATAGACCACATACTAGGCCACAAAATGAACCCCAGTAAAGTAAAAAATATTGAAATTCTACCAACCAACTTCTCAGATCACAAAGGTATAAAACTAGAAATAAATTTTAGAAAGAAAACAAAGGGGATCAAAAATACATGAAGACTTAACAACATTCTCCTAATTAATCAATGCATTAACGACCAAATCAAAACAGAAATCAAAGAATATATGGAGACTAATGACAACAACAACACAAAGCCACGACTTCTGTGGGACTCAGCAAAGGCAGTTCTAAGAGGAAAGTATATTGCAATCCAGGCCTATTTAAAGAAGGAAGAACATTCCCAAATGAATAGTCTAAAGACACAGTTACTGAAATTGGAAAAACAAGAACAAATGAGACCCAAAGTCACAAGAAGGAGGGACATAATAAAGATCAGAGATGAAATAAATAAAATTGAGAAGAATAAAACAACAGAAAAAATCAATGAAACCAAGACCTGGTTCTTTGAAAAAATAAACAAAATATATAAACCCCGAGCCAGACTTATTAAGAGAAAAAGAGAATCTACATACATAAACAGAATCAGAAATGAGAAAGGAAAAATAACAATGGACCCCACACAAATACAAAGAATTATAAGAGAATATTATGAGAATCTATATGCTAACAAGCTGGAAAACCTAGAAGAAATGGACAACTTAGAAAAATACAACCTCCCAAGACTGACCAAGGAAGAAACAGAAAAACTAAACAGACCAATCACCAGCAACGAAATTGAAGCGGTAATCAAAAAACTACCCAAGAACAAAACCCCCGGACCAGATGGATTCACCTCTGAATTCTACCAGACATATAGAGAAGAAATAACACCCATTCTCCTTAAAGTTTTCCAAAAAATAGAAGAGGAGGGAATACTTCCAAACTCATTCTATGAAGCCAGCATCACTCTAATACTGAAACCTGGCAAAGACTTCACCAAAAAAGAAAATTGCAGACCAATATCCCTGATGAACATAGATGCAAAAATACTCAACAAAATATTAGCAGACCGAATTCAAAAATACATCAAGAGGATCATACACCATGATCAAGTGGGATTCATCCCAGGGATGCAAGGATGGTACAACATTCGAAAATCCATCAACATCATCCACCCCATCAACAAAAAGAACAACAAAAAACACATGATCATCTCCATAGATGCTGAAAAAGCATTTGACAAAATTCAGCATCCATTCATGATTAAAACTCTCAACAAAATGGGTATAGACGGCAAGTACCTCAACATCATAAAGGCCATATATGACAAACGCACAGCTAACATCATACTTAACAGCGAGAAGCTGAAAGCTTTTCATCTAAGATCGGGAACAAGACAGGGATGTCCACTCTCTCCACTGTTATTCAACATAGTACTGGAGGTCCTAG
>JAQQAC010002172.1:33151920-33207182 GCA_029783875.1 Phataginus tricuspis | reverse complement strand
GGTGTATGATGTTGATGGATTTTCGAATGTTGTACCATCCTTGCATCCCTGGGATGAATCCCACTTGATCATGGTGTATGATCCTCTTGATGTATTTTTGAATTCGGTCTGCTAATATTTTGTTGAGTATTTTTGCATCTACGTTCATCAGGGATATTGGTCTGCAATTTTCTTTTTTGGTGAAGTCTTTGCCAGGTTTCGGTATTAGAGTGATGCTGGCTTCATAGAATGAGTTTGGAAGTATTCCCTCCTCTTCTATTTTTTGGAAAACTTTAAGGAGAATGGGTGTTATTTCTTCTTTATATGTCTGGTAGAATTCAGAGGTGAATCCATCTGGTCCGGGGGTTTTGTTCTTGGGTAGTTTTTTGATTACCGCTTCAATTTCATTGCTGGTGATTGGTCTGTTTAGTTTTTCTGTTTCTTCCTTGGTCAGTCTTGGGAGGTTGTATTTTTCTAATAAATAGTCCATTTCTTCTAGGTTTTCCAGCTTGTTAGCATATAGATTCTCATAATGTTCTCTTATAATTCTTTGTATTTCTGTGGGGTCCGTCGTTATTTTTCCTTTCTCTTTTGTGATTCTGTTTATGTGTGTAGATTCTCTTTTTCTCTTAATAAGTCTGACTCGGGGTTTATATATTTTGTTTATTTTTTCAAAGAACCAGCTCTTGGTTTCATTGATTTTTTTCTATTATTTTATTCTTCTCAATTTTATTTATTTCATCTCTGATCTTTATTATGTCCCTCCTTCTGGTGACTTTGCGCCTTATTTGTTCTTGTTTTTCCAATTTCGGTAATTGTGTCTTTAGACTGTTCATTTGGGAATGTTCTTCCTTCTTTAAATAGGCCTGGATTGCAATATACTTTCCTCTTAGAACTGCCTTTGCTGCGTCCCACAGAAGTTGTGGCTTTGTGTTGTTGTTGTCATTAGTCTCCATATATTTTTTGATTTCTGTTTTGATTTGGTCGTTAACACATTGATTAATTAGGAGAATGTTGTTAAGTCTCCATGTATTTGTGAGTCTTTTTGATTTCTTTCTGAAATTTATTTCTAGTTTTATACCTTTGTGATATGAGAAGTTGGATGGCAGGATTTCAATATTTTTGGATTTACTGAGGTTCTTTTTGTGGCCTAGTATGTGGTCTATTCTGGAAAATGTTCCATGTGTACTTGAGAAGAATGTATATCCTGTTGCTTTTGGGTGCAGAGTTCTGTAGATGTCTGTTAGGTCCATCTGTTCTAGTGTGTTGTTCAGTGCCTCTGTGTCTTTACTTATTTTCTGTCTGGTTGATCTGTACTTTGGAGTGAGTGGTGTGTTGACGTCTCCTAAAATGAGTGCATTGCTGTCTATTTCCTCCTTTAGTTCTGTTAGTATTTGTTTCACATATGCTGGCATTCCTGTGTTGAGTGCACATGTATTTATAATGGTTATATCTTCTTGTTGGACTGACCCCTTTATCATTATGCAATGTCCTTCTTTATCTCTTGCTACCTTGTATTGAAGTCTATTTTGTCTGATACAAGTACTGCAACACCTGCTTTTTTCTCTTTGTTGTTTGCATGAAATATCTTTTTTCCATTCGTTCACTTTAGTCTGTGTATATCTTTGGGTTTGAGGTGAGTCTCTTGTAAGCAGCATATAGATGGGTCTTGCTTTTTCATCCATTCTATTACTGTGTGTCTTTTGATTGGTGCATACAGTCCATTTACATTTAGGGTGATTATCGATAGATATGTACTTATTGCCATTGCTGGCTTTAGATTCCTGGTTACCAAAGGTTCAAGGGTTGCTTTTTTACTATCTAACAATCTAAGTTAACTTTCTTGTTAAGTTATTGTAAACACCGTCTGATGTTTCTTTATTTCTCTCCCTTCTTATTCTTCCTCCTCCATTCTTTATATACTAGGTGTTTTATTCTTTGCCTTTAGTTAGTATTTGGATGGTCTGCTTTCTTTGCTATGATTTATTTTCTCTGGTGATATCTTTTTAGCCTTAGGAGTGCTTCCCTCTAGAGCAGTCCATTTAAGATATCCGGTAGTGGTGGTTTATGAGAGGCAAACTCTCTCAACTTTCGTTTGTCTTGAAAGTGTTTAATCCCTCCATCATATTTAAATGATAATCGTGCTGGATACAATATTCTTGGTTTGACGCCTTCTGTTTCATAACGTTAAATATATTATGCCATTCTCTTCTGGTCTGTAAGGTTTCTGTTGAGAAGTCTGATGATAGTCTGATGGGTTTTCCTTTGTAGGTGATCTTTTTTCTCTCTCTAGCTGCCTTTAATACTCTGTCCTTATCTTTGACCTTTGCCATCTTAATTATTATATGTCTTGGTGTTGTCTTCCTTGGGTTCCTTGTGTTCGGAGATCTGTGGGCTTCCGTGGACTGCGAGACTATTTCCTTCCCCAGCGTGGGAAAGTTTTCAGCAATTATTTCTTCAAAGACACTTTCTATCCCTTTTTCTCTCTCTTCTTCCTCTGGTACTCCTATAATGTGAATATTTTTCCGTTTGAATTGGTCACACAGTTCTCTTAATATTCTTTCATTCCTAGAAATTCTTTTATCTCTCTCTACCTCAGCTGCTCTGTATTCCTGTTCTCTGATTTCTATTCCATTAACAGTCTCTTGCATCTCATCCAGTCTGCTGTTAAGCCCGTCTATTGCTTGTCTCATTTCTGCATTGTCTTTCCTGACTTCCCTCACTTCCTCCCTCAGCTCTTGCACATTTCTCTGTAGAGCCATCAGCATGGGTATGACTTTTATTCTGAATTCTTTTTCAGGAAGACTGTGCATTTCCATCCCTTCAGGCTCCCTTTCTGGGGTTTTCTGATTGATTTTAGTCTGGAGCATATTCTTCTGTCTTTTCTTGGCTATAGAAGTGGTCGCTGGTAGTTGCCATGTATGTCAGCTGGGCTCTTTAAGACTTAAAAAAAAAAAAAGAAAGGAGAAGAAAAAGAAGAAAAGAAAGAAAAGAAAAGAAAAAAGAAGGAGAAGAAAAAGCAAAAACAAAACAAAAGAAAACAAAAAAATGCCCACCGGGAGTAGATTCTGTGTCAATGGTGTAGGTGGCGCTGTTGCCCCACTATTCCCCAGCTGTGGCTGGGCTGCTCTGCAGGGCCCTTTATAGCTCTGGCCGGGGTGGGCACGAATGGGAGGCTGTTGATCTCTGTGGGAAGTCGAAGTGCGGCCACCCTTTCCCAGTCGCCGGCTAAGGGGTCTGAAACTCCCCAGGACTCCCAGCCTGCTGGGTTGAGTGTGCTGGAGGACGATCCGGTTCCTCCCCTGGGCTCCTGTCTCTTTAAGACCGCTGAAGAAAGCACGCGCTTTTCTTTTTTTTTTTTCCTTCCCGGGAGCCAGCTGCAAGCACCCTGGAGCGTTCCCCGCTCAGATCCTGCACCCTCTGTCTCTCCAATCTCCACTACACCGCGCGATGTGTGTCAGCGCTCCCCGTGAAGATCACCAGGGCTGGTTATTTTGCGGGGTGTACTTCCACTCCCTCCCGGCTCTGAATCCTCTCCTCCCGCTGGTGCCCTGGGGTGGGGGAGTGCTCGGGTCCCGCCGGGTCGCGGCTCCATCGTGGGGTGCTGAGTCCTCTTGGTGTAGGTGCATGCTGTGTGCTTTCCTGTGTAGTCTGGTCTCTCTTTTAGGAATCGTTGTATTTTCTGTATTTTCGTAGGTATATATAGTTTTGGGAGGAGATTTCTGCCGCCCTGCTCACGCCGCCATCTTCCCGGAAGTCCTACCTCTTTCTTTTTTGTTTCAGCTCCTATGGGATGACCCAGGCTTCATCCCATTAACAGTTTTCTTCAGAAAGGCATCAAGTCCAGCCTTCACATTCTGTTCATCACTCAAAATACACAGCAAACTCCTCAAATTCAAGGGCTGTTCAAGGAGGCAGCACTGTTTCTAGCCCAGCCCAACTCCTTGAGCCTCTTCTCAGTTAGTCACGCCCCTCTACCCACCGTGTCACCTGGGGCTGGCTCTCGTCCTTCACCCTTTCACCCCTGTGGGAGCATGAAAGGGCCCACATGAGGCCCACTCTCTTCCTTACAACTTTGGGGTCCTTTGATTGCATCAGGTTTGTTTGCACCTCAGGGCTTTTGCATCAGCTGTTTTCTCTGCCAGAAAGCTTCTTCCCCAACTCTTTGCTGATATTCTCAGCATTCAACTGTCAACTTGCCACTTCTCAGGGATGGTTTCTCTGACCCACTCTCTCTAAACGCCCCTCAGCACAGGCATTTTCCATTCACTGGTTTTCTTCACTGTACTTCTCACATCCTGTGATTTTCCCACTTCTGTGTTTCCTTGCTTATTTGGTGTTGTTCCACCCTTCCCTCCTCCAACTAGAATTAAGCTCCATGGGGTCAGGGATGTTATCTGGCTTGGTTGTTGAGGTGTCACCAGAACCCAAAACAATACCTAAGGAGAACCTTCCTAAGCCTCAGTTTCTCCATCTGAAGAATGAGGAGGTTGGACCAAGTGATCTAGAAGTTTCCTCTTGGCAGTAGAGGCAGTAGTAATGGCACACGATTTGGAGGCAGGCAGACCTGTCCTCTAGCCCCGGCTCTGTGATTTGCTAACTGTGGCCTGGAACAGGCACCGAGTTGTGCATGTTTCCGAGTCCTCCCTTCCTGGGTGGCTATGCGCATCCAGTGAGATGAAGCATGCAAAGTGCCCCATCCAGTGTCCCAGACGTGGCAGGTGTCCCAAAGATGCCAGCTACTGCTATTAATAGTAAATATGGAGTGTTCAACCTGGCCACCCAGCACAGCTGCTGGCCCAGGATGCCCTGAGGACCAGAGCTTGCAGCAACATGTGTGCTGACAGCGGCCAATGGTGCCCCATTGCATGGACGTCCTACCTTTACTTCCTCAACTGATTTCCAGTTACTGAACATTTACACAGTTTCTAAATTTTCCTGATTATAGGACTGCAGGAAGTGTCCTTCTATCTAAATTTTCTGAACACACAGTTGTAATTATTCTTTTCAGAATAAATTCCCAGAAGTATAATCGCTGAGGCAGAGTATAAAAAACTTAAACACTCTTCACACATATATTGGGCCAAATTAGTCTCCCCAAATATGAAAAGTTAAAATCCCTGTGTATGAAAGTACCCATTTCCTTGCATCCTTGACAACAGCAGGTATTTTGATTTTTAAAAATCATTGTCAGTTTGTTAGGTTAAGAAACAAAGTATATCTACTTTTAATTTTAATTTGCATTTCTCTGATGAATGATTAGCATGCATTTGCTATTTCTTAGGTGCATTTGCTCTTTATACTGTATTGTTTAGTGATAATCACATTTTTAAATGTTTTGTCTTAATGCATCCCTGTTATTTTCCATCCTTTAGTATTTGGCTACCTTTTCTTTGATTTTTAAATATGATTTTGATCTATTTCTAGTTATTAATTCAGCTATTGGCTGTTTTAAAAGGCTTAAGAATTATTTGAAAGTGTATTTCTCTAATTAATGGCTTTAAGTATAAAAGGAATAAGGCCCCTTTGACTTCTTCTCTCTTGGATTTTGCTTCTGTGGGATTTCTCTCTGAGGGCTGGTGGTATCTGTCTTTGAGTCCTATTTGTTCAACCCAATGAGGACATTCAGATGTTTCCAGGCCTCTGTCCTAACCCAAACATGACACTGGGGCATCCTTCAAGGTTTCTATGACCCTTTTAAAGTTGGGGGTCCAGACCTGAGATGAATATTCCCAGAGGGTCTCACTAAAGAATAAATGAATGGGATGTTTTACCTTCCTTGGTATTGTTCATTTATTTGTTTATTTTGTGGTGACAGTAGGGGAGCCAAGATCATATTGTTTATTCAGTTTGACCTTGGAGGAATCAAATACACTTTTTATATGTGTACTTATAAGTCTATATCTTTTCTATCTCATAAAACTGTTCTTTGTCCAGGGGACAGGGGACAAAAGGGGTGGATAACAACATCAATATAGATGTTGACCTCATTTCTGTGGGTAGAGTCCTTGGAACAGGATACAGGTGTAGCCAGGCTGTGAAAGGTGACCCCACTCTCACTGTCACTGCAAGCACCAAGCAGGACTCATTGCTACTACATTATATCCCAGGCCATTCATCACTTCCCAGGTGAAGCCAGCACCAATCTCCCTTGGGCAAAACAATGAGAACAGGAAGAAAAGCTTCACACAGTTGTCAGAGAAAAATAATAGTTGTTGTTAAAGTAGACCTACAATTATTCAGGGCAGAAGAATTTCTTCCAATGCAAAGCTGACACTGAAAGCTGATTAATTACTCATTCTCTGAGGTTAAGTTTGTCATGAGATGCTAAAAGTTTCTGAAAAATAACTTTATATAAAGAGTCCCAATTACTGAGAAGTTGTGCTCCAGCATATTTTTGAAAGGCAGTTGTTGAAACTTGGAACATATTTTCCACAGAAACTATGTTATAAATAGTGGTTAGGCTCCCAGACTAGCCCACACAAGCTTGCTAACCCACAGTGTGACTAAACCTTATGGGTCTATCATTCCAACAGTACCAAGTGGAGTCCTGCTTTCTGGGAGAGGGGAGCCGCATGTACAGAAGAGACAAGGATCAGGGTGCACCCCCTTCTACATCTCCAACTGCCACCCTCAGAGTGGCAGAACTGGCAGAGTTTCTTGCTAGCATACCTTGTGGGATTTTAAGGTCATACGGTCTCATCTGCAAGGCACACTAGGAGATATTTAGTCTACCGGTTCCTACACTCCAGTTTGTAGATCACCTGGGTCCTTGTTAAGAATTCAGATGCCAGTGCCCTACATTTTGATTCAGTATATCTGTGAGATAATTTAGGCATCCATATTTTTAAGAATCTTCTAATATTCAAGAATACACAAATTGGTTACTGCTGGAGTCCCTCCTACAATCTTCTCACTAGCAACTTCTAGGTGTTAGTTGAGCTCTTCAGACTTCTCCAATGTTGGAAGCTCATTGTCTCTTCAGGCAGAGCCTTCCACTTAAGGAATGCATGATGTCCATGAGACTACCAGATGCAGAGTTTACACCCTCTCTCCATAACCTGCATTCAGCCTGCTCACCTTCCCATGAGACATAATGAACACATCTGCTCCCTCTTATACACAACAGCCCCTCAAAGAGCTGAAGACAGTGACGGGCTAGCCCCATCCCCAATGCCCTGCTCTCCATCTTTTAAACGAAATAGTCTTGGTTCAGACTTTCATTCTGACTATGATGAAAGGCTTATATCAGACCAAATATCCCAGGAAGAACATTCAGAAAAGCAGAATAAAATATAAAAATAGCTATTCAAAGGCATCGGAAAACAACCGGTACATCTCAGACGTGAGGAGCAAGATCCTGAGAGAAGAGGCATATTTTCAGAAGAGCCCAACACCCTTTGCTGTTTCTCCTCGCAGCCGTTGCTGATTCGTAAGTAGGAAGGCTAGCGGCAGAAACAGAAAGCATGGAATCGGTTTTCAGCAGTTCTACAGGGAGGGAAGACAAAAATCTGTAGTTCAGGGCTATCAGGGTAGGAAGACTTGTAGGGCTGAGGTCTTGGAGGAAAAGAAACCATGGAAAAGTGGTTCTGCGCTTGAAACCACACTGGCACGTGAAATATTTCATGATAACTAAGTTGCATAATGTAAGAGGCTGAGAAGCTAAGCAAGAAGTAGTGACAGAGGGACTAAGAGAATAAGCAGAAACATTCATTGTCTCATAGTATCAGGAAGAAAAAAGCTCTAATCCAGGCCAGTAAACACCCCAGGACTGCAGTTGAGAACACTGAAGGACAAATACTAGGAGTGAGGGCAAACAAACATAGACTAGGCCTTACAAAAACCAAAACCAAGCCTGGAATCTTCCATTCTTGAGTGAATTAAGGTGATCTTCCCTTAGTCTAGCTGCTTCCTGAGGAGAAATGAATCTTCTTTGGAGAAAGATAATACCACATATAGCCTCTAAAATGTTTCATATCCAATTAAAGCAATGAAATTTACCAGTACACCAGGAAATAGGACCAAATAATTTAGAAAAGGAAAAGGAAGGAAAAAGAAAAATAGACATTAGAAACAGACCTACAGGTGATCCAAATATTGAAGTTATTAGACATGGACTTTAAAATAGCAAGACTTATGTGTTCAAGAAAATAGATTAAAGATGCCAAATATCATCAGAGAGTTGGAAGTTATAAAAGAAAAAAAGAATAAAATAGAAATTCTAAAAATAAAAAATATAACTGAAATTAAGAACTCAATAGATGGATGAAGCAACATTATTAGACACAGCAGAAAGCAGTTAGTGAACTGAAAAAAAGGTTAGTAGTAGTAAATTTTGAAGCACAAAGAGGAAAAAATAGAAAATGTAAAATGAATATAAGATATATATGGAATCTGTTAAAAATGTAGAGTAAATGTATAATTGGTGTCCTGGAACATGAGGAAAGAGAGGATAGACAGGAACAATATTTAAAGGGATGTCATTATGCTAGAATTTCTCCAAATGCACATCAACCCAGAGATCCATGGAGTCCTGTGAGCTCTGTGAACTCCAATCAAGGTAAAGCTAAAGAAAACCTCACTTCACACGGCACAGTAAAACTGCTGAAGACCAAAATAATGACAAAATCTTAAAGGCAGCTAGAGAGAGAAAATAAAGAGATACATTACCTTCAAAAGAACAAGTTGAACACCTCACTTGAAAGAAACAATGGAAGCCAGAAGACAGTAAAATGACACCTTAAAGTGCTGAAAGAAAATAATAGGCCCTCTAGAGTTATACATCTTGTTAATATTTCCCTTAAAATTAAAGGTGAAAGAAAGAAAATTTCAGACAGCCAGAAAAGGAGAGAATTTGTCTCCAGCCAACCTACAGTAAGAGAATGACCAAGAGTTCTTCAGGCAGAAAGAAAATGATCATAAACAAAACCAGAAATGCAGGAAGGGATGAAAAGTAAAGTAAGATGTAAATATGTGAGTATATCTAAATGGAAAATGATATCAGGGCCAAGAAAATCTTAAAGAAAAATAAAGGTGAAGGACTTACATTACTAGGTTTCAGGTGCTATAAAGCTTTAGTTATTAAGGCAGTGTGGTATTGGTTAAAGGATTTACCAATAGACCAACAGCAGAGAATGAAAGTCAAGAAACATATCTATGCTACACACTCATTTAATCTATGACAAAGTTACAGCATGGGGATTAGGGAGGATGATGGACTTTTCAATAAATGGTCCTGAATCAACTGGTTATCCACAGGGGAAAAAATGAATCTTGACCTTACCTCAGCCCGTACATGAAATGAATTTCATGTGAATTCTATATCTAACTGTGAAAATAAAATAAAACTTCTGAAAGATAGGAAAGTGTCTTCATGAGCATGGGTGGGCCAAGATGCCTAAAAAAGGCACAAATATACCAATCATAAAGAAGACTAATAAACTGAATGCATTAAAATGAAGAATTTCTGTTCATCAAAATACATCATTAAGAGAGTGAACATTTAAGTTACAGAATGTGAGAAGATAAATAATACATATAACTGTCCAAGGGTTCATAATCAGAATATAAAAAGAACTTCTACAAATCAATAAGAAACAGGTATGGAATCTAAGTGGAAAAATGGGCAAAAGACTTCAATGGGCAATTTACAAAAGAGGATATCAAAATGGCCAATAAAGATATGGAAAGATGCTCAACTTCACTAGTCGTCAGAGAAATATAATAAAACCCAAATGAGATACCATTACACACCCACCAGTCTGGCTAAAATTAAAAAGTTGACAATACCAAATGTTAGCAAGCATGTGAACCAACTGGAACCCTCAATCACTGCTGGTGGGTGTGTAAATTGGTACAACCACTTTAGAAATCTGGCAATGTCTACTAAAGCTGAACATATGCATGACCTATGACTCATAAATTCTACCCCTACATATGCATCCAATAGCAATTTGCACATATATTCACAAAAATACATCAAATACCTAGAATAAATCAAACAAAATATGTGCAAGAATTCCACACAGAAAATTACAAAACATTTCTGAGAGAAATGAAAGAAGACCTAAGTAAATGCAGGGATATACAAAATTCATGGATTAGAAGACTATATGTTATTAAGATTTCAGGTTTTCCTAAATTATTCTACAGTTTCAGTAAAATCCCAGTAACAAACAGAGCAGATTTGTGCATATGTGCATGTAAACTGACTTCCTACTCTTTTCCCTTGTCCCCAAAGCTGCTGTGCTGAGGAGGGAAGAGACCTGCAATTTGCTGAGCACCTACTGTGTGTCTGGCACTCTGCAAGATACTTTCCTCTGTTTTCACCTCATCTAATCTTTATAAATCCATAAAACATATTACCTCCCCAGTATTAGAGATAAGAAACAATTTCAGAAAGATCAAATGACTTGCCCAATGTCACTGTATCACTATTAATCACTATCACTACTTCACCCAATTAAGGTGTATACAACAGCAAAAAAGTGATCAGTGACTTAAATGAGATAGCTTATTTCTTTCTCATGTAAAAGATGTGAGGCAGTGCAAGGCTACAATGGCAGCTCTACAGTGTAATTAGGGGCTCAGTTTCCTATCTTTGTGCTCCATTGTCCTTGAATGAAGTTTCCTTCTCAAGGTTACCTCTTGGTCCAAGATGGCTGCTATAACTCCAGTCATCCCATCCATATTCCAACCAACACAAAGAAGAAGAGAAAAGAAGGGCAAGTTCTCCTATTAAAGAAGCTTTTCAGAAGCCTCATAGAACACTTCTACTTATATTTAATGGGTCACCTTAGAATCCTGGCCATTATTAGCTACATGGGAAGCTGAGAAATATCCATTTTCACTTAGGTCGCAACATACCTAGTTAAAAACCAGAGTTCTGTTACTGGGATGGATGGGGATTATAGATATTCGTGTAGAAAAGCAGCCATCCTTCAGAGTCACCCAGTGGGAAGTGGTGGGGCCAAGATTCAAATCGAGCCAGTGCCATCATCACTTATGATCTCCCACAGGCCATCCCACACTTCCTCCTGGGCCCAATGGCCACACCGCCTATATTCCAGTGAAGTGAATACCTGGGGAAGCAGAGGGGAACACGAGCTTTGTGGGGACGCTGGGGGACAGAGGCAGTAGCACTGTGAAGCTCACCTCCTTGTGGAGAACTCCTACTTTTCCGTGGCACCTTCTTGCCCTCCTCTCTGGAGTCCAGGGCTTCCCTGGAAGCTCCACGTTCTTTGTCACCAAGCTCTCATGGCTGTGACAGTGAGGTGGGTACAGCTTTTCCTGGGTTTTTGGCCCTAAGTCGGGGACTCACTAGATCTGTGTTTCCTCTGTTTTTGTCATGTTGAATAAATAGTTATGGATGGTCACAGAAGCTTCTTGCCAGAAAACATTACAAAACTCTTCCAAAGAATAAGCCTCTGTCTTTGCTAGAGGGTTGGGGCCACCCCTGGAGTCCCCAGTGATTCCAGGTTCTGTGAACATTTCCATCTGGCACCTCAGTCCAGCTCTGTCTCAGCAGGGGAACCGTAACAGGAGGGTCCTCACAGGAGAAGCTTATTGGGTGAACTTTTCTTGGAAAATTAATTTTGAGTTAAAAAATATCACATTACAATATTTTTTATCTTGAGTGCTGAAGTTTTAGGCACTCCCTTAAATTTTGCCCCTAGTTCCTGCCCTGGATCTGTGAATCACAACTGGACAGATGAGCTGCTTAGCTTGGGACTTGATCACCACCAAGAAGACCTGTGTGGGTGTGGAGGGGCCAGTGGGGTCCAGTAAGGAGAGAGTCCCCATTACTGGAAGGATGTGGGGCTCGGATGGGAGTCTGGCCTGGATGATCCCAGGAGAGCCCTGAGACCCTCTGATTCCAAGAGGCAAAGAGGTGGCCGATCTCCTCATGTAACTTCACTCACCTTATAGCCCCAGGAGAACGCAAGAAATGCCGCATCTTCTCTCAAAGACTTTGGGGACAGGGACTGGGCTTCCTGGAATTTTGAAAGCTGCCCCAAGCTGGGAGCCTGGCTCTGTTTTGATGGCATGACTCTATCCCATGAGGCCCACAGGAGATCACCCACACTGGGTGGGGGGGGGGTGAACAGCCCTTAGAAGAGCCTCCAGGTGTGCTCTTCACAGGCACAGAGATATGGAGGTGAGGTCAGCCTCCTCACCAGCCCCAAAGAAAATAATTCAGAATGAAAATAAAAGTTAGTGGCCTGGGAGATGTTACAAAGTCAAAATATTTCTTCCCCAAAATGCTGCAAATAATCATCTTCCCCAAATGCATTCCTGTGCGTTGTTCACACCTATGCATGGTGTGCTCACCCTGGGTAACATCCGTGCTCCTTGGAATGACACTGAGGACCTTCTCATGGTGTCTCATGGCTCTCATTGGCACCCGGCTTCACAGGTCTCATGCGTAAGCACTTATGTCTTTGGTCATTGAATCTCTCTGTTTAGTTTTTATACTGTCTGCTAGCATGGGATTTTTTTTTCTTAATTCTTGTATTTTCCTCAAATTTTATACTATCTTTAGATTAAAGTATAGTGTGTCCCTGCACTCAAGTATCTTCTAATAAACTGTAAACTTGGACACCTTTAAAAATAACACTTACTGAAATAAAATGAGTTACTTTGGCTCATTATTCAGCATCTCAAAAACTTTTTATATGCTCATTGATTTTTGTGTGAAAATATTTCTTTCGACATTTTCTAACCAGAGGGTTTTTCCAGATCTCTCAGGTGCCAGCATGATCTAAAGAGTTGTTTACAAAATGTGTCCAAATGATTTGCTGTGTTTTTGATAAATCAATAAATCATTCTTAAAGACTTGGCTCTGACTGAGATAAAATAATGGATAAAAATAGTGTACATATATATTTTACTATGAAGTTTGTTTTTTAAATGAAACTAGGGTTGGGTGGAGAATTTAACAATCTGAGCTCAGAAAAGACAAAAAAAATTATGTACACTGCTATACCAAATTCAGGCTGGTGGGTAGAATTGAGAGACAGATGTTGCCACCTGCACCAGGCTGTCATCACCTGGTTCTTGATGACCCGCACACCGACAGAGAACGGTGTATTTTTGAAATACTTTTACATATGCCATATTACCTGGGTCTCTCCCAGAACCGTGAGGCAAGCAGGGAGGGGTTAATAACCCCTAGTGGAAACATGTGGAGGCCTTAACGTAAGCACCCTGTCCAAGGTACTGCTCACAGTTACGCCAGCACTGGGGCACAATGCACATGCTCGCCACATTACACAATCTGCCATCAATCCTTTTAACCCCAGAGAAAGGTATTTTTACCACTACTATACAGATGAGGAAACAGAGGCTCAGAGAACTCAAGCTTAAGGATACACAGCTGGTAAGTGGCAAAACTGAGGTTTCAACCAGTCTGGTTGGTCTACCGCCTGTTTCCTAAAGTCTACTTGAGGGATCTTTCTTCTCCTCCAAGCTGACGGGAGCATCAGTGAGTGAGATCCAGGTCAGAGGCACCTGGGATAAAGCCCTGGTAGAGTCTGAAAGGCCGCGTCTTTAGTTGGTGCTGTGGAAGTCTCAATTCCATCGCTTGCATCTTGTGCTTATAAAGCACTCTTACCCCATTTGGTTCTCACAATTCCTTAGAGGGCCATGCAGTGAAGAGCTGGCTTTCCTCATTTAACAGGCTCAGAGTGGTCAAGTGATTTGTTCAAAATCACATAGTAAACGCCAGAGCAAGAGCTGGCCACTTTTCGCCAACATCATCAGACAAGATGACCAAAAGAGATGGCCTGGGGGCTGCAACGGGCAGACCAAGGCACTGACCTTTCCCGAGATGGTCTTGGTTTGCTTGGAGCTCAGGGGCTCGAAGTCCACGCCAATGTAGCCCTCCATGGCAGCAAGCAGACTCTTGCGGAGACAACGGGATGAGTTGGCCTCTGTGTGCACCTGCTCCCACCAGGAAGGCTCGTACCAGCCTGGGATGATCCACTGGTATTTGCTGCCATACATGTTCTCCTCATATGCCTGCAACAGACGGGTTGACCGTGAGTCAGACATGTGTTCAAGCCTTTGTGCCCTGTGAGAGAGGTGGAAGGGACTTGGGCTTCCTCTCACCAGAGGACTGACTAATTCTTCTATTACCTGCTTGGTTATCTCTCCTTGTTCTCTCTTAAGGGATTTAAGACCATTTATGGGAAATATGTATAATAAAATAATAAACACTGAATAAAAATTAAAACATAAAGGCCTGACCAAAGTCAGATAAGGCATTATAAGAAAACTATAGACCGATAACCTGATGAATATAGATGTAAAAATTCTCAACAAAATATTAGCAAATTGAATTCAAGAACACATTAAAAGGATTATATAACATGACCAAGTGGGATTCATCATTGGGATACAAAGGTGGTTCAACAATACAAATCAATGTAATATATCACATTAATAGAATAAAAGATAAAAATCACATGATTATCACAATAGATGCTCTTTGTGCACTGTGGTGAACTGGGTATATTTTAAAATGTGAACCTTAGACAATTGTGCAGTTCACTCCCGGAGAGCCACAGAAATTAGGACATGTTAGAAAACAATTCATGTCATACCCCTTTGTGTTCCTTGGCTTAGAGCAGAGCAGAAAGACCAGGAGGATGTGGCAAGAGGAGACTGTGGGATTGCTTTGGACTCTGGGAAGGTTCTAGCTTTCTTCTACTTAGGCTAAACCAGGGTCTACCCACAGAAGGTTGGGACAGAGCCCCTAATAGCTTCTGTACATTAGAGAAACGTTACCATCAGGTCTAAGACTTGGAGGAATGCTCCCCTCATTTCTACATCTGGGAAGGCAACTCTTGTAGAATTCTCTTAACAGCTGAGAAAAGCCCACCCTGCAGTGTGGAGTATCTCATTGAGATAAATGTGAGTTAGAATGTTTGTTACTTAACTTAAGCTCAGATCCCATCACCATGACCTCTGCCCATTGGTTCAGTGAGTCTCTGAGATTAAATCAAATTGTTTAATAAAAGAGCCCTTCAAGTATCTTTAGGCAGTTGCCTCTTGCAACACGTTGCCTATTCTCTAGACCCCTCCAGTGATATAAAACTTTCACCTCTCTCATCCTACATACTATACTTCTTGTAATGCAGCCTCAGATCATAATCATTTTCTCCAGCAGCTACGTTATAATGTTGCCCCAATCATAACTGTTGTAGAAAACAGAGAGGCCTCATGTCTCAACTAAATGACGAAATCCCAGTTCAACAAAAGCAGGCAGTCCCCTGGGCTTTCTAATAAATATGGGTTTAATCCACAGAAACTTTTTTTAAAGAGAGGATAATCCCAGGGCTATACCTTTGAACAAAAGGGTCATCTCATCCCAGGGCATTTAGTCAATGGCAGAACTTTGAGGCTTCACAACTTTCTCTTTTCCTGATTGGGAGGAACTCACATACACTGAGCCCCTATTATGTGCTTGGCCATTTATATACATTATCTTATTTTATCCTCACAACAACTCTTTGATGTATGTGCTATTATCTTTATTTTGTAGATGAGGAAATTGAGGCTCAGAGATTGAAGAATTTGCCCAAACACATACAGCGAAGTCAGGAGTACAAGATACAAAGTCCTTTCTTTGAAGTTCCCATCTTTTCTTAGCAAAACAAAATTAAAGTTGTTGGAAGCTTTCTCAATGTTAAAAGGCTGAGGCCCACTTATTAGGAATGTATGTTAAGTAGGAGTCAATAGATATAGAGTAAGGACATGAGGGGGACTTCTAATCAGATACAAAGGTGGGTGTGCACTGCTCTCTGAGGACAAAAACCATGTGATGACTTAGAGATGGTGCCGAGCAGGAGGCCAGGAGCCTCTCGGGGATCTGCTGCAATAGCCCTTGGGTCTGCCATTGTCCTATTAGAGGCTGTTTCTTGTGAGTGAATTTTCCAGGAAAAAGAAGCTTCATCCATTTGAATGACAACATGTTTTGTTTAGAACATTATTCAATTTTGGTGAAGGTAACAAATTTTCTACTGACCTTCTGAGAAAAAAAAGATTATAGTCACATAGCAGTAGATTCTCCACCACACACCAGCTGGGTAACCTCAGCACACAACTCCTTGGGCCTTATTTTTCCTCATTTATAGCCTGTGGAAAGCAAAGCCTATCCTGCTAGATTGGCGTAAGAATTAAATGAGATAATATGTGCACCAGGCCTTGCCAGCACTCATCAGGAACATTTTATGGGAGCTGTTCCTTCTTGCCCCCTTCTCCTTTGGTAACTCGTGGTTTCATTCTGAATATCAGTCACTGTCACAGGCCATGCACAGTGATGCTCTGGGGCATAAAGAAGCCTGGCTTAAACACCAAGGGCCCCAAACTATTGTACTTGGAGCTTTTGATCCACTTCATAAGTCTTTGTCTCCTTTCAAGCCGTCAGGCCTAGGCTGTCACTTTTCACTGTCACTAAGTCCCTCTCCTCACTCTGAATTTGCTGCTCTTAAGCTGGTGTGGGCTTGGAAAGCAAGGAGCCTGGGTTGCTAAACACATGTGTAGAGCACAAGTAAACCGACTTCGAGGGAGGGTCTAAAAGGCTCTCCTGTGAGGGAGGTAGACTGGGTTTAAATACATCATCCATTGTCGAAAGTAACTGAAGGAGCCTCTGGGCCTCTGTCCCGACGTTCGCACACTCGGGAGAGCTGGGACTGCTGCGCACGTGGGCTCTAAGCAGCTGCTGGCCTGCTCCTCTGTCTCCTTTGCCAGCAGTGGGGCTCCTGGAGGGTGGGGCCTGCACTTCCCTGCATCCCATGCCTAGCACCGTGCCTGGTGAACCGAAGGCCCCTAACAGGTGGCTGTGGGGTGAATGAGGGCATTTCTGGGTGACTTGGTCGCCTTGGTTTCCTTTCCCTCTGCCTCGGGGAGGGATGTGGCCTTCAGACCTGGGGACACCAAGGGGCCCTGCCATGTGGTGACAGCCCGTCTTGAGCTCACCTTCCTCTGTCCCATGAACTGCTTAGGTGGCTATTAGCTGTAGACAAGTAACATGAGGTGAATTACAAAAAAAAATCCAATTTCTTCTATTTATTCAGTTTCCTTTTGCCTCCTCTCTTCCCCATGCAAGAAGGACATTTACCTTTTATATTCTAGTTCACAACAGTAATAGTAACAAACCTCACATCAGTAAAGCAGTTAATAGTTGGGATGATGGTTCCCTTCAGTGGCCTTATTTAAGCCTCTTGACAACCCCTTGAGGGGCAGGGGTCATCGCTTTCACTTTAGAGGTGAGGCAGCTGGGACCAGAGATGTAAAGTGATCTGGGGTCACACAGCTGGTGGAGCTAAAACCAGAACCCCAGGTCAGAGTGTTTGAGAATTTAGACTAGATCACCAAGGAGGAAGGGGAAGACAAAAGCGATAAGCCATGCTTGTCCTGTGCTGAAGCCAGAATGAACATTTTGCCACCGGGCTATAAATAGGCCTTGCATTCGCTGGCGTCTGCTCTTCCATTGGGTGGCAGTTCCAATCCCAAGAACACAGCACGCACAGTCTGCACTGCAGCATTCAGATGGCAAAGACACGCTTGTTTCCATCGGGTCTGCGCTCTGAGCCTGATGCGGGAAGGAGGGCTCTCTAGTGAGTCTCTGCTCTGGGCAGCCCCTCCCCTCCATCATATGCCAGCGTCTTGACCCAGCAGAAGGACAATGAGCGGACTCTTCTCAGGAACTTCAGACCTGCCAGAAGAACTCCTTCCATTATAACCAGACAAGACTGAAAGTCCTGGAGGGAAGATTCCATGTGAGGCCTGACGCATGGAACAAATACCCAACCAAAAACCTTCAAGAAACTTCTCAATGAATAAAGCAGCCAGCGAAGACTCTGAGAAAAAACCCATCTCAAAATACCAAAAGTCCAGTGAGAGGAAAGAGGAGAGGGGGATGGTGTCCCATGCTGTGTGAAAGGCAGGCAGACTGGGGCTTTGGGTCAAGGGGAAGACACTATATCATCTGTTCTCAAGCAGAAGCCATGGCTGGAAATGCCACTGGGAAAATACTCACAGCGCATGGCACAGAGTGAAATCACAGCCACACCTTGGCTTGGGTTTGGCTTGAAAGAGAACTTGAGTTCTATCTGCATTTGTTGTAAAAGGGAGATGAACTACTGCCCCCTGTCTTCATGGAATGCTTTAATTAATTAATTTTTTCCTGGAGTTAGCTACCGTGAGCCAGCTGTTTGCAAGGCTTTGGAGATATGTGGGGCAGGGAATAAAGGCCAGCTTCTTCCCCCCAAAAGATCACATTCTCCAACTTAGCACATTATTTTCCTTGTTAAAACGGGCCATTTCTGGATGTTAGATGGTAATGTAAAAGGTTTTATTAGTTTTGAAGTAAAATGTATTAGATCAATTTGCTCCATTTTTTTCAATTTTTCTCATGTTCTTCCTTAGATGTTCACATAGAAAGACACCTTGTTACCCTTAACTAGTACATAGGATGTTTAAATCTCATAGGGTCTTACAAAGTCCCTCAATAAACTTGTCAGCTCAACAGTGGTCCATTTGATCCTCAGACACCTGAAACATCACATAAACAGATAACGATTGCTGACATTTACCAAGGGCTCACTGGGCAAAGTATTCTTGCTCATTTAATCTTCACAACAATCCGATGTAACGGGGGTCCTATTACCCCCATCTGATAGATGAGAAAACTGAGGCTCAGGCAGTGACAACAAGCCCAAATCCAGTGGCTAGGCAGCAGACAAGGGGTCCAAGCTGGAGCAGACTGACTCCTGAGCTCTAAGCTCCACCAGGCTCAAATGGACCCCTGAAATGCCAGCCGCATAGCTCCCGTCTCCTCCCTGTAGACGGGGCAGCGACCAGGTCGTTGTCACCTTGCTTTTGAGCCTTCAGGATGAAACATCCTGTGTGACGGCAGCTTCCAGCCTCTGCTCTCTCCTCTCTCCTGGGCTGTTTTCAGTTCCTGCATCTCTCTTGAAAAGGGGCACCACAAGCTGAGACACCACCCCAGGCAGGGTCCCTCCAGCAGACAGCAGAGGGACACCAACCCTCAGTATGGACATCCAGCCTGAGGTCACCTCGGCACCCTACCAGCTATGCTTATATGGTGACTCATAGTAACCTTGACCTCAATCAAGACCCCAGAATCTCCTTTGTTCTAAATCCACAGTACTCATCAGCTACGGCTCTACCACCTTGGACTTAGCAGCTTGAATTGTTCTAATATAACCTTCTATCAGGACTATTAGATTTAATCTTCTTGGATTTAGCAAACGTTCCAGCCTGCTGAGGTTCTTTGCACCATGCTCTGTCATCCAACAGACTTCACAACTTCTAAAATCTCTACAAGCCTGCTTTTTATAATCTCACCCAAGTTACTGACAAAAGTAAAAGAGAACTGAGGCCTGTGGCCCACTGCTAGAGACTGTACCTAGATTAACCTCAGTCTAAGAGGAAGAGCTTATTGGGTAGACAATCACTCACATAACTGGGCTCTCTGTTGATTTTTCTTCTGACCCAGGGTAGAGGACGGGGAGCAAGGGCAACAGAATGGGAAGACTTAGTTCCTGTGTTAGAACTCCTTCATCTACTCAGGTTAGAACATCATATGGAGAAAAGAGGAGCAGATTGGAAATCAGATGATGGGAATGGAGGTCTGGCTCTGCCACAGACTGGCTGAGGCCCCTTAGAAAGCCCCTCCTCCTCTCTGGGCCTCTACAGCCTCATCTGTCAAGTGGGATAATGACAGTTGCTTCATAAGGTTACTGAAAAGATTAAGTGAGATAAAGTATAAAGAATACTTTGTCACCTATCCGTGCCAGACCGTTGTAGAGGATACTGAACAATTGGCAGTTTATTCTACACCTAAGTCCTTGAGCCCTGCTACAGGGCAGGGAGCAGGTCTGAGACGCCTGTCTAGCCCCAAATCCAGCTTCTCCCTCTGTGCAGCGCACACTGCAGGCCTCCATTAGCGTGACTGAGTAGAGGAGATTTAGAATTATCCGACAGGGCTTAGAGAAGGGGCTGGATGGCGGCTTTGGTAAAGCGAGGTCCCTGGAACCTCCTGTGATGGCACTGTTCTGAGCTCTGGGGTTTTAGTTTTGGACTCCCTGCAAAGGGGAAAGAGTGGTGGGCATAACGCTTCTGCTGCCCACAACCCAGACTCCAGCCCTATGATCCCACCCACAGAGCAAGCAGGGAGGATGAGTCCAACAAAAAGCTTTGTGAACCTCCCCGAAGGACAAATGACATGACCAAAGTTTTACTTACACAGCAGAACACTTTTGCTGCCATATTCTGGTCAAACTGGCCAAGGATGATCCTCACGTCATTGCCCTGTGGACAGAAGGACATGGGTGTGAAGGTGAGCAGATGATGGATCCACCCCAGAGGGCTCAAGGCCAAGGGCAGGGAACTCTCGTGTCCCCAGCTCCCCGGCCAAGAGCTCTGCCTGAGCAGGGTGGGCAGGGCAGAACCTCACCCCCCCCAGCCTGGCCTGGATGCTCTGGTCCTCTCTGGGGCCAGCCTTTCCTCGGCTCCTGTGTTGGTCCTCCCTGGTCTCTTGGACAAGCCCCGGGACAAACTGCCCAGGCTGGATGGAGGCAAAGCTGACGGCTCTGAGGGGCGCTGGCACCAACCCTGCTCTCCTCCCACAAGGGCAAGCAAAACCTGCAGCATGATGAGGCGGCATTTAACCTCCCCCTCACTTTACAAGCGGGGAAGGTGAGTCAGAAGAGAGAAAGGCGCTCCCAAATCCCCAGAGGAATTGGCAGCAGAAATAAGACCCCAGCCAGCCCCTCTTCCAGTGTTCTAGGCTTTTCTACTTCCCTGGATCCCACAAGCTTCCCAGTGAGGAAGTTTCAGAGTCTGAGTTCTGCGCTTTGTTCAAATCTTAGCTCCACCAACAAGCCTCAGGGACCTCAGGCCGATCCTTTTTCCATCTTAGTCTCAATTTCCTCATCTGCAAAATGGGGATGATGGCAGTGCCGACCTTACAGGGCTGCTGGGAGGACTAAATGAGATGACCTCACAAGTGCTTAACTTAGTTCCTGGCACACAGTGAATGCCCAACAAGCACTAGCTAGTATTAGTATTTTATAACCTCCCAACTCATCTTTATTTGAAAGGAAAAATCTATATTTAAAAGTTCTATAAATGGGATTGCACTTAAGGGGGAAGGAGATCCAGGCTGGGCCCTGAAGGAGCATGTGTCGGGTTGCCCCCAGGAGACCAGCTGGGTCCTGGCCACAGACCTGCTCCCCACCACAGCCATTTCCTGCCCTTTGCATGAGGCTTAGCCTTGCAGGTGGTGCTACCTTCCCGCCGTTCATCCTGTCCTCTCCAGCAGGCCTCAAGGCCCTTTGATGCATAAAGAAGAGAAGCATGCCTTTAAAGATCAGTTTTTAGCATCCTTCAAAATTGGAAAGTG
The DNA here is from genome assembly GCA_029783875.1 of Phataginus tricuspis. NCBI lineage: Eukaryota > Metazoa > Chordata > Mammalia > Pholidota > Manidae > Phataginus > Phataginus tricuspis. Next base: position 33,185,770 of record JAQQAC010002172.1, on the reverse strand, counting down.
CTGACTGGGAGGCCATTTTACTCATCACGTACTTTAGCAAAATAAAAAAGGCTTGGATTCTAAAATCATCCTTCGTTTGCAAGCAAGACTGGAAAGAAGAAGAAAAAACTTGCTCTGAAAGGACTTTAAAAGATCGCTAACAGAGCAGTTGCAGGAAGGCAAGCCTTTGTCATCACCACGTCTGCAATGCTATAAAAAGTTCTAAGCTGCTTCCGTTCTGTGGACATGCTCCCAGGCACACTCGGGGTCTTCTTGCTTTTTGTTGAAATCTTTTAGAATTTCTTGATGCTAACAGTATTTGTTTATCCAACCAGCCAGCCAGCCAGTCAACATTTATTGAGCGTCTACTTTGTGCCAAGCCCTGTGTCGCTAAACATGGTATAGTAGAAATAGCTGATTGGGGTTTGGAGTCAGAAAGACCTTAGTTCAAATCCCTGATCCACCACTGACCAGCTGCATGACTCTGGGTCTTGATCTCCTAGAGCCTCAGTTTCCTGCTCTCTGATAATCCTACTCCCTTGCTGAGTGACTGCAGGATACATGATCATAAAACCTACCCAGCTGGCTCCCTCCTACTTCCTGGTCCCTCTTGCTCAGGCTCTGAATCAGCATCTTGCCTTTCTGCCCATCCCGAAGTGCTGTTGCCCCTCAGTTCTGCCCTAAGCTCTGTGCCCTCATCACTCCCTCACTCATGACTCCAGCCACACCTATCCCTGGTGTGCTATGAATTTCAAACCTCTCCCCCCAGCTCTGCTCTCCACGGCCCACTGGGCACTTCCATATGGATTCTCCAGGTACCTTAAGCTCAACATGTCCCAGACTGAACTCATCAGCTTTCCCAATAGGCCCCTCACTCCTCCTATGTCATCCATCTCTGTCAAGGGTGTCCCAGCCTTCCACGCACCCAGGCTGGTAACTTGGGAGTCACCTTAGACTCACTCTCCTTCATCCAAGTCATAACCCAGACCTGCTGGTGCTGTCTGCTCCCTAGTGAATAAGTCATCCCCGTCTCTCCAGCCCTACTGCCCTGGGTTTAGCCACCTTCATTCCCTTGGTGTAGCATGACAACCTCCCAGCTGGATCCTTGCCTTTAGTCCAGCCCCATCCATGCTAGTATCCAAAGAGCAGACAACAGGATCATTCCAAGATTCAAATATGATCATGTAAAATCTTTCCACGGCTGCCTGAGCTTTACAGATCAAACTCTGAGCTCTTTAGCAGAGCGTTCAAGATTCTTTACTAGCTGACTCCCTCTCACTTCCCTCATCACGTTGTTCTCACCAGTCCTCCACGGGAGTCAGAAGGAACCACCTGTAGTTCTCTAAAACAGACCTGCCACTCATTCATTCATTCATTCATTTTCCCACTCTGTTCCCTCTTTCTTTCCACAAACTCATCCACCCAGAATGCCCTTCCCTCCCACCCCACTCCTCTGCCAGGATAGCTGCTATCACCCTTCACACTGGAGCTCAGGCACCCGTACTCTGAGGAGCCATCTTTGTCCCATCTGGCTTGAAGGCCACTTGCTCCTCTGTGAGCCCAGAGCACCCTGTGTTTCCTCTATCAGGGCACAAGTCCACTTACTTGTCTGTCTTCCCCACTGGACTGAGGGGAACTTGAATCATCTCTGTATCCTCAACTCAGGGGGACAGGGCATGACACGTATATCAAGGAACAGGTGTTGAAGGCATGATTAAGTGAATGAGTGCCGTGTGAAGCCCCAAGTACAATGCCTGGCCCATACTGGGTATTCGGGAACTGGGAGCTGTTACCATCACTGCATTACTGTCCTGCTAGCTTAGGGCCGGAGCACTGATTCGGTTCACCATGTCCATGTGCATTTCTCGAATGGACCAGGGACCCACATCTTCCTGGCTGACTGCCTGACTGCCTGCTGACAGATAAACAACCAGCTCTGCCACCTGTGGACCATTTAATGTCTCTGTTGCCATGACAACCAAGTTGCATGGACCGCTTGGTTCTGTGCCCCCAGACTGTTGGAACTAGATGGGGCCCAAAGGATAACCAATCCAGTTAACTCCTTCCTAGAGAGGCAAAGGCTCCCCCAAGACGGAGCAGCACCCCAGGACCGGCACTCTCACCGCGGCTCCCCCTTGGCCGTAGAGGGCCCTGGAGAAAAATGCTATCCAGAGCCAGTTGTACAGGGAGCTACTCACAGCCACTGAGTCTAGATGGCGAGTAGGAGGGGCAAGGTGCTGCAGTGTCTGGAAGGGAAGACGGCAAGGCTGCACCCAGAGCCGGAGCCTGGAAGCAGGGAGGGGGAGGAGAGACAGGAGACGGCACTGGCCTAGGACCCTTACTGGGGCCTTGGGGGCAGTATAAGGAATTTGGAGTCCCTCTCAGAATGGGGTATTTGTACTCTCAGGGCATGAGGAGTCCTCCGAGTGTGAAAAGTGTGAATATACTTGGTTCTTCTTTCTGGAAAAGCAATTTATGGGAAGATTCAGGGTCAGGGAAAAGATTTTGGATCTGGGGAGTCTTAAAAGTTTTTAACACAAAAGTTCTAGAATCATGCATTTCAATGTTGCATAACTTGTATCTCTTCCTGAAAATCCAGAGAGTGAGAAGAGGAATTTTGTGTTGGCAGAGGTCCCTGCTTCTGGCCAAGCCCTCACCTCCCTGTTGGGGCTCTGAGCATATTCTCCTCTGCAGTGGAAAGGGGGCTCGGGCAGTTTGAGGAGGGCTGGGCTCTGGTAGGAGAGCCATGAACATCCCTGCGGATGAGAGTGACAGAAAGGGGCTCTGACGTTACAGAGAACCGCAATGTGGCAGACAGCAGGTCTCAACAATCCCATGGCCTTCCGCAGGGGGCTGGCTGGGGTAAGAGCAGGTGACCTGAGGCGGGACAGATGACAACTTCCCAGACGGCTAGATCTAAGGTTGTCGACCGAATGGAGACCTACGTTCACACCCTCAAGAGGCCAGGCCCACAGGGAAGGGGCCAAAATGGAAGGAAACAGCCATGGAGTGGGAGGCCTGGGGAGGGGCGCTCAGCCCAAACCCTCGGTGGATTTCCTTCCCTCTTTCCTGGGCCCTTCTCACGTGTTGTCTAGATCCCCTTTGTCTCTGGGACTTCTAAAGAGACAGAAAAGCCCAGTTTTGCAGAGGACTCTAGCAAAGTAAAAACACATGACAATTCCTGAGCTCTTCTAGCTGTTGTGCTAAGAGGTACGTCAGCCCCACCCTAGGAGATAAGTGCTATTTTTTTGCCCATTCTGGGAAGTTTCAGGAACAAATTGAGGCCCAAAGAATTCAGAAACTGTCCCCAGTGCAGCAGATGCCGCAGTCCTGCTGGAGTCCTGCCTCGTGGCCGCACACCCACCCCAGCTGCAGTGAGGGGGCCGCTGATTGCCCACCCTGGAGAGCTGCCCTGAGCCAAGGGGAGCTTCCTCCTGTAGGAAGTCATGCCATGCCCCACACCCGACAGCTCCAGGGATTGACTCACAGGGTTCCCCCTGCTGGAAGGTGGGACAGCCCTGCGGTACAGGCTGTGCTCTAAGACACCCCATGGGGTCAGGCCAAACCAGTGTCCAGTCAAGACAGCCTTCTGGCCTCGCTCCTCTCTTGCCTTCTCCTGCTTTTCTCCCCCTCTGAGCACACTCAATAAATCACTTTCATAAGACTCTCAGGCTCTGTTTCTAGGGAGTTCAATCTAAGACACCACATCACACAGGTGGGAAGCCGTGGCTCTGGCCTCAACCTCAGGTGCGTCTGGCCCCAGAGTGTGAGCCCTTGACTACTCACCCCTATATATTACCCTCAGGCTGGAAAAGCCGGCCCCACTGGGCTTGAGCTGCAGGAGCTCAGCATTCAGTCTGCAGCAATTCATGGAGAAAAGCCCTGCAGACTTTGAAGTGAGAGCATTTGAGTGGCAGATATAATCCTAAGACATTAAAATATCCAGTGTGCGTTGAAAAGAGCAGGAAAGCAGAAGGCTGCCCTGTCCTGCCTTTCCTGTGGCAGGAGTATGGGGTCCTGCTAGGAAGTCAGGGCTGACCCTGGCGCTGGCCTCTGGGCTGTCTGGCATCTCCTGGCACCTCTGCATCACACGATATCACTTTCTGGTTTCTCAGGCACCCAGACCTACAGACCCACTCTAGCTACCCCACTGGGCTGCAGAAAACCCAAATGAAACCATGTTTGATATTGTAGGAAGGATGAGGTGCCAGGAGCCCCAGGGCAGCCAAGCTGCTGGAGGCTGCCCACGGTGCAGGCTGGGAGGTGGCCTGACCCGGGGCCGTGGACTCTGCCGAAGGGATCAGAGACCCAGGCCCACTCCTGTGCCACAACTCTGGCTGTGTGACTTGGAGTAAGCCTAAGAGGATTGCCTAGATGTTTCTAAAGTCCCTCCTGGTTCTGACAGACTGATTCCACCATGAATGAGGACTCTCCTTTATTTAGCTAAAATTAATCTTTCTTAGACTTCTTTTCTTCGCCTCACCAGAAATATCCCTAATGGCAGAGAAGCAGGAGACACATACTCTCAAGGAAGGGCACGAAGAGGTAATAGCTCATAGAAGCCCATTGGTAAAGCATGATATCTCCTTAAAGTTCATTATTTTATCTTGAAAATTCATGTATATGTAGCTTTCTAATAACATATCTATGTTTGTCTTAAGATAAAAATAATGTTTTCCCCCTCTCATGTCTTTGGTACAGAACTGGCCTTCTGGGAAGATGCACTATGTTTAGTCTGTAGGTTTTTCTGCTTCCCCTTGGGGTGCTTTTATGGACTGTAGTTTCAGGCAATGAGGCCAGACTCCTGGCCTACAGAGTCAGGGGGAAATTCCCACTAGGCCTTTCCTGTAGAGAAAAGTGGGGAACAGTCTACCTCAAAGCCTGTTTTTGTGGTCTTCCTGTGATAGGCGGAATAAAAGCCCCCCAAAGATGTCCACATCCCAATCCCTGGAACCTGTGAATATGCTGCGTGACATGGCATGCAGGAATTAAAGCTGCAGATGGAATTAAGGCTGCTAATCAGCTGATTAATAAAATAGGGAGATTTTCCTGGAATCTGAATCCTGAATGATGGGTGAGGGGCTGCTCTGGGGAAGGCAGATAAAGCAATTGAAGTGAACAGAGGGGGCACCTCTGAAGCCTGGCGCTGCCCGCCATAGGGCCCAATGCTTCAGTATGGGCACCATGGAAATACCCGGGGGTGGCCTCCCAGCCCAGCCTGGCAACAGTTAAAAGCCTTAAACCACCATTAAAGGCTTCTGCTTGGAACAGGCCCAAAAGGAGGTTAAAGGCTTTGGGTTTTCATCACACAGAGATGGTTTTATTTCCTGACTTTCTTTAGACAGACTTTGATACATATCTGCTCAATCAGCCTGATTAATTTCATTATTCAGTTCCTCTATATTCTTGCTTATTTTCACCTGGGTGATCCATCCAAGACTCAGAGAGAGATGTTACGGCTCCCAATACTAGTGTGTTTCTGTCAATTCTCCTTTGTATTTTAACAGCCTTTTCTTTATATATTTCAGTGAGATGCAAGTTAGGGCAATAATGGTCCATGAGTGTGTTATTCGCATGGTGAATTGTACCCTAATCTATAGAAAATTCTCTCCTTAATCCTATTTAATGCTTGTGCCTTGAATTCCCTTTGGTCTCACATGAACACTGGAATTCTTGCTTCAGTTTGTTTCACTGATATAACTTTGCCCAACCTTTCCCTTTATGCCCTGTGTGCTGCTTCGCCTGTGGTAAATAGCTATAGTTAGTTCTTGAAAACACAATCTCAGAGTCCCTGCCTTTTAATGGGGAGTTTGACCTATTTGAATTTATGGTCAGAATGACTACTGTATTTGGTCTGCAATTATATTATGCTTTCTAGCTTTCATATTTGCCTTCTGTATGTGGACTAGATCTTCTTTGCTTTTATCTCTTGTGTTTCAGAAGCTTCAGGTTCTGTTTGCATTATAGTATATTTCCCACTAGGTTGTTCAAAGCCCTCTTTAGCTTATATTTTTCTAATTACGAAACTCATGAACAAAATGGTCTCTGTGAGTCCCTCTTCTACTTAAGACCAGGAGGTTAGCCCCCATTTTTTTTTTAACTTAATCACTTCTTTGGCTCCGTTCATAGGATTTGGATTTTTATATCTCAATTTTGTTAACAGAATCTATTTTTGCATTGTATGTATAGGTACGTTTGCTTTCAAAATGATGTTTACATCTATATACACTTTCATAACAATTACTTAACTTAGCTCTCTTTCCACGGGTTCTGGTAGCCCCTGCTCAGCTGTTTTTGTCATGACCTCTACTATGAAGTTTGCCATCATTCCTGGCTGGCTGACATAGGACTTCAGGACCAACTTCAGGAAGGGCAACAGGCTAGTACATCCTGTGGGCCTCCCGCATTAAAGAGCGCCCCCCACTGCTCCATTGTCTCTGGGGTTGAATGTCCCAGGAGCCAAGGTGACCTGGTTTTTGCACCTTTGTGGGAATTTTTTTTTTTTCCTGGCCTAGATACTTGGAGATTTTCCCCTTTAGGTTTATATTTGCCAAAAAATGGCTGGGTATGACTCTCTTTCCACCAAATCAGCTAGAATATGGAAAAGCCAGCTTGTCTGCACATTTCCTTATTAAGTTGTTGGCTTTGTTGTCCCAAATGGTTGCATAGGTGCAATTTTATGTGATCCAATCAAACAGGACTCTCTTGGGCCCACTTAATCTTGTCTTGTATTTAAAAAAAATTAACTTCTTATTTGAGAACAGTTTTAGAGTTACAGAAAAATTATAAAAATAGTATAGAGACTTCCTATATACCTCTCACACTGCTTTCCCTGTTATTAACACCTCTGTTAGTAGGCTGCATTTGTTACAAGTGTAGAATTAATATTGTGATCATAATATCTAACATTATTAAATAAAGCCCGTAGTTTGCTCAGATTCCCTTAGTCTTTTTCCGTGATGCCTTGGCCTGCTCCTGGATCCCATCCAGGACACATTTCATTGTCATGTCTCCGTAGACTCCTGATGGGTTCAGATATTCCTTATTTTTGAGGACTTAGACAGTTTTGAGAAGTATTGGTCAGGCATTTTGTAAAATGGCCTTGAAAGAGAATTTGCCTCAGGTTTTTCTCATGGTTAGACTGGGGTTGTGGGTTTTGGGGAGGAAGACCCCAGAAGTAAAGTGCCTTTCTCATCACATCATTATCAAGTGTACAGACCATCAGCATGACTTGTCACTGGTAACGCTGACCTTGACCACCTGGCCGAGGCTGGGGGTGTTAGGTTTTTGTACTGTCAAGTTACTTCTCCTCTTTTTCACAGTGTACTCCCTGCACGGAAGTCACTTAAGAAGTGGGTAGTTCTGCTCCACCTCCTTGAGCATGAAATAGCTACCTAAATTATTTGGAATTCTCCTGCATAGGAGATTTGTCTATTCTATCCCATTTATTTATTCATAGCAGTATGGCCTCATGGATGTTTATTTTCTACTTTGGTTGATAATCCAATACTACTTTCATTTTATTGCTGAAGTCGTCCCAGCTTTGGTATGACAAGCTCTTTCTGTTGCTGCTATATTCCTCTGACAAGCCCCCCAGCCCCCAATCACCCCTCCGTCTGTGTATGGTACTGTTTGGAGCACTTCCTTGGTCTCTGGCAGTGAAAGATGCTCCAGGACCGTCTTGTATTTTTCCTGCCCCAGTCCAAGAATCAGCCGTTTCTCCAAGGAGCCCGGGTCTTCTCATGGAGATGGTGTTAGAAAACAAATCTGGGCGCTGGGCCTGCTGGTTACTCCTGGGGTACCTGTTTTGATTTGACTTTGGTTCTGTTTCATTTGCCCTGCTCTTCTCTGAGACTCCCCCTTCCCCAGTGGCCACAGCTGCTCTCTTTTCTCTCAGGATTGATGTCTTTGGCCGCTTCCTCCGAATTCTGGGAGAGTATCTCAAGTTCGTCTTCCACATTATTGATTTTTCTTTTCCTTGGCATGAACTCTGCTCTCTACTACCTCCAATGCAGATATTAATTCTGCTATCTGATAGTTAGCTTTCTTCCTTGTCCTCGGTACCTCCTTCTCATATCCCACAGTAAACCAGAGATTTGCTTTTCTTCTGAGCTTTCCAGAAGTGACTTTTCTTTGCTGCTGGGTATTTTATCCTGTGTCCTCTGTTGGCTTCATCTGTCCAGACCTGGCATTTTAATTTACACACACTCAACAAATTTGTTATGTAAATTACATTTGATTCCAGGTAATGGGGAACAAACAGTGACCACAACAGATAAAAATGCTGCCCCCTAGAGCTTACATTCTAGTGGGAAGAGACAGGTGATAAAACAACCAGGTAAAATCAATAGTAGGTCAAATGTTGTTATAGGCTGAATGTTGTCCCCCAAAGATGTGCTGATACCCTAACCCCTAATAGCTTAGGCTGTGACCTTAGGAAAATAGGGTCATTGCACATGCAATTAGTTAAGATGAGGTCATGCTGGAGTACAGTGGGCTTTTAATTCATCATGATTAGTGTCCTAATAAAAACACAATGTGAAGAGAAAGGGGGAAATGCCATTTGAGACAGAGATTGGAGTTAGGCAGGTGCAAGCCAAAGAAAGCCAAGGATTGTGGGCCACAGCAGAAATTAAGAGAAAGGCATGGAAGAGCCCCAGAGCCTTCTACAGAGCATGACCCTGCCTGCATCTTGACCCTGGACTTCTAGTGTCCAGTATGTGAAAGGATACATTTCTGTTGTTTTAAGCTACCTAGTTTGTGGTATTTTGTTACGGCAGGCCCGGGAAATGAATATAGATGTCCATCAGTGACGTGGAGAAAATTAGGCCTCTGGGAGAACTGCGCAAAAACCAGAAGGCGGCATGAGAAGGAGCCACGCAGTGTCCTGGGAAGAGCATTCCACGCAGAGGGACCCGTTGCCAACACACTGAGACTTGGCGCCATTCTCCCGGCTTATGCGATGTCGGAGTCCCTTCTCAGAGCTGTAGCTGGGCGGCGTGCTGGTGAGAGCTGGGCTGCGGTGTTGCCAGCTCCAGGTTTGAATTCCAACCCACCGCTTTCTAGCTGGGTGACTTGGGGTGAGTACCTTACCCTCTTTGAGCCTCAAGTTCCCCATCTGTGACACAGGGGGACAAAATTTCCCTCTACCTGAAGGCTCTGGGGTGGGCATGGGAAAGGGCGGCTGCTACTTTCATCATTGTTAATACCACTCCTACCGCTGCTGGAGTTGAGTTAGTTGGTGAGCAGAGCACCCAATTCCAGGCTCAATTTCTCAGAGACTTTCAACTAGTGCTTCTGCTCCACACACAAAGGCTCTTTAAACTTTAAAGCCCACAGAACTCTGCTGGGCCTCTGAGGCACAGGAAGCTATTTCAAGTGTGCGCCCCGGGGAGACATGGCAGAATGTGGCAGAAGAAGGTCAGAACAGCATCACACCCCCGGCCCCATATGCTCCCTGCAGAGTGAGTCCTCCAGGCCCCAGATGACCCAACAGGCCCTTAGACCACACAGCCCGGGGGGGGAAGAGCTTGGACAGATCCAGCCCCTGACACCTGGGCTGCCAGCAGGCCCTCCCCAGTCGCTGTTTCCTCACCTGGAAGCTGCAGGGCCGTAGAGGCCCCCAGGGCTGACATGTGACACACAGGCACTGTGTGCTCCCAAGAGTAGGTGACAAACAACTGGGGCTCTGCTTCCCTTGCTCCCCATCTCTGGCCTCAGTCTCCCCATCTATGAGCTGAGGGTTTTGGAAGACAAGAGCTCTAAACTGCCACCTGCTCTGACCAGTATAACCTGGGACATGCCCAAGGTGGAAGGGGACACATATCAGCACCTGGCACCCGGGGCCTCCATGCCAGTGCATGAGGGGATGGAAGAGAATGAAAGAGGAAGGTGACAGCTCTGTCTCTGTACCTGCTTACAAACCCCCTGTACTTTAGGATAAAAGACCAAAGTTTTTAGCTTGGCATTCAAGGCTTGTGGAACCTGCCTCCAAACTCTATTTCCAGCCCTGATACTCCAGCCTCCAGGGATTTCTTGCTGGTCCTAGGCACACGGTGAGCATGGCTTCCCTGCCTCTGATCTTCATCCCTTCTTCCCTGCTGGGCTCCTGCAGGTGCCCATCCTGCTCATCTCCTGTGCCCAGGCTCAAATGCTGTCCCCTCTCGGGAGCCTTGTCTGAACCCTCTCCCTGGGTAGGAGGGTCACTTCCTCCATTTGTTCCCAGGCCCCCCTGTTCCTGTTCCCCTGTGAGGTATCTGCCTTCCTCACCAGCTGTGAGCTCTCGAGGACAAGGGCAGGCCCAGTGACATTTGTGAGCCCAGGAGAGGGTCTGGCACAAACAAGGTGTTTGGGGGAGTTTATGGAATGGACAGACACTACTTGACCTTTCTGCTCCTGGAGCGTCACTGAAGGGGGTCAAAAGCCTGGGGTCTCATTCTCAACAAGAGCACATGCTCGCGACGGCTCTTGGAGAGATGGTTCCTCTCTCTGAGCCTCTTAACAACAGAGATGACAGAAACTCACGCCCTGCTTGCCATTCGGGGTTGAGAGAGGATATCAGCAAGGAAGCCCTCCACGCTGTGCACCTGGCAGTCAGACTTTGGCCGGTATTGGACAACAAGCAAGGCAAAGCCGAGGGGAGCTAGCTCCTGGGAGCTTCTCCATGTATATGAGATGCCAAAGAGGCTATGCAACAAGCCTGAGCTTGGCGCTCTTTCATGGCTGAGGGATGTGGCCACCCCAGGAGCAGGGCATCGGTCTGTCCTCCAGGCTGCAACCCGCCGCACCTACCTTAAGCTTCTTGACACTGGTGCAGGGATCATTGGAGAAGCTCTCGGTGTCTGAAATCTCAATGTCCTCACCGTACAGAACCCCAGTCAGGTCGTTCCTCACCTGTTAGCAAAGAGAAAGCAGAGGGTGGGTGTGCTGATGGCCACAGGAAGGGCTGGGTCAGAGGGGCTGCCCTGGAGAAGTGGCTCAATGGGACTGGCGAGGCCATTTTTCTCCACCAAAAACATGAAAGAACTGATCTTTTCCTTCAGTATGAACTGGAACACTCCATGGGACCTTAGGGATTCCTCAGAGCCACCCCGCAGCTGACCCACGGGCATGAGGAGGCAAGACAGGAAAGGGCATGCTGAGGCTGCCCAGGGATTTCCTGGAAGAATTAAGACACACTTCCAAGTCTCTAGACTTCCATGCTGATGTTTCTGCACCGCATCGCACCGTCTCCAAGTCAGACCATTCAAATACATCCGTTCACATTTTGCATTATTTATTTGTTGTGTTATTTCACTTCTGGGGTGAAGAAATAGCCAAGACTTTCAGAGAGACGATGAAGAACAGAGGAAAGGGTAGGGGGTATGGAACGACCCTGTAATATTAAGCATACCTAACAGCCTGCTGACACACAAAATGACTAACTTGGGAACACTGGGCTGCAACTCTAATGCTGTCTGGGTCCAGCCAGTATGCGGGGCGGCTTGTGTGGAAATATACTAGGGAATGTGGGGACTGTGGCAAAGTGGCCACCACATGCCCCGTCTAAAGTGGCAACTGCCGCTCAGCTCCAATCTTGCCGTGCCAGAATGCTAGTCCAGAGTCACCAGACCTTCTGATCTGGGGGAATTCAGAAACCTAGAATTTAAAAATATGAGATCCTCTGTATTTTAAAAGGATGATATTATTTTGAATTAAAGAACAAAAACAAAAACAAAGTAAGGGCCAAATCAAATAAATCTGAAGTCTGTATCTAGCCTGTGGCCATGGCTATGCACCCTCCGACATAAATAAAACAATGGAAACTGGACTGTGTGCTTTAGTAGAAAGAACTGGGTGGGGTTTGGGGGTCTCAGGCTGCTCTGTCATTGACTTGATTGTGACCTTAACCTCTTCCTATAACTCTCCCTTTCTTAGGGTTCGGTTTCTTCCTCTGTAGGAGAAGATGATCCTTAAAAGCACTTCTTGTTCCAACAATTGGTAGATTCTTCCAACGTATATACCAAAATGTTTTGAAGAATGTGGCTGTGTGTGTCATGAGGTGGTCACTGGGAAGTACCACTATGCAAGGGAACAAAAGAGTTTCAATGAGAACTGCTGTATTTTATTTCTTTAAAAGACATATGATGCAAATAGCAAAATGTGAACATTTATTAATTTTGGGCAGCGAGTCCATGCTTGTTCCTTACGCTGTGCTTTTCTAAATGCTTGAAGTACTTTGTGATGAATGTTTTGTAAAAGGAATGAAATTGCCACAGTCAGGGTGAACTTTGTTCATCCTAAGTCTTTACCTCTACTTTGCTGGAAGATTGGGAACTAGCTGACTGGAAAAAAGAATTGACTTTTTCCCATTACAGTTTGTTTCTGCTTCCTCAAATCCTTTCTGGATGCAAGTGGGGGTCCTATTATTAGGTTTGTGTGTCATGAGGGTGTTATGGAGCAACAACAGTTATTAAACATAGAAAACGTGCAAACCCATGCCTGCTGGAAGGCAGCGCAACTCAATGCACACACTCCTGGGCATGTTCGGTCCAGCCTGGCTCTCCCAGGGCACGCTACCCAAGTGTAGGGAAACCACTGGAGCCCTCCTGAGTCTCAGGCATTTCACCCTGAAAATGGGGGCAATACAGCATGAAAGTCAATGGGTTGTTTCAGGGCCTAGCAAAGACACTGAGGATGTGGAATGGCTTTGTAACCACTAAAGTTCTTTACACTGCTTAAAAGCTGGAATGATCATTTCCAGCCATAGGGCAGGGCATCAAAGCGTTCGGTGGCTTAGGGTATCTACCTGAGAATAAGCGTGTGCCTGAAAGCTGCGTATAATTGAAACAAACAAAACCAAGCACCCCAGAGGTCATCCTACTCTGCCCCTAAATTCTCAGATAAGGAATCGAGTCTGACCCCCAGATCTGTTGTGCTCTGCATGCTCCCAGGCCAGCGCTTCTGGATCCTGTCAGATGTGGACAGTTGCAGAAGCCAGATAAGCCAGAACAGGTCAGAACAGGTGGTCCATGTGGTCAGTCACTCATTGCTCATAATTTTAGTGAAGGAGTCTTCACTCCGCTTGAGTATTTATTCTAATGGACATCTTAGGGGAAGCAAATAAACAAAATATGGAAAAAAATAATATAATTGATCTTCCTCACAAGGAAAAAAATCACACCCACACGTGTGGCTATGAGGAATCATGCAGTGCACTAGTGAAAGATGAAAGATGTGAATTTGGAAACGCCTATTTTTCCTTCTGGAACTACAGATATCTCTTGTTTAATGGAGTCAATGTCTTTTAGCAGGTTGCTATAAACTACATTTCTGCAAAGTGAATCCTATTTTTTTATTCACCCTCATTATAAAAGCAGAAATACATTCTTCTGGGAAAAGAGAAATTTTTAATTGCCAAGAAAAGACAATACACACACACATACACACACACACTCAAGTATAGCCAGGGTTCCACTGGGGGCCTATATGCATACTAGACCCAGGGAGGCAGCAACCAGGTGTCCGACTTGCTGACAGGTCCTGGGAGGGTTGGGGAGAGATGGGCACTGATGGGACCTTGAGGCAGCTGCCCCATCACCTGGAAGGGAGGGCCAGGGCTGCCAGGGGAGTGAGGAAGGCCATGAGGTGGGGCTCCTAGGAGGGTCAGGAGGGGCTGGGTCCTTAAAGGCCTAGACCTCTGGGCCGGCTCACAGGGCCGAGATCCTCTAAGGGGAGAGCCCTTCTGCTTCCAGAGCAGCGAATCTGGGCCTGGCAACAGGAGCAAATCCACAAGTGCCAAGGGCACTTGGCACCGTGGAAAAGAGCCAGTGGATCAGAGCCCCAGGAATAAGTCATCTGGGATAGGCTTGGAGGCAGTAGCTATTGATTTTCGCCCCCAGGAACTGGTATGGACTGTGCATATAAAGTCGTACCAGAAAGCATGTCCCTAAAGCAGTGGTTCTTAAAGTGTGGCCCCTGGGCCAGTAACACCAACATTATCTGGGAACTTGTTAGAAATGCAAATTCCCAGGCCCCATCCCAGACCTACTGGATCAGATACTGTGGGGTGGGTCCAGCAGCCCTCCAGGAAATTCTGTCCTTCTCTCAAGTGAGAGAATCACTCCCCTAAAGGAGGCAGGATAAGTTTTAAGTAAACCTTTGATAATGGAGTGAAAATGTTTTAAATGGCTTGGCTATTTCCCTCCTTTATTAGGAGACCAGAACGTGCTAACTGAGTAAGGTTACCGCCTGAAGTGTGAGTAGGACTAGGGTCACATTTAAAAGGTGACACATCCAGAAGGAGGGAGGAACAGTCACCCCTGCTCTGCCCACCTCAGAGCACACCTGGAGTGCTGGGCCGTGAGCGTCGCCTTTATCAGGAGCAGTGACAATGTGGCTCAGGCTCAGAGGAGACAGGTGTGGCTAGGACAGGACTGAGGACAGCCATGGACACAGGGGTTGAGGAGCACAGAGGTCACGAGGGGTGACACCAAGGACTCCTCGGGGGTTCCATGCAGTCTTGGGAATCAAAGATGCAAACCCAAGAATTTTAACATTGACGCTCAGACTTCAAGCTCCAACATCTTGAAAGAAGTCAAGAGCCAGGGAGAATCAGTGGCTTTTGGGAAAAGCCCAGAGCTCTGGGGATAGTCCTCCTCAGGCTGAGCAGGAAGAAAATGCCACCAGGTCAGATTTGTCAGCTGAACAGCGGGCCCAGTGGGTGGGTGCACACTCTCCTTCCCAGCTGTTCACGGGGCTGCAGGGGAAGGTGTGATGGGCTTGTCACTCTAATGAAGCCGTCACAACGACCTTGCTCCCCCAGCTGACTGTGCACACAGCTTGCATCCTCACACTAGGCATCGGGGAGGCACAGCAGTCTTTCTCCGTCCTGAGAGATACAGGGGAGAAGTGGACAGATTGGAGGAGGGAAAGGAGATCTGAAGAAAAGGTGGGAAGCTAATGGAGCTGGGAAAGGGGTGTAGTTGAGCAGACTATACAGACTTAGCATAACCGAGTCCATGTGACCCATTTTAGGTGTAATGTGGGTCCATCCTGTTCCATCAGGGAGGCCGTCACCACCCCTGAGCAGGCCGTAGTGCCCCTCCACCCGCAAGGCCCCCCTCCTGCCCTGCAGCCTCGTATCTCCACTAAATACACGTCAGCCCCCAGATGATGTAGGGCACTGTCCTCTGGAAACCACCCAGTGACGCGGCTTACAAATTAAGCTCACTATGTGCTTCCCCAAATAACTGCTGGTGGGTCAGTCTGTCCTCTCCACCCGTGTTATCCCTGCATGGCTCCTGTTCCCCTGCAACTTCCTCCCTGCAGGTAGGGCCAATTAGCTCCCTGCTCCTACAGACCCCCACCTCAGCCCTGAACGACCCTCACCCTCCAGCAAGGCAATGTAAGGAGCCTGCAGTCAGGGGCCCAGGGGGTTCAGTACCCCATTGGCTTGGCTAGGGGCCTCCTTAGACCTCAGGCTTCCCATCTGGGCTCCTGCTGCATTCCTGGGGCTGGAATTCCATCTCATGCCATGTAACTGCCTGGCCTATGGGCTTGAGTACCTTTATGGAACCCTCGTTATTCCAGATTGGGGTCCTGTTTGCTCTCTCATTCATTCATTCACTCATTCATGAATGTGACTTCTCTTCTATTCCAGGCACCATGTGAGGTAGTACTAGGGCTCTGACAGGGAGCAAAACTATTCACAGTCCTGGGTCTCTATCTAGGGTGGGTGAGAAACATTAATTAGATGACCACCCTGGTGCCTACCAAGACAAGGGCTCTCGAGTTTAGGGGCATGCTTCTGGGAGAGGCTGCGATAGGAGGAGCTGGACCCAGGCCAGGAGAAGATTCCAGGCTGAGGAGGAGGGTGTGCAGAGGTACCGTGGTGGGTGGGAGCAGTAGGAAACGTGGCAGAAGAGCAGGGCTGGGCTAAAGTGAAGCGTGGGCCCACGCGTGGGCCGGTGAGTGGGGAGGATGTTGGCATGGAATGAGCAGGTACAGACCATGACAGCCTCAGAATTCATGGGGAAGATTCTGGTCTTGAGCCTGAGCATAGTGGGAAGCCATGACGAGGTTTCTAGGAGAGGGTGACAGGGCAACAACAATTCCACAGCTGCTGGCCTGGGAGGGGTGGGAGCCTGAAGACGGCAGCAGGAAGGCCAGTGAGGCAGCTCAGCAGTCGGCCAGGTGAGAGGTGCTGGGGGCGGGTGGGGAGGCGGTGGTGGAGGCGGCAGGAAGTGACCCACTTAGGGATGCATTTGGGGCAACGAATTAGTCATTTACTGCTGTGTAACAAATTATCCCCAAATTGAGTGGCTTAAAACAGGAAACATTATCTCACACGGTTTCCAGGGACAGGACTGTGGGAGGGACTTGGCGGGGTGGTTCTGGTTCAGGGTCTTTTCCGGAGGCTGATGAAGGATGTTGGCTGAGGCTACAGTCACCTGAAGACTCTTGGATGCAGATTAGAACCACCTGGCAAGTTTAAAAAACTACCAATGCCTTGGCTGCCTCCTGAAACAATGAACACCTCTGGGACAGCACCCAGGCGTCAGCATTTTTAGGTGATTCCAACATGTCGCTAAGGTTGAGAACCACAGATTTTAGGGGTAAAGCCAACACAACTGCCAGGCTCCCAGCTGGGTCACCAGCCTGCCCCCAGGCTCCCGTCAGCTACCCCCACCTTGTCCCGCTCCAGGGCACCATCCTCCCTTAGAGCTGGGACTCTTCCTCCGCCCTCTCCTGCCGCACCCAATAGAATGTCTCGTCTTTAGTGCCCAGATCCGCCTACTGCTGGCCCTCAGCACCAGGAGTGGACCCCGGCCATGTCAGAAGGGAGAATAAAGAGGAGGAAAGGAGGGCATGAGGGGGGCACCAAGAAAGGGAGAAGAGAGAGCAGAGTATCACTGTAACTGTGAGTCACCACATTCTGACCAGCATCCGAGGCAGCGACGGCTCCCATGAGCCAGTGTAGGGCTAAGTGGAGGCCGGGGGGGAACCAGAGACCCAGCACACCTGGCTTCTGCGGTCACTATTTCCCCAGAAGCCTTCCTGAAAGAGGCCATTGCACCAAATGAGGAATCACCCGGAAAGGCAGGATCCAGGTGAAGATGGGGGAGCCGGGTCTGCGCCACATGCGCTTTACAGCTCTTTGAAAATTCTAATTAGGTTAGGAAATGAACTAGAGAGCCAGAGCGAATTCCCAGCTCTCCTATGGAAGCTGAGGTAACCCACTTTGTCATTCAAATACACGCACTATATATAACCCCGGACTGTGCGGCAATGTCACTCCTCTTACCTGACTAAAGCATATAATTATAGATTTACTTCTATTCATTCATGAAATGTGTCTTCACTTGATTAAACAGTTCATTCAAGTAAAATCCATTAAAATATGGAACATGTTAAAATGTGGCTCATTAGAGGCAGAGGGCACCGCTGTAGTTAAGATGCTAATTAGGATAAACAGGCATTTGAAACACTCAAATCTTTGAATAATTCAGGTCACCTTTACTGGGGATAGAGCTCCCCAGGAACTACCATTAATTTAAGCTAATTAAAAAATTAGCCTGGAGAAGAGTAGACCAAGGCAGGAAGTCATGGCCGACTTCAAACACTGGAGGGCTGTCACCTGGAAGGGGGGTGTCTGGTTCTGGGCACCTCCGTGGTGAAGGGGGAACGGACAAGTAGTGGTTCAAGAAAGCAGATTCTGGCCCAAAGCCAAAAACAACTTTCTAATGATACAGAAGGTTGCTCTGGAGGGTAGTAGACTCCCCGTCTTCAGCGGTGTGCAAACAGAAGCTGATGGGGATGCCAGAGAGGAGGTTCTTGTTTCATCACTAATGCTTGTGGTTCCAAGAGAACAAGAGTTTCAAAATTCCACCTGCCCTCATTGCTGAAGTAGAGCTCTGCAACTCTAAAGTTTTTCAAAGATTTGGGGCACACACTTAAATTCCTGTAGAAACGTTTCCAGGTGGCTGTATTTGCACGTTTACAAACCTGATGAGGATTCATGGAAGAAAGTGTTCCTTTGGAAAAATGGAGCCATTTAGTTTTCAGATTTTTATAAATAAGTTAGCTCCGAATACCCTGTGACCCGATTTGAATATAAGGGAAACTTCTTGAAGAGGCAAGTACATAAATGAACATGTATTAGGTCTATTCCACATATGTGCACGTGGGGTAATACCTGTGGGTAAACGTGTAGCTGCGTCCGTGTGAAGACTGCACATGTGTGACACCTGAAAGTTCACACTGCAGAGCTGGTGGGTTGAATGGAGACCCCAAAAAAGATATGTCCACGTCTTGACTGTCAGAACCTGTGAATGTGACCTTATTTGGGAAAAAGGTCTTTGTAGATGCAATTAATTTAAGGATCTTGAGACAAGATCATCTGGGTTACTGCGTGGGTCCTAAATCCAATGGTAGCTGTCATTATAACTGAAAGGCAGAGGGGCTTTGGGGCACCGACACATGGGGGAGAAGGCCATGTGAAGACAGAGGAGGAGACTGGAGTGATGTGGCCATAAGCCAAGGAACGTGTGGAGCCACCAGAAGCTGGAAGATGCAAGGAAACACTCTTCCCCGGAACCTCCGGAGGGAGCATGGCCCTGCGGACGCCTTGATTTCAGGCCTCTGACCTCCAGAACTGTAAGAAACAAATGCCTGCTGTTTTAAGCCATCAGGTTTGTGGTGACTTGTCATCCCAGCTACACCTGGGGCCTCTTGAGACCTGGTTGCTCCCTGGTCCAAACCATGTGCCCACAGAGAAGCCAGGGCTTCTGTCCTGTCCATACCTTCACTTCACACAGGTGGGGTTTCCTGAATGGAAGGAACCCCAAATTCCCTCTACATGATGGCCACTTCTGTCCCAAAGAAATACGGGTTTTCTCAGTCCCCAGAGTCACCAAGAGCAGGAAGACACCTGGGGCAGGAGTTGCAGGGCCAAGCAATGTCATGCAGGGCTCAGTGGAGCGTGCAGGAGTCCAGGGGGCCGACTTTGAGCTGGCTCGCAGGGCTGACCGTGAGTAAGGGGGGCTGTCACACCTGCTCCCCAGCTAACACGGCAGCCCCTCAAGGGAGGGCTTTGTTTCATTTCTGGGATCCCACCCCGTGCGGGGCCTGCATTAGGCACTCAGAACTAGAAGGTGAAGGAGAGTGAGCGAATGCCCACGGGGGCACTGCATCTGTCCAGGCGTAGAGGTCAAGGGTAAAAATTTGAGCCTGGAAGAGGTCATGCTGAGTCTTGAGAAGGTCTTGCAGGGATGAAGCAAATGCTAAGGGGCGGGGCTGCGCACTGCGCCCTGGAGACGCGGCCTGCTGGCCCAAGGACTGGCTCCGGGGGTAGTATGGCAGGAACTTAAACTCTGAATGGCCCCAGTGAGGGAACGAAGCTGTTGGGAGGGGGAGATGTGATGCTCTGTGAACACCCCTGCGGGACCTGTGCAGCCTGCTGGTAGCTGGTTCCCTGGGGATGGCTCCTTGCCCCCCTCGCCACCGCACAGGGTGGTGGGGACCTATGACTGGAGCCTGCCCAGCCACTCACATCGTGCCCTAACAACAGCTCCCACCAGCTGCTGATGTCTGGCCAGCTCACATGGCAGCTGGGAATGGAGACCTCAACTGGCCGAGGTGGCCTGAGTGGCAGGCCAGGACCCCCAAGACATCACCCTCCCCCTTACAGCCCTCAACCCCATCACCTCATTACAGTCCTTCAAAGGGAGGGGAAGAGCCTGCAGGTCACAGCCTCCTCTTCCCAGGCCCACCAGCTGCTCCTTAGAGGCCCACCTCCCAGGACCACACTCCATAGGCAGGGACACATCCTGGATCCCCGGCATGGGGCGGGACAGGTGAACTCAGGGAACTAGGTGAACTTTGGGCTCTCTGGTTGTCAAATCTCTCTTCCCATCAGCCAGCCTTTCACAGTTTTTAGAAATTCTAAAGAATTAAATATGATAGACAAAATAATATCACCGCCCCCCCCCCCCCGCACCCACATACAAAAAAGATGTTCACGTCCTCATACCTGGACAAATGGGACTTTGCAGATGGGATGAAGTGAAGGATTTTCAGATGGGAAGACCTGCTTGGATTATCTAGGAGAGCCCAGTGTAATCACAGGGTTTTTATAAGGGAAAGAGGGGGGTAGGAGAGTCAGAGTCTGAGGAGACGTGAAGACAGAAGTGGGGGTCCAGGAGAGCTTCGTTTGATTTATTTGAAGGTGCCATACTGCTGCCTGTGAAGGTGGAGGGCAGGCAGGGCCGGGCCGCGAGCCAAGAATGCAGGTGGCCTCAAGAAGCTGGAAACGGGGAGGGAACAGATTCTTCCCTAGAGACTCTGGAAGAAACCAGTCCTGCCGACACCTTGATTTTGGTCTGGTGAGACTTACTTTGAATTTCTGAGCTTTAGTATGTAAGATAATAAAGGTGTGCTATTTTAAGCTGCTGAATTGTGATGATTTGTAGCAAACTCATACAGTAGGCTTTGACCTTGAGATCCACACATCCTCAAACACCCCCTAGAATAGGAAGCCTTCCCTCATCCCCAAGTGAGTGGTGACCCTCCTCTAACTCCAGTCCTGAGCTCAAGGCCACGCTTCCTGGCTAACTAAAGATTGTCCTGAGAGTCCACACACCCTAGATCCGGAACCCCCAGAGCCCAGCACGAGGATGTGGGACCCAGCCCGAGCTCCCTTCTTGGATAACGCACAAACCCCCGTTGCAGTGCGCCCCGGTCAGCAGCCTTCCCTTCGCCTCCCAGTTTCCAAGGAGCCTGCCACTCGGTGGTGGTCAGTGAGGTCGGGATGCGCTGAGTTGCAGAGGAATGAAATTAGCCATGAGAACCTCATTGCCTTCCTGGGACAGAGTGCCTATTGCTTTAATTGCAGCAGACTCGTGGGACCAAACCAATGTTTACAGAAATATTTGGATATGAATAAAACAGGGATATTATCCAGTTAAGATGATGAATACAAACCTCTATAGGAAATCAACGAGAATGTAAAGTGTGCCTCTGACACCAAAATAGAGGACGGCTATTAGAGAAATCGCACCTGAGAGCACTGAAGGAAGCAGGCTGCAAATGGGTTGCTGGGTTCCAGAGCCCATCCCTGCTTCCTGGCACCCGGGGAATTGCTGAAGGGTCAGCAGGGGCCACATGGATGGGAAGTCCAGGCCTGGGAGACACCTAGGAGCTGTCACTGAGACTAGGGGACCAGGGTGGCATCTGGGCCTCTGGGGAAGGACCAGGACCCGTGCAGGAAGCCACCAAGAAGTAGATTTTGGCTCAGAGGCAGAACTTTCTAACAAGACAGTGATCCCAGGATAGAAGGGCCTTTCCCAGGTGGGAGTGAGCTCCCCACCACTGCAGGCATGGAAGCAGAGGTGGGGTTGCCATTGAAGGGGTTCAAGCATCAAATGGAGGGGCTGAAGAGACTGCTGGAACCCTGACAAAGGTCTTGGATTCTCCAGCCTGTGGTCCAGGTATGAGGGCACAGATGCTAAGGACAGCCCAGGTGTTAGCTGTTCTGAGCCCTGCAAAAAAGGGCAGCTTCAGGCAGCTGGATCCACTGGATCAGCAGTTGCACCACGCGCCCACCCTCTCATTTCATGGTGGAGCTGAAGGCCTCCTCGGAGACCCAGGGGCACCCCTGCCTTTCTACATGCAGCTTCCTTGCCGTTCTGCATTCCAAATCGAGATCTTTGTCTTCTGCCCTAGCGCCCCGCTCAGATGTCCCAGAGCCTAGCACTGAAGCCCTCCTCCTCAGCTCACACGGATTCCCTTCCTCCTCCAGGACTGCAGCTCTGGCGTGTGCGGGAGAGGAAGTAGAGGCAGAGGTGCAAACTGCTCCCCAGAGCCCGCCTCTCTTCCTTCCTCCCCCTCTGCTCTCCTTCCACCGCCTCCCTCACCCGCTCCAGCCTCAGGGGGTAAGCCGGCAGTGGGGGGCCAGCAGGGTCACTCTGGGGTGAATTTCGGCCTCTCAGCCGTCTCACAGAGCAGATGCCGTTGCTGCCCCCATTTTATGGAGGAAGAAGCTGAAAGGCGAAGTGACCCGCCCCAGGCCCGACAGTTAGTTGGTCAGAGGTCAGGATTCAAACTCCTGTTTCTCTGCCTTCCAAATCCCCGAGGGCTGAGTGGAGGGTGAAGGGAGGAAGAAGGGTTTGGGGTAGCACAGACCCCCAGAGTGGGTTTCCAAAATGACAGGACTCAAGATGGGCTTGTTCATGGAGTGCCCCCTGCCCCCCACCCACCGGGCTGGGAGACCTGGGGGGCTGGGACCATGTTGTGCCTCTCTCTGGGTGTCCATGTGGGACACGACGTGAGCAATCAGGGGAGAGAAGGCAGAGCTGGGCACACCTGGGGGCAGGGCATCAAGACCAGCAGGCGACAACAGAGAAGGCGGGCGAATGCCCAAGATGTACTGCGCCTCCAGGTCCCCAGGTCACCGCCGGGGAGCCCCTGCCCAGCAGGCGGAGCCGGCGCTGCCTCCCTCAGGCCCATCCCCACACCTCTGGGACAGGGCCAAGCTCGGAACATCAGGCCCAGGCTTCTTACACTCCAACCCATCAGCCCTCATAGGGCAGCAGGGGAAACTGAGATCCGGCACGGGGTACAGACTTGTCCCAGATCGCACAGCTGCCCGGAGCAGAGGTGGATTCAAACCCCGTCTCCTGCCTCGCAGATGGATGCTGCCCAAAGCCGCGTCTTTAACAGCTGCACCAGCACAGTAACCCACAGCCTCAGCCCCTCCAAGGACACTGTCCCAAATCCGTGCAAGACAGGAGCTGCTGGAGGTGGTGCCCAGCCGAGGCCGTGGTGTTCCAGCGCCCAGCCCAGAGCCTGGCACGGGGCAGCTGCTTGGCCAGCACCACGCAGAACTGGAGACCTCCCTGACACCAGCCACCCTTGGGGTCACAGTTTTTAAGAGGTGTGGCTCCCAAGCCTGCTTATGCATTGCAGTTCCCGGGAAGCTTTGAGAAAACAGATTCCTGGGCCCCACCCAGGACATTCTGACTCTGGTATGAAAGGAGTGGGAGGGAGGCCAGGAATCTGTGTTTGTATAAAGCACCCTGAACACACAGCTAGATTTGGGGACTGCTGGCCAAGTGACATCATTTTAGGTGCCCCAGTCTGACCAGCCTTTTAGCATAGACTCTATTCCCAAGGGCCCTGTAATGGGCCCTATGATGTGCTTCCGGAACCTTCTGGCCTCCCAGCCGCCACTGGCTCCAGATGGTTCACACACGCAGCTTGTGGGCTTGACTAAAGGGGGAAACCTCGGCCAAGGTCACACACGCCTCCCCGGGCGCCCACACCCAGTCACTGGCCTTGCCTCTCTGCCTCAATTTGGAGTGTCTCTGAAGGGCCTTCTCAGCTCCAGGGCTTCCCCTGGGCTCAGCTAAGGCCTCCGTTATGCCATTTTGTGCCGACTTCTCCGTGTCCCTCACGCCCTCCTGCGCAACATTCCCCAGTAAACCTACAAGTCTTGGGATCCCTTCCTGGGAAGACTGACCTAGGCCAAGCTCACCCATGTGTTCACTGATTCAGCCGAAACCAGTACTTTGCCCCTCAGCCCTTAGACGACAGAGCCTCCTGTGCTGAGAGTCTTGGACAGCAGGAGAAACACACCTGCTTGCTTTGGGGTTCCCCATGGTAGGGCCCTCGTACTAGCTCAGACTAGTTACATCTTTTTGATTCAGACTTTAAATTTATCAAAGTAATTTCTAAACTTTATTGAAAGTCTGAGAAAAACAGGAAAATGACAAAACTACTTATATCCCAATTTACTGACCCAGGGGGGCATTTATTTCCCATAAAATTTCTTGTGCTGGTTGCCCTCATCCACATCCTCCAGCCTGTTCTCTCCCACTCTGTTTCTGGAACTTGACTTTTATGGACACAGCCTCACGTGAGCTCCCTAGTCCTCTGCGTTCCAGGTAGGCTCAGCCAATGAGAGGCCCCAGCAGCTGTCAGAGGGCCAATGGGAGGCCCTCACAGGAGTCAAATGGCAGGAGGAGAAAGAGCTCAAGGTATTTCCGCCCACCCGCAACCTGGTTTAGACACAACCCCTGACAAGTAGCTCCTTCCCTCAGCTCCGGCCATGCTGTTCCCTCCCCTCGTCCTCCAGGACACACGCATGGTCCTGACCCCCCTCGCTGCTCGACCCTGGTACTGCATCAGCCCTGGTTCGTTCCCCTGGTCTTGCCAAAGTCATCCCTTTAAAGTAAATTCCCTTCACATTCAGCTCTCTGAAGGTGCCATTTCCTGCTAGGACCTTAACTGGCACAACAGGCAAGTGTCTTTTAGATAGAATTCATCAAAGTGCAACAATCTTATATCCTGATTTTTTCACCTCACATTTTATCATATCCCCCTATAATTCATTTTCACCACCAACCACACACACTAATCACTTTAAATGCTTGACCTCCACTTTCCACTGTGAAAGTCCTGCTCCCTGTTTAAGCCCCACCGCAAACGGCTCCTTCACCATGAAGTATTTCTGGATTTCCCAATGAGGTGCGCTCACCCTTCTGAATGCCCGCACTCTGCTCCTGCCTCCCAGACGCATGCTTTCTCAGGTCTGTTCTGCAGGAATTGGGAAGTTCTTTGGGTCACCCACACCTCCTTTTCCCAAAAGCACACAACAAAGGGGCTTCCTGGACCCAGTGCAGGTGGCTGGGGGACAATGTCAGGGCCTCATGGGCTGATGGAAAGGAGCTAAGCTGTCAACCGTTTCTCCAAGGTCAGGAAAGACAGTCTGCCCTTCCCTGGCCCGGAGCCCGTGGAGCCGGCCCCAGCCTGTAGAGGCGCTGAGGGTCTGTCCTGGGAGGGAGCTGGCAGATCAGGTGAGCCAACCGTGTCCTGGGGTGGACAGCGCATCAAAGTGCTGAGCAGGCCAACAGCCAGGAGCTGGGCTTGAGCTGTGCTAAGCTAAGCAGTTTTTATAATGTATCTTCCTAGGAGCAGTACCTAGAGACTCTGGGGAACACGTACTCACTCTGAACAGTGCAAGGGAAATTTTCCTAAGGGGATCAGAATCTGGAGGCATTGTGGTCATGGTTATTGCCATGGCTTATTAACCTGTCCAACTGTCCCTGGGCTGGGAGCTGCTAGGCGCCTGGGGGCCTGAGAGCCTTTCACATGCCAGCATAGCAGCCTTGCTCAGTCAACACTGGCTGAACGAATGAACGAGGCCAAACAGGGCACCTCAGGCATCTGCCTGAGATGGGCGTCACTTACACCCGCTGCCCACTGTTCTGAGGAAGCTTAAGAAACATCTGTGCTTCATCTGTATCAGAGGGTCTGAGAAAAGACAAAGGTTTCTTAGGCAAAAATGCCAGAGTGTTCCAGAAAGAGAGCACAGAGAAAAAGTGGAGAAGGCTGCATGTCCATCCCAGTGAGAAAGGTGACAATGACCACTTGTGTTTACTGAGCACCCTTCCCATGCAGGGCCCCTCACACATGTCATCTCCGTCCTCTCGACTATTAGTCAAAAGGTATAGTTCTGAGCAGTTTATGGATAAGTAAAATGTGATTCAAAGATGTTGAGTCAGTTGCCCAAGGTCACACAGTTAGGAAGCTGTGAGCAGGGGATTTAATTTCAGGTCTCTTTCCCATTCAGTAAACCAGGAGTCAAAAAACTTTTTCTATAATGGGCCAGATAATAAATATTTTAGACTTTGCAGGCCATACAGTGCCTGTCACGACAACTCAACTTTGTCTTTACATTATAAAGCAACCACTGACAATGTGCAAATGAATGGTCATGGCTGTGAAGCAATAAAACTTTATTTACAAAAACAGGGGGCTGAATTTGGCCCGCTGGCCTCACAGTTGCGGACCCTCGCTCTAAACCCACAACAAAGAGCCTGTGGTTCTCTTTTCCCCTCTAGGAAGATGGAAGGAGAGAAGCAAGTCAGATGGCTCCGGAGCAGAATGCTGGCTACGCCCCCACTGGCCGGGCCGCCTCGGGGGAGCAAGGGAACTGAGCCACTTCTCTCATCTGTAAAAGGGGCACAACCACAACTTACATTAACGCTGGTAGGGAGGCTAAAGTAAGCTAATACATGCTAAATACCTACCATGGCTGAGGTTCAGTAAATGGCAGCATTTATTATCAGAGGTGAGACAGTCAAGAAGGGGAAGTGGAGAAAACAGCCTATGAGGTTGGGAGAGGGGAGGGAAGGCTGGTGATGTCCCTGGAACTGAATCCCAGCAGGTGTGTGTTCTCACCAAGACTGGTCACAGGCTTTCCGTAGGAGAATGTTATTCCACACCCCATGGGCCCCTGAAGGGAATTCACAGGCACCGGGAGGGACATTATCACCATCCCCGGAAGGAGCGGATGTGTGGTGCTCGGTGTCTCCCTGTGGAAGATAGGGGGGCAGCTGTTCACAGACTTGATATGGCAAATCGTGTGATGTGCTGTCTTCCTGGGGCGGGCAGCCAAGCAGTGATGGGGGCCTCTGCACCCCTTCCCCCCACCACCTGCTGCCCACGCTGGCTGATTCACGCAGGAGGCCCTGGGTGTGCTGGGGGAATCTGAAATGGTTCTCTAGTGAAACGCAAGGCTTAGGAAGGAGACTGGGGACTTGGAGACAGGGGACAGTCTCTTTTGTGTTTCCATTTGAAGGTCATAACTTTGATAAAGGAGGATGTGGGGAAACTCCATTAATACTGCTGACGGGCAGGATGTGGCTTATATGCCAGATGATGAGTCCCTGGCAAGGGACAGCACTTGCAGTCCCAAGATTGGCAACACCATGTTCGGTGGGAGACTCACCCATCTGATCAAGAAGATGCTGAACTGAAATTTGAGAGCAGGAGGAAAGATGCCCAGGAGAAAGGATAAAACCAGATATAATAGGTAGTATGTATGAGGAATTTAAAAGGGGGCCCCATCATAAGGAAATGTTCAGGAAGTGCCATATATCTGCATGCCAAAGAACAAAGTGTGGGTAACAATGTTAACTATGAAACTTTCGGGAAAGATGGCAAGGCTGAGCGCAGATGTCCAACTCCCACCTAAGCTACCTCCTTCTGAAAGTGACAGAGAGGGCCAAGGCAGTATAAAAATAGGAGGGAATCTGCTTCAGCACTGGAAGATAGGAAAGAGTGCCATCAATATGCCACCAACTTTGAGGAATTTCTGCTAGGTATGGTGCCAGTGGTACCAGACTGGAGGTTGACTCATAAGCTCTCCTTCCTGGGAAAGCAGTGTGGTGCTGCAGGGAAGGCAGAGGGGCTCACGGGACTGACCCCAAAGCCTCTGAGGGCAAGTGCATGAGTGTGAGGAGAGACTGGGCCACAGAGGGGCGCAGAGCCTGCCACAGGGAGCCCGCCTCTCGTGTGCAGCCCGACAGCCTTCGGGAGTGGCTGGGCCCTGAGATCCAAGAACAAGCGAAGCCTGTCCAAGCCTGGTCTTCCCATGGTAGGCCTGGGCACTGCTCACACACAGGGGGCAGGAGCCCAAAGGAGAGGCCCGGAGGAGCGGCACACACTGGAGCAGCTGCGCCGACACGCTAGAAGAGAAATGCCCGCAGCCCAGAATGCCCGCCCCCTGCCCCCCGCCACTGCCAAACCCCTCAGGCTGCTTGTGCTTGGCTGGCACTGTGGAAACTCCTCATCCAGTCTTCCAGATTAATATATATCTGGGGGGAAGAATCTAATAGCATCTAGATAAAACACTGAGGTGACCTCAGGATGACTGACCCATGCTATCAGCAAATACCAGGTCAGGGAATACCTAAAATGTACAGGGAACTTAGGAAAACTTTCTGAAACATAAAGGGAGCGAATGAGGAATGCACGCAGAAGAAGAACATCATCTCTACAAAGATTCACCATAGGAACTAATTTAGAAGTAAATTGTAGTGTCTGGTTTGTACTTCAAGGAGGTTAAGGAAAACCTGGTCTCTAACATGTAAGAAATGGAATATGCAATAAAAGAAACTGAAACTAAAAGAAAGCTAGCAGAGGAGGGATAAGAGGGGAAAAGGGGCATTACGATTAGCAGACGTAAGGTAGCAGGGGCACGGGGAGGGCTGTACAACTCAGAGAAGACAAGTAGTGACTCTATAGCATCTCACTACGCTGATGGACAGTGACTGTAATGGGGTATGTGGTGGGGACCTGATGAAGGGGGTAGTTTAATAACCATAATATTGCACATGCAATTGTAGATTAATGATACCAAAATAAATTATTAAAAAAAAAAAGAAAGCTAGCAGAGTTAAAATAATCATGATAGGAAATGAATAAAGTGAGCATTTGAAGCAGTAAATGGCAGAATTTAATTGTACAAGACCAAAGGATGTGGTAGAGGACAATGCTGAGATGTTGACTCAGAATACAGAATACAAGGAGCCTAATATTTTAAACTACAAATGCAACTACAAAATAGTCTTATTATTATGAGGATGCCATGTTATTTAGCTAAAAGCATGGATTTGACCAAAGCTGTAATCAAAGACAAATCAATTGGCTTAAATACATTTGATAGCAACCAAAAAAAGAGTAAAAAGAAGTATGCAAATCCAGAGAACAGAAAATAATGGCAAAACAAACATAAATAAAGGAAGAAGGTATTATCCTCAAGCAGAAGCAAATAAATTAGAAAGTAGGTAAACAGAAGCGGTGCCAATAAAAATCCAAGTGATGGTTCTCTGGGCTTAAAAATGAGATAATGGGATGTTTCACTGAAGATTTAACTTGTGTTTTTTGCTATATGTTTTTTAGTGAGAGAAAAATCTAGAAGAGTTGTCTATCTCTGGGAAGAGGAGTAATCTTTAAAGGGGAGGCAAGTGGATCCCCCTAGAAGCACCCAAGGTGTCTGTTTTACAGACAATGAGCTCTACTCCACAGCAAAATGGACCATTTAGAGGTAGAGTTCTAAAAGAAACCCTCTCTGACTCTTGGGGATGTGGCTATCAGAGAAGAAAAAGTCAGCAGAGGTTCTCCATCCATGGGAAGATGATCACAATTACTCCCAACGAAGTATTCCTGCATCCTGGCATTGGCTCCAAGTGGAAGTGAAAAAGCTGTTTGCAGAAATTTGCAACTTGGGAACCTAGTGAAGAACTTGGGAATGTCTCGAAGTGTGTCCAGGGACCTGGATCCATGGTAGTAACCACTCCGATCAGTGTCAACAGCACCACCAAGTGCCAACAGGCTGCAAGGGCTACAGAATGCCGGCTCCCCCAGCTTGGTGATGGAAAGATCATCAGGGTTATTGGCCATTTTGGAGGAGAGCGATGCTTTGAGAGGGAGATGCTGACCCTGGTAAATTAGGGAGGTGAAGTGTTTGATCCAGGTTTAATTTAATTTGGAAAAATAAGAAATGTGACCATTTTCTTGCATGCTGTATTTTAGGCATTAATATCAGTTACATCAACAAAGAACCAAACCAGCTACTTTAATGAAGGAAAGACATGGGGAAACATATCTGTAATGAAAAAGAGCATTCAATAGAAAACACAGACATTTTTTTCAAAGTTGTACTCAAATATATGCTAATAAATTTGAAAATCCCGAAGGAATTGACTATTCTCTGGAAGATAGAAGTTATTAAAATTCACCCAAGATATAGGAACCTAAAGTGATCAAGAAGCCACAAAGATAACTTGTAAAAGGGCCAAGGTGGGAGATGCAAAACCTTGGCTGGTTTCATAGACTCATTTTGATTTTTAAGGAGCAGTTAATCTGTATATTTTATAAAGTATTCCAGGGTACCTACAAAGATGGAAAACATAATT
The DNA here is from genome assembly GCA_029783875.1 of Phataginus tricuspis. Lineage (NCBI taxonomy): Eukaryota > Metazoa > Chordata > Mammalia > Pholidota > Manidae > Phataginus > Phataginus tricuspis. The sequence continues at coordinate 33,156,050 of JAQQAC010002172.1, read as the reverse complement.
CACATTGTAAAACTAGAATAAGTCTGACAACTAAACCTGATTCAAGATGGCACAGAGTAAAATATAAACTATTATCACACGTACTTGCAGAAGAAAACTAGGTAATTAAATTGGTTAAAAGAATAATGCAGCATAAGAAAGAAAGGTTTGTTTTAGGAATGCTAATACGGTTTATGGAAATGTGAACGCCAGATCCATTTATCCACCTGTCTAGTCAACCCGTCCAGCTGGATATCCAACAGGACTGTCTAAGCTGTTGATTTCCTTCTCTTATACTTGCTTCTCTGCATTCTTCCTCAAGTTAATATCATAACTTATTCTGTCCAGCTGCTCAGCTGGTGCCATCCTTGATGCCTTAGTCTTTTTCACATCACACATACATTCCATCGAGAAATCTGCATTGTCAGCTCTATTGTAAAAAAATATCCAGAATCTTACTAGTTTCCATCATCTAGTCCAAGTCCCAACCTACCACTCAGCAGCCAGGGTGATCCTTTTAAAATGTAAGAGATCAAATCCTTCTTCTGGGAACTGTAGTTTTTCCAGAGTCCAGAAATAAATCCATACTTCTGTGGTTAGTTGATTTTCAATAAGGGTGCCAAGACCACTTAATGGAAAAAAACTAGTCTCTTCAACAAATAGTTGGGATAAAACAAATAGTTGTTCAGCTGGGATAACTGAACAGTGTCATACAAAAGAATGAAGTTGGACCCTTACCTATACCTATAAAAAACGAATTCAAAATGGACCAAGGACCTAAATGTGAGACTAAAACTATAAAATTCTTAGAAGGAAACATGGATTTACATCTTCATGACCTTGGATTGGACAGTGGTTTCCTAAGTATGACACCAAAAGCACAAGCAGAAAAAGAAAAAAACCATAAACAAGTAAAATGGACTTAAATTCATTTCACCAAAATTAAAAACATTTGTGCAAAGGACATCATTAAGAAAGTGCAAAGGCAACCCACAGAATGGGAGAGAATATTTACAAATCACATGTCTGACAAGGGTCTAGTATCCAAAATGTATATAAAGAACTCTTATAACTTTCATAGCAAAAAGACAACCCAGTTAAAGATAAAGAATATGAATAGGCATTTCTCCAAAGAACATACACAAATAAGCTAGCTACAAAATGCCACATATTTTATGCTTCCCTTTTTCCTAGTTTTATTGACATTTGATTGACCTGTGACATTATGTAAGTTTCAGGTGTACAACATAATGGTTTGATATATGTCTATGTTGTGAAATGATCACCACGATAAGTTTAGTTAACATCCATCACTCACAGTTACAATTTATTTTCTTGTGATGCCAACTTTTAAGATCTACTCTCTTTAGCAACGTCCAAATATACAATATAGTGTTGTTAACTATCGCTAACATGCTGTACATTACATCCCCAGAACTCATTTATCTTGTAACTAGAAGTTTATACTTTTTGACCACTTTGACCCATCTCCCTTACCTCCAGCCCCTATGATTCCATGTATATGAAATATCTGTTAGAGGCAAATCCGTAGGTACAGAAAGTGGATTTGTAGCTGTCAGGGGTTGGAGGGAGTGAGAAATGAGTGACTGCTAATGAATACGGGATTTTTGGGGGGTTGATAAAAAACGTTCTGGAATTAGATAGGGGTTATGGTTGCACATCATGGAGTACATACTGAAGTCCACCTAAGTGTATACTTTAAAATGGTGAACTTTGTTATATGAAATTTTTCTCAGTAAAAATAATAATAATAATAATACTCTCCAGGAGCTTCTCAACTGACTCAAAGTATAAGCCAATGTCCTCACAAATATCCTGTAAGGGCTGGAAATTGCAACTCCCAACATGCAGGCGCACACACGTGCGTGCACACACACGTACACACCTGCTCCACTCCACCCCACCCCCACTGTTCCAGCCATAATGGTCTCTATGATATGGGTCCAGCACCACTAGAATCACTCCCACATCAGGACCTTTGCACATGCTGTTCTCTCTATCTGCAACTCTCTTCCTCCAGATATCCTGTGATTTGTCCCTCACTGGCTCCAGATGTCTGTTCAAATGTCACCTTACCTTTGAAGCCTGACCTCATCCCACCACACATGGCATATCCTACCCCCTTATCCTACTTCATTTTTCTCCCTAGCATTTATTACTTGACATATTATGCATTTGTTTGCTTATTTTTTTTTATCATCTGTCTCCACACTAGAATGCAAGCTCCTTGAGGATAGGGACTTTGTTTCATTCACTGATGTCTCCACTGTACCTAGAATGGTGCTCAACACATGAGATGCACTCAGTAAATATGTGTTAAATGAATGAATGCATTACAAAATGAACACAAGGACTATAATTTGTCACACTAATAGGGCAAAGAAAAAATGCATAGCTATTGATGCAGATTATAAAAAGACACCTGATTTTTCATGCATATCAGACACTGAATAAATAAAAATAAAACATCCCTTACCATGATGAGGAATATCTTTTCTTCTAACAGACATCATACCTTACAAATAACATTCTCATTGAAGTCTAGAACAAGACAGGAACATCCACTCTTATTAGTATATTTAAAAATAACTCTATCATATTCACTAAATATAATTCTATTTAGTGAATGAGGCAATAATAATAATAATAATAATGACAGCTAATATATATTGGGTGCTTCTTTGGGCACTGTTAGTACTCATACCTGAGGTAATATGAGTTTGTCCTCATGATCAGGGACATGGAAAAATTAAATAATTTGCCCAGGGTCACATGGCTGGTAAATAGCTGAGTCAGAATTAGCTAGAACCCAGGCAATAATTCTGTTCTAACCATTGTGATGTACTGCCTCAATGAAAAAATCATGAAGATAAAGATGATCTAATGCTGAAAACAGAAAACAAATTTATTCTTGCTCCAATGGTATTGTTTTCTACCTAGAAACCCAAGGGAATTAAGAGAGGAAAAACTACCAGCTATAATAAGAATTCAATATGGCCAGTCAAAATGCATATTACACTGATCAATAGCTTTCCTATATCCCAGCAGTAACCATTTAAAAAATGTCAAGGAAATCAATCCCATTCCCCAAGGCAATAATAAACGTAGAACACTTGAAAATAAACTTAACATGAAACGGAAAGGATCTATATGAAGAAAATGACAAAACTTTACTGAGGACCCAACAAGAAATTTTGAATGGAGAGATGTTCCATGTTCATGAATGGGTAGACTATTATACTGATGTTAAATGTCTCCCAAATTAATTCTAGATTTACTGAAATTGAAATAAAACAGCTATCTGCATTTTTGGAACGTAATGAAAATTAAATTGGTGACTATAAAGACATCATAAAAAAGAAGGGAGGACTGCATATTAAATTATATTATAAAGGAATAATATTTAAAACACTGGGATGCCAATTCCAGAATAGACAGATCAGTGGAACAAAATTTTAAAACTCAGGAATAGTCTAAAGCTATACTGTCTGGTATAGTAGCCACTGGTCATAAGTGGTTACAGAGCACTTGAAGTGGTAGTGTCCCATGTTGAATAATGATATTTGGATGTATTTCATTAAATAATTAATGAAACCCCAAACTAAAATTGAAGCAGTAATCAAAAAACTACCCAAGAACAAAACCCCCGGACCAGATGGATTCACCTCTGAATTCTACCAGACATATAGAGAAGAAATAACACTCATTCTCCTTAAAGTTTTCCAAAAAATAGAAGAGGAGGGAATACTTCCAAACTCATTCTATGAAGCCAGCATCACTCTAATACCAAAAGCAGGCAAAGACCTCACCAAAAAGAAAATTACAGACCAGTATCCCTAATGAACGTAGATGCAAAAATACTCAACAAAATGTTAGCAAACCGAATTCAAAAATACATCAAGAGGATCATACACCATGATCAAGTGGGATTCATCCCAGGGACGCAAGGATGGTACAACATTCGAAAATCCATCAACATCATCCACCACATCAACAAAAAGAAGAACAAAAACCACATGATCATCTCCATAGATGCTGAAAAAGCATTTGACAAAATTCAGCATCCATTCATGATTAAAACTCTTAACAGAATGTGTATAGATGGCAAGTACCTCAACATCATAAAGGCC
>JAQQAC010002172.1:32978508-33146920 GCA_029783875.1 Phataginus tricuspis | reverse complement strand
TCACAGAACCCAAGAACGGACTAATAGTTACCAAAGGGAAAGGGACTTGGGAGGATGGATGGGAAGGGAGGGACAAGGGTGAAAAAGGGGCATTACGATTAGCAGACGTAATGTTGGGGGGGCGTGGGGAGGGCTGTACTACTCAGAGAAGGCAAGTAGTGATTCTATAGCATCTCACTACGATGATGGACAGTGACTGTAATGGGGTTGGTGGAGGGGACCTGATGAAGGGGGTTGTTTAATAACCATAATATTGCACATGTAATTGTAGATTAATGATAGCAAAATAAATTATAAAATAAATAAATAAATAAATAAATTAGTATATTATTTTCTAAAGATCAAATTTAGCACAGGTATTTTAAATGAGTCAAGAAAAGATACTAAATGTTGGGAGAATTATTGAGTGACTCTAGGGGGAGAAGAAAGAAAGGTTTGGTATTTTAGGCTATATGCTGATATTTCAGATAAATTTAAAACTGAAGTAATAAAAGTCATAGAAGAAAATGTAGATGAATATTTATAAAAATTCTTGGGCTGGGAAGAGCATGTCAAGCAAACAATTAGAAGTGAAAAAAATGGTCTTGATAAATTTGACTGTATCAAACATTAAAACTTTCATTATTATCAAATTGCATAAAAAGCAAAATTGAATGTCACATGAAACATGGGGCGATATCTGCAACAAAGGTGACAAAGGAATGATATCCTTAGTTTATCAAAAGCTCTTATAAATCAGTAAGAAAACACTGGATAGGAAAATGTGCCAATAAAAAGAACAGCCAATTTACAAAAGGAGAAACAGAAATGTGAAATATTCCTAGTCAAAAAGAAATGAAATCTTAGTAGTAATCAAAGAAATGCAAATTAAAAATAGCAATTGCCAAGAATCAACAAAGAATAATATATAATGTTGGCAATGAGTGCTCTCATATATCGCTATGCAGCTCTAAATTGGTACGATCTTTCTGGAGGACAAGTTGGCAGCATGTTCAAAAGGCTCTAAAATGTGCACACACTATTTCTAGGAATCCATCCATGGAAAATAATCAAGAGATGCTCAACAAAAATACGAGCATGAGTTTACTGCATTGTTTTAAATCAGGAAAAACTGGCAATGATATCCTGTTCAATAATGGGAACTTTCTTGAGTAATTATGGCATATCCATAGGGTAGAATTTTTTTCAGCAGCTATTGGAAAGAACAGCAACAGAGAATATACATCTGCCTCCTGTCCCCTCCAAATTCCTCAAAATGCAAAGACTTTTTTAAGAAAAAAATCTCTAACAGTTCTGGAAAACAATTAAGAAGAACATCAGTGCACAGAGTTTTTGCAGAACTATTGGAATACTGGGAGAAAGGGAACATGCTGTAGGATAAATAACACTGGAGGAAAACGGCTCAAAACACACCAGCACATCAGCAAGGGTTGTGGAAAGGTGGGAACAGCTCACGGGGTCACCAGGCCCAGAGTCAACAGGCCATTACGACCCAGGGGGTGGGAAATCTCTGCTGGCCTGGGAAAACATTACCCCTAGGTTGCCAAGTTCAAGAAGCTGTTTCTATAGTAACAGCACGTATTTGTTTAAACACGTTCACATATGCATTGAAAAAACTGTAAAGCCGTATGCCTATATATGTTATCAATAACCTTTCAGTGGGTAGGTTATGGCTGATTTTTAATTTTCCTTTTTGCTCTTCTGTGTTTTCTGCATTGAATACGTATCAACAGTGTGGTTAGAAAACAATATATTTGTATTTTTAAATAAAGAAGCAAAAAATAAAAACAAAGAGAACTTGAAATGTTCACGTAAGAAAGTAACTACAATCTTATTATTTTTCTTTTGAATTGCTGCAGGAACCTCCTGGCTGGATTCCCAGGTTCTGGTCTACTCGTCCCAATCTGCCCTCAGGACTGCTCATGCCTATTTTAAAAACCTTCTGTGACTCCCTATTCCTGACAGGTAAAGCCAAGGAAGGACAGGCAGGGCCTGTACCTCTCCTCTTTCCTCCCAGCCGTCCCCTGACTTCTCACCCTGTACACTGTGCAACCCAGCCCCAACAGACTACTTGCCTTTTCCTGAAGGTTCCACACACCTTCCAACTGCACTCCTTTGCTCACTTGGCAGTCCTCAAGTCTGGCAGATGGGCCTGGGGGGAAACTGCAACCAGAAGGAACCAGAAACCTCTAGGGACCCACACACGATAAGATGCGCTGCCCTGTTGGCCAAGGGGCCAAGATCCTGGGACACTCTGGAAGGAGCAGGTGGGAAGAGACAGTGCTGGGCTCTGGGATTTGGGATCTGGGAAAATAATAAAACTTAAATGCAGAATCTCAAGGGAAATCCCAGGGGCTCCCCTTGAGACATAGGTTGGCTGGTCTATATATCCACCTCCTTGCTTCTGTGATGGCAGGGTCAGGGGGATACTGCCCCAGCCCCGTGGCCTCCTTCTCTCCGCAAGCAGGCACAAACCTGGGGTCACACCTACACCCGCCACCTTGTGCAAAGTGACTTATTCCTTTCCTGAGTCTGCTTTACCCGACAGAAACAGTACCATGCTGGGTGACTGAATGCTATTCCCTGCACACAGTAGGCCCCATAAGTGATGTTATGATTACATTTTCCCCATGATCTTGATGAGGTAGCTGCATCACGGGGCTGGAGCTGTGCTCTGAGAACCAGCCCAGGGGCTATGCAGAGGCCCCAGGAAGCATCCCTGGTGAGGGCTTTGAGGTCATCATGACGGCCAGATCCCCCTCCCCAGAGACCTGATGGATATCCTCTACGTCCTCGCTCACCCCTGTGTTCCAGGATCCATGTGGCCTGGGTGAAGGATGTATTTAGCTAATGTCACAGCCTTGGTGAGCAGACTGTGGCGCTGACCCAGGCCCCGCATGAGCCCTGGTGCTGCATCGCAGTCCCAGGCCCCTCCCCCCATCCTATTCTAAACAAGAACATCAATGAAATGCAATTTGGATGGACTAGTAATCTTTGCTTCTTCCTGGTATGTAATAACATAAATATACAATTATATTAAAACCATACAAAAGTCCTATCACATACACATACCACCCCTCCCAAATGCCAAAGATGGTGCCACAAAGAGCTGCCCTGGTGTGGGCTGCACGGATATGGGGCAGTCCCTGCTGGCTGGCCTGCAGGCAGGCTCTCTCCCAGAGCTGGAGGTAAGAGCACAGAGAAGAGGAGGACGTTTCTTGCCTAGGGGCAGATGGCCAATCACCCAGAAGCATTAGCAAGTTTTTCAGACAAAAGTTGGGGCACAGGATGGGGCCCTAGGACCATTAGGATTAGAATCTGATCTGTCAAGAGTCCCCTCCTGCCTCCTAATGATGGAAGATGTGCGGAGATGTGCCCAGGTGAGCCTGCAGCCTGGAAGGAGGCCAAGGCCAGAGACCAGAGATGGCTCAGCCGTCTGGCACGCCTGGCTCTTGTCTCCGACGAAGCAGCCCTAGGAGCCCAGCACACTCCAGAGGTGGGTCTGGGGCGGAGCCCTTCGATTTGCTTTTCTAACAAGTTCCCAGCTAGTGCTGCCGGCCCAGGATCACATTTTGAAGACCACTGCTCCAGAGGAGGGATTATCTGCTCCCGGTAAGAAAGGATTCTGAAGTGCTGACTCCTCGGAACGATCACCCCAGGATGACAAGGCCAAGAGAAACCCAGGCACAGATCAGTGTGCGCGGCCCCAGTGCCCAACACCCAGGCTGCCCGGAGGTGGCCACGTGGCAGGCCCCTCAGCACCACTGGTTCCAGCGGCTGGCCCAGGATGTTCCACTGAGATCTCTAGAAGAATCCCCACCAACAAGCAATGTCACGTCCAAAAAAGACCCAGTTAAGAAATGACAGAATGGCCTGCCCTGAGTTCTGTGGGAGAGCACCCTGCTGACTGCCAGCTCCTCCCTTCTTCTCAGTGGTCCCAGTCCCAGAAAGGGGTGCGATTTCTCTGCACCCCTTCACAGCCATCTCTCCATTCCAGGGCAGCAGAGGGAAAATCACTGCATTTGCCCCTAAGAATCTGGCCAATGGATAGAGATTCATGTACTGAAATTCTTAGTGAATACACACATGCCAGGCAGCGGGCAGGGTGAGGGGACAGAGAGGTCAGGGTGGCTCTTGTACACAGAGGCTCTCCAGTCCAGGGGTGGTGGGTGATGGATGAGGGAGCCAGTGGTGTAATGCACAGCACTGTGCAAGGTACAAGCTGGTACAAGGCACAGCCCAGTGGGAGAGAGCACAGAGGCAGCACACCTGATCTAGCCTGGGGAGGGAGGTTGAGGCAGGTGTGGGGGAGGGTGTTCCTGCAGAGAAGCCTGCGTGGAGGTGTGGCTGGACCAAAGGGGAAGTGACTGGAGGTGACACAGAGAAGGAGGCCTCAGGGGAACTATGAAACGTCTCTCCAGCCACACAGAGCAGCTCATTCCTGCTCAGAGAAGCAGGCAAGCCTGGTGACTTGATAAGGTTGGCTCCTGGGTTAGATGTGAGCACGAGGTCCCCTGTCCTCCACTGCAGGGGTGTCCCCCAGGCAACTGCTCCATAATGATCAGCAGTAGCTTCCGAGGAGGTGATCAGAGCCCCCTTTGGTGGGCCAGATGGCGCCTGGGCAAGCAGGGAAGGCTTCAAAGGGCCAGGCAGGGCTGTGGCGGGCTGCACGGGCGGACGCTCTCAAGAGGAAGCTTCGCAGATGGTGCCCTTTCAGGTCTTGGACAGATCAAGGGCCTTGGTGGACCCTGACGCGTGAGGGAGGTCTCTCGGATGGAAAGGTCAGCCCCAGCAGCCCCAAGATCACTAAGGACCAGCAACTCGGCAGGGCACCTCTGAGCCTGCTGGGAGGGAGGGTAGGGGGTGCTTGTGGCAGCAAAACCAGCCACCCAGCCGGGCTCCTGAAGGGGCCAGCCACCTGCTAAGGAACCAGATTCTAGGTGACAGTAAAAATAACGGCTACCCCTTGCATGATGCTTATTATGAGCCAGCAATTCCCTTAGCCCTTTAAATTCAATTAAAACATATTTAATGCTCACAATCCCCTAAGAGTTAGGTACCATCATTGCCCCTATTCTCAGGATGAGGAAACTAAGGCACAAAGAGGCTAAGTGATTGTGGCCACATCCTGGGGGCAGCAGGCTCAGGGGTGATGAGCACATCTCCTGAGCCCTTATCACATGTTCTCCGAGCTAGGAGAGATCTTAGAGGTCAAATGGCCCAACAACCTTATCTTACAGAGGGTAAACCGAGGCCTAGAGAGCTGAGTGATTTGTCCAAGGCTACTTAGCTGGTTAGTTGCGTCATGGAACTGGGAACTAAGAGAGTAACTTGGTGAAGCTGGATTAACAGACTATAGGACCTGGAGCTGGAGACAGAGGCCGTATACCCTGCAGCTGTCTGCCGGTCCTCCCAGGCATCCTTGCTCACAGCCTTTATGTCCACCCCAAGCCCGGTCTGCATCCTGTGCCTGCAGTGCCCACATGGTGTCACTCAGCCCTCTGGCCTCTCACTTCCTTGGAATCCCTAATGCCAGTGACCTCTACTTACACTGCTTTAGCTATTACACACAGCCAGGGCCTGGTCCCTCCATCCCCACATCCCTCCCAGCTCAGATCACAGCCTCCTGTCCTTCCAGCTCCCTTACTCCCACACCCTCAAACTTCTCAGAGACTTCCAGAAATCCATGTCCTCCAAGCCTATGGGCCATCTGCCTATCTATCCTTCTCCATGTAGTCCCCATGACCACCCTCTCCGCATTACCCTCAGTTTTCATCACCTGTCCCCACCTTTGCCTTCTACCTGATGGAGCCCCAGGGCTGGGTCGAGGCCACCATCTTCTCCACCCTGACCCACAGTCACCAGGCCTGCTGAGGGCAGTCAGGCTGCCATGTGAGCTGGGGCTGCTCCAAAAGAAAGGGCTCCCATCACAAGAGGGAGCCATTTCCACCCTCAATTCCTGACTGAGCCAATTGAGAACGGCACGTCAGCCTTGGGCGGCGCACGGAAATCACCTGGGGAGCTTGAACTTGTCTAATCCTGGGGTCATCTAATCTAGGTGTTCTCCAGCTTCAGGATTGCTTCCTTCTGACTTTCCTTCCACCGCACTCGTCTGGAACTGAGGGGCTTAATGCTGCTGATCGACCAGTTTCATAAAAGGAATCCAGTTTCCTCTGCACTCACGAAAAGCTGTTAGCTGCTGGCCAGTTTCCAGGACCTGAACGCCAGTGATGCGGCCCAGACATTGGGGGAGGGATGCCAAAACTCTTGGGCACAGAGAGGAGTCAGCTGGGCTGAGAGATTTAAATCGAGAGGGGTCCCTGCCAGCAATACCACCAAGCAACATCCTGTCCTCAGAAAAGAGGTTACCTGCTGAGATTCCCTGAAACCTCAGCTGAGGAGCCTAACGCTGCAGGGAGGAGATGTGGTACCAAACTCAGCACAGACTCAGTGCGGACGGGTGATGGAGAAGACAATGACTGACAGTCCAGAGAGTCAGGCTCCCAGCCTCTGGTGGGTCCTTTACCAGCATGTGCCCCTGGGCAAGAAGCCACAAGCCTCAGTGTCCCCATCTGTAAAATGGGAACCATAACCCCTCCCTAGAGGGAGGCTGACTTTGAGGCAATTTGGGAATCTACAAAGCACCCAAACAAGTTGGGGCTGACAATTTACCTTCCTTAGAAGGCTTTTGAGTATTTCAAAGCCCCGAGGTCACCCACAGTTCCCACGTGAGTATAAGAAGCTAAGGATGGGAGGGAAAAGAATGGGAAGTCTGCACTGGGCGTCCAGATCCTGGGTTCAGTTCTGACTTTTCTGTGAACAATCTCTCGTGACTTCAGAGGTGCTTTGAAGCCCTGAACTTTACCCCTTCCCCTCTCTGGGCCTCAGTTTCTCCTTCTATGCAATGAGGAGGCGGATGGAGGTGTCTCTGAGGGCACCTCAGGCTCTGGCGACCTAAGACGATTGGGAAAAAGCAGGTCCCTCTAAGGTGCTGCGGGGTCCCGTGCACCTTACCACCCCACCCTTACCATGAGCCTGCCTGACACTCATTTCAGAACATCTTTTCACTGCTGTACAAAGGGCAGTCTTCCAGCACAAGCCTCCTCAGTCCCCAGGGACTGAGACACGGCGAGGTGGGAAGACGAAGCAGTGTTGCCTGGGAAAAGCTTCCTTACTTGGACGCCCCCCAGACAGTGGGGCCGAACATTCTGCTTTTCAGCCACCTCCCAGAACAGCTCTCTCTGTGCATGGACTTCACAGTTTTCAAAGCTCTTTCAAATCCACAACTCATTTCATTTTGCCAAGAACCCTGCAGGGAAGAGCTTTTGTCACCATTTTACAGGGGAGGAAGCCGCATCTTAGAGAAATGAGGTGACTTCTCCAAGGTCGCACAGCCGAAGCATTGAGTGGCCTCTGTTCCCTGTGAGAGAGGCGGGCCAGAGCCTCGGACAGCGAAGTGCAGGGCTGGAGAGGACCAAGGTCTGGCGGCTCCCGGCCTTGCCTGCCCCCACCGTCCTTGCCAGCTTGCCACCTGCCAGAAGGGAGGGCCCTCCCCCCACCCACTGCTAAGGTTCACCTGGACACCTGACTCTCCGGGTTGTTCTCCGGGCCGCTAGGCACACCGGGAATGCTTGCCTTGTGGGAGGCTCCAGGTACCAAGAGCACAAAGGGGAGCAGAAAGGGAAGTAGGGGCTATCAGGAAGAGGAAGAAAGACAAGATCATTTTGTACTCATCTGAATGAGGAAAATTCTTCAAACATTTGCTAATATCTATGTTAGTGAGGATGTGCGGACATGGGAATTTTCAAACACCATTGGTAGGACTAGAAATCAGAACAACCTGTCTGGAGGTCAGCTTGCCTCAAGTATTTTAAATGACCCAGTAATTCCACTTCGAGAAACTATTATGAAGATGCACCCCTAGGTGGGAAGCTGTTAGCTGTGATATCAAAAAGCTGTAAACATTCAATAAATCACCATTTATCCATCTGACAGAACACCATGGCCCATTAATGAGAATGAGGTCAACCAAGATCTCTAAGATTGGTTGTAAAATGAAAAAGTAAAAATATATAATATGAAATCATTTGGGTTTAAAAAATAGATAGAAAATTCTGGGCAGCTGAACACTAAAGGCAGGGGCTCGTTTGGGAGAGAAAGTAGGATTCAGGGGGATTGGGTAAAGTAACCCTTTTATTTTTTTAACTATATATTTTTAAGGTTTTTTTTTTGCAAAAATTAAAACATATGATGTATGTTTGTAAGCCATTAAAACAAACAAAACACAAAAGCTGCACCCACTCCACAGTGACATGGAGTCTTCGTTCCAAAGCAGCTCCTCCCCAAAGCCCTTCTCACAGGAGAAATGTGCTCGGCAGCGCATAGAGGCTGCAGCCGGTCGCTCAGCATCAGGAGCAAGGACAGCGGACTTACGGGGCCAGTGAGGGGATGGGCCGCACAGTTTAGCCAAAAGCCACACTGCCAGGGAAGGTTTCACTCCTGAATCACCTGGGGTGAAGGCTTCTCCCTCTCCCATGCGTAACAGAGTTCCTCGGCCACCAGCCCTATCACTATCAGCTCTAATGGCAAAACAGCTCCAGTCCTGCCACTGACAGCGTGCTTACAAGTACCCGTCCCTGACTAAGCCACACTGCCCCCTGCCAGGAGATGACAGCAGCTAACGGGGAGGTGAGAATGCGTCCTCTCGGCAAACATACCTCGGAGAACCTCTGCACGTCTTGAGTCAGCGTGCCCACTCGCCTCCACTGGTAGTGCTTCAGCAGCCTGAGGATGGCTGGGTTCACCGCATTGTCTGATGGGACAGTCCGAAAGAAATAAGGGTACTTCTTCTTGTCAGCTAGAACGGGAGTGGTGGCGGCAAAGGAAAGCTGGAAAACACAAAAGAGACAACACTTACTGGTGCGCCTCACGGCTGTGGGCCCAGGATCCTTCACATGGGCACCAACACAAGGGGCATAATATCTTTTAAGCCCTTTTACTGTAAAAGTAATAAATCATAATTGAAGAAGGTTTTTTAAAAAGGAAAAGTAAAATAAGGACAAAAATGGAACAAGCGCACCTATCATGCACCCTCCCCAGAGAACCACTGTTAATGTTACAGTCTGTTTCTTTCTGGTCCTTTTTCCATGCACAGCAATTTTTTTTAAAAGAAGATTCTTGAGACTATTCTGCCTACACAATTGAACGGTTTTCTCCCCACTTAACTTTATCCTACAAGCATTTAACAATTCTGTTAAAAACTCCTTGCAAACATTTTAACAGCTGCATAATATTCCAAATGATCATACCATGATTTATGGAATCACCTCTAATTTGGGGGCATTAACATTATTTCTAATTTGTCAGTATCATCATATTGTTCTACAATATTTTTTGTGCACAGCACTTCCCCCCCTTCATTTCAGCCTAGTTCTGCAGGATACAGTATGTGATATAAAATTTTCCAGATAAAGTATATGAGCTTTTAAAGACTGAAATTTATTTCCAAAAAGGATTTTTACAAACCCACTAGCCAGGTATAACTAGAAGGCCACTTTCACCAGATTCTTATTAACAGAGGGAAATAAAACATTTTTCTACCTAATTTTATAATGACTTATCTCTAGAAAAACCTGGATCATATTGCATTCATGGGTTATGCATAACTTGACCCTTTTTCCATGTGGTTGTTAGCAAGTAGCATGTTCTATTTTAGGAATTGTTTTCTCATGTCCTTTATTTATCTTTTGAGTAGTATTTGAATGCTTTTCTTATTTAGTTTAATGAAGACATTTTACATGTGTAGCATCAAACTCAGGCTATAAGAGTTGCTGCAAACACCCCAATGTTGTGTGCATTTTAATTTACACTCAGTAGTCAGATTGGTCCATCTTTGCCTTTATCATTTTTTCTTTCTCTTTTAAGTGCCACTAAGTTGCTAAGTTGGATTCTAATTATCTGTCTTATGAGGCCCAGCTTAAATGTCACCTCTTCCATCACATTTCCACTGATCTCTGCTGTCCTTTCCCCTCAGCTCATCTACAGAAGATGGTTATCAAACTTTTGATCTTTGCAGTGCGATGGTGGAAAAATGGTATCTTGTAGTTCTCATCTGCATTTACCTGATGATGAGTGAGGTTGAGTATCTCTTCCTATGTTTAATAGCAATTTGTAGTTTCTTCCTGGAAACTGTTCAAATCTTTTGCCTATTTTCAAATTTGACTCTTAGTCTTTTTATCGGCTGATGGAAGTGATCTTGTATATTAAGAAAATTAGCACATAGTGATGTAAGTTGCTAATTTTTCCCCTAATTTTTACTTCTTTTTTATGTTTCTCATAGTGTCTTTTGCTATATAGTTTTTTTTTAATGTGGTTGAATTTAGCATTTTTTCCTTTTATGTCTTCAGGTTTTGTGTCAAACTTAGAAGGGTCTTTCCCTCTCTGAGATTTAAAAAAAATTCCTTCATGGTTGCTTCTAGTCCATCCGACATTCCCTCTCCCTCCTTCCCTCTGTTCTCTTCCTCGCCCCCTCCCTTCTTGCCTTCTTTCCTTCCTTTCTTGTTCCACTTAAACCTTCCACCCAGAGAGGGCGTGGCTGAAGCAAGCTCGCCTAGCTGCCTACACATGCTCCCTGAGCCCTTGTTGGCCCAGCAGCAGCTCCGGACCTGACGCTTCATGCTGTCCTATTTCAGCGTTCAGAGAAACACCGTCCTGGTACCTCAGGCCCCCGCTGAAGGTGCTGCACTGCCGCTCCCTCGCCTGAGGAAGCGCCCCTTCTTTCCCCCAAAGTCTGCAGCAGAATGGGGCAGTGGAGACCTTGCCCCTTTTCCTGGTCTGGCTCTGAGGGTGGACAGCCACTACCCAGGACCCCTGGATCTCCTGCATCCACTCAGGGCTCAACAGATCCCATTTGCTGGAGCTGAACACACCACATCCCATCTGCTGTCACCTGGAGCTAGCGTACATATAGGAACCAATTTTCAAGATCACCACAGAGAGACATCATACAACGACTGGGAAAGGTCAAGGATAGAGTAACTGTTAAACACAATTCTGGGTAGACTAAGGACCAATGGGCAGAACCTACATAGAGGAACATCTCAGCTGGACACATAGAGGAGCACCTACTCTCAGAGTTGTCCAGCAAAGGAAGGCCTGCTGTTGGAAGCAGTGCGATCTCTGTGTCTTCAGGCAGGCAAATGGAAGCTGGACAATGACCTAGTGAGAACATCCAGGGGCTTCAAGGTGTTGCGAATGCCTCAAAAATTGTATGAAGAAGCTGGTGTGTGCTTATAGACACACACATTTTTCTGAAAAGAGGATCCATGGCTTCCATCAGATACACAAAGAGGATCCTACGACCCAAACAAGGTCAGCACCCCTGCTTGCAGGTGATATTTGAGTTCGTAGTGAGCACAAGAAATAGAAGCTCTCCACAGTCCCCTCAAACTGAGGGTCCATGATTCTTGTCTCAAGATTAAACAACATTTCAAGCCTCCCACAGTCACCAGTGTAAGGAAGAGGTATTAGAAAAACAAGGGAGCAACTATTTCAGGACGTGGGATGGCATATGTGCCATCACATCCCCAAAAATGCTTATCTAATACAATTTAGAAAATATTGGTTTTCTGATGTGATTTCTGAATCACACTCTGGTTGATACTTTATTGTTATTGTCCCGTTAGTTCCAGGTCTACAATTAATTGTAGCTTGAACAAACTCATATGTTTGCCCTGTAGGTAATTACAGTGGTTACTGTTCAGTGAATAAATGGCCCATTGTGTTTACAGCAGGCTTGGAGTACAATATATGCCCGGGTCTAAATCATGTTGGGTGCAAAATATTAACTGGCACTGACATTTTCTGCACCATTTGAGATAATGCACACTTTGATTAGATTGCTTTGCATCACTGTTCCTCTAGCTTTGGCCTCCTAAAACTTTCTTCCATGGGCAAAGACTGCAGGTGCCTAGTAGCACTGCTGAACTTCATGACTGGAGGAATCTGAGAAATCATCTAGCTCTAGGGTTCTCTACACTGGCTGCACATTGCAATCACTTGGGGAGATTCTGAAACATATTTATGACTTGGTCCCATTCCAGACTAACTGAAGCAGAATCTCTGGGCCCAGAGCCCAGGCATCAGTATTATTTAAAATTTCCTAAGTGATTATGATACCCTCATAATTATGATATAATGAGGGTTGAAAACCACTGATAAGGTTCAGCACCTCTAGTGTTGGATAGCAGACTGAGGTCCTGAAATGGAGAGATATCAAGATGTCCATGATAGACGATAAGAGGTGGAAGCAGGACTAGAATCCAGGTCTAAAGGACTCTATCAGCAGTGCTCTTTCTCCCCCTGATGGCTACCCACCTGCCTCCTATGGGCTTGCCTTTTGATCCCTAGCACAGCATTTGGAAACATCAGGCTTACTGCATCAGGACCCTAACTGGAAGACCCAATCTTTCTGGGCTCTCCTGCATTATTTCACAGAACCAAGTTCATTTCTTTTTTTTTTTTTTTTTGATTCTTCTTTATTTGCCTTTCTCTTTTAATCCCTTCCCTGCTCCAACTCTCTAAAAAGTGCCCAGAAATTAAACCCAGGAAAGCTCAAAGAGCCAAATCCAGCCATCCCATGAATAGCAGGCTCCCTCCCATAAGGACCAAAGTCTGGGCACTCAGGTCTCCACTCAGAGCCTGGTAGTAAAAGCTGGTGCAGAATAAGGTGGTTCCAGAGGCTAGCAGTAACCTAGCCCAAAGGAGCCTTTGGCAATGGGGCACCCTTAACAGTGCCAGGCTGTGTGCAAAGTGGTGTTGGTTGGCCTGTCAAAGAGCTCCTTCCCATAGGCATCTGGGAATTGGGTGCTGTGTACCAACGGAGGCCAAGCCTAAGGCCCAGGCTCTGGACAAAGCACCCTAGCGGCAGAAAGCAGTCCCTAGCCCGGCCGTAGCAGTGGATGGTCCCAAGTTAAATTCTAAACAGACTGTAATTGAGGCTCTGAGTTGATTCCTAATCAAGGATTTATTTCACAGAGTACTTTTAAATTAATTTTATAGTTTTGCTACCATTTCTAGTTTCACTGCATTCTTTTGAGCATTTAGTGTGTACAGTGCCTGCTTTTGGAACTTATTGCAATTTTTTGTGGCCTCATACAATCAAGTTTTGTAAAAGTTTCATGGTGGCTAAAAAAGTGAATGCAGTCTCAAGTTGTAAGCTATAAAATTCTTTTTCAGACTTCTTATGCGTAAGAGATATAATCTAACTATATTATCACATGTTTTGTATTTGTTTACTTGCTCTACCAAAGGCTGAGAGGTTTGTTAAATTTTTCTCTATTGTCTCTGACAATTTCTCCATGCATTTCAACAGGTTTTGCTTTATATGTTTCGAACTTATATTGTTTTAAGCATATATGTTAATTACAGTTATATCTTTACTTTTCAGCAACATATACCCTTGCCTAATGCAAACAGCAGGCACTTAATAGGCAATCATTTCATGAATTAAGGATTAAAATATTAGTCAAAGTAAAATAAACCCATTTGCAACAGTATTGCTTTTTGACTTATATCTTGCTTGATACTAATATTGAAACCCTTAATTTTTGCTTACATTTGCCTGTGATAGCTCTGATCCTTTTATTTGTAGTCTATAAAGATTGTTTTAAAGTATATTTCTTGCAAAGAGCACATAAATAAATTTTAAAACATTATGCTTATTAAATAACACTTGGTCTTTTATTTATCATTTTGTTGGCAGTCTTACTCTTTTTTTAATGCTTCATTTCCTTTTTTTCCCCTTTGGTACTCAATCCACTCCTCTACATTTTGTATATATTAATCTTGCTTCTTGTCTTAACGTGTTGTAGTATCTTTTCATATTCTTTAGAAGGGTAAATGGTGGAAAACTTGCTAAGGATAACCTTCTGTTGCCTTGACACATGGTAGAATTAACTGGGTATAAAATTCTTAGGCTATCACTTTTCCCCTTTGAATAGTGATGCAGAGGAGAAATCTGGGGCTAATTTGAGTGTTTCTGGTTTTCTCTGCATGGATACCTAAAGAATTTCTTTTTTCTTAGAATTCAAAAAATTTGTCAAGATAGGTCTTGGTGGAGCACTCCTGATTTTATCTGGGATGAAGGGAGTCCTTCAGTCTATACACTCAAGTCTTTTAACTCAGAAAAAATATATACAATATATGTAAACACATTACAATATAATATAATATTTTATATAATATTCATATATATTCTTGTCTCCCCTCTAGAACACCTGATTATCTGTGTGTTCTTTTCATTGTCCAATTTCATATCTGTCATATTTTCTTCAATGATTTAATCTCTTGTTCCTTGTTCTTTGCATTCCTCAAAAGCATCTTATTTTATTTTATCCTTTTTATTGTGGGGTATGTGCATATTCAGTTTCGCTAATTTCTGGTAAAGTGGCTGGACCATCCACAGTCCTAGCAGCAGGGCACAAGGGTTTCCATTTCTTCACATCCCGGCCAATTTTTGGTATTATGTGACTTTCTACTTTTTGCTAATATTTTGGGAATAAGGAGGACTTCATTATTATTTGAGTTTTCAGCCTTTAACTGTTATGTGGTTGAGTAGCTGTACATAAACAAATTAGCCATTCAGGTTCTTTGTTCTGTGCATTGGCTGATTTGCTTTACAACAGCCTCAGTCTTAAGCTTTATTTTCTCTAACTATTCTTACTGTGTTACTGACATGGAATTTTCAGCTTCCTAGGAATTTTTTATGATCACATCTCTTTTCACCCCATGCTCTTATCTCAGGCTATTACATGGAGACCATGTATTTTCTGCATATGATTGAGGATGCCAAATATCTTTCTAAAGTTTTCTTCTTTATCCTTTAATAGATCAGTTTCAGAGGTGAATTATTCCTCTGCTTCTTCTGAGTATTGTGCCCCTTTGATTATTTTTGCTGTACTTTTTCAGAGACTGAATGCTAGGTGTTTTCAATATTCTCATCCTCAAAAGCAAGGCAGGACTTTTCAGACATGGCTTATCAAAAGACCTAACACGTGGATTGTCCATGGCCCTGTTTTCTATTCGCATTACAATTGAGTATTTTTCTCAGAAAACTGGAAAACAATTATTTGAGCACAATTTCGGTGTCTAGTTAGATTCTCACCTGTGCTGTTCTACATTAATGAGGTGACATTTTTTACCCTCAGTGACTGGTTTTCTGGTACTCTGGATCAACACAGCACATCACATTCCCATCATGCACTGCTGCCGCGATGCCATGTCCTCCTGGTGCTCTCCTGTCCTAGTCCCATCCAGCGCTTTCTGGGGATTTATAGTTCTGCTTGAATTCAAAAAGACAGCCAATAATGAAAAGAAAAAAGTATCTTGGTTACTTCAAAGATCAACAACTGTAAGTAGAAGAGTAGCTGTTCAATTTTTCTGATTGGTAAAGTCCTGATCTCTCACTCAAATAGTGGAGGAAGGAGGGAAAAGTCTGCCTACTGTTTTTTAGGACAATTGTTATTTTGGGAGGAAAGATTTGGAGTGCTGGGTGGCAAAGTTTAGTAGGATTTTATTAATCCAGCTTCACCTACTTTAAATCAGTGATGTTTTCAAACATCTAAAATGTCAGTGAGTCTTAGAGCCTCTTGGTTCTCTGAGGTAGGAATGACGATCCATTTTACAGCTGAAGAAACCATGGCCCAGAAAGCTGGCATAGTTGTGTCAGGTCAGTATCGGGAATATGGAACTGGTCTTTTAGCTTCATATCTGGTTCTCTTGCTTCAGCCAGCTCCGAACCATCAGTCCCAGGTGAGATGGAACAATGATCCAAGGCTTGCATTTTTTTCTGAGACCCAGTAGCATAAGGAAGAGATGGTTAATTCCAAGGCTTCCACAGTCTTTCAAACATAACCAATTTTCATGGTGAGCATGGTTGGTCCTGGGAGATTCTGGGGGACACACCATTAGGAGCAGAGTGGGATGGGCAGAGAGCCCTTAGCATCTCTCTTCAGGTGGGAAGCTCCAGCCTGCCACACGAGTTTAGGCTATTGAACCACGAGTCACTGCAAAATGAAACACTCAGTGTCAAGAGAAGTGGAGAGCTAAGGCCACTTTAGGGAGCTGGGCAACTAGGCTTAACCCTGTCTCCATGACTGCGAGAACAAGGGCAGACCATTTCTTCTAGGTGTCTGTTTTTCCCATCTCTGAAAATGATGAATTCAACCAAAGATTTCAAGGGTTCCTTACAACCATACATGTCTATGCTTCACCTGCCAATAATTAAGGAAAATGATTAAGAAGTTGGTTAGTTTTGTGTGGGCATGTGTTTTATTTGATCTGATTTATTCAGATAATTGCCATTATGTCTCATCCTTTTATCAGATGGAAGGATAGATGAAAAATGTAAATACACCTCCCAACTTCAGGATCTTTATTAAATTCCAAGCCACTGATGAATTCTTGCTTAAACCAATTCATTCTTTACCTAGTTAGGGGCCTCTGAGTTTATCTTAAAAAAGAAACCATTTTTCAGGAGGAGAACATAACCCAGAGCGGCCTTAGTTGCTAAATCCTAGTTGATGGGTGGTGGTGGTTGGGGGTTGCAGAGGGGGCCGAGAAAATGATTGAGGCTTGCTCTTTTCTCTGCCCGGGTTAATCTTTTTCCATGGGTTTGCTGACCATTTCAGTAATTAAATGAGGGAGGTATTTGTCACCTAGGGTTCCTTTCAGCAGAGATGAATGGAACACAACTTTCTCAGGAAGCTTCTGACAAAACCCTGTTTGTGGTCAGTGCCAGGCTGTATACAAAGGCGCTGGGCCGTGTGCGTTGGGAACTTGGGTCCACTTCAGCTCTATGCCAGGCCGCTGCTGCACCCAAGCCCTGGCAAAATCTCTTTGGATACCAAGTGCCTCCCCACAGATGCCTGTGAGATTAATGTGATGTGGAGCAGCTGCAAAGCGTTTTCCGAGGCAATGAGGAAAAATGAATGACTTTGCGTTGAGTTCTTGAAGACTCACTCTCACAAAAGGTCTGCTGGGGTATCGTGCAAAGACTTGCTCTAAGGTTTGAAGCCTCTTTAGTCAGAGAGAGTCTGAGTTGGAACCACTTGGGGAACAATAATTTCTCCTTCCTGTTGAGTTTCAGCTTTTAATCACTCAGGGTTGAACGGGGGTTCAGCTTTTCCCACCCGCTTCCACGGCCATATACTCATTGAGAATTCAAAACAATTTGAGAGGTAAGTAGAGGAGGCATTATTGTCTTTGTTCCTCATGGAGAAACTGAGGCTCAGGGAGGTTATGGTGACATGCCTGCAGCCCTATAACTAGTAAGGGGCAAAGCTGGGATTCGAGGGCGGATATTCTGACTCCTTGAAGTGATTGCATAATGAGCACCTATCGTGGGACAAGCATCGCATGAAGGGCTTAGCATTTATGTTCTCATTTAGTGTGCAAAACAATCCTCTGGGGTAGACACCACTATGCTCTGCATTTTCAGATGAGGACTGGCTCAGAGAGGTTAAGTCACTTGCACTTGGTCACACAGTGAGCAACAGGTAAAGCAGGGAGACGCTGCTCATTCCACAGCCTGCTATGCTTCTCGGTAATTAACAATTCCCAAACCACATTTACTTCTTAGGCTGCCTTTGATCTTCACAAAACCCCACGATCTAGGTAGACGTTATTGTTCTCATTTTGTAGATGAGGACCCTGACGGTCAGAGGTTCAATGACTTGCCCAAGGCTAGACCTTGATGTTGGGACATTTGGTCTGGGAATGCTGTTCCCTCTCCAATGTACAAGGCTCCTTCTTAGGGAGGCCCTCAGGTACAAAACGAGAAAGCAACTGCAGTGATTTAAAAGAAGGGAGAAGAAAAAAATAAGATTTGCTTAAAAGAAAAAACAGTAATGCTGGATCAGTGGCTTGGCATGCTCGTGATTTCTAAGATGGCCCACTTCAAGTACATGAAGCAGAACTCATGTATATATTTGATTTTTTATTTCTGAGAAAATTCTTCACATTTTTCTATTTAAACTTTTATTATGAAACATAAACCACATATATCAGTGTATGAAATATACATACACAGTTTAAAGAGTAATAACAAAGCCAATATCCAACTGCCCATCGCCCAGTTTAAGAAATAGCTTTTATTTACTTGTAAATATTATACTGTAAAGTAATTTAAGTTTTTGCTCTTTAAGATACATCGGTTTTCTCTGTGGCATTCTGTGGTTTTCCTTCTCCACTTCCCTCTTCAACATCTCTATCATTATTTTATGTAAAGAAGGTTGGAAAACAAATATTACTTTATCAAGTCCTTTTTTCTTTTTTTGAGTAAAAAATGGGAGTAAAATAGAGAAACAGCAAAACCAGGCCAGTGCTGGGAAAGCAGTATTTGTCCATCAGGGTAAGAATTCAGGATGTCAGCATGGACAGGTTGGGGCCACCGCTGTCTATACAACTTTGGGACTCCACACGTCGCTTCACCTTTTGGGATCTGTCTCCTCTGTACACAGAGGTGACCTGCTCCCATCTCAGGGCTACTGTGAGGACGGGAACAGCATAGACACCAAATTAAGGATCGCTACAGTTAGAATGATGGCTAACTCTAGACCTAGAAGTTATGAGTACTGAATGGTATTTCTTACAATTAAAAAGGCCTTTTCATTTACAAAGCCTTTTCCCTCAATAATACCTCAACCCTGAGGAAGGCGAAGTGTAGAGCGTACCCATTTTATAGATGAGAAGCCTCAGTGAATGAAAGGGTTTGCTCTGTGACATGGCTGCCACCAAGCGGAGACATAATTCTAAATCAGGCCTTCGAAATCCTAATCTAGTGATTTTTAAATGGCTTGCTAATTAAAAAAAGATAATGATTATATTACTTATCTGTGTACAATCAGAATGTATGTCTTTAATTTTCTCTTAAACTCTGGTGAAATGTCCCATTTTCCCCTAACAGCTGTGCAGGTGACAAATGCAGGAAATTAACAAATCACATGAGACACCTCTCTGGTTTCCTCAGCTCCTTTGCACTTTGCTTTCAGCTGATGTCTTTAGGGGTAAGGAGTGCTCGCTGTGTGATCACAGCTGTGAAGCTGACTGTCTTTTAATTACCACACTGCAAAAATCATGTTTCCTCATGTCAGTTTAGCACCTCTAATTAGTCAATAGGTTGAAATCACATCAATGGGGGAGAAAGGTATGCTGGGACCCTGCGTGATGTTTACAGTGGAAGAAGGCGCAGCGTGTCTCCGCTGGATCCTCCCGTCGCTTCAGGGCCCGCTCCTACTCATCCGTTCAGGCCTGCTCACAGCCACCTCCTCCAAGCAGCTTTCCCTGCTGTCGCTCAGTTCTCCCAGCACTGTTTCCCCCCCTTGCTGGATCTCGGGGACATCAGGGCTCCAAAAGAAGGGGTCACCTTACATTCAGTTCACTCTTACTGCGTCAACACCTCCCATCACCAAGGAAGGGAGCAACTCCAGACCTACGAGATTTGCGTCATGATCGGTCCTGGTAATTATATAGGCTGAATCAAGGTAAAAAGATTCAAAGGTGCTTTCCAAGAATATGAAGCCTTTTTCAGTGGGGCAGAGGAGGTCATCCTGGACCAGGGGGCCGGGGGCACAAGGAAATGAGCACAGATGTGTGGCTAGGAACATAACGAGCCAGCTGCCCCGTGTACCAGCAGCAAGCCCCCCAGCAACCTGTAGGGCTTCAGGTTCCTCCGAGATGACACGGAGAGAACAAGTCCTGCCCTCACTTCCTCTCCAGAACTCTTTTTAAACAAACGAGAACTTGGATGTGAAAATGTTTTATAGGAAGGAAGTCCCTGTGCTGATGGCAGGTGAGGGTTCCAACCACCTTCTGGTCTGCTCGCTCCTCACCTTTTCTACTGCTCCAGCCTCCTTTCTCACCCTCCCACTTCAGCCTTCCATGTCCCAAAGCATACCAGGTTCTCTCTGGTTCCCCCATGAAGGAGCTTTCCTGAGCACTCCCCCTACTTCCAGGCTAGGCCAGGTGTACCTCCCTACCCATCCCATCAGACCTCATCACCCCGAATTGTAAGTGCATCCTTACATCCCTCAATAAGACTGTAAGATAATAAGCATTCAGGCTGTCACATAAGAAATACTGAAAACTTGAAAAAATAAATGCATGAATGAATGAAAGGGAGCAAACTTTTTGTGTCGCAGAGGGAAAACTAGGGTCAGTGTATGACTGTTTCAGGGAGGCTGATATGGATCAATATACAGAAGAAGTATTTAACATGAGATATTCAAGAGTGAATCAAAAATCTTGCAAAGTACTGAGTTCCCCATTGTTGGAGATAGTCAAGGAGATGCTCAAGAATCATCTATCTATGAGGGTCATGGAGGGGATTCCTGAACAGGCGGGGAGTTTGCCCTCTTCAGGGCGGTGTCTTCTGTGCACTGCTGGGGGCACACTCAGTGATTTTAGGTGAGCCCAGATTAATATTTTATATCTTAATGGGTATGTTCTTAGTTTACTTTTCCACTATATTCTTAGTAAATGATACTGATTTTCCATCCATGGTATTTAAATAAAAGAATGAGTCAATTTCAAGGAAAATACTAAATAATAATAGAAGTGGTATACAGATTCGGCAAGAACAAGAAAGGGATATGCAACTAATGAGGTCTGGGAAACATGGGATGGCAGGTTCATGAAGAAGTCATAAAGAATCTATGGTCCTCAGAAATAAAAATCTCCTGTTCAAACCTCCATCACTTTCCATGAAATTAAGTCATAATATGAACTGAAACAATATAGAATGAGCTAGACTCTTATCTGGGCACTGGAAAACAGGCACTATCAGAAGTCCCAAAGAGCAGGTGGAGCTCTCAAATGAAAGAAATTAATTACACAGAAAAAAGAGAAATAACTGTAGAAATAGAAATGGCCTAAGTCAGAGTTGCCATATTTAGCAACAATAGGGACATATTTGTATTAAAAAATTTTTCTTTATTTATCTGAAATTCAAATTTAACTGGGCATCCTGTATTCTATCTGGTGACCTGAATAACCATCAAGCCAGAGAAGGTAAATAGGCTTGATTGAGCCTATGTGACATCAACAATAGGCTGACAGTGGCTGCCTAGAGAAGTGGGTTAAATCAGTGAAGAGTTGTGGTGATCAATTAATTATGTCTGTAATTAACACAGGCTGGGGGAGTAATGGCACCAACTTCATTCATGTATCTGTCATCCAGGGCTTTCCACCCCTTCATTTTATGCACTGAGGCCCAGGGAAGACAATGTGGCAGGTGAGGGTCTTGCTCAGGCTCACAGCCCAAGTCCACAGCTGGGCTGAGCTAAACACATTTGCCACTCCATGCTGCCTGCTTGGAATCAAAATAGAAGGCTACCAACGGCATGATTATGTAATTTTGGACTACCCTCAGCAAACATGACCACCCACACCATCAGCCAGAATGCACAACCAGTTAAACCTTCCACCAGATTCAATTTACCATCATGGCTACATTTGAATGTTCTAGAATAACACACAAGATGTGAAGCAAAATCCATGTACACTATGAGAGTTCTGTTGAAGGAGATGTCACTGTGACAGAAAGCACTCAGGGATCTGAACCACTGCATTCTTTATGTAGTATCTCGGGGGCTCTGGGTAGTACAGTTTTACATCAGACTAGGTAGAAACTAAAAACAAATATGCTTTATGAGAAAGCAGCTATTTCTCTTCCTGTTCATTGAATTGGATGGAATTGCACTGAATTTGGGTTTTCTTCTTCACCCTTCTGTGGGCCACCTCTTCTTTCTGGGCCTGAGTTTCCTTATTGTTAAAATAAGAAGACTATTCTAGGGGCCTTTTTATGTTAGCTCTAAAATTTCATGATTTTGTAATTCTGTGTTTAATTTATGAACCAAAGGGAAATTCTTCTCTTCTCAGGTGAGAAAATGAAAATTGCTGGACTAGGGACAACATAACTAGAAGGGTTTTAAACCAGCCTCTTTCACAAAGAGAGTTATTTAGTCTAATTGTTTTATGCCTCCATTTGGATATTAGCTTTTTACTTTATGCTCTTTTTAATCAAGTTTACTCATTAGTTTTCTTACTCATTCAACAAAGATTTATTTTTTAGAGAAATCATAGATGTGTTGGTCCAGAAATATCACTTCTAGGAATTCATCCCCAACTTACACCAGCACAAATATGATATGTGGCCAACATTATTCCAACAGATTGGAAACAACCCAAATGTCCACCACTCGGGGATAGCTGTGCAAACCATAGTACTCCACACAGCACAAAGGAGAGCTGTGCAGCTATAAAAAAAATAAGGAATGTCTTTATGTAATAAGAAAACAGTGCGCTCTGGGAAAGTTAAGTGAAAAAAAACACACACAAAAAAAGCATGTACAGTATGCTACCTTTTGTGCAAGAAAGAGAAAGAGGAATGAACACATGTGCACTTATGCATATTTGCAATAAAACACAATGGAAGGATATTTAACAACTAATAAAATGGTTATCTGTAGGGGCGGGCACGGAACAGAACACAGGGAAGCTGGATGGGAGACATGAATTCTTTCCTTGTTGTATAGTTTTGACTACAGCATTACATAAAAGTTCTATATAGTTTTTAAACAAAATTAATTAACAAAAAGAAAAAGTCAATCCCTAAAAACTGAAAAAAACATTAAAACAAAGGCACTTCAGAGTATATCAGGTTGCTAATAGAATTACACAGAGAAAAACCTGTGAAGGGACTTCCAGATACAGCTTTACTGTATCTAGAATAAGGAGGGATATCACCACACAAACACACACACACACACTCACAGCTCCTTATTGTGAAAATATTAAACCTAAAAAAAGGTAAAAAGAAGATGATGTACCTTTCACCATTCACCACTTCTCACATCTGCCTTTTTCTATATATACATATATATATATATATATATATATATACACACACATGTATACCTACATGCACACATACATACAGTTTTTGTTTTTGGTGCATTTGAAATTAACTTATGGACATTTGACACTTAACTCCTAAACAGTTCAGAGTGCATCTCCGAAGAATAACATTCTCCTATGTCATAGCAGTGTCACTGTCACACTTATGAAAATGAATAGTATTCAGTGTCATCTAATGCAAGGTACGCATTCAGATTTGAAATCTTTAATTTCCCAAAAAAGCCCTCTACATTTTAAAAATTCAGAATCCAATCAACATTCATGCCTTGCATTTGGTTGTTACATTTTTTTTAGTCTCTTTCCAGAAAAGAACAGTCCCCTGCCTTTCTGTTGTTGTTTTTGTTATTTTCCACGACATTAACTGTGTCAAAGAATCCAGGCCAGGTGACTTGTGACTGTCCTAGATTTGTCTGATTCTCATTTCATGGTCAGATATTAATGGTCAAACGTTTTTGTCTACAACATTAAAAATTATATATTCTAGCTCAGTCTGCCAAAAACATCTAGAAGCAATGAACCTCAGTGGCCATGAGGACACCTAACCCCCAGATTTTGGTTTCTAAATATGATTCCCCACCAGAAAAACATCAGGGATCCTTAGAGAAGTGGCTGATTCCAAGTCTAGGGCAGGTAAAATATTAAGTGCCCAAACTACCTAGTGGAGGAGAGGGCAGAAGGGGACAGAGGTCAGGAGGAGAGAAAGAAAGAGGCAAAAAAGAGAAAGCTCTTTTGAGGAGAAGAATGCCAGCGGCAATGTAGAAGGAAGACTAGAATAACTGACCACTTTGCAAGCCTGAAGTAATAGTGGCTCGGGCAAGGACCATCAATCAGTCAATGCTAAGCTTTTGGGTAAAGATTGTGGGGGAAGAGAGTACTGACACGTTCTCAAAGTCTCACCCCACAGATTACTTAATGATTACTGAGGGGAAAAGGTATCTTTACATCTAGCAGATACCAGCTTTACCACGTGATCAAACTTAGCTTCATCAAGAATAGTTCCAGCATGGGCCTCCTTGACTTGAAGCACTGTATGAAAAAGGCAGCATTCTTGCTAAAACTATTTAACCTGGCACCAGTGAAGAAACAATCAAACCAAGATTTGGGATTTGTGGAGCATTTTATAAAACAGCTGGTTTTGGCTTTCAGAAAAGGTCAGTGTTCTTAGAGACAAAAAACAACAGCAACAAGGGAATGTTCTAGACTAAAGTATACTAAGCACATGACAATGTATATATTGCATCTGCCTGGTTGGCTTCTTGATCCCCTTGCCTCCCAAATAAATGGCAATAAGGATATTTTGGGGACATTTTGGGAAATGTGAATATGGACCATATATTAGGCAATATTACCATATCACTGTTAATTTTTTAGGTGTGATAATTATATTACAGTGATGTAAGAGAATATAACTGTTCTTAGGAGACTCATGCCGACACATTTGGGGTGAAGTGTGTGTGTCTGCAAACTATCGTCAAGTGCTTCAACAAAAAAATGAGTGTGTGTTTGTGGTGGGGGTGGCCAGGGGGGGAAGAGAGGGAGAAGGAAACAACATGGCACAATGTAAACACCTGGGGAATGGAGGTAAAGGGTATGTGATGCTCAATGTACTTTCTTTTACCCTTTTTGGCAGGTTTGAAGTGTTTCAAAATACCACATTAAAAACTGCCTGCAGAAACTTCCGGGAAGATGGCGGCATGAGCAGGGTGGCGGAAATCTCCTCCCCAAACCATATATATTTATGAAAATACAACAAATACAACTATTCCTAAAAGAGAGACCAGAAGATAGAGGACAGCACCTAGCCTGCACCTACACCTGAGAGGACTCGGCACCTAGTGAAGCGGGTAAGATACAGAACCGCAACCCGGTGGGACACGAGCACTCCCCTACCCCAGTGCACGGCGGGAGGAGAGGATTCAGAGCGCGGACGGAGGGGAGGAACAGGCCCGCCAAATAACCAGTCCTGGTGATCTGCGCCAGGGGCACTGACACACATCGCGCGGTGTATTGGACATTGGAGAGACAGGGTGCAGGATCTGAGACAGGGAATGGACCCGGGTCCTCGTGCGTGCTTTTTTAGCGGTCTTAAAGAGACAGGGGCCCAACAGAGGAGCAGGATCATTCCAGCACACACAGCCCAGCAGGCTGGAAGTCCTGGGGAATTTCAGACCCCTTGGCTGGCGACTGGGAAAAAGTAGCAGCACTTAGACTTCCCACAGAGATCAGCAGCCTCCCATTCGTTCCTGCCCCAGCCAGAGCTACAAAGGGCCCTGCAGAGCGGCGCGGCTGTGGCTGGGGAATAGTGGAGCAACAGCGCCACCTAGAGCATCCCTACAGAATCTACTCCCAGGGGGCGTCTTTTTTTTTCGTGTTTTTTTTCTCTTTTCTTTCTCTTATTTTTTTTTTTAAGTCTTAAAGAGCCCAGCTGACATACATGGCACCTAGCAGCGACCACTTCTATCACCATGAAAAGACAGAGGATATGGTACAAACAAAGCTTTTCCAGACCCAGACACAAGAGAGGGAGTCTGAAGGGATGGAAATGCACAATCTTCCTGAAAAAGAATTCAGAATAAAAGTCATAACCATACTGATGGATCTACAGAGAAATATGCAAGAGCTGAGAAAGGAAGTGAGGGAAGTCAGGAAAGACAATGCAGAAATGAGACAAGCCATCGACAGGCTTAGCAGTAGACTGGACGAGATGCAAGACACTGTTAATGGAACAGAAATCAGAGAACAGGAATACAGAGAAGCTGAGGCAGAGAGATATAAAAGGATCTCTACGAATGAAAGAATATTAAGAGAACTGTGTGACCAATCCAAATGGAACAATATTCGCATTATAGGAGTACCAGAGGAAGAAGAGAGAGAAAAAGGGATAGAAAGTGTCTTTGAAGAAATAATTGCTGAAAACTTCCCCAAGCTGGGGAAGGAAATAGTCTCGCAGTTCATGGAGCCCACAGATCTCCCAACACAAGGGACCCAAGGAAGATAACACCAAGACACATAATAATTAAAATGGCAAAGATCAAAAATAAGGACAGAGTATTAAAGGCAGCTAGAGAGAGAAAAAAGATCACCTATAAAAGAAAACACACCAGACTATCACCAGACTTCTCAACAGAAACCTTACAGGCCAGAAGAGAATGGCATGATATATTTAACATAACAAAACAGAAGGGCCTTGAACCAAGAATATTGTATCCAGCACGGTTATCGTTTAAATATTACGGAGAGATTAAACAATTTTCAGACAAGTGAAAGCTCAGAGAATTTGCCTCCCATAAACCACCTCTACAGGATATCTTAAAGGGACTGCTCTAGAGGGAAGCACTCCTAAGGCTAAAAAGATGTCACCAGAGAAAATAAAATCATAGCAAAGAAAGCAGACCATCCAAATACTAACTAAAGGCAAAGAATAAAACACCTAATATATAAAGAATGGAGGAGGAAGAATAAGAAGGGAGAGAAATAAAGAAACATCAGACAGTGTTTACAATAACTTAACAAGAAAGTTAAGTTAGATTGTTAGATAGTAAAAAAGCAACCCTTGAGCCTTTGGTAATCACGAATCTAAAGCCAGCAATGGCAATAAGTACATATCTATCGATAATCACCCTAAATGTAAATGGACTGAATGCACCAATCAAAAGACACAGAGTAACAGAGTGGATAAAAAAGCAAGACCCATCTATATGCTGCTTACAAGAGACTCACCTCAAACCCAAAGATATACACAGACTAAAAGTGAAGGGATGGAAAAAGATATTTCATGCAAACAACAAAGAGAAAAAAGCAGGTGTTGCAGTACTTGTATCAGACAAAATAGACTTCAAAATGAAGAAAGTAGCAAGAGATAAAGAAGGACATTACATAATGATAAAGGGGTCAATCCAACAAGAGGATATAACCATTATAAATATATATGCACCCAACACAGGAGCACCGGCATATGTGAAACAAATACTAACAGAATTAAAGTAGGAAATAGAAAGCAATGCATTCATTTTAGGAGACTTCAACACAACAATCACTCCAAAGGACAGATCAGCCAGACAGAAAATAAGTAAAGACACAGAGGCACTGAACAACACAGTAGAACAGATGGACCTAACAGACATCTACAGAACTCTACACCCAAAAGCAACAGGATACACATTCTTCTCAAGTGCACATGGAACATTTTCCAGAATAGACCACATACTAGGTCACAAAAAGAACCCCAGTAAATTAAAAAATATTGAAATTCTACCACCCAACTTCTGATCACAAAGGTATAAAACTAGAAATAAATTTCAGAAAGAAAACAAAAAGGCTCATAAATACATGGAGACTTAATAACATTCTCCTAGATAATCAGTGGGTCAACGACCAAATTAAAACAGAGATCAAAGAATATTTGGAGACCAATGACAACAATAACACAAAGCCACAAATTCTGTGGGACACAGCAAAGGCAGTACTAAGAGGAAAGTATATTGCAATCCAGGGCTATTTAAAGAAGGAAGAACATTCCCAAATGAATAGTCTAAAGACACAATTACTGAAATTGGAAAAAGAAGAACAAATGAGGCCCAAAGTCACCAGAAGGAGGGACATAATAAAGATCAGAGAAGAAATAAATAAAATTGAGAAGAATAAAACAATAGAAAAAATCAATGAAACCAAGAGCTGGTTCTTTGAAAAAATAAAGAAAATAGATAAACCCCTAGCCAGACTCATTAAAAGAAAAAGAGAATCTACACACATAAACAGAATCAGAAATGAGAAAGGAAAAATCATGACGGACCGCACAGAAATACAAAGAATTACAAGAGAATACTATGATAATCTGTATGCTAACAAGCTAGAAAACCTAGAAGAAATGGACAACATCTTAGAAAAATACAACCTTCCAAGACTGGCCAAGCAAGAAACAGAAAAACTAAACAGACCAATCAACAGCAATGAAATTGAATCGATAATCAAAAAATTACCCAAGAACAAAACCCCCAGGCCAGATGGATTCACCTCTGAATTCTACCAGACATATAGAGAAGAAATAACACCCATTCTCCTTAAAGTTTTCCAAAAATTAGAAGAGGTGGGAATACTTCCAAACTCATTCTATGAAGCCGGCGTCACTCTAATACCAAAAGCAGACAAAGACCTCACCAAAAAAGAAAATTACAGACCAATATCCCTGATGAACGTAGATGCAGAAATACCCAACAAAATATTAGCAAACCGAATTCAAAAATACATTAAGAGGATCATACACCATGATCAAGTGGGATTCAGCCCAGGGATGCAAGGATGATACAACATTCGAAAATCCATTAACATCATCCACCACATCAACAAAAAGAAGAACAAAAACCACATGATCATCTCCATAGATGCTCAAAGAGCATTTGACAAAATTCAACATCCCTTCATGATAAAAATTCTTAACAAAATGGGTATAGAGGGCAAGTACCTCAACATCATAAAGGCTATATATGACAAACCCCACAGCTAACATAATACTTAACAGCGAGAAGCTGAAAGCTTTTCATCTGACATCGGGAACAAGACAGGGATGCCCACTCTCTCCACTGTTATTCAACATAGTACTGCAGGTCCTAGCCACGGCAATCAGACAAAACAAAGAAATACAAGGCATCCAGATTGGTAAAGAAGAAGTCAAATTTTCACTATTTGCAGATGACATGATATTGTACATAAAAAACCCTAGAGACTCTACTACAAAACTACTAGAACTAATATCTGAATTCAGCAAAGTTGCAGGACAAAAAATGAACACAAAGAAATCTGTTGCTTTCCTATACACTAACGATGAGCTAACAGAAAGAGAAATCAGGAAAACAATTCCATTCACAATTGCATCAAAAAGAATAAAATACCTAGGAATAAACCTAACAAAGGAAGTGAAAGACCTGTACTCTGAAAACTGCAAGACACTCCTAAGAGAAATTAAAGAGGACACTAACAAATGGAAATTCATCCCATGCTCTTGGCTAGGAAGAATAAATATTGTCAAAATGGCTATACTACCTAAAGCAATCTACAGATTCAACGCAATCCCTATCAAACTGCCAACAGTTTCTTCAATGAATTTGAACAAATAATTCTAAAATTCATATGGAATCACAAAAGACCCCAAATAGCCAAAGCAATCCTGAGAAGGAGGAATCAAACAGGGGGAATTACACTCCCTGACTTCAAGCTCTACTACAAAGCACAGTTATCAAGACAATTTGGTACTGGCACAAAAACAGACCCATAGACCAGTGGAACAGAATAGAAAATCCAAACATTAACCCAAACATATATAGTCAATTAATATATGATAAAGGAGCCTTGATAAAAGATAAAGCCTATGATAAAGGATATACAATGGGGAGATGACAGCCTCTTCAGTAGCTGGTGTTGGAAAAACTGGACAGCTACATGTAAGAGAATGAAACTGGACTACTGTCTAACCCCATACACAAAGGTAAACTCAAGGTGGATCAAAGACCTGAATGTAAGTCTTGAAACCATAAAACTCTTAGAAAAAAATATAGGCAAAAATCTCCTGGACATAAACATGAGCAACTTCTTCATGAACATGTCTCCCAGGGCAAGGGAAACAAAAGCAATAATGAAGAAGTGGGACTATATCAAGCTGAAAAGCTTCTGTACAGCAAAGGACACCATCAGTAGAACAAAAAGACATCCTACAGTATGGGAGAATATATTCGTAAATGACATATCTGATAAGGGGTTGACATCCAAAATATATAAAGAACTCACACACCTCAACAAACATAAAGTAAATAATCCAATTAAGAAATGGGCAGAGGACATGAATAGACACTTCTCCAAAGAAGAAATTCAGATGGCCAACAGGTACATGAAAAGATGCTCCACATCACTAATCATCAGAGAAATGCAAATTAAAACCACAATGAGATATCACCTCACACCAGTGAGGATGGCCAACATCCAAAACACAAACAACGACAAATGTTGGCCAGGATGTGGAGAAAAGGGAACCCTCCTACACTGCTGGTGGGAATGCAAATTAGTTCAACCATTGTGGAAAGCAATATGGAGGTTCCTCAAAAAACTCAAAATAGAAATACCTTTTGACCCAGGAATCCCACTCCTAGGAATTTACCCTAAGAATGCAGCAGCCCAGTTTGAAAAAGACATATGCACCCCTATGTTTATCGCAGCACTATTTATAATAGCCAAGAAATGGAAGCAACCTACGTGTCCATCAGTAGATGAATGGATAAAGAAGATGTGGTACATATACACAATGGAATATTATTCAGCCATAAGAAGAAAACAAATCCTACCATTTGCAACAACATGGTTGGAGCTCGAGGGTATTATGCTCAGTGAAATAAGCCAAGCCGAAAAAGACAAGTATCAAATGATTTCACTCATATGTGGAGTATAAGAACAAAAAAAAAAAACTGAAGGAACAAAACAGCAGCAAACTCACAGAACCCAAGAACGGACTAGTGGTTACCAAAGGGAAAGGGACTGGGGAGGATGGGTGAGAAGGGAGGAACAAGGGGGAAATAGGGGCATTACGACTAGCTGATGTAATGTTGGGGGGCGTGGGGAGGGTTGTACAACTCAGAGAAGACAAGCAGTGATTTTATAGCATCTCACTACGCTGATGGACAGTGACTGTAATGGGGTTGTTGGGGGGACCTGATGAAGGGGGTAGTTTCATAACATAATATTGCACATGTAATTGTAGATTAAGGATACCAAAAAAAAAAACTGACTGCAACTGAGAGACATAGTAGATTTAAAATATTTCTAAATATCCATGAATTCCTTATGCTACTTACATAAAAGGGGGAGATTAAGAGAGAACCCCAAATCAAAGATTCCTGGAGATTCTCCTAGATTACAGGCCACATGCTGGGCTCCAGGGTTCCAACTGCAGACAAGGGGGGGTCAGCCCTACCCTCGCAGAGGGAGCCGCCAACAACTCTCAGGGGAGTTTGACACCAAACAGGACGCTGAACCTGTGATGTGTGTCCTGGATGCAGTGATTGGCTGGAAAGGCTTCCCAGGGAAGTGGTGAGTAAAGAATTGAGTAAAGACCCCCTTTGCTGGCAATGGCTGCTGGATTACTGTGGTGTGCTGAGGATCTAAGCATCCCCTGTTCCAGCAATGGGCCTGGAGTTTCAGAAGACAGGGTGAGAAGGGAGCCACTCCCTGGTTCATGCAAAGTGAACACGTCATCTTAGAAGTAACCAGGACAGTGCTATGTAGCAGCCTGGGTGGAAACGTGGGGGAATTTGAGAAAATCATGCTTACATCAGCATTTGGGCATAATGTTTACATAGTCATCTAACCTAGGATTTTTTTTCTCAGGTGAGCACATCCCACTTTTTAAGGTGCAACCCTTGTATCATTAAATAAATTATTTAATTTTGTTAGCCAACAGATTCAAAGCAAAAGCCTTCTGTATAATTCTAAACTACAGCAGGTTATACACTCTATTAAAAAAATCTACGCATTCATTATGAAACTACCCAGAGCAGAACCATAAGTACCATATGCTTGAAATATGTAGCACGGCTACTGATTTTCACCAACAACCAGTCCATCTATTTTCTGAGTTCAAAGGAACCATTTATTTTTTATACACAAGTTACTGGATGAGTAATAAGTTTAAAAGTGGTGTGTGTGTGTGTGTGAGTGTGTGTGCATGTGAGTGTGTGCAAATGTGTGTGCGTGCATGCATACGTGTGAGGGTGTGAGTGTGTGTGTGTGTGTGTGTGAGTGTGTGTGTGTGCGCGAGCGTGTGTGATGAACGATCTACAGGGAGAACCCAGGCCCATCCTGAGAGGCTCACACCAGCCTGGGTTGTCATCTGCTGACAGGCAGGAAGCTCCTTGTCAAGGTGAGCTGGGGAGGGACCCCAGAGACATGGAGGGAGATTCCATGGCCTCCGGAGACCCTGCTTCTGTGCCCTGGGAGTCTGCTCACAGCAGGAAGCAGGGCGAGTCTCCTTGATCTTTGCATCTTACTTTCCTCTTTCTGAAAACAACCTAACTGGAAGATACCTACTCTTCCTTGGCCACAGTATTACCCTGAGGGTTCAGCGAGATCGCATGAAAGGCAGTATGCCCAGTGGTTGCCAGTATGGACTCTGGAGCCACTTAGTCCTGGCAATCCCTTGGCAAGACACTTAACCTCTTTGGGCCTCAGTTTCCTCATCTGCATTGAGATCCTAGGGTTGGCGTGTGGAGAAAATGAGTTTATTTATGCACAGTGTTTAGAGCCATGCCTGGCCCATGGCAAAGATCACAGAAACGGAGGCCAGTGGAATTACAGATTTGTTCTGTAACAGGCCATCCAGATGTGCCCATGCATCATTTCTGAGCACATACTCAGTGCCAGGTCCTGTGTGAGGGCCTTGGGAGTACGACCAGAGCTCAGACATGGATTATCCTGAAGTTCATGGGGTGGTGGGTAACACTGACACCTCAGCCGAAAACTAAACATGTTGAAGAAAAGGCAAAGATGAGACGAGTGTTGAAAATACAAAGGTTGGGGTGGGTACCTCCTTCTGCTGGGAAGCAAGGTTGGGGAAGATTAGGGAGGCTTCCTGGAAGAGGTGATACTTGAACAAAATATCAGAAAATGCAGAGGACTCAGCCACGTGAAGGAGGGGACCAGAAAGGGCATCTAGCAGTGGGAGCAGCATGGGCAAAGGCCCCGGAGCTGCAGAGAGCAGGCTTGTACCTTAGCACGGAGGAGAGCACGCCAGAGAGGGCCAAGCCGAAATGCCGGTGCCGCAGCGCTGTGCTGCTCATAGTGCGACTTTACACAGGTGGCTTGAACCCTCTGGGGTCACCTCCTTCACCTGTGGAATGGAAGGTTCTCTACCTGGAGACCTCTGGTGGAGACTGCATGCCCAACTGGTAAGTGGCTTAGGAACAGAAGGGAACCAGGCCCCCACCCATGAGCCTGCAGGGAAGGGAATCACATGTGGGGCACAAGAGGGAAGACCACAGGTGGAAAGCAGGTACTGATGGCTTTGAGCCTCAGGGATACAGGGAATAATGAGCTGACATTATCAAGGCTCTCTGGCCCATCAGCTGGCCCAACCTCTTCCCTTTACAACAGGAGGCCCAAGAGGACCAGGGACGGCTACACAGCTGATTTCAGGTCCTGCCTCCACCTGGGAGATGGGTCAGAATGTTTCCTGGGTGTCTCAGGCCTTGAGGAGGGAGCAGGAGCTCAAAGCACGGCGTGGGGACTCTGAGGGCTGCGTGTCAGGTCGTCTCCCGACCAGCCCAGGCTCAGGCCGGGCCACTGCCGTGTCGCAGATGAGGAGCCGAGACTGGAAGAGTCTAAGTGACCTACCCAGCATCACCAGCTAACAAGTACCAGAGCCTGGATGTGCACCCCGGCCCATCTGACTTCAAGCCCAGGAAATGCACCTGGTATGATATACACACAAGCTGGCCAAGCTCATGGCCCTCTGGGCCTCTGCTTCTTCATCTGTACAGGACCACCTTTATCCCACGGGATGAACACAGGGCAGTCAGTGCCCTGCGGTGACACAAACGCCATGCTTTTATCCCAGAGCACTGGCCCAGCAGCCACCACGCCCCCCAGGGCCCTGCCTCATGTGAGCATCGCCACAGTCACGGGAAGAAAGCAGACAGAGACGGATGAGGGCGCTCAGGCTCCAGCGAGGGCAAGGGGTGGGTGCGAGCCGCCCAGCCGGGAGATGACAGGACCGGGAGGGGAAGCCAGGTCGCCTCACGGTGACCCAGGGCCCTTTCCTTTGCCCTTATTTGGAGCCATGGGCCCCCCTTTGTGCTCCTGGCCACCACGGGGCTGGGGGTCTTGCTGGCTGAAAGAGATCCCCGGGTCAGTGTGTCAGACAGAGGCTTGGGCAGGACAAGGTCCGGCTACACCGTGGTTGACAGGAGTCCTCATGGCCCACAATGCTGACTGCAGGGATGTGTGGGGGCGGCAAGGCTGACTGCACCCACAGTCCACTCCAGCACTCCGAAAGTGGATCCTGTATGCTTAAGCCCCTTCCAGAGTCTGAACACCTACCCTCAAAACCCTTCCCTCTCAGCTGACACACCTGGCCTCCCTCAGAGCTCCCAGGTAATCCTGGGTAAGTAGCACCTTAGATCAGCAAGAATTACCTAGGATCTTGTTAGAATTCAGATTCAGGGTCAGTAGGTCTGGGGTCGGGGCCTGAGAGTGCATTTCCAGCACACTCCTGTGTGGTCTGCGGACCACACAGCTTGAGCCTCTCCAGACTAGGGCTTCCCAAATTTCCCCAGTGATAACAAGCCACTTAATAAAAATCTGCTTCCAAGGCTTCTTCCCTAGAGATGCTAATCAGTGGACCTGGGAATCTGATTTTTAACTAGTAATTCAGTACCCCGCTCCCACTCCACCTTACCTGATGAGACCCCACCATCAGATACATTTGGGAAACATTCCTAGTCCAGCCCCCTCGTCTGGTGCCTGAATCCCCTCTTAGCATCCCCACCCAAGAGTGGCTCAGAACTGCCAGGCAGAGGTTCCCTGCTGCACATGGGACTCACTTGCAGCACCCAGGAAGCACCCAGGGGCTCAGGCCCTTGGCAGCAGGATAGGGTCTCAGGCCTGCAATGTCCTGTCCACATGCGTTATTTCTACCCTCACAACAACCCTATCAGGTGGGAATTATATCCATGTTACAATTTGTCCTCCTGGAGGGAGTTCCTTTCCACTTCCCTATCCAGTTCTTTCCTGACTCCACTCAGTGTAACCTGCAGTCATGCCACTTACTAGAAGCATCAGCTGATTTATTTATTTAGAATGAATTATTTACACCCCACATATTTCCAGAAAGGGGTTGAGGGAGTAAAAGATGCATAAACAATGAGGCCATTGGGCGTATACACTAGGAACAGATACTACTTTAGATGCCATGGTTTTGAATCAGAAATGGGGGTCAGAACCTTGAATTGAATCATTTACCCGATGGACAGGAAAGATATGTGTTGGGCCCTTGGCAGGAATAGACTGGGAACTGTGAAGCACTTGATAGCATCCTGTCCTTTTTGCCTCTGATTCTGTGAAAACTCCACCAGAAAGGAGCGTGTGAATCTCGTACTGCTGCCTTGGGCTTGTTTTGCCTCTCCTGCAGGTTCTCCGTTTTGATTTTACTGCTCTGAATCACTTTCATGGTCTGTGAAAGCTCATTTCATCCACACAACTTTGAATCTGAAAACATAAGTCGTCAAGGAGTTTCCTGCCCTGGGCCTGGCTGCATCTCCGATGGCAAAACATCAGTAACGGGGACACTGGCCTGAACCTGTAGCAGTCCCCCTGCTGCCCGCTCTCCCCTGTCCTAGCTGATGCTCTCAGTGGCCCTGGAAGAGGGGCAGATTAGTTGCTCTATTGCACAGATGAATTCAGCAAGGCTCCAGGAGGTTGCCAGTTTTCCCAAACCTGTTCTGTAGTGAGAGACATCGAAGCAAGAACTCCCCAGAGCTGCTGGATTCCAGGCCTCTGTTCTGGCTACTACACCAAACTGCCTCTCTGCCATGTCCACCTGCCTTAGGGTGGCAGCGTTAGGCAGCGAAATTTGCGCTGGTCTGGGAGAGCCTGGGGGAGCATACAGCAGGCACTGTACTTGTTGAGTGAAGGAATGAATAAATAAATATGAACATGAGTCAATGAATGACAACAGAGCACCTCCCCTTCCTCCCAGAAGTTCAATGGGTATTTGAGAGCTTCTACTTCCTCCTACCCATTTTCATCCAAACCAAAAGCTACCAACCATTCCTCGCCTCATGCGTGACATCCCACCCACTCTCAGAACCGGACTTTACTGCACAGACAACCAGTGACACTCCAGGAAGACCCATCCATGGACCCCAGTCCTCGTAGCCTCCCACGCCCTCCACTTGGCCCATAGAGCATGCCCTTAATATCTCTTTTCCTTCTCCGCCTACCACCTTTTATTTATTTATTTATTTCTGTAAACGAATCCAGAAGGTGGAAGCATCTCATAGATTATTAATGTGCTAAATGGCCCCTCTGGAGACCAGCGCCAAGAAATGGCTCCAGCCTGCCCTGGATTATTGGCCTCCGTGCTCTTTCTTAGAGAGCAGCCACGGCCACAGCAGCAAAGTTTCCAGCTGTGCCTAATCACACGGCGGCTCCTAAACGGTTTTCCATCAAGTCCACCGTCCCGGCCACCCGCTCCACAGCCCGGGCGTGGCAGCCGCAGGGGCTGGGCAGCGGCAGATTCTGCCTCCTAGGAGCCAAGAAGCAGACGGGTGTACTCTGAGTGTCTTCCTAAGACCCCTGCATCCCACCCCAGTGCCTCAGTTTCAGGGTCTGCAACACTAGAGTAAACAACCTTTGTTGTCGATGCAAAACGGGGTGATCTTATAACTCTCATAATTGTAATCAGAGGTCGGCTCCTGGAGAGGCTGGGGAGGGGGCTTGTCAGTTAACAGCAGCTGTCTGACAGTCTGTAGAAGCGCTTTCACTTAAAAAAGAGAAAAGCCTCCATTGACTCTCATAGCTGCATGAAATGCACACGGCTCGTTTGCTATTCCCATTTTACATAAGAGAAAAAAGTGAAGCTGAGAAAGACAAAATAAGACCATGGTGTATATTATAAAGCAGTGGAGAGAGAACCATGGGACCCAGCTTGCTATGAGACTTGGGCAAGGTCCTATCCCCTTGGGGCCTCTGTCTCCCAGTCCGTAAAATGGCGAGATTGGACCCAATGATTGCTAAGATCCTACCAGCTATGCCTATTTATGAATCTACCTCAAATTCCACAACCCCACAGATAAGTAAGAAACAACCGTTGGATTTCTCAGGCAACCTATAGCTTTAATAAGATAATCACTGGAGAAAATCAAGTCAGATGACCAAATTTCTGTTCCTATGAAGCAAATACCATCAACCAACAGCTTAGAGCTGTACTGAAATTCAGTAAATAGCAAAGGGCCTGATCTGGGAGTTTTCACTGACTTGGTTTTTTAAATGTCAAAGCCAAGCATGATGTGGGTTTTTCAGGAATCACATCCTAAATGTGCTGGGGCGCAGTTGCCACACTTCTACCAAAGCAGAGTCAACACTGTCCCGTGCGCACGCCCTCCTTGCCTCACGCGGGCTTCTCCGAGGAGGCAAACTGAACGGCCCTGGCCAGGAGGCCCTTGGGGGAGTGCCAAGCAGGCCAGGAGGTGGGGTGGGCTGCCCTGGGGAGGCTTGGGGCGGTGCCAGGAGAACTGCCTCTCCCGTGGGATCATCTGCTGCAGCTGCCTTTTAAAGGACAGGCTCTGCGGGACACTGTTCTTGATGAAATAGTGTTTGCGTTTTCCTGTGAGCAGCCCTTTCTGCCTTCAGGAATCTAACTTTATTTTCATCAGCAAGACTGTTTCTGTCTGCAAGCCGAGGGAGCTATCATCTCACTCCCAAGAAGCAAGGAGTTTTGCCCTGGTCTCTGAGGATGTCAACCCCCGTCTTGCTGCATCTCTGTACCTTCCCTGGGCTCTGCCTCCATCTCTGGTTCAAGCTACCAGGCTTCCTTCTTTATCACCCAGCTCCAAACCCTCCTGCTTTTCTTCCCAGGCTCCATGCGTTCAGAGGGACAGATTAGTTTGGTGGGAGGTCTGCAGGTCTGATCAGAAAAAAGTGCAAAGTGAGGTCAGAAGCTAGCCACCTTAAGATCTCTGAGGTCACTTATTCTGAGGGGTCTGAAAAAAATTTCAAAGGAAGCATATTAGTTAAGAAACATCTAGTGCAGAGATGGGAAATGTGGGCTGAGGCCAAGCCAGAGGCCATTCCGGGTTTCCCTTTGCTTCCCCTTACCAAGGGGCTGCAGCCACTGGGTGAGCCGTTGAATCCTTCTGTCAG
Source organism: Phataginus tricuspis (assembly GCA_029783875.1). Taxonomy (NCBI): domain Eukaryota; kingdom Metazoa; phylum Chordata; class Mammalia; order Pholidota; family Manidae; genus Phataginus; species Phataginus tricuspis. The sequence goes on along the minus strand of JAQQAC010002172.1, from coordinate 33,109,048 downwards.
GTAGGCTCTAATGATCTGCTCGCATAGTTAGGGACGAGCCTGAGGCCTAGCAGGCAGGCATCTGGCTCTCTGCCAGCCATCACTCCCTGGGTACCACTCAGCATCTGAGCCAGGTGTGCACCAGGCCCAGGGTGCAGGGGTGAATGAGACCAGGCCCTGACCTCCGGCAGCTCCAGGCCAGGCTGCAGGCAGGCACAGGGCAGCAAGCACCGCGGCAGGGGTGCACAGGGGAGGGAGCACAGGGGAAGGAATGGGGGCCTTCAGAAAGGGAGGGGCAGCCCAACAGCACCAGAAAGGAGGAGCACAGTCCTGCCAGGTGGAGAGACCATGGGCAGAGGGAACAGCCTGTGAGGCCGGTGGCACAAGAAAGCACGAGGCAGGTGGGGAGAGGCAAGGCGGTGGCGTGCCCCTTTGCCACACCACAGCCTGTGAGCTTCAGCTTGTCGGCCCTGGGTATTTGCCCCCGCAGCAACCCCTGCTGTCTCCTCCATGTCCTCTTTCCAACAGAGACTGCACTGATTAAAGTTCTGTGGAGCAAGAAGCACTTGTTACAGCCCAGACGTATGGGAGGTGAACACCTTAGGAGATCCCCTGACCTAGCAATTCTCCAGAAACTTGTTGCCTCAAAGTCACCTGAGTTGCTAGTAACTGAAACACCAGTGATGATGAGGAGTGGGGTCTAAAGTCCTCGGGGGAATTTGATGAATCCCTTACCCTGGACCAGCTCAGAGGGGAGCCCAGATATTTCCATGAGCCTCCATAAGTAACTCTTACAATATAGTTTGAAAGCCAGAAACCTGGTCCCTGCCTACTCTGTGTATTAAATCTCCCCAAGAGCAGGACTGGATGAGACGGCAACATTCAGGGAACCTCGGGCAACAGGAAACTCATGACTTCACAGCCTGCCCCATGCTGGAAGGCAAGGGCTTCCCCTCAGGGAGCAGAGGCCCTTCCACCCTCCAACTTCAACCATTGCTCTGGCATCTCTCCATCCTATATCACAGAGAGCTGGAAACATCTCTCAAAGAGCCATGCAGCTCTAGAAGCCACGACTCCACCCTCCTCCCCAGCACCGGATGTGCTCTCCAGTCTGAACGTGCTCTGTCTCCAATGGCTAGACCCTGACCCTTCCCAGGTGTCTACCAGGCTGCACCCTAGTGGGTCCCTCCCAGCATGAGGGCCAGACCTGAGCCCCCACCATAGGCAGGATCTGACCAGGCTGGAGAGGGACAGAGCCTGCACATCACACCCTGGGCTTTATGAAGGTCCCTTGGAGGAGCTGACACTCCCAATGGCAAAGTGACTCATGACTTAACCAGTATTAGCCTCTCTCGATACAGCAGCCACGAATCAGGAAGCCTGGTGAAAGGCAAAAGTTAAATTTAACTGACTTTGGCTCCAGGATGAATTTTCACCCCTCTGTCGCTTGGCTACTTATTTTTTTAGCACCAGAAAACAGAAACAACTGATTATACATTCTCGACCATCTCTGTCCAGCAAGCATCGTTCCCCCAAAGGGCAGTCAGAGCTCCTTTTCAATTACACAAATTACATGCATTTTCCCATTTGCAAAACTCTGTTTCAGAGCCCAACTCTGAATAAGTTAAGGGATTCATCAAATCCCTTGAGTGACTGCAGACCCACTCATGCAGACCTCCACCTTCTCTGCAAGCAAGCTCAGCCTCCTGAGGTGGAGAGGGCGTGGGACCCGGAGTGTGATCCATAATAAATGGGGCTGCATTCCCTGAGGGTGTGGGGAGGCAAAAATCAGGCTCCAGGGCTACTCCCCACTGGGATCCAGACCTCTGTTCCTGCAAGCCCTTTGGCTGGCTCCATACTCGGCTCTCCTGCGCTCATCCTGCGATTCTGCTTCTCTGGTCCCTGTAGTTCTCCAAACTGATGGGCACCATCCAGTCCCCACCTTCTCAGCGCCCCACACTGTGCACAGCTGGAGCCCTTGACATGGCCAGTGCCTGGCAGCAGATACCTGCAGCAGCAATGGCTGTGTGAAGACCACCCTAGGAGCCCATCACAACGCAGAGGGATTCTGTTGAGATGGAGGCAAGAATCTGCATTTTCTCCCAAGTCCTCCACCTCCTCATGGTCAACTCCACATTGTGGGAAACCTGGCCATGGAGGGCTTCAGGCTTCCCAGCCTATTCCCTGAGCTTAGTTCAAATACAGCACTAAAGTGAGTACCTATTGTGTGCTGGGCACTACACTAGGCATTGGGAACTAGGAGATGAAGAAGACAGGGGTCCCTGTCCCCAAGAAGCTCACAGTCTAGGAGGGAAGACCAGGATATACCAGCAACTATTTTCCATAAAATATAATTCATTTAACAGCACAACACTGGAAGCAATATAGAAGTGAGGTAGAACCATGCTTCTCAACCCTCTTCTCATGACCATTCTCCTAAGAGGCCTTTGTAGGCATTTTTTCTAATCCCATCCCACTCATGAAATTTTAATATAATAGATATACTATATATCTGTTTATGCGCAGTACATATATCTGTGCTCTACACATAAAGAAGAGTAAGATTTGTTGCCCCCTCCCCACAAGAACCAATTTTCATCCCCTCGAGGGAGATGGCTCCCTTTGGGAAGGCATTATTTAGGAAGGGACAGTTCATTTACTTTTGGGACTGGGGATGGGAGACACAGAAGGAAAAGGGATCAAGAAGGCATCACAGAGGAAGTAGTAGCTATCCAGGGTTCTGAAGGATGAGCAGGAGTTCTATGAAACAGAGAAGGGACTCAGTCTCCCTTGCTGGGCAACCTGAACCTCTGCCCTCCTCCCAGATGTTAGTGCCTATGGTAGTCAGCCTCCCAGATGGTCCAGTGATCTTCACATCCTGCCATCGCTTGTGTAGTCCTCTCCCACACTAAATGAGAGCTAAGCTGAATAATAAGTAGAATACAGCATAAAAAACAGGGTGCAACTTCTGAAGCTAGGCCCAAAAAAACTTTGCCACCTCTGCCTTGTTCTCCTAAATGACTTGCACTGGGGGAAGTCAGCTTATGGGCCATGAGGACGCTCCAGCAGCCCTACAGAGAGACCCACATGGAAAGGCACCCACTTGCCAGCCACATGAGGGTACAACCTTGGGAGCAGACCCTCCAGCCTCAGTCAAGCCTTCAGATGATATCAGCCCCTGTCCCTCAATCTTTCAGCTGGACTCCAAATGTCACAGAGCAGACACAACCCATTCTGTGGGTCTGAATTCCTGATCCACAGAAATAATGAAATAATAAATGACTATTGTTTTAAGCCACTAAATTTCAGGGTCATTTGTTGCACAGCAATAAATAACTAATATAACCCCCATCTCATGACCCAGTTTCCTGTCTTGTCAACTCCTCTGTGCTGGAGGTCTGTTTTGCTCATGGTGAGGCTACAGAGCTCCGGCTGGCAAGCCAGGAGTCCCCAACCTCGTGCCTGCTCCTGCAGCCCCTGGGAGCACTGAGGGGCAGACAGTTACAGGTGAGGCTGTGAAAAGGTCAAGAGGCTGTTTGGATTCCTCACTGGGTGGGGATTTTCTGGGGAGCTTGGCCTCTCATGTCTGAACAAAATGTCCATGTGCAGATCCTTCCATCTCTCCATCCCATCCTCCCTCCCTCCATCCCCAATCATTCAGCAGGCACCTACTAAGGTCTGTGAAGTGTTAGGTACCAGGAAACACAGGAGAACTCAAGCCCAGCTTCTGTCTCAGGGAGCTCATGTCCAGCCAACCGTACCCCCACACCTGCAAAGCCCTAAGAGAGGGACAGGCTCTGACAGAATTAAACAGTGGGAAGTGAGAAAAAATTTCTAGAGGGGCTACTTTAGAGAGTGCAGTAAGAAAAGGCTTCCAGGAAGAGGCAGCATTCAAGCTGGGTGTCTAAGAATGGGTAGCACTGGACACACTGGACCTGGGGAGACTGGGAGGTTTCGGATGGTGGGAACAGTATTGCAGGAAAGGCTGGGAGTGCTATGTAATCAGGGTGTTCAACTGGCGGAGGAGCAGGAGGCAGGGCATGGGTGACAGCAACAATAGAACGAGGAACACGGTGCCTGGGATGCGCCTGGCGCCTTTCTCATTGCTTTTTAATCATTAATCCATGCAGCAGTCCTGTAAATCAGTGCTCTTATTACCCTGATTTTACAGATGAAGGACTGAGGCTCAGAGGGCAGCGCCTAGCCCTGAGGACCAGGGAGTGTGGTGTGCTCCTCAGTTTTCAGGAAAGACAGCTGAAGCACAGAGTATGTAAGTGACTCACCCAAGGTCTCATGGCTGTTTGTGGGCACTGCAGGGGCCTCCCATGGCACACTGAGCTGTGCTGACTCCCAGGTCTACAGTTAGGTTTACACCATAGCAAGGCTGAGCTGCTTTTCTGGCTCATCTCCCGTTGCATCTGCCCACAGTCAGTGTGGCCTGCTCTGGCCACAGCAAATGACTCATGCTCCCCGAGCCCACACACTTTCCCACCTCTTGCTTTTGCACGCTCAGTTTCCCCTGCCAGCAGCGCTCTCCTCCACGTCTCCAGCTGTCCAACGCCCTCTCCTCCTTTGCAGCCAACTCTGCATCACCTCCTCTGAGAAGCCTTCCTTGACCCGGGCTGCGTGAGTGGCCCTCCCCTGGAACCCCACTCCACCTTTATCACATCTTCACCATGGCTGACTCCCACTTGCCCTGTGGGCTGTGAGGCTGGGGCTGTACCCCCAGCCCCAAAGCATATGAGCCTGGCTCACAGAAGCCCTCGGTCAGTGTAAGTGGAGTGAAATCAGACCCCTGCAGTCTGGTTCCCAGTTGTTCCTCATTGCCACTTTCACCACTTCACACCATACCCCAGCCCTACCAGCTCTTTTATGTTTCCTGAACTGCCATCTTCTTCCCAGCACTGGCGCCTACATTTGCTATTCCATGCACCCAGCCAGCTACTTCACACTCTTCAGGTCTCATGAAATGTCACCTCCTCCAAGAGGTCTTTCCTGACTGCACCAAGGTAGTCACTATTTACTCCATCACCCTATTTATATTCATCCTAGCCCAGCTTCCTTACCAAGGGCTGGACTGCCTGAGTTTAAACCTGGCTCGTTACCTAGAAGCTGAGGATCCTTGGGCAAATTGCTTAGCCTCTGTGTGACCCACTTTCCTTATTTATAAAATGGGGATGAGTACCGATAGCACAGGGCAGTTATAAGAATCAAAAGAGTTAATGCAAACAAGTGCCCAAAACAGTGTCTGGTATGTAGTAAGCCTGACACCCATATTAGACAAATATTAGTAGCTCTTAGTATTATTACTTAATTGTTTACTTTCTTACTGCCTGTCTCTCTCCTAGAATGTAAGCTACACGAGGGTAGGAAACATGTCCAAATGTTCTGTTCAGCAGTAAATCCCCAGGGTCTACCAAGGCAATGGTTAAGTTGCCCATTGTATTTCTTGGATTGGCGGATGGATGGATGGGTGATGGAGTGATGGATAGATGGATGGATGGATAAAGCGAAGAAGTAAAACATGTGCATGGGCCTTATTCATCCTGGTGGCCATATCTCTCTATACTCTTCTTTCTAGAATTCCAGATAACAGCTAGCACCGATGAGTTTCACCTACAGCAGACCATATACCCCCTGGTGGAACATTCAATGGAATGTGGAACATGTGCCAGCGTAAAGAGCAAATAACTGGCCAGGAGCCCCAGGAAAAGCGTAGCTAGGGAAAAGGCAGTCTTAGTGGACAAGAGAATTCCAGGGAAGGGACAGGTCTGGCAGGGAGTAGATAAGGGATCATCTGCTTAAGGGAACAGTGGGAGTAGGGCTCTGAGACCTGAGGTCCAAGGTGCATTTGGGGAAAGACGGGTTGTTTGGAGGGGCTGAGGCAAGGAGTGAGTGGCCCGGACAGGAGATGACACTGGATAGGCAGATTGGCCAGACTCTAATGGCCCTGAAAATCAGCTAGGGTGTCACTGAAAGATTTCAAACACACCATGGTGGTGTCAGGGTACCCTTTAGAAACCCACTGTGTCAGCAATGTCAGGACAGGCCAGAGGGTCAGGCCAGGAAGCAGGGGCAGCAGAAGGCTGTGCAACCATCCAGTAGGAAGGCCTGAACTGGGCAACTTAGGAACCATGTTGGGCAAGGAAACTTCCTGCAAAAGACTTGTGGCCAATCAGAGACAGTCCCCCAAAAGGTGGGCCAGGCCTTACCTGTACCAGATTCCAGCCTTGGAGGGACTCTGCGATGATGGACGTAACAGATGGACAGACGCCTCCAAACACCATCAAGTGGTTCGGCCCATATTTTATTGCATCGTAGAAGGCTTTCAACCCTTTCGCATTATCACACTAGGGAGCAACACACAGAAAGAGAAGCCCAAATTAGAAACAACTTTCCCTAGGGACACGGGCCCAACAGCCGATTCACACAAATAAATACTCGTCATGGGAAACCTTTTGGGTCTCAGTTCTCCCTTCATGGGGCTTCTCTTTAAGCCGGCCCTGAGCGCATGCTGCAAGCTCAGTGACGCACGGCCCTGGTGCCCCCATCCTGGCTCTCCTGCCCCCGGCGCCCTCCCACCTAGGACCTCTGATGCCCCAGCTATCTCCCTTCAGAGCACACTGAGGAATGGCCCCCAAAACGCCTTGCTGGGGTCTCCCCTTCTACAGTCATTTATATTTTAAAAGAAGATGACTCCATACCATCAGGAAGGCTGCTATCAAAAAAGCAGAAAATAACAGGTGTTGATGAGGATGTGCAGATATTAGAACCTAGTTGGTGGGAATATAAAATGGTGCAGCTACAGGAGAAAACAGCAGAGCTTCAAAGGTCAAGCCGAATTACTATATGATCCACTATTTCCACTTCTGGGTATATACCCAAAGGAATTGAAAGCAGGGGATGGAAGAGATATTTGTACACCCATTCTCATAGCAGCATTATTCACAACAGCCAAATTTCACAACCCAAATTTTGGGTTCACAAACAACCCAAATGCCCATCAGTGTGTGAACTGATAAACAAATTGTGGGATATACATACAATGGAATATTTTTCAGCCTTAAACAGGAAGGAAATTCTGAGCCCTGCTACAACACGGATGAACCTTAAAGACTTTACGTTAAGTGAAACGAGCCAGATGCAAACGGACAAATATTGCATGATTTCACTTCTATGAGGTGCCTAGAGCAGTCAGATTCACAGAGACGGAAAGCAGAATGGTGTATACCAGGGGCTGGGGCGGGGGGTGGGGATTAGTGTTTAATAGGTAAGAGTTTCCGTTTGGAATGATGGAAACATTGTAGAGATGGAGGGTGTGGTAATGGTTACACAACAACGTGAAAGTCCTTAATGCCACTGAACTGTACACCTAAAAATAGTTAAAATGGTACATTTTATGTTATGGAGACTTATCACAATAAAAAGAAGAGGAGGAGGAGGAAGAAGAGGAGGGGAGGGAGGGGAAAGAGAAAGGGATGTTAAAGGGAAGAACTGGGTCAGCCAACACTTGCCAAGCCCTGCTCTGTGTTCAGCCCAGAGCTGGCTGCCGAGGAAGCATAAAAAGCGGACCCAGCCCCTGCCGAGGAATCAATGCTGGAGAAGAAAGCTGCCCACCGAGGCAGACCCCAGCAATCCACTTTGAAGGAGCAAGGACGAATGTCCATGAGTGTCCGAAGTCAGTTACAGCCCACTCCCCAGCTCTTCGCCTCTTGGGGCTCTCATCCCAGCCATGTGGTCCTCTTGGGCAGCGGCCCTGGCTGCTAAGTGAGCTTTTTGCTTCCCCTGTAGCCCAGGTGCGCCTGTTCACCACTCAGCAATCTGAGGATCCCTTGCAAACATAAATTAGTCCTTCCTCTCCAGCTTTCTATACTCTTAAAACCCAAACTCCTATCAGAATATAATTCTCAAGAGGTTAAAAACAGAATTCTCATGAAAATTGATAGTGGGCACATGTCAGTCTTTTATTTGTCTCATTAATAAGGAGATATGTAGGATGACAAAATGGATTTAAAAGAGAATATGAGGGACAGAGATTTTTATAGCAAATGGAAAAATAAGAAATAAAATAAGATTGATAAATTCGACACCAAATTGGTTAATGTCCAGCAGGGCACTAAAACTATAACCTTTAGAGAAAGAAAAGAAAATCATTGAAGACCAGCACATCTTGTCAGTTTTGGAGACTTTAAGATGTCAGGCCTTAAGCCAGATGACCCTTAGGCAGGGCTGTTTGAAAGTGCTCTAAGTTGTAGGCTAACTGGTTATACAATAACTACTTTGCATTCATTATATGTTTGGTATAACATTCTTAATCCTCCCTATCATAATGGACACAAGAAGCCACAAGACCAGCCCTGCTCCCACTCTGACCTTATTCCCCTCCACTTTCACCAGGTACAGCCTCACCAGCTTCTTTTTTGTTCCTTGAAATGGAAAGCAATTTCCTTCCTGCCTCTGGGTCTTTGCACTTGCTGTTTTCTTTGCCAGGAACAACATTTGCTTGGTCCTCAGCATGACTCACTCCTTCTCATCACTCAGGTCTCAGCATACCTGTTAACCTCCTCAGAGAAGTTGTCACTGTCCCCTACCCAAAGTGTTCCCACCCCTATTCTCTAACATGCCACCCTACTTATTGCCTTAACATCATTCCTAAAATTATCTGAAATCATGTTGTCTATTTTGTATTTGCCTGCATATGGCTGGACTCTCCACTGGAATGTAAGCCCCCTAAGGGCAAGGATTCTTGTCACTGTGTTCACTGCTGTCTCCGGGAGGTTATACCTCAGCCTCAGTAAGGACTCCGTAAGAATCTGCTGGAGCGGGGACTCTCTTGTCCCCTCCTGGCATAAGCCGGGAGCTCTGTCCTCTACTTTATCTCTAAATAAAAGCCTGTACCTTGCTCTCTTAAAAAAAAAAAAAAAAATTCGAAAATCCATCAACATCATCCATCATATCAATAAAAAGAAGAACAAAAACCACATGATCATCTCCATAGATGCTGAAAAAGCATTTGACAAAATTCAGCATCCATTTTTGATTAAAACTCTCAACAGAATGGGTATAGATGGCAAGTACCTCAACATCATAAAGGCTATATATGACAAACCCACAGCTAACATCATACTTAATAGCGAGAAGCTGAAAGCTTTTCATCTAAGATCGGGAACAAGACAGGGGTGCCCACTCTCTCCACTGTTATTCAACATAGTACTGGAGGTCCTAGCCATGGCAATCAGACAAAACAAAGACATACAAGGCATCCAGATTGGTAAAGAAGAAGTCAAATTGTCACTATTTGCAGATGACATGATACTGTATATAAAAAACGCTAAAGACTCCACTCCAAAACTACTAGAACTAATATCTGAATTCAGCAAAGTTGCAGGATATAAAATTAACACACAGAAATCTGTTGCTTTCCTATACACTAATGATGAGCTAACAGAAAGAGAAATCAGAAAAACAATTCCATTCACAATTGCACCTAAAAGAATAAAATACCTAGGAATAAACCTAACGAAAGAAGTGAAAGACCTGTACTCTGAAAACTACAAGACACTCCTAGGAGAAATTAAGGAAGACACTAACAAATGGAAATGCATCCCATGCTCTTGGCTAGGAAGAATAAATATTGTCAAAATGGCAATACTACCTAAAGCAATCTACAGATTCAACGCAATCCCTATCAAACTACCAACAGCTTTCTTCAGTGAACTGGAACAAATAATTCTAAAATTCATATGGAACCAGAAAAGACCCCGAATAGCCAAAACAATCCTGAGAAGGAGGAATCAAACAGGGGGAATTACGCTCCCTGACTTCAAGCTCTACTACAAAGCCACAGTAATCAAGACAATTTGGTACTGGCACAAAAACAGACCCACAGACCAGTGGAACAGAATAGAAAATCCAAACATAAACCCAAACACCTACAGTAAAAAAAAAAAAAAAAAAAAAAGAATCCGCTGGAGCCTGCAGGACTCCACCGACCTTCTCCCTGCACCTGCTTCCTCCCCTCTCTTCCTACTTCCACGTCTCTCTGCTTACTTTTGTCTCCCTCTCCATTCTGTGTCCTCCTCTTTCCTTCCGCTCCCACCTTCCCTTCCATTAAATGACCACAATGTGGAATGAGTGTGGGTTCATTTTTACTGCCTCCTCTTCATGTATTTGAGAGACTCTGGATTGCAACCATGGTAGGTACTGGTAGAGATAGAAAAGTAGCCCAGTGTAGTTCCTGGCCTCAGACTGTCACTGTCTGGTAGAGGTATTGAGACAGGGGCACAGGTGGCATGTCACATGGGGGACAGTGCTCAGTGCTGGGGGAGACCCAGGGAGGGCTCTGGGGTCAGGTGCTTAGACCGAGTGAGGACAAAGCGGCCTGGGCTACAGCTAAGGAGGGCTCTGAACACCAAGTTAGGAGTCTGGAATGGGGCCAGCAGAGATTCAGGAAATAATTCAATTTTTAAATTTTAATTTAAAAAATGGCCAACTGAATTTTTTGCCAAGAAAGCAAGAAAGAAAGGAAAAGGAGAGAAAGATGGAAAGGAAGAAGGGATGGAGGGAGGGGAGAAAGGTTAAGTCCTTATTGCTTCTTAGGCCCTCTGTTAATTGTCCCTGTTCCTTGACTGAAAGCAAGTTCCCACCCTCAGCAGAGCACAAGCAGATATAACAGAGCAGTTCATGTTTTCATTGTTTCTACCATGATTTATTGAATCATTTCCCATTTTGATATATTCCTGTAATGATTTTACCTTGTTTTCTTATCTGTAACTAATGACAATGGTAATACAGTACCTCAAGATTTACAAGTTGCATTAAAATATTAGCATGAATGAACTTATTAATACTTGTTTGCTCAGCAAACATTTCCCTAGCACCTATCTGTGCAAGATTCTGTATTAGTAATGATATCCTGATTCCTCACAACTTGTGAATATGTCAACTCAAGAATCTGAGAATATTTGACAACCAGTATTTGAGCTGGAAGAATCTTCTATTGTTTGCAAATGTTTCTCTGACTCAGTTTTCACCAGGCTGGGTGCAGAAGTCAGAATTTTGGCCCCCATGACCTTTGCTCCTTGGTCTTACTTTCACAAATACGTTGTTTCTTGGCAAAAGCGACTTTGCAGATATAACTAAGGTTACTAATCAGCTGACTTTGAAGGATTATTCAGGTGGTTCAGTGTAATCACACAGGTCCTGAAAAGCAGAATTTTTTTTTGCTGATTGTAGAGGGGAAATTAGTTTCCAAGCATGAAACGAATTTGATGTGTCATTGTTAGCTTGAAGATAAAGAGTGCCACACGTCAAGGAAAAGGAATCCTCAGTGCTATAATTGTAAGGAAATGGAACTCTGCCAGCAACCTGAGCATGGAAGTGAACCTTCTCAGCTGAGCCTCTAGGTAAGAACTCTGCCCAGCCGACACCTTGGTTGTGGCCAATGGCCATGCAGTACCTGGACTTCTGGTCTAAGGACTGTAAGACAACACATGGTTGTGGTGTGAGCCATGACATTTGTGGTAACCTGTTACAGCAGCAACAGAAAATTAACACAGTGAAGTAAACTGAGAAAAAGTAAGCATACTATAGTGAGGTTTTCCTTAAAATTAAATGTACTCCATTTAAAGAACTACCCTTAATTTACAGATTAGATCCTTCATGGTTTGTATAGTGTTGAAATATTTCTCTATGCAGGAGGTTTTTTAGTGTCCTAAAGCAACAAAATAAAAGTATGGGTTTGTTTCTTTTTTATATAAGTTTCTGTTCCATGTTCCCTCCTACCCTGTTCCTTTAGCCTTTTCTTGTGTGTGGAATTCAAATGTGTGGGTATCACTAATCTAGCCAGCCCTGCATCCTCCTTTCCTGATGCAGACACCAACAACTAAAGAGGGGAAGGGACTTGTCCACTTGTCCTACCAGGATTAGGGAAGGATCATGGGATTCCCAGTCCAGAGCTTTCTCAATAATCTGAATCTGGAGAACTCAGTTCAACAGGCCATGCGAAGGTGCAAGCTAGCATTGCTCTGGAATGGACCATCTCCCCCAGGATAACACTGCAAGCCTAGGCCTCCTCCTAGTCAGCACTCTTGACCTGAGGCAGGAGAAAACACTATGGGCACCAGGAATTCCCTGGCTCCCTAAGGAGATCACTTTCACAGTGAATAACAAAGAAAAATCACATGGCCACATCTGTCTCAAATTAGATGCTATTGTCCCTCATCGTTATTAATATTCCAGCCGACCAAAGCTGAGTCTTCATGGTTAGACCAGCTTGGAGGTTTTCCAACTCAGCCCCTTGGGGGCCTAGGACCTGGCAGAGCTGCTTTGAGGCCCGAGATAGGGGCTCTGGGCACTTGACCTTCACTTCAACCAGCAGCTCTCCTTGTATCTGTTCTGTATTCAGCATCAAGATTCCATGTATTATTTAATTTGAAAAGAGGATTTGATTGTTGTAGCAAGAAATGTCTTGAAACCACAAAGGAGATGACCCTGAAGTCCTTGCCTGTGTATGATTTTTGTCTTTGGTCTCAGGAAGGGCAGGTGAGCGTCCTGCGGGCGAGGCTGGGTGAGCCAGGCCCTTGGGCACGTGTACTGGAGGCCACTCACTGACATTAATCCACTGCCACCAGTTTGCCTGATGATCGGATTCATTGGCTCATGGGGGCATTTCTCTAAGTTTGAGTTTCTTGAGGGATTCCTTGCAGATACCTCACGCAGCCATGTCACAAGGATTTGTCCTTCCGGCTCAGGTGAAAGTCAATATCCCCTGTATTTCACATTTCAGTCCTTCCTGAATGCTGCACCTGGAGACGCTTCGCCAATGCCTGTTTCTTGTCGTCCTCTTCTTGTGGACTTCGGATCCGCCCCTGCAGGAGCCAGGGAAATGCCGAAGTTTTTCTATCCCCCATTTAAGGTGTTTGTCAGATGGTTTTTAGTGAACTGGTCACTGAGCAAAACCATCACTCTGAGAAATTATGTACAGCAAGTTGTCTTTGAGCAATTTGCATTTGGATACATTGCTCTCCGAGCCCTGATAAGGGTGTTCTTGGGGCCGGGACAAAAGCTGCCGGCTTTATCACGTCTTCCTACTCCCCCACTTCCTCCACCAGAAACTCCCACTCACCTCTAGAGGCTATTCTGACGTTGGAATGGCCACACCCGACTGGCCAACCGGGGAGGCAGTCCCATTACAGTCCACATGCGCATGCAGGAGTTCACAGCGTGACTGGCTGCTATCATCTGCACTTGAGCCACTTGGACATGGGCTCTGGCAGAGTAGGTCCTCAGTAACTGTTGCCGTCCCTCCCTCCCTTGTTCTCTCCAAGACTTTTTCTCTTGCCTTTCGGGGACGCCACATCTACAGTAACTCATGCTCACTACCTCCAAACTCCCTTCCACTATTTCATTTCCAATGGCTTCTCCTTCACTGTATGGATGGACCTGTCACAGAGAAATCATAATTGGCACATGTAGGCTCTTAAAATTCAGCAACTATAAATGCGCATGGATCCAAAAGCCATGAAAATCAATTTTTTTTAATGAAAAGGGGAACTGAAGAGTAAAATCCATTCTCACTTAAATCTCATTTTTAAAAAATTAAAATACTTTCTTGACTTAAAACTTTCAAAGAAAATGTTGCTGAGAGTTAAAATGTAAAAATGCCAAGAAAATGTCAGAGTTAATAAAGAGCAATTTGAAACTGGGAGTTACTCCATACAGAATTTTAGGAATGAAGGAGAATTTAGAAGCTAACAAGTTCAACATGCCCCAGATACAAAGTCGTCCTTATATCCCTCCAGTAGCAGAGGTTTCACTCGCCCACCAGGAACTGGCTTGTCATTAGCCAGTTCTGCTTCTTAGGAAGTTCTTATGATGGTCTTGAAATCGCCCTCCTTTTTGCATTTCCTGTTCCAAGTTCTCATTCTAGAGCAAAGGTCAGCAAACTTTTCCCTTAGAGGGCCAGGCAGTAAATATTTGAGGCTGCAGGCCATATGGTCTCTTTTGCAACTTCTCAACTCTTGATAACACCAAAGCAGCCATACATGATACATAAACAAATGAGCATGGCTGTACTCTGATAAAATTTTATTTACAAAAACAGGCAGCAGCCACATTTGGGCCACTGGCCTTAGTTTACCTACCCCTAGAACCTCATAGAACACATATGGTTCTCCACGCACAGGAGAGCCCTTCAGATACTGAAATTCAGTCAGCCTGACTCTATGAGATGTTTTCAGGGCAAACGACCCATACCTCTTCTAATTGTCATAAGATATGGCTTCACACCTTCTCGTATGTGGGCATACTCTGGAGAGGCCCCAGAGGACAGATGTTTCTGGAATGCACCCCCAAATATCTCCATCTGCCCTGCACACACACACACATAAAAACACTAGCTAACATGTACTGGCACTCACTGTGCATTCAGCACAGTTCTAAGAACTGTATGAAGATTGTCCTGTTCATTCCTCACAACATTATTACAAGGTAGGAACTCTTATTTTTTCCATCTTCCAGAGAAGGGAACTGAGATTCAGGAAGTTAAATAACTTGCCCAGGGTCACAAAAATGGTAAGGGTTCAATACCAGGCAGTGTCACTTCAGAACACTGTTTTATTTAAATAAGAATTTGTTGTTATGAAATATTTCACTCATAGAAAAGAATGTCATATATGTATAACTTACATAAACTATGAAAAATAGTAATATGAACGTAGAGTATCTCCACCCCTCAGCTTATGTTGAAGCCCCTGTGTGCCCACTTGCACATGGTCCTCCTTCATGTGGGGGAACTCTCAGTCTAAATTTTGTGTCTATCCTTGTTCACTTTCTTTACTGTTTCATGGTATGTATACATTTCCTACACACTGTATAATTTCACTTTACTTGTTTTTAAATGTATGTATAAGTGGAATCATGCTGTATGTTTTGCCTGAAACTTGCCTTTATGGCTTCATGTTGCATTTGTGAGGTTTTTATTGCTGAACATAGCTGTAGTTCACGCATTTTCCTCGCTGTGGAGTTACACAGATAAACATGCCATGGTTTATTTGTTCATTCCCCTGTTGATGGACGCTTGGGTTATTTCCAGTGTTGCATTCAGTTGCTACTGTAAACAAGAGAGCTGACCATTCCTATACATACCTCTTGGCACACATATGCATAATCTCTAGAGTATGAACCTGGACATGGAATCATTGAATCACAGGATTTCCCACATTTTCTCAAAGTGGTTTTATCCATTTAACACTCCTACCAGCAGTGTTGGACAGATTCTACTACTTCACATCTTTACCAACTTTAACTTTTGCCAGTTTTCTGGGTATTTAATATGCCATTTCAACGTGTATGTTTCTGATTATTAAAGATGATAAACCATCTTTTCATATGCTTATAGGTGTTTCTGTTTCCTCTTTAGGACTGGTGACTGCCCATTTTTCATTGGGTTGTCTTTTCCTTATTGATTTATTCAGAGCATACCTAGCCACAGTGAACAAAATGATCACCTCCCAATTCTGAGCATAAACTTCTATTAATGAGACCTCAGTCTGCAGTCTTTCCCTTTGGTACATACTTGACAGAGTTTACTGTCAGTACAAACTATTAAATCAGCATGCATAATCTTGGTAACAAAACACCCATGAATCTTTTTTGGGGGAAGAAAAAAACCACTTGATGATAATATCCCTGCAACCAAAAGATGGATCAAAACATAGATCTCAGGAACAGAAGGCTTGTCATAAAAAGGAGTGTTTGTGGGAGCCGGACACGTTTCACATGCAACTGGCGACATCAAGATAAAAATGCCATGTGAAACTTAGAAGGCAAAGGAAGGAGAAGGAGTTGTAAGACTGCAAATTTCCTCTTCTTCCATAGAAGGACTTTAACTGATACGACTTCAAAATTGAAAACTGGAGTTTAAAATCCAGGACTCTAACCTCACTGCTTTTCATCATCTTTTATTATCCTTAGATATTTTAAAAACAAATATTTTCTGCAGTGAAGGCAAAACTGCTCAATGTTGAGCAATTCCTTCTGCTTTATTTTCCTCATTTTCTTCTGTGACATTCAAATGCATAAAATTTAGCATCAGGTTTAAACAGCATGCAATAATGATTTCATTTAATAAAATTATTTCTGCCCATCTATTTGTATGCATAGAGAGATGTCTGGCATGAGAGTCATGTGATGTTAAAGATGGCGAGATTTTGAGTGATTTTTTTTTTACTCTCTTCTTGTACTTACTTGTTTTACATGAACTTTTTTTTTAAAGCACATAACAGTTTTATAAAGACAGAAGGTGATTTTTAAACTGGTAGGTTTTTCATACCCAGGATGTATTCTTAAACCATTTAAGTCCCCTCTTTCTGTTTTTGTGTGGTTGACTTTCTGAGGCAAAGACCAGCACTCTACCTTTATTATTGCTAAATCATGACAAAAATTAGCCCAGTACTGTGGCCAACTCTAAACACACACTGTATTGTTTTTCCATTGAAATTAATTCATTCAAGCATTTTCTGAGCATCTACTAAGGGCCAGGAGAAAAAAGTAAGTCCTTGTGACAAATAAAAATTCCTTGAACAGAGTAGATATTCAAGAAACGTTTACTGACATTAAATTTGGAAATAAGAGTGGTAATAATAACACAGCAAGCCCTTATAGAGCATTTATTTGTGCCAGGCACTATTCTAATTTCTTTATATTTATTAACTCACTTAATTCTCACAACAACCCTGTGAAGCGTGTCCTCTTGTTATCTATATTATAACAGATGAAGAAACTGAGGGTCAGAGCGGTGAGTAATTTGCCCATTTTTACACAGCGTAGGGGGCGGAGCTGGGATTCACGCTGAATCTGGGCTAGCTTCTTCTCCCTGGGCACCCAGGGACACCACATTCCCCAGGCTCCCTTGTGCTGAGTTTTGGGCAATGGAGTGTGAGCAAAGGTGGCGTGCACCATGCCCGGGATTGGCCCACAAGACATTCTGTGGGTGCTCCGTGCTCACATCTATCCACAGAGTGAGCAGGGAAGACTCCAAGGACGTAGGAGCAGGGGGCACCCCCAGCCCCGAATTCCTGCAGCCCACACGGAGGGGCACCACCATTTCAAAAGAAGCTGTCCCAAGGAGGGCAGCCAGGCAAGCTGAGAGCCTCCAGGAGTGGTGTGTTTGGGACATGCCTCACTTCTAGCAGGCAACCCAGGCCCTTGCCTGAGCACTGTGGTGGAACAGCGGCTCACTATTTCTGGCCAGCACAGGACTCAACTGTGGGCAAGCCTGGAGCTCCCGTGGTCTGGCAGAGCCTTTCTCAGAGCTGCCCCGGTGCCCGCGCCTCTCCCTCCCACCCTCTCCCTTCCCCTCCCCATCACCGGCCCTGGCCCCTAGTCGGGAACCCTGCCCTGCTCTTCTCAGCTCCCGCGCCCCTTTTTCTTTCCCAGGGCCCCTCTCATTTTGTCTGGGCATCTGCTTCTCAGAGGACCCCACCCACACACCCCTCTGACCTGCATTTGACTATGACATGAGCAAGAAATAACCTTAATCTATGAAACCACTGGAACACAGGGTTGCTTGTTACTGCCATTAGCTGCACTGACAGTCTTACCACCTGCTGTAAAAATTTTGAAACATTAAGAAATCAAAACACCTGGGAAACTTAGAGAAAGGTGAAACAATTTTAAAGAGAGATAAAGAAAGATTACAGGGAAAGGTAGAAAGCTATACATTAAAAAAATTTCTCCCTAAAGGGGCATTACGCCTAGCAGACGTAATGTTGTGGGGGCGCAGGGAGGGCTGTACAACTCAGAGAAGACAAGTAGTGACTCTATAGCATCTCCCTACGCTGATGGACAGTGACTGTAATGGGGTTGGTGGGGGGGACCTGATGAAGGGGGTAGTTTAATCACCATAATATTGCACATGTAATTGTAGATGAATGATACCAAAATAAATTATAAATAAATAAAAAATTTCCCCCTATTCTTCAGAACACTGTTGTCAAACCAGTGTTTAAGGGACATTAGCAGTTATGGTTCAGATTTACTGCACTGGGCTATCTTAGTTCCCTTTGTCCCGTGTGCCCAGCACAGAGCCTGGCTCCAAATAGGTGTTCAACACATACTGGCTGGATGAAATTACTGCTGCATGGTGGATACAATCCCTGCAGGTGGATGCAGCCTGAAATAAAAGTGGTCATTCTGTGTCTCTGTCCCAACAAGCTTATTAAGTCCAGCTATCTTGAGATTTTTCACACCCTTTCCCCAGGGTGATGGACGGACCACCTGTTTCTAAAAGTCTCCAGATAGCCAGACTGTCCATCCTTGATGCTGACAGAAACTGGCATTTCTGTATGCTCCCTGAGGCTGTCACTCTCAATTCCCGGCCAGCTACAGTCTGTGTTATTTGAGGATGATGGAGCCACAGCACACATCTCTTTTCTGTACTGGTGAAGCCGATTAAAAACCCACGGTTTTTCAAAGACGGGTGGATACAAACTGCATTTCCTAGTTAGCTGTCATTAAGTCCTCCTGCATTTGCAGGTGTGACATTTGTAAAAGTCAGGGTCACAGATGCAAAGCATATGCGGCTGCCTGTCAGGAGGGGTGCTTCTTACCATAGGTTTCCACGAATACCACGAATTGTCATCCCTTCTGCTGGGGATGGGGGCCCAGGCCACCTGCTGAAGAGGGACGGCATTCTGGCCACGTGCCACTGAGCCATCTCCACTCCTTTCCACTCCACAGATGCCCCCGCAATGTGCTATGCAGATGGGTGCACGGGTCCAACATTTGCTGAGGGCCTGGGCTAGGTAGGCGGGTATGAGGTGGGTGACCTGACCCCTCCCTCAGGGGATTTATAATCTGTAGAGTTGGTGAGAGACACAGGGATTGTTAGGAGAATGTGGTACGAGTCGTGGTGGAGGTTTGCATCAGGAGTTACAGAACACTGTTCTTTCCATTAACACCCATGAGGGATGATTGAGAGCCAGATCCTGGGGCAGGTGCTGGGGACACAGAAGGGTTACACATGGTCTGGGCCATCAGTGAGGGAGGAAGGACATTGAAACAAAAAGCTGTAATACAGGCAGGATCCAAGCGGGAACTATGGTAGAGACACAAGTCATACACACAGGAAGGGATATTCAAATCACACTGAGATATCCAGCCAAGACTTTGGGGGGAGGGGCGTTTATGCTGAGCCTGGAAAGCTGTGAATGAGACTGAGGGGTGGGGAGGCACCCCAGGCCTAGACGGAAAGGCTTGGAGGTGGGGAAGTGCAGGGCATCCAGGAGAAATGGAGTCTCTGCTTCTGTGGCAGGAGAGGGATGGGTCGGGAGACTGGCTTGAGCCAGCACCCCGGGGAAGCTCCAACACCAGGCAGAGTGTGGTTTCTCTCCTTTCAGCAGCAGGAGTCACCGCAGAACGTCAACCAGGGGCGTGCCAGGACAGACTCTGTGCTCACGCAAACGCCTCTGGCAGTGGCACGAAGAAGAAGGCCTGCTGGGAGGGGGCGGCAACGGTCCGGGCATGAGGCTTAATGAGCAACCTGGCCCAGACCCCCCCGGGGGGCGGGGGGGGAATGTGTCCACAGCAGAACTCACTACTCAGAGGCCCATTAAATAAAGGGCTCTGAGGCCTGGGTTTGACTAGCACATGTTATTAATGGGCCTGTCAAATGAGTCAGTTTTAACAACCTCTGATGGGACCCGGGGATGAGGATGGCCAATAGGGAAAGAAACCAAAGAGAATAAACACAGCTACGTCAGGCACATGATGCGGGCCTGGACGAGGGGCCCAGGCCTGACACTGCCTCGCCCTGTGACCTCAGTCTTGCCTGGGCTTCACTTACAAAACAAGAGGCCAGGCTATGCTATGGCGGCGAACACCCCTTAGTTTTCAGCGGGACACCCCAGAAAAGGCTGGTTTCTCTCTCAGCAAGGGGGGCCTGATGCTCACAGTCACTCAGTGGCCCAAGCTGGTGGGACAGCCGTCACCGGGAATGCTGCTGGTTGCCAAGGGAGGAGGAAAAAGAAAATGCTGGAGGGGTTCAGCCAGCAGTTAAATGGGGTTCATCGGCCGGACTTGGCCCAAGAGACAAGAGAGCCCCATGCAAGTGCCAGGGACCCAAGGTGCACCTTGGCCAGCAGAAGAGGTGAACCAGCGTCCTGAAAGTCCATGAGGAGGGGTGAGGAGGCAGGAGAAGTGGGGTAAGTCTCTTAGGAGCAGCAAGTGGTTCTCTGGGAGGGCTCAGTGGGTGAACGGAGAAATGAGAGGTGGGATTGGAACGGGAGGGTGGGGCAGCCTCTGGCGGGCCCTGAGCACCAGTGTAAGAGGTTGCACCCTCTTCAGGGGCCCTGGGCAGTTTGTGTTTTGTTTTGTTTCTTAATCATTTGCATCATTTTTAAATATACAGTTCAGTGGCATTAAGTGCACTCACAATGCTGTGTAACCATCACCACTATTTCCATAATTTTTTCATCATCTCAAACAGAAAAGATCTGTACCTATTAGACGCTAGGGCATTCTTAAAATGGCTTAAACCTGATAATGTCATCATCAGAGCTGAGATGGGAAGACAACCCTGGCCATCACTTGAAGGACGTTATTAGAGGAAAGAGAGGCTGGACAAGGGGATGGGCGATGAGGCCAGCACAGGGTCTAGTGGGGAGATGGACTGGACACAGGTGAGATGCTGGCTGGCTGCCTGCTGCACCGTCTTTCCCTGGGGACCCACATCCCTAAACCTGTCAGCCCTTCCTGGGATGCGGGCCACAGCTGTCCCCTCGGCTCCCCCAGAAGTCTGTGGCCTGACACAGACCTGCCTGCATCCAAATTCTCATGGGATGTTTGGAGAAGAATGGTGACTGCAGGGCAAAGGGGATCACCCTCCCACTGGCCACACTCATTACTCAGGAGGCCTGCCCTCCGGCAGAGAGGCTTGGCTGGAGTCAATTAGGTGCCTCTCTTGTCCTCCAGTTGGGGACAAGGCAGTCACTTCCCACCCCGGGCCTGATGGATGAAGGTTGGGGCTCTGTCACACATCACCACAACCAGAGGACTCTACTCCAGGGACCTTCCAATTCCTCGGTCTGTCACAAATCCCTGCATCTCCCCACAGTGCAAGCTGCTGCAGGCACCTGTCTTCGTCCTTTTAAGAGGCAATTTCCCCTGCACCCCAATACTC
Source organism: Phataginus tricuspis (assembly GCA_029783875.1). Taxonomy (NCBI): domain Eukaryota; kingdom Metazoa; phylum Chordata; class Mammalia; order Pholidota; family Manidae; genus Phataginus; species Phataginus tricuspis. The sequence goes on along the minus strand of JAQQAC010002172.1, from coordinate 33,087,888 downwards.
CAGTCTGCTTCCCCAGCTCCCATACTCATGGCCACCTGATCCCAAGGACACGGTGCTGACCTCCCTTGGAAGTTGACTTCAGGGACCCTAGTTGCATAGACAACCTTGGGCCATCTGGACCCCCGTCTCAACCTCCTGTTCCCATATCCCAGTCCCTAACACCTTCCCTGGTCTATATCTCTAGGACTCAATCCTTGCCTCTGCCCCCACCCCCACCCTGTGGCTGAGACCCCGCTAGGTGGTCCCCAGCCCCATCATGGCTCTGCCAACCCAGACCGCCGTGCAGGGGGCGGGCCCTGGACTCTGAAAGTTGTGAAGCTTCCTCCGGCCTAGAAAAGGGAGCACAGGGCTTTCAGCCTGAAGCCCAGCTGGAGAGCCGGACCACACGTGCTGAGAGGAGCAGGGAGGCTCCAGGAGAAGGAATTCTTTTGATGAGTAGGTTCCAGGGAGGAGGTGCTGGGTGGGAGGCGGGCGCTCCGGGGTGAGGATTCCTTTGCGGGTGGGCCCTGGGAAGGCTCCTGTGGATCTTGAGGCAGCTGTTTGGGACCAGAGCACTTAGGAGCATGGTCCACTCTGAGGAAGCCCCACTGCAGGACCCCTTGACCTGGTGGCTGGCAAAGCTCCAGGAGCAGCGGCCTGTGGAAAGCCGAGGGGAGGTGTGGACCCTCAGGGGACACCCATCCCAACTCTGGTCAGGGGCTTACATCCCGGCACCTCCCTTCTTTGTAAAACAGGGAAGCCACGCTGGGAAGGCCTAACCCTAGGGCACACTTAAAGGGTCTAAATGGGATGGATGCCCAAGAGCCCTTAGCCCTAAATGCTGTTTGTTCAGTTTGCTACCCCGGGCGTTTTCTGTGTGCTAGGCATGGGGCAAATGCAAAGAAACAAGTCAGAGCCCTGCCTCCAAGAGCTCGCAGGCTGGTGGGGATGCTCGTGGGGCCAACACACAATCCCAGGAAGGCAGCTAACATTCACTAACATTTTACTTATCTAGCATGAGGTGACCCTGCCCAGATGCAGGGTGCAAATAAGCCTGATGGATGAAGGTTGGGGCTCTGTGGTCTGTGGCCTCCACACCGCCTCCTCCCAGGGCGCTGCTCCATAAACACCAGTCACGGGCACCTGGGCCCTTTCTAGGTGGAGGGCAAAGGAAAATTACTTTCATAAATCCTGCAAACAGTATAGGAGAGTTTTTCAGGGTTTATTCCTTTTCATGTAGAAAAAATTTTGATTATATTTTCTCTTAGTAGCAACCTTGCTGTGAAATTGTTACATTGTTTTCTTTTTAGGTTTAACAGATCCTTCCCAAGCCCTGAAAAATTATTTGAATGCAGTTTTTCTCAAAATTAAAAAGAAATCAAGCAGGAAGTGAAATTCATAGAAACAGAAAGTAGAAAGCTGGTCACCAAGGACTGGGGGTGTTCAGCCGTCTGGACTTGCGGTTTGGGGGATGGATGTGCGGGAGGCTGCACAGCAGTGCGAATGAGCGGGAGGTCCCTGAACTGTTCACTTAGAAATGGAAAGAGAGGTTGACAAGGGGGAAGGAGGCCAGGACAGGACTCATGGCTGACTTGGGCCTCAGTTTCCTAATCTGTAAAAGGGAAACGAAATTCATTCCTCCCTATTCTCTGTGCCTAAGTATGGAGAGAAAACGCCTGCCTTTGTTCTCTACCAGACCAGGAAAGCATTTTTCGAATGACACTTTACAAAGAAACTAAACAGAAATCAAAACGAAACTACATAATGAATACAGAGAACACAAAATGGCCTCATGTCCAGAGGGCAGACTCGTGTCCAGCCAGGAGGCTGGAGGCCTCCACGTCCTGCTCCCCTCTGCCCTCCATCCGAGAAGATACTGGATTGGAAACAAAAGAAGGAAGTTGTCCAGAGCACACAGCAGGTCATTCAGCAAGTGGCGGCAGACCCCCGGCCTCAGACCCTCTGCTCCCCTCACCTGGCAACAGGCCCCCAACTCCTTGGACAGGACGTGGCTTCTGCATGACAGCCATGTCCCCACTGTCTGTGCCTGGCCAAGCCCAGTACATCCGGCCTCCCCGTGGAAGCCTCCGCTGGGTGAGATGCCCTTTCTGTGAGCTAACCCAGCACCTTCTGGGGTGGAAGGCCCAGGGCAGCCTCTGCGGTGTGGCTGAGGACAGGGCTCTGTCCTAGAGCACAATGGTCTGGGGTCTGACTCTGGAGCCAGACACCTGGGTTCAAGTCTCCTACTTACTGGCAGACTGACCTCGGGCCAGTTCCTCAGCCCCTCTGTGCTTCAGCTTCCTTAGCTCCTTGGTTTACTCTCCTTGGGCCCCCCACTGCCCCCAGCACACAAGAGGTGCTCAGGGAATGTTTGCTGCCTCCCCAAGTGGGGAATGGAGGGAGTCATGGCCGCCTTGGGGGTAGGCGCTGGTCTCTGAGTCCCGTTCTTGGGGACTTCCCACCCCAGGACAGAAGCAATATGAGGGGGTGTCCTCACCAGTCCCCCCACCTTTTACTTCTCTAAACCCTGGTCCAGCCCGAGCCCTGCCAGGGAAGGAACGGGGGTGGGGTGGGGTGGGGGGGGTGTTTGGTCACGACAGGCACCATATGGGGACCCGCCCCTTGCTATTTCGGGCCAATCTGTTGACATGACAACCAGGCTTCCCAATCCTGCCGCCCCATCTCCACTGTCAAGCTTGTGTTCTGTCAGGGACATCCTCCACTGGCCACCTCTCAGGTTGGAGGAGAGATTTCACAGATTCTGTCAAGACCTTTCCGCACGAGGAGCAGCAGATGGGACATCACGCCAGGCGTCCCTGTGTGATGGGCACAGGAGCTGACAGCTCCACTCTTCAAAGCCCAAAAGTGGGGCATAAGCAGGCAGAGAGGGAGGGGTGGCACCCAACTTGGAGCTTTCCAGGAAACCCTGGGCTGACTGGACTTCTCGACCAGGAGCTGATGAGGACCCACGTTCATGCCAAGCTCAGGCTCCAGGCACACCTATTTTAGGAAATGCCAGGCCAGGAAAGGCTCACAGAGGCGTCCGGGCCGAATGCTGCCCTGTGCTTTTGGGGAACCTAAGGGGGGCAGCTCGTCTGAGATTACACACAGCACCCCCCCCCCGCTGGCCCAGGATCCTCTACCCCCCCACCAAGATCCCGTGCCCATTGTTCTCAAACAGACAAAAGATCATGCTGGATTCTCCTGCATAGCAAAAGAGCACACAGAATTTTATTTTTAGACCAGGAACTTCTTGACCACAAACAACTTGTCAGGGATAACACACATGGGCAGTGCCCACTAAGGTGGCAATAACAATAACAGAAATAATAATGACAGCTCTCAAATACAGAGGTTCACTAGGTGCCAGGCAAGAACCCTAAACTCTTCGCAGACAGCATCTCAAGTAACTGAATGTTCAAAGCATCCCCATTTTACAGATTTGGAAACACACTCAGAGAGTTTAAATAACCAAGTCAAGGACACACAGGCAGCGGACGAGGAGCTGGGCTTGGAGCCAGCCTGTCTAGGCCCTCACCCGAGACCTCGTGGGGCCGCGGCGGGGGCGCATGCCAAGGACAAAGGGGCAGCAGGCGCCCTTCGTTGCCTGGGGTGGTGCACAGACAAGGAAACTTCCAGAGAAGTCACGAAGAAGGAAGCCAGGCAAGGGGGAGGAAAGGCACAAAACTGAGGGAGGCGAGGACAAAGGATTCGTAGGTCAATAGTTCTAAGAGCTGTGTGCTGAGCTAGGCACTTGTGGTCATGCCATCTGTGCACAGTCCCTGCTTAAGGATTTCTGGGGGCCGGGGAGGGAGCCAGTGACCAGAACTGAGGAGGCAGAAGAGGCTCTTTGGAGGACGAAGCTTTCATATTGGGAGGATCATAGGACTGTCTTGGTTTTCCATGACTGGGGAACAACGCCACCTGCTTTACCAAGTATACAATATTCCACCCTGACACCATACCCACATTCTCTAGAAAAAGAACAGACATATAACTACAGGGGAGAGGTATTGTTAAGGTAATGTATTAACAGAAGACAAAATGGAAGTTCACTGGGAGGCCGGCTGATGCAGTCAGTGAAATAGATTAATTAAAATGTGGTGCTGTTGACTCTTTGTGTATGTTGAGTTTTAATTACTGCTTACTGAAGAACTGAAACTTCACATGTGCAAGAAGGGAAAACAATCCCCAAACGTGTGCGCCATCAGTCTCTCTGTTACAGAGCTGCCTTGGGGTAGGAGGGGTGCCCTTTCCTTTTCAGCTTGACCAGGGGCGTGGACAGAGCGGCTTTTTGTTAGGAACCTGGAATGTTCTCCCCCATGGCTGGTGGGTGCCTGGATGAGAAAGCTCATGGACACAGTTAACCTGCGGGGCATCACAGTCAGCCCCAAAGCCCACCCACAGGCTGGGAGGACAGGATTTTCTCTGTCTTCTGGTCTCAGCGCATCCCCATCCCATGTCCTCTGTGTGGGTTTCACTCTGCCTTTTATTAACCAGTCTGTTGTTGCCATGGCTGACTCCCCCACCTCTGGGGCCTACGAGAGGGCCAGAACCTGCCTGACCCATGTCTCCTGGGCCTTGCACTTTGGGCATGAGACGACGTGCACCCCCAGTGCAGGAAAACACAACCGAACACCCAAATCACAGCTAGGAAGGGCAGTGGAGAGGCTGGCGAAGCTGGACAGCTCCCACTTCTATCTGCTGAACAAGGCACAGCCTCCCAGGAACTATTTCTAGACAACTTCAACGCTCCTAAAGTGTCAACCACCTCCTGTAAGCAGTAACCCAGAATCCTGATCTGCACCCCCACTGCACCCCTCAGACTGCACATCGCTGCCCGGTCAGTGTCCCAGAAAGCAGACTGCAGATGCAACTGGGTAAGAGACCAGCTATAGATTCCAACCCTGAGAAAACCACTTTCTCTCTGTAAGCCTTCCATGTAGGTATGGTGCTCAGCAGGTGTGCTCAGTTCATGGAAGAGCTTGGTAAATGTCAGCCATCACCATTATTAGTACTGATATTTGCATTTGTATTAGTATTAACATTCCCCTGTGCAGGTTCTCCAGGCCGAAAATTGGGAGCCATCCTAGACTCCAGCTTTGCATGACTCCTTGTACCCAGCTATTCTCAAGCCCCGAAAGCTCTACTCCCTGAGCGTCTGCGGAATCGTGCCAGCCTCTCTGTCCTGAAAGGCACCTGCTCCTGTTTGGCCTCATCATCTCGCCCCTGAACCGCAAGCAGGTTCTCCTGCTCCCAGGCCTGCTCCCTCCCCTCTGCTCCTCATCTTCCTTCCAGAGTGATCTCCCTAAATGAAAAGCTGATCACATCACTCTCAGGCTCAAAATGCTTCCGTGGCCTCCAGGGCCAAAGGCACTTGGGTTCGAAGTCCTTCACCTGCCTCCCAAGGCCTCCTGGATCTGCCCCACACATGGCCGGCTGGCCTCATCTCTCCCTGCCTCTCCTCCCTCAGGCTGGCTGTCCAGGGCAGTGGGTGTCAGGGCCTCCCTGCTCCCCAGCTGCCCAAGAGAATGTGATTTCCAGTACGCACCATCACAGAACCATCCAGCTACAGGGAAGGCTCCTGGCTGGGCTGCTGAGTTGGTTTCAGAAAGATTTTACTTGAAAAACGGCTCTTTCTAACAGAGCTCCGGAAGTACTCTTTACACCAATAACATAATACAAGCAAACCTGCCGAAGCCCTTAGGAACAATTCGCCTTTGTAATTCAGTGGGGGTGGGGGGATGGAGGCAAGGGAGCTGAATCTCTCATAGGGAAACTTGATTTCTCTCTCTCTTTTGTTCTTTTTAGCAAATTATCTTGTACCTGCACGTTCTCTACCTTCCTTAAACACTCCTAAAATCCACAAAGTGGGGGGCCCAGTTTATACTGGAGCAAGCCTGGCCCTGGGTGCAGCCAGGCAGCCTCTCTGGGGCTCAGTATCCGCGCCTGTAAGTGCAGTGATCCCTTTGCAACCAGCCTCATAAAGCTGAGCCACTGGACAACACAGGTTCTGGAAATTCCAGGACTGAGCAAAAGCAAGGGATTACTGCCAGTATTATTGTTATGGTTGCTAATAAGCTTGCTACTAAGTGTGGACTAAGAAAGAAATGGGTAATATGTAAATAAATATCCCTGAGCTCTCTCTGGTCTGTCTCATACAGCACACCTCATTTCTTCTGCCAAGACGTTCCCTGTTTCAGGGAGATAAACAAGATCCCCGAAGGCTGTAAATAGTTCTTCCAGCAACTTCCTCCTTGCCTGCTGCAACCAAGATTCAAGGGGACCTTCTCAAGCAAGTAATTCGGACGGGAACAACTTCTCCACTGTGTTTCCTCAATAACCAACATTCATTCATGCTGCAGAGAAGAGGAATTTAATATTTCTAATTACTTTTTAGGGAGTCGTTTACTACTGGAAATTTTGTAATTGATTTTTCACCCAGCTTCCCCTTGATCGGTATTATTCTCTGAAGACCCTAACCGAGCCTTCCAACTACAGTTCTTTTCCTCATCTTCACATTCCTGCTAAGTGTTTGCTGTTTTTGGTCCTCCCTCAAGGGCAAAGATCACGTCTGCGATTTTTGGATCCTAGCCCTGTGCCAGGCACATTGGTGGAGCTCAGCCAGGGTGCTGGGAACACAGACCAGCAGAAGAAATGATTTCTCCTCCCCATGCAGTCTCTAACTGCAGCTCAGAAATCCCAAGTGGTTCAGGATAAGAAACTGGCCCAAAGCCGATTCGTTTTGCAAAACAGACCTTTTGGGGCAGCACACAAGATCTTCAGAAAGAATTTTCTGGGTTTTACTTCTCACTGAGTGTGTCAGGACAACAAGCAGAGCAGCTGGAGCTACAGACTCAACTCCAGTTCACACGACCCCAAGAAACTCCCCCCCACCCCCGACACATACAAAAATCACATCCTGTTCTGTCCAGAAATACCACCTTGGATTCCGATTTGTGCTCTCCCATTCTGTTCTGTGCATTTTTAAGGAGCTCGGTTTGGCTGGGTTTTTACAACTGGAAGCTGGGGCATGGAGGCCTGCCCCAAGCACAGAGTGGTGTTTTTCAAAGCCAGCAATGGACAACCTAGTCAGAAACACCTGGTGGCTCGTTGAAATGCTGCTTGCCAAGTGTATTCTGGATGCCAAATAGGATTCTCTAGGGCTGGTCCATTTTTAAGTAGCTTCCTCGACGATCCAGATGCACACTAAAATTTGAGATGCCGACTCATTTTTTTCTGCCAAGGACCTTTACTTAACAGCCCTCCCTCGCTTTTCCACCCACCACGCACGTTTTTCCACAGGCTTTCCTAAGCCACTATTTGTACAGTACCGGACATCAATGGGCTCTGTGGGAGCCCAAAGACTACGGACTCTCCAGAGTTTCCAGGGTCTTGCTCTAGAGCCCACTGCTCCCCTCGCACTTGCTGCAGTGGCCTCCAGCCACCCTTCAGGCTCCTCGTGCTGCCTCTCGTTCCAGGACGCCATGCTTTCCAAGCTTCGCTCTCCCATCTGCAACGTGCAGAAGGCTGGGCACAGGACAGACCCTGAGAAATTGCTTGTTGATTGCTCAATACTTGGCAACGTCTTAGGGATTGGAACCACTCACAGGAAGGTCATTTCTTAAATATTCATTGAATTTATTGCATTTATTGAATGCCAACTGGATATTAGTACTGACCACAACAATGGTGATAAAAATGTTAATGGTAAGATCCTTTAAAGATGGCATTTTCCAGTTTACAAAGTCACAGTTTTTGTTGACTGGCCCTGCAACACTGCCAGGACAAACATGGTCATATCCACTTCACAGATGGAAAACCAAAACTCAGAGAGATACAAGTGGTTTTCCTGACGACCTATAGATAGTTGGTTATAGGGTTGGTGCTCAATCCATACCTTCTGACTCCCAGGAGTCAATCAATCTTTCATGGATCCAATAAATAATACTGAGTACCAGCTACATGCCATTCATCACACTGGTGCTGGGGATGGAAAATCCAAAACCAAGGGGTCCCTGCCTACCCTGGCCTCCCAGCCTCATCACTCCAAATGACATGAAGGCCTTGGTCAACAAGGAGAGAAGGCATGTACACAGGAGGGCCACCAAGAATGACAGAACAGGACAGGACATGCTAATGCGGCAAACCTGGGGCAGCCTGGCCTGAGTGGGGATATAACAGCCAGATCCTGTGCCCACGCTGGCACCTAATTGCACCGTGCCAGGACAAGCACAGCTCTTGGGATGAACAGGGGCACTTTCCAAATGGTGGAGCAAAGAGGTCCCAGAGCAAGCCGCACTTCTCAGGGCCTTGCCTCCGTCCAGGGGCCAGTTACTCTAAGCCTCGGCTTCCTTCTCACCTCAGGGTTTTGGCCCTGCCTGACCTTTGGGTTACACTCACCTGCCTTTCAGAGCTGTCGGGATGCCCACACGAATCTGGCTGAGAAACTCCCAGGCCCAGCCTGAGGGTCAGCAATCACTACGATTCCATAGGTCTTCTGCTTTTATTTATTTATTTATTTTGGTATCGTTAATGTACAATTACTTGAACAACATTATGGTTACTAGACTCCCTATTATCAAGTTCCCCCCACCAACCCCATTACAGTCGCTGTCTATCAGCATAGTAAGATGCTATGGAATCACTACTTGTCTTCTCTGTGTTAATACTGCCTTCCCCATATCCCACCCCCTACATTATGCCTGCTAATCGTAATGTCCCTTTTTCCCCCTATCCCTCCCTTCCCACCCATCGTCCCAAGTCCCTTTCCCTTTGGTAACTGTTAGTCCATTCTTGGGTTCTGTGAGTCTGCTGCTGTTTTGTTCCTTCAGTTTTTTTCTTTGTTCTTATACTCCACAGATGAGTGAAATCATTTGATACTTGTCTTTCTCTGCCTGGCTTATTTCACTGAGCATAATACCCTCTAGCTCCATCCATGTTGTTTCAATGTCTGGATTTGTTTTCTTCTTATGGCTGAATAATATTTCATTGTATGTATGTACCACCTCTTCTTTATCCATTCATCTACTGATGGACACTTAGGTTGCTTCCATTTCTTGGCTATTGTAAATAGTGCTGCAATAAACATAGGGCTGTATATGTCTTTTTCAAACTGGGCTCCTGCATTCTTAGGGTAAATTCCTAGGAGTGGAATTCTTGGGTCAAATGGTATTTCTATTTTGAGTTTTTTGAGGAACCTCCATACTGCTTTCCACAATGGTTGAACTAGTTTACATTCCCACCAGCAGCGTAGGAGGGTTCCCCATTCTCCACATCCTTGCCAACATTTGTTGTTGTTTGTGTTTTGGATGTTGGCCATCCTAACTGGTGTGAGGTGATATCTCATTGTGGTTTTAATCTGCATTTCTCTGATGATTAGTGATGTGGAGCATCTTTTCATGTGCCTGTTGGCCATCTGAATTTCTTCTTTGGAGAAGTGTCTGTTCAGCTCCTCTGCCCATTTTTTAATTGGCTTATTTGCTTTTTGTTTGTTGAGGTGTGTGAGCTCTTTATATAATTTGGATGTCAACACCTTATCGAATATGTCATTTCTGAATATATCCTCCCATACTGTAGGATGTCTTTTTGTTCTACTGATGGTGTCCTTTGCTGCACAGAAGCTTTTCAGCTTGATATAGTCCCATTTGTTCATTTTTGCTTTTGTTTCCCTTGCCCAGGGAGATATGTTCATGAAAAAGTTGCTCATGTTTATGTCCAAGAGATTTTTGCCTATATTTTTTTCTAAGAGTTTTATGGTTTCATGATGTACATTCAGGTCTTTGATCCAGTTTGAGTTTACTTTTGTGTATGGGGCTAGACAGTAATCCAGTTTCATCCTCTTACATGTAACTGTCCAGTTTTGCTAACACTAGCTGTTGAAGAGGCTGTCATTTCCCCATTGTATATCCATGGCTCCTTTATCATATATTAATTGACCATATATGCTTGGGTTTATATCTGGGCTCTCTATTCTGCTCCACTAGTCTATGGGTATGTTCTTGTGCCAGTACCAAATTGTCTTGATTACTGTGTCTTTGTAGTAGAGCTTGAAGTCAGGGACCGTAATTCCCCCTGCTTTATTCTTCCTTCTCAGGACTGCTTTGACTATTCGGGGTCTTTTGTTGTTCCACATGAATTTTAGAACTATTTGCTCTAGTTCATTGAAGAATGCTATAGATATTTTGATAGGGATTGCATTGAATCTGTAGATTGCTTTAGGCAGGATGGCCATCTTCTGCTTTTCTTAATTTACCTTCCAGGGGCCTAGAGACTGCCAGTGCCATCTGGGGATGTGGCAAGGAGCATCTCTAGGAAGTCCTGCCACTTTCAAATCTTCCTTTAACTTGGGCTTCAAGCCATGTGACAGCTGACTAGCCATGAGCCCTGGGCATGCCCTAGCCTCACGCCCATTTCTTCACCTGTCAGTGGGAATCACAGGACCCACCCTCCTAGAGTTGTGTGAGGATCTAATGGGTAAATACATATAAACTGCTTGGAACAATGCCTGGTACATCATAAGCACTATGTGCCTGCTACCATTATTTTTGTTTTATTACCACTTTCCATTTTTAAAAAAGTACAAATGACATGCACCAGCAGAGAATTTCTAAAACTGAAACAGAATCTTCCTTACAAATTCATTGTTCTGTCCTTTCCAGACTGGTGTCCTGGACACTCTGGAATTTGGCCCCTTCTAGCCCCTCTGTTCCCCACCTCAGCTCCCTATATCACAGTCATCTTGTGACGGTCATTACCTCGCCTTTGCCCTCTCCTGTGCCTTTGCTCCCTCCCGTCCCCAGTTCTTGTACCTGGAATGCCCTTCCCCTTCCATCCATGTAACTTGAAGCCTACCTCTGTTTCAAGTGAAAGTGATGCGGGAACAGCTCTCCCACCTTCTAGCTCTGTGATTACCCCACACCGCTGAGCGACCTCCTCCCAGCCACAGCCCAAGTGATGGGCTGAGCTGTAATCCCTAAGCAGGGAGGGGGCAGACCAGGGTTGCAGGACAGGACTCCAAGGTGGGTGTTTGGCAGTGAGGACAGTGTAGTCCAAGGGATGGTGCCAAGGGCAGGGGGCTGCAGGCTCCTGTTCCACCCCCTCAGGAAGGCAGGCCTGCAGAGAGTGGCCTGTGCAGGGCAGGGCTCCAGGCTCTGTGGGCAGCGCTAGCAGGACCCTTCAGTCCTATCACTGTGATGTCCTCCCAGCTGCCTGTGTCTGCGTGGGCCTCAGGCCCTGGGGCCAGCCCTCAGGGTCAGGTGGTTGGACAGCAGGGCTGGTGGTTCTGAAGAAGGCTGGCCACCCACAGCTGGAGGGTTTATTCCATATGCTGAAAGGGCAGGGGGACTGTGAGTGGGGTCTTGGTACTCAGAATCCCAGACAGAGGCTGGGCTGAGCAATGAGGAAGAGACAGGCAGGTGTGGACACTGGAGCTGTGGCTTCCCATGTCACAAACCAAGCTCCTGTCCTCCCCTCTACCCCAAACCCCTCCCCAGTACCTCATCTCAGTGGGAAGACCCTTCCTCCCATCCAACCAGCATAGGGAGACACTGCAGGCTGCTGATTAGGAGCAAGGACTCTAGCCAGACTGCCTAGGTTCAAATCTCAGCTCCAACCAATACTTTGTGGTGACATGACATTGGGCAAGTCTGACCCCTCTGAACTTCAGTTTCCTCATCTCTAAAGAGGGGATGACAGTAGCACCTATCTCATAGGGTTGCCATGAGGTCTAAGTGAACCAGAACTTCTGAAGCAGTTGGACCACAGTGCCTGGCTCACAGCACTACATATGTGCTAGTTTATGTAGTTGTTCTATGTAAGTACTGTAGGGGGCTACATGGTGGCCTGGAAGGAGATATGTTCACAATCTAAGTCCTGGAACCTTTGAATGTTAGTTACCTTATGTGGTAAGGGAGAATATTATCTTATATGGCAAGAAATATGATTAAGTTAAGGAATTTAAGAGGAATGCTTATCTTGAAATACTCAAGTGGGCCCCAAATCTCATGAGTGAGGCAGAGGGAGATTGGACACAGAAAGGAAGAAGACAACGGGACTGTGGCGGCAGAGACTGGAGTGATGTGGACACGAGTCAAGGAATGCCAACAGCCCCTGGGAGCTGGGAGAGGCAAGGAAGGACTGACCTCCCCTGGAGCCTTCAGAGAGAGGAGGGCCCTGTTGACACCTTGAGTTCAGACTTCTGGCTTCCAGAACTGTGAAAGGATAGATTTCTATTGTCCTAAGTCTGTAGTCCCAGGAAAATAGTCAACAGTCCCAGGAAAATAATACAGAATGCGTCCTTGACATAACCCTCTCCCTCACCTTCTACTCCTTTCTTTCTCTCAAACCCAGCCCTTCCCCTCCAACTCCTCCGTGGTCAGTGTGGCCCAGCTCGCCCCTCCGAGGCTGCCCCACCTACATCCACTTCCCGCCGGCGGCCACACTGATCTTTCTCATGCCTCTCCCACACCAGTGGGACAAAGATCTCAATGAACATCAAAATCCTGCCCATGGCCTATCAGGCTCTGCACTGCCTGGCTGTTGCCAGCCTCCTCTGCCTAGCTTATCCCCTGCTTGCCTTCATGTCCCTGGCTCCAGCCACAGTCTCTCTATGCACCATGTTCCCTTCAACCACAAGAGCACCATACCTACTGTCACCTCCACCCCTCCCTGACCTATATAATTCCTATTTGAGCTTCCCAGCAATGAAGGTTGCCTTGGATTCCTTTATCACATCTCCAGTTATCCAAGGAATGGATCAATGGATGGATGGATGGATGTACAGATGAATGAATGAATGATGTGCATAGATTTTGGACATCCCAGATACAGTTAATTGGACAAGGCATGTAAACACAAGTCATAGGCTAACTGCTGAACTGTAACCTTGTGGGTCAAGAAACAATGAACTAGCAAGGCAGAGATTTCCTCTCTTGAGATTATGGATTTGGAAATGTTAAGAAAATGAAGAAGTACTCTCAGAGCACACATCGCTTCCTCCCCAAACCTGGTCAGGCTCCACCTTTTCACACACTTACTGTACCATGTACCTTGCCGTCATGTTTGTAGTCACACTCTATCTGTCTCCTATATAGACCCCAAATTTCATGGCAGTCTTGTGCACCACTGCAAACCTGGTGCACCCAAGGTATAAATGAATGAATGAATGAATGGCAGTTGACCAAGGAGCCATGTGAATCCAGCTCACGATGGAGCTCACAGATGCATCTTCAGGAGAATGGGTCAGAATCAAGGAAGTAGAGAACAGACTTGCTCAGTTTCTGGTTGATCTAAGCCCATCTTCTAGGCTCCATCCAGGCCCTTACCTATAAGGAGTGGGGAGAAATGTGTAGAGTGTCCATGGAGGCAGCTGTGAAGGGCCATCAAATCCCAGGAGCTCAGGCTGCAGATCCTGAAGCTGTTCCACCTGAAGAATAGCTCCCCTGGGGCCCAGTCATGACCTCCACACTCTGATAGGTTCTCAAAAGCAGAGCACAGATGTAGTTTGTTATGTTCCAGAGAGAAAAAAACAGACCTCAGAGTAGGGGTGTGGGGATGGAGGGCTGTGGCAGAGAAGCTTTAAGGGGCAAATATTAGCTGAAAAAGAACAACTTTTTAAAAACCAGGGTTACTCAGAGATGGGATGAAAAGGTGGCAGGCCAGGCATTACACGCACCCCGTGGGACAGGCATTGAAGGAATTAAAGCACTGGAAGGTCCCTTCTTACCCTAAGAGTCTGAGCTTTTGTTCTATCAAAATTATGTATATTCTAACATGGCTGTCACAACCTCATCTGTTTCCTGAAGATTGTGACAGGCTGTTTTATGAAGAAAGTAAACACAGGAATCCCAGCCAAGGTGGTATAACAAATTAAATGCACATTTTGAGATCCCCTCCTCTCCACCACATCAAACACATAGCAATGACAGCTGAAATACAAACACAGAAAGTTTAAAGATATAACATTTCTCAAAAATAAGATAAAATTATCAAAGGGAAAAAAAACACAACATAGTAATTGGAGATGAAACTGCAGGCTTGATGATGTCTGGGTGCAAAACAGCTAAATGTACTTGGAAGTAAGAATTCTCCAGAACAACAGAGACTCATAGCATCCCTAGAAAAGGCAGGTACAGAGCCACATTCAATAAATGCAAAGGCAGAACAGAGCCAAGTTCACTATTTGAAGCAAAGCAGGTAGGGAACATGCTGCACTGTTCATGAGGAAAGTTGGAAGAAAGTTCTACCGACTGCTGCTTGGAACTGCAGGCAACACAAAGCGGTATGCTCAGGGTGGCAAGACAAGGAAGCAGAAAATAATGAGATTGGATACAAAAATGGCCATAATTATTCAGCCTTTCTTGCACCCATGACCTTGGTAATATGACATTTAAGTTCTTTCTATCAGAAAGTAGAAACTACTTTCCCACCTCTTGAATCTGGGCTGGCCTTGTGACTTGATTTTGCCAAAGAATACAATGGAAGTGACAGTAACTGGTTCCAGGTATAAGCCTCAAGAGCTACCAGAAAAAGACAGTTTATAATGAATCAATCACCAGGTGAACAGCAGATTTCCCATCATCAAGAGATCCAAAAGAAAAAATTCTGAAGATAAATAACTGTTGCCTAGTACTCTAAAATAGAGACATATTAAGACATCTAAAATTAAGAGAGTTGACCATCCTTGACCCAAACCATATGCACTGAGTACAACTTAAAAAAATGAATCCAGCGAGAGAGATTCAAGATGGTGGCATGAGCGGTGACACGGAGAACTCGTCCCAAAACAACAAATACTACAAAAATATAGTTAATTAATACAACTAACCCTAAAACAGCAACAGGAAAGAAGGCTGAACCAGACTGCATACACACCTCACAAACAGAGCAGACCTCACGAAACAGGGTAATGTACGAAAGTCTTAATCCGGTAGGACCCAAGCCCTTCCCCCACCCCAGCTCACCAGCGGGAAGAAGAGAAATGGAGCAGGGAAGGGGGTGGAAGCCTGGGACTGCTGAACACCCAGCCCTGGAGGTCTGCTTTGTGAGCAGAAGCCTATAGTGTGTGATGCTCTGGAGGCTGGGGAGCTTGGACGGGCGAAGGTCTTGAGAAACTGACATTCCGGCCATTTGTGGAGGGGGGATCCGCACCCGGCCGCTCTGTGTCAGAGGAAAGGCAGGCAGTCTAGGAGGCTTCCTAGCAGTGAGAGGGCTGCTGAAGGGGTAGGGATTGCACAGAGCTTGCTGCACGGGAGAAAGGAGAGCTGGACAAGGTTCTCTGGGCATGCTCTGCCCAGCTGGTTGGGAACTTTGAGGAGCTTCAGGCACTCCAGCCCCCTGGCTGCCTACTCAGCTCCGAGGCCTCCCACTGTGACACACAGCCTGCCAAACCTTCCTACTGGCCTGCAGGCACCTGTTCGCAAACCCGCAGTCACTGCGCAGGCATCAGGCCAGCCAGAGGGAGGCCCCACCTACAACAGCTAGAGACGCAAAGCACAGAGGTATACATGTGTGTGCTTGGCCCACTGGCTCTGACACTGGAGACAGGCACCACAGACGGGAATCAGGAAACAGATCTTTTCTCTCCCCAGGCACCAGCTCTCCTCCCCTATGACCCCCATCCTCACTCTAGGGGCTGAGCAGCTCCAGAGACTGGAGTTTCTGTGCACTAGTGGGCACCACACAGAAATATGAAATGTCAAAAGAACATGGTTCAGACCAAAATCTCACAAACCCCAGAAAAAAGGCCAAATGAAACTGAACTCATCAATCTTCCTGAAAGAAAGTTCAAAATAAAAATTATAAACATGCTATGGAGGTACAGAAAAATATTCAAGAACTCAGGAATGAATTTAAGATGGAGATTCAATCATTAAGAAATTCCATATCTGAAATGCAACACACAATGGAGGGATTTAAAAGCAGATTAGATGTAGTAGAAGAGATGGTAAATGGAATACAAATTAGAGAAGAGGAATACAAAGAAGCTGAGGCACAGAGAGAAAAAAGAATCTCTAGAATGAAAGAATATTGAGAGAATTGTGTGACCACTCTGAACAGAACAATATTCACATTATAGGGGTACCAGAAGAAGAAGAGAGAGAAAAAGGGATAGAAAGTGTCTTTGAGGAGGTAATTGCTGAAAACTTCCCCCATCTTGGGAAGGAGATAGTCTCTTAAGCCATCAAGATGCACAGATCTCCCAACACAAGGGACCCAAGGAAGACACCATCAAGACATATAATAATTAAAATGGCAAAGATCAAGGATAATGACAGGCTTTTAAAAGTAGCTAGAGAGAGAAAAAAGATCACCTACAAAGGAAAACCCATCAGGCTATCATCAGACTTCTCAATAGAAATCTTACAGGCCAGAAGGGAGTGGCATGATATATTTAATGCAATGAAGCAGAAGGGCCTTGAACCAAGAATACTTTACCCCGCAAGGTTATCATTTAAATTTGAAGGAGGGATTAAACAATTTTCAGATAAGCAAAAGCTGAGAGAATTTACCTCCTACAACCCATCTCTACAGTGCATTTTGGAGGGACTCCTACAGATGGAAGTATTCCTAAGGCTAAATAGATGTCATCCAAGGGCTATACAAAGAGTATAGAATATGATTCATAACATACAAAGAATGGAGGAGGAAGAAAAAGGAGGAAAAACAAAGAATCTTTAGTTTGTGTTTGTAATAGCATACGAAGTGAGTTAAATTAGACTGTTAGATAGTAATGGAATTACCCTTGAAATTTGGTAACCACGAATCTAAAGCCTGCAATGGAAGTAAGCACATACCTATCGATAATCACCCTAAATGTAAATGGTCTGAATGCACCAATCAAAAGACATAGAGTTACTGAATGGATAAAGAAACAAGACCCGTCTACATGCTGCCTACAAGAGACTCACTTCAAACCCAAAGACATACACAGATTGAAAGTAAAGGGATGGGAAAAGATATATCATGCAACTAATAGTGAGAAAAAAGCAGGAGTTGCAGTACTTGTATCAGACAAAATAGACTTCAAAACAAAGAAAGTCAAAAGAGACAAAGGAAGGACATTACATAATGATAAAGAGTCAATCCAACAAGAGGATATAACTATTATAAATATCTATGCACCCAACACATGATCACCTACAAATACTAACAGAATTAAAGGGGGAAATAAAATGCAATGCATTCATTTTAGGAGACTTCAACACACCACTTACTCCAAAGGACAGATCAACCAGACAGAAAATAAATAAAGAGACAGAGGCACTAAACAACATGTTAGAACAGATGGACCTAACGGACATTTACAGAACACTCCATCCAAAAGCAACAGGATACACATTCTTCTCAGGTGCACATGGAACATTTTCAAGAATAGATCATATACTAGGCCACAGAAAGAACCTCAGTAAATTAAAAAAAATTGAAATTGTACCAACCAGCTTCTCAGATTACAAAGGTATGAAACTAGAAATAAATTACACAAAGAAAACGAAAAAGCCCACAAACACATGGAGGCTTAACAACATGCTCCTAAATAATCAATGGATCAGTGACCAAATAAAAACAGAGATCAAGCAATATATGGAGACAAATGACAACAATAATTCAACACTGCAAAATCTGTGGGACGCAGCGAAGGTCGTGCTAAGAGGTAAATATATTGTAATACAGGCCTACTTCAGGAAAAAAGGAGAATCCCAAATGAAGAGTCTAAACTCACAATTAATGAAACTAGAAAAGGAAGAACAAATGAGGCCCAAAGTCAGTAGAAGGAGGGACATAATAAAGATTAAAGCAGAAATAAATAAAATTGAGACGAATAAAACAATAGAAAGAATCAATGAAAGTGGGAGCTGGTTCTTCAAGAAAATAAACAAATAGATAAACCCTTAGCCAGACATATCAAGAGAAAAAGAGAGTCTACACCCATAAACAGAATCAGAAATGAGAAAGGAAAAATCACTATGGACACCACAGAAATACAAAGAATTATGAGAGAATATTATGAAAAATTATATGGTAACAAACTAGATAACCTAGAAGAAATGGACAACTTTCTGGAAAAATACAACCTTCCAAGGCTGGCCCAGGAAGAAACAGAAAATCTGCATAGACCAATTACCAGCAAAGAAATTAAATTGGTAATCAAAAAACTACCTAAGAACAAAACTCCTGAATCAGATGGTTTCACTGCTGAATTTTATCAAACATTTAGTGAAAACCTAATACCCATTCTCCTTAAAGTTTTCCAAAAGTAGAAGAGGAGGGAATACTCCCAAACTCATTCTATGGACCAACATCACTCTAATACCAAAACCAGGCAAAGACACCACAAAAAAAAGAAAATTACAGACCAATATCCCTGATGAACATAGATGCAAAAATACTCAACAAAATATTAGCAAACCAAATTCAAAAATACATCAAAAAGATATCCATCACGGTCAAGTGGGATTCATCCCAGGGATGCAAGGATGGTACAACATTCGAAAATCCATCAACATCATCCACTACATCAACAAAAAAAAGGACAAAAACCACATGATCATCTCCATAGATGCTGAAAAAGCATTTGACAAAAGTCAACATCCATTCATGATTAAAACTCTCAACAAAATGGGTATAGAGGGCAAGTACCTCAACATAATAAAGGCCATATATGACAAACCCACAGCCAACATTATACTTGACAGCGAGAAGCTGAAAGCTTTTCCTTTAAGATCGGGAACAAGACAAGGATGTCCACTCTCCCCACTTTTATTCAACATAGTTCTGGAGGTCCTAGCCACGGCAATCAGACAACAAAAGAAATAAAAGGCATCCAGATTGTTAAGGAAGAAGTCAAACTGTCCCTGTTTGCAGATGACATGACAGTGTACATAAAAACCGCTAAAGAATCCACTCCAAAACTACTAGATCTAATATCTGAATTCATCAAAGTTGTGGGATACAAAATTAATACACAGAAATCTGTTGCATTCATATGCACTAACGGTGAACTAGAAGAGAGAGCAATCAGGAAAACAGTTTCATTTACAATCGCATCAAAAAGAATAAAATACCTAGAAATAAACTTAACAAAGGAAGTGAAAGACCTATACCCTGAAAACTACAAGACATTCTTAAGAGAAATTAAAGAGGACACTAATAAGTGGAAATTCATCCCATGCTTTTGGCTAGGAAGAATTAATATTGTCAAAATGGCCATTCTGCCTAAAGCAATCTACAGATTCAATGCAATCCCTATCAAAATATCAACAGCATTCTTCAATGAACAAGAGCAAATAGTTCTAAAATTCATATGGAATGACAAAAGACCCTGAATAGCCAAAGCTGTCCTGAGAAGGAAGAAGAAAGCAGAGGGAATTACGCTCCCTGACTTCAAGCTCTACTACAAAGACACAGTAATCAAGACAATTTGGTACTGGCACAAGAACAGACCCATAGACCAGTGGAACAGAATAGAGAGCCCAGATATAAACCCAAGCTTATATGGTCAATTAGTATACGATAAAAAAGCCATGGATATACAATGGGGAAATGACAGCCTCTTCAACAGCTGGTGTTGGCAAAACTGGACAGCTACATGTAAGAGAATGAAACTGGATTACTGTCTAACCTCATACACAAAAGTAAACTCAAAATGGATCAAAGACCTGAATGTAAGTCATGAAACCATAAAACTCTTAGAAAAAAACATAGGCAAAAATCTCTTGGACATAAAAATGAGCAACTTCTTCATGAACATATCTCCCCAGGCAAGGGAAACAAAGGCAAAAATGAACAAGTGGGACTATATCAAACTAAAAAGCTTCTGTGCAGCAAAGGACACCATCAGTAGAACAAAAAGACATCCGAAAGTATGGGAGAATATACTCATAAATGACATCTCCGATAAGGGGTTGACATCCAAAATATATAAAGAGCTCATGCACCTCAACAAACAAAAAGCAAATAATCCAATTAAAAATGGGCAGAGGAGCTGAACAGACACTTCTCCAAAGAAATTCAGATGGCCAACAGGCACATGAAAAGATGCTCCACATCGCTAATCATCAGAGAAATGCAAATTAAAACCACAATGAGATATCACCTCACACCAGTGAGGATGGCCAACATCCAAAAGACAAACAACAACATATGTTGGTGAGGATGTGGAGAAAGGGGAACCCTCCTACACTGCTGGTGGGAATGTAAACTAGTTCAACCATTGTGGAAAGCAGTATGGAGGTTCCTCAAAAAACTCAAAATAGAAATACCATTTGACCCAGGAATTCCACTCCTAGGAATTTACCTTAAGAATGCAGCAGCACAGTTTCAAAAAGACATATGCACCCCTATGTTTATCGCAGCACTATGTACAATAGCCAAGAAATGGAAGCAACCTAAGTGTCCATCAGTAGATGAATGGATAAAGAAGAGGTGGTACATATACACAATGGAATATTATACAGCCATAAGAAGAAAACAAATCCTACCATTTGCAACAAAATGGATGGAGCTAGAGGGTATTATGCTCAGTGAAATAAACCAGGCAGAGAAAGACAAGTATCAAATGATTTCACTCATCTGTGGAGTATAAGAACAAAGGAAAAACTGAAAGGACAAAACAGCAGCAGACTAACAGAACCCAAGAATGTACTAACAGTTACCAAAGGGAAAGGGACTGGGAAGGATGGGTGGGAAGGGAGGGATAAGGGGGAAAAGGGGCCTTACGATTATCACACATAATGCAGCAGCAGGGGACACAGGAAGGACAGTATTTATAGAGAAGATAAGTAATGATTCTATAGCGTGTTACTGCGCTGATGGACAGTGACTGTAGTGGGGTATGTGTGGGGGACTTGATAATAGGGGGTCTAGTAACCATAATGTTGTTCAAGTGATTGTATATTAATGATACCAAAAAAAAAAAAAAAAAAAGAACCCAGCAAGAGGAGAGCTGAGCCGAGAAGGAAGGGGATGCAAAGACATTGGTAAAATTAGTTGGCAAATACGATTATTAACTAAAAAACAAACCTAATAACTAAAAAATGTTTTTAATTAATGGGATCAAAATTCTAGGAAATAATAAGTAAGAGCAGGTATTTAGTTGATTGCTAGACATTGTTATAATTCTTATCAGATTCAGTGGAGGAGAAAGATACTGAGTAGCTTTAGATTTTAGGAGGAAAAGAAACATAATTTAGAATGTATGCTAAAATGTTAAGGATATACCCACGTCAGCAGAGTAAAAAAAAAAGGGGGTGGCAGAAGGACACCCAAAATAAGATGGTAGAAATATGTCAGCAATCACAATAAATATAAACCAATTAAAACCACCTATTATAAGACAAAGAAAAATGAATATAACGAAAACAGGATGCAGAATGTTATATACAGTATCATGTTTATATAAAGCTTAAAAAATACTATATATTGTTTATGGACACATACATCTGTAGTGAAATGTAAAAATAGAGATGGAAAAAATAAAAGAGACTTCCAGACAGTTGTTACTTCTGTGGAAGGAAGAAAGGAGGGAAGTAGGGATGGAAAAGGGGCAAGAGGTGTCGCTGGCTGCACTGGCAAAGCTTTAGTTCTTTAAAAATGAGATCTAGAGGGAAAATATTCACATTTTTCAAATCTGAGTTTTAGGTATAGGCTATAATGTAACTACATTGTTTTTCCTTTCTGTATGTTTGAAATATTTTGTGATATGTTTTAATGTTGGAAGGAAGGAAGAAAGAAGAATGGAAGAAAAGAAGGGAGAGAGAGGGAGGGAAGAAGGGAGGGAGGATTAACCATGGCTTTTGTTTCTGTTTTCTGTTGCTTTGACATCTGGGGCCTTGCTGATCACAGAGGGACTGCCTGTCCCAGGGTTGGCCGATTCCTAGAAAACACTGCAGAACTAGCCTGTGACCCTTTTATATACAAAGCGACCCAGAGTCCATACTCCCAACCACTTCATTTTTGGGGCTTTCATTCTCTCTAGCCACCTGTCCTAATCCACCGGGGCCAGGTACCAGACAACGAATGACAGCCCTAAGCCCCAGAGCCCACTGACGTTACTCAAACTAGCCAAACCTAAGGTGCTTACCCTACCTCACCTGATCCTTCCATGGAAACTGCAGTAAAGGCTCTTGTCCACGTTTTCCCCTCACTCCCTCTGCCTCCTGGCCGACCCCAGGGGTCCTGGCTGGCAAGGCATGCTTCCTGTTTCTAGGGGACTGCGAGAAGAAACCCATTCCTTCATGAGTCATTTTCACGTCTGCATGCCTTATTATACCTGATTAAAACAAATCCAGAGAACTCTAGAAACAGGAAGAAGAAGGAAGGAGGGAGAAAGGAAAGGAGGGAGGGGGAGGAAGGGAGGAGGGGGGAAAGGAGGATCAGCCCTACAGAACTTGACCAGGAATTGCAACCTCAGGCTCAATTCATCCAGGGGCTGGCTCTTTTCAACACAGACCTCAGGGACTTTCATTGCCCAGATAGAGACTCTGGGGTAAATAAACCTCTCTGCCTTCGCATATGTTGTTCTCCTAGCCCAGAACAGCCTTTCTGCCCTGCAGCCTTTTCTGTCAAAATCCTTCTTCTCCTTCTAAGCTCAACTGGCGCACCTGTTCCTGATCCCGCCACAGAACGAGCTGCTCCCCTGGGGTCTGCGTCTCAGTTCAGCCTGAGGACGGCTGATCCACCCCAGCCCCTCACTTGCTGGCTCCTGAGGCAGGGATGCTGTCCCATTCACTGCAGCACCCCCAGCCCCAGCAGGGGCCCACCCCAGACACCAGACCGCACCATTCACGTCCATGCAGATGGACCGGGGGACAGCTGCAGCCCTCAGGGGGGGCTCTCTCTCCTGTGAGAATTACTGAAGAAATGAGGAAGACTACACGCCCATCGTGCAACATCAGGCAATGTCCCCAGAGGAGCCACAAGGCAGCACTGACTTTCATGGGAGTGAATTTCTACATAATTTGAGTGTGTATCTTTAAATGACCAAATTTTCAATAATATTTTAATGGACTCATTTTTAAAATGCAATACACATTTAGACATATGTGCAGGTTTTAAACATGTTCTTATTGTTTACAATTCTTTCTCGTCCCCTGAGAAAGTTTTTTTTAAACTGCTAAGGTAACACATGCTTATAGAAAATTCCAACAATACAGTAACGTGTCAAATAGAAAATGGAGGGTCTTTCCCACTTGCCTTCCCTCCAATCTCACCCTCCAGGAATAATCACTGTCAACACCCTGCTCTCCTACACAGCCCGGATCCTTTCTTCCAGACCACTCTGTGTGCTAGGCACTTTCACAAGAGTCTAGTTTAACCCTCTAAGTGTTTCTGTGAGAGAGGCATGATGATCGCTCCCAGAAAAAGAGCCGCGGTCACGAATGTGATTCCAGAGACTGGCTGCCTGGCTCTCCGTCCTGGTTCTGCCATTTATGAGCTCTGTGGACTCGGGCAGTGTGACATCTGTTCTGTGCTTCAGGTTCTTACTGCTAATTAACAGTGCATACTTCATAGTAAGTTAGATAAACTGACACAGGTAAAGGGCTAAGAACAGTGCCTGACACACAGAAACCCCATAAATTACTATTTCCAACTTACAGATAAGGAAACCAAGGCCCAGACAGGTTAAGGGCAAATGCAAAAGATTTTATGAAATCAGGAGGGGGCCTGCCAGGAGTGCAGGAAGTCCCTGGAAGGCACAGGGTGCAGGGTGTTACTCTGCTCTACGACTTAATTTCCCAAATGCCTATTTAGTCCTTAGGTCCCTGCCTGACATTTTTTCCACTTCACCCTCTGAGTCAGGTGGTGAGCTGTCACTTCCTGCTGCTAGCTCCCTGCCACCACCAGCCCACCATCCACTCCCAGATGGTTGACTTGCTGTAGACTGGAAACCAAATATTAATGCCACTGGTGAGAACAGTGTGGCAAACAAGTATGACTGGGAATGGAGTGAAGCCCTAAGCAGAGCTCCCATTCATAAACTTCGTAAGTCTTAATAAAAGTTGTCTTTTCCAGGTGTTCAGAGACCTGTAGATTCCAGGCTGGGTTCTGGATAGGTGAGGTGCCAGGTCCTGCCCTCTGGGTAGGGGAGGTATTGATGTATGAACATACTTCCCATATTTTTAAACAAAAGTTTCTGTTGTTGGCATTTTTAAATTTCCTGATCTCAAAATGCAGAGACGTACATCAGAGTCCTTCTAACAGGATATTTCACTCCAAATATCTGCGTTTCAGACTTCCCCAGGTACTGTATGTCACATCAATTCCAGCCACTCTCCATTCACATTCTGAAAGCGTAAAGGAGACCTAGACTTATCAAGTGGGGCCAAGTGCATTTAAACAACTTCCCAACTCACCACAATAAATCCTTTTTATGACGTACAATTGTAAGTTCTCAAACGTGTGTGTCTGCATATTAAACTATGTTGCAAAGGAGAGATTCTCAAGATGGCGGCGTGAGTAGGGTGGTGGAAATCTCCTCCCAAAACCATATATATTTTGAAAATACAGTGACTGCAACTATTCCTAAAAGGGTGACCAGAAGATACAGTACATGAGCCAGGCTACATCTGTGAGAGCCCAACATCTCATGGAAAAGGGTAGGATACAAAGCCGTGACCCGGTGGGACCCGAGCACTCCCTCAACCCCAGCTCACCAGTGGGAGGAGGAAAGGAATCAGAGTGGGGAGGGAGTGGAAACACAGGACTGCTAAATAACCAGCCCTGGTTGCCTGCCCTGGGAGCACAGACACACACTGCATGGTGCACTGGATATTGGAGGAGCAGAAAAGCAAGGTCCAAGATTGAGACTGAGAACCGGTTTCCACAGCTGGCTGCCCTGGGACAAAATAAAAGTGGGTACTTTAAAAGTCTTAAAGGGACAAAAGTTAAATAGGTAGACTCAGCCAGGCAGGCTGGGATCTTTAAGGAAATTCAGGCACCCTAATCCCCTGGGTGGCAATGCAGCTCCAAAGCCCCTCATGGCGATAAGCAGCCTGCCATTCCTTCCCCCATGCTGGCACTGCAAGCAAACCAGCTGACCCGCCATGGCTGTGGAACAGCCAGGGAGCAACCCCACCTACAGCAACCACACAGCTTAGCACAGAGGTTTCTCCCTGTGCACGACTAACTGGCCTAGAACCAGAGGTTGCTCCCTGCACACAGTTGACCAGCACAGACAGCAGAGACTGGCACAGAGTACGGGAGGCACAAAGGGACTTTGTTCTCATGGCAGAACACGCACCGCTCACCTGTGACCCCGCCAGTGCCCTAGGCCATCCAGAGGGCCGCCCCACCGATGGCAGCTCAGGGGATTAACCCAGAGGCTGCTCCCTGCAGGTGGTTGACCAGCACAGACAGCAGAGGCGGGCAGAGACTGGGAGGCACAAAGGGGCTTTGATCTTGTGGCAGAACATGCACTGCTGGCCTGTGAACCCCGCCATTGCCCTAGGCCATCTCGAAGGCCACCCTGCCCATGGCAGCTAAGGGGGATAACCCAGAGGCTGCTCCCTGTGTGCAGTTAACTGGCACAGACAGCGGAGACAGGCAAGGCGACCAGTAAGCAGGAAGGGACTTTGTTCTCCCAGCTGACACACGCGCCACTTGCCAGCAACCACTCCCATTGCTATGAAAAGGCAGAAGAACCTTTTTAAGTCCAAAATCCCTCAAACACCAGAGAGAGGGCTTGGTAAGACTGAAATCACCAAACTTCTGGAAAAAGATTTCAAAATAAAAGTTGTATGCATGCTGATGGAGCTATAGAGACATATTCAAGAGCTAAGGGATGAATTCAGGAGGGAGATAACAGAAATGAAGCAAACAATGGAAGGATTTAAGAGCAGGCTGGATGAGGTGGAAGAGACTGTTAATAGAACAGAAATCAGAGAACAGGAGTACAGAGAAGCTGAGGCAGAGAGAGATAAAAGGATCTCCAGGAATGAAAGAATATTAAGAGAACTATGTGACCAATCCAAACGGAACAATATTCGCATTATAGGGGTACCAGAAGAAGAAGAGAGAGAAAAAGGGATAGAAACTATCCTTGAAGAAATAATTGCTGAAAAATTCCCCAAGTTGGGGAAGGAAATAGTCTCTCAGACCATGGAAGTCCACAGATCTCCCAACACAAGGGACCCAAGGAGGACAACACCAAGACACATAATAATTAAAATGGCAAAGATCAAAGACAAGGACAGAATATTAAAAGCAGCCAGAAAGAGAAAAAAGATCACCTACAAAGGGAAATCCAACAGGCTCTCATCAGACTTCTCAGCAGAAACCTTACAGGCCAGAGGGAATGGCATGATATACACAATGCAATGAAACAGAAGGGCCTTGATCCAAGAATACTGTGTCCAGCAAGATTATCATTTAAATTTGAAGGAGAGATTAAACAATTCCCAGAGAAGCAAAAGTTGAGGGAATTTACTTTCCACAAACCATCTCTACAATGTATTTTAAAGGGACTGCTCTAGATGGAAGTATGCCTAAGGCTAAATAGCTGTCACCACAGAAAATAAAACCACAGCAAAGAAAGTAGACCAACCAAATACTAACTAAAGGCAAAAAAAGATCAGCTACCCACAAAATCAATCAAGGTAAACACAAAGAGGATAGAATAAAATACCTAACATACAAAGAGTGCAGAAGGAAGAAAAAGAAGGTAGAGAAATAAAGAACCATCAAACTGTGTTCATAATAGCATAATAAGTGAGTTAAGTTAGACTGTTGGATAGTAAAGAAGCTGCCCTTGAACCTTTGGTAACCACGAATCCAAAGCCTACAATGTCAATAAGTATATATATATCGATAATCACCCTAAATGTAAAACTGAATGCAACAATCAAAGACAAAGACTAATAAAATGGATAAAAAAGCAAGACCCATCCATACACTGCCTACAAGACACTCACTTCAAACCCAAAGACATACACAGACTAAAAGTGAAGGGATGGAAAAAGATATTTTATGCAAACAATAGGGAGAAAAAAGCAGGTGTTGCAGTACTTGTATCAGACAAAAAAGACTTCAAAACAAAGAAAGTAACAAGAGACAAGGACATTACATAATGATAAAGGGGTCCAACAGAGGATATAACCATTATAAGTATCTATGCACTGAACACAGGAGCACCTACATATGTGAAACAAATACTAACAGAACTAAAGGAGGAAATAGAATGCAATGCATTAATTTTAGGAGACTTCAACACATCACTCATTCCAAAGGACATATCAACCCAGACAGAAAATAAGTAAGGACACAGAGGCATTGAACAACACATTAGAACAGATGGACCTAACAGACATCTACAGAACTCTACACCCAAAAGCAGTAGAATACACATTCTTCTCAAGTGCACATGGAACATATTCCAGAATAGACCACATGCTAGGCCACAAAAAGAGCCTCAGTAAATTCAAAAAGACTGAAATTGTACCAACCAACTTCTAAGATAACAAAGGTATAAAACTAGAAATAAATTGTACAAAGAAGACAAAAAGGCTCGCAAACACACAGAGGCTTAACAACATGCTCCTAAATAACCAATGGATCAATGACCAAATTAAAACAGAAATCAGGCAATATATGGAGACAAATGAAAACAACAGCACAACGCCCCAGCTTCTGCGGGACACAGCGAAGGCAGTTCTAAGACGAAAGTATATGGCAATCCAGACCTATTTAAAGAAGGAAGAACAATCCCAAATGAATAGCCTAAATTCACAATTATTGAAACTGGGAAAAGAAGAACAAATGAGTCCCAAAGTCAGCAGAAGGAGGGACATAATAAAGATCAGAGAAGAAATAAATAAAATTGAGAAGACTAAAGCAATAGAAAAAATTAATGAAACCAAGAGCTGGTTCTTTGAGAAAATAAACCAAATAGATAAACCCCTAGCCAGACTTATTAAGAAAAAAAGAGAATCTACACACATAAAAAGAATCAGAAATGAAAAAAGAAAAATCATGACAGATCCCCAGAAATACAAAGAATTATTAGAGAATATTATGAAAATCTATATGCTAACAAACTGGATAACCTAGAAGAAATGGACAACTTTCCAGAACAATACAATCATCCAAGATTGACCAAACAAGAAACAGAAAAACTAAACAGACCAATCACCAGCAATTAAATTGAATCAGTAATCAAAAAACTACCCAAGAACAAAACCCCGGACTAGATGGATTCACCGCTGAATTTTATCAGACATTTAGAGACGACATAATACCCACTCTCCTCAAAGTTTTCCAAAAAATAGAAGAGGAGGGACTACTTCCAAACTCATTCTATGAAGCCAGCATCACTCTAATACGAAAACTAGGTAAAGACACCACAAAAAAAGAAAACTACAGACCAATATCCCTGATGAACATAGATGTAAAAATACTCAACAAAATATTAGCAAAACGAATTCAAAAATACATTAAGAGGATCATACACCATGATCAAGTGGGATTCATCCCAGGGATGCAAGGATGGTAAAACATTCAAAAATCTATTAACATCATCCACCACATCAACAAAAAGGACAAAAACCACATGATCCACGATCATTTCCATAGATGCTGAAAAAGCACTCGACAAAATTCAACATGCATTCATGATAAAAACTCTCAACAAAATGGGTATAGAGGGCAAGTACTTCAACATAATAAAGGCCATATATGACAAACACACAGCCAACATCATACTTAACAGTGAGAAGCTGAAAGCTTTTCCTCTAAGATTGGGAACAAGACAAGGATGCCCACTCTCCCTGCTTTTATTCAACATAGTACTGGAGGTCCTTGCCATGGCAATCAGACAACACAAAGAAATAAAAGGCATCCAGATTGGTAAGGAAGAAGTCAACCTGTCACTATTTGCAGACGACATGATATTGTACATAAAAAACCCTAAAGACTCCACTCCAAAACTACTAGAACTAATATCTGAATTCAGCAAAGTTGCAGGATACAAAATTAATACACAGAAATCTGTTGCATTCCTATGTACTAATGATGAACTAGCAGAAAGAGAAATCAGGAAAACAATTCAATTTACAATTGCATCAAAAAGAATAAAATACCTAGGAATAAACCTAACCAAGGAAGTGAAAGACCTATACCCTGAAAACTACAAGACACTCCTAAGAGAAATTAAAGAGGACACTAATATATGAAAATTCATCCCAGGCTCTTGGATAGGAAGAATTAATATTGTCAAAATGGCCATCCTGCCTAAAGCAATATACAGATTCAAAGCAATCCCTACCGAAATACCAACAGCATTCTTCAATGAACTGGAACAAATAGTTCTAAAATTCATATGGAACCACAAAAGACCTCAAATAGCCAAAGCTATCCTGAGAAGGAAGAATAAAACAGGGGGAATTACGCTCCCAGACTTCAAGCTCTACTACAAAGCCACAGTAATCAAGACAATTTGGTACTGGCACAAGAACAGACCCATAGACCAGTGGAACAGAATAGAGAGCCCAGATATAAACCCAAGCATATATGGTCAATTAGTATGCGATAAAGGAGCCATGGATATACAATGGGGAAATGACAGCCTCTTCGACAGCTGGTGTTGGCAAAACTGGACAGCTACATGTAAGAGAACGAAACTGGATTACTGTCTAACTCCATACACAAAAGTAAACTTGAAATGGATCAAAGACCTGAATGTAAGTTATGAAACTATAAAATTCTTAGAAGAAAACATAGGCAAAAGTCTCTTGAATATAAACATGAACAACTTCTTCATGAACATATCTCCATGGGCAAGGGAAACAAAAGCAAAAATGAACAAATGGGACTATATCAAACTAAAAACTTCTGTACAGCAAAGGACACCATCAGTAGAACAAAAAGACATCCAGAGAATATATTCATAAATGACATCTCCGATAAGGGGTTGACATCCAAAATATATAAAGAGCTCACGCACCTCAACAAACAAATAGCAAATAAGCCAATTAAAAAATGGGCAGAGGATCTGAACAGACACTTCTCCAATGAAGAAATTCAGATGGCCAACAGGCACATGAAAAGATGCTCCACATCGCTAATCATCAGAGAAATGCAAATTAAAACCACATTGAGATATCACCTCACACCAGTTAGGATGGCCAACATCCAAAACACAAACAACAACAAATGTTGGCGAGGATGTGGAGAAAGGGGAACCCTCCCACCCTGCTGGTGGGAATGCAAATTAGTTCAACCATTGTGGAAAGCAGTATGGAGGTTCCTCAAAAAACTCATAATAGAAATACTATTTGAGCCAGGAATTCCACTCCTAGGAATTTACCCTAAGAATGCAGGAGCTCAGTTTGAAAAAGACATATGCACCCCTATGTTTATTGCAGCACTATTTACAATAGCCAAGAAATGGAAGCATCTAAGTGTCCATCAGTAGATGAATGGATAAAGAAGAAGTGGTACATATACACAATGGAATATTATTCAGCCATAAGAAGAAAACAAATCCAGACATTTGCAACAGCATGGATGGAGCTAGAGGGTATTATGCTCAGTGAAATAAGCCAGGCGGAAAAAGACAAGTATCAAATGATTTCACTCATCTGTGGAGTATAAGAACAAAGGAAAAAACTGATGGAGCAAAACAGCAGCAGACTCACAGAACCCAAGAATGGACTAACAGTTACCAAAGGGAAAGGGACTGGGGAGTATGGGTGGGAAGGGAGGGATAAGGGGGAAAATGGGGCATTATGATTAGCAGATGTAATGTAGGGGGGTGGGTACGGGGAAGGCAGTATAGCACAGAGAAGAGAAGTAGTGATTCTATAGCATCCTACTAAACTGATGGACAGTGACTGTAATGGGGTTGGTGTGGGGGACCTGATAATGGGGGGAATCTAGTAACCACAATGTTGCTCATGTAAGTGTATATTAATGATACCAAAATAAAATAATAAACTATGCTGCAAAGCAAGCACATATGGGGCCACAGCTGGAGGCTGGGCCCTGGAGGGTACCCAGGTGAGTGAGGCCCAGGCCATGCCTACAAGGGGTGAGGGTTCAGAAGGTGAGGTGAAGTAGGGCAGAGAAATAAAAGAGTCCAAAGAGGGTTAAGGATGTCTAGAGGAGGGGGTACAAATGCAGTCTGGGGAAAGCTGGCGACACAGCTTGCTTTGTGGCCCCGAGGACCTCTGAGATCTTTGATTTCATAGTTGCATGCTTGTGCTTGTTGAACTCATAATGGAAGCATATGCATTAGACACATTTGTGTGGCCTATGCAAAAATACCAACACTAGCAGGATTGACAAGGGAGATGGGATTTTCTGGTTTATCTGCACAATCAGATAACTTGTGCTCCTACATGGGTTTCTTTGGCCTCCATTCTGTGATTATATCACCTCCAAATCCTTCCCTCTCCTCAGGTGAATATGGGAGACCCAGATCATTTGTTATCCAAATCCTGACCCCACCAAATTTCAGTAGACTGAGCACTGAAGTCACAGCAGGGATAGGCTCAGCACAGGAGTAACATCATTCCTGGGGCCGCCCTTGAGTGCACTGCTAGGTGAGAGGTTGGTTAGGAGTCCCGGCTGAGGGACCAGCCTTGGCAAGGGCAGGAAGTCATTAAAGGGCCAAACACACTTGGCAGACTCTGAGCTGACAGGCTGTGTGCAGGGATGGGAGAGGGGTGAGGAGGACGGGCACTGCGACCATCTCCCGGAAGCCTCGATCTCCATGCGGGACCTGGACTTGCGGCCAGAGAGACTGTGTGCACTTTGATGCCACTACCTGCAGGCCATAGGCCCTTGAGCAAGGCCCTTCACCAATCTAAGCCTTGACTCCTCATCTATAAAATAGGGTGATATCTATCCTGTCAGGTTGTCTATGAAGACTGAAAGGGAAAAGGTACAGTAAAAGCTTAGCCCAGTGCCTGATACACTGACAGTAGGCCCCAAAGTAGTGTTATTCCTCTTCTTGCCCCCATTAAGAAATGTGCCTTTCGCCCACATCAGAAGCCCGTGTGCCCGTGGCAGTCAGGCCTGGGGGTGAATGGATGCTGCGACCCCAGTTCTCTGGTCCCAGATCTCACAAAGGGCATCTACCTTTATTCTGCAAGATCCCTCGAAACAGCTTAGTAATAGGGGCCCTCAGAAGGGGAGCCAGACTTGGTATAATTACTAGTCTTGTGCCCTCTTTGTAATCTTGACTTTATGGGGATTGTTTGATCACAATAGTTGGGGCTTTGTGTGCGGTAGTTAATTAGGCAGATGAAAGCATGTTAGGAAGAAACAATAGCATCACTAATTTAATGGCCTGTTTTGCATCTTATCCTAAAACTAAGACAAAAGATGCTTCTATTCAAAGGAAAAGAATCTCTCTCTTTTCTTCTGTCTCTCTCTCTCTGTCCCTCCCTCTCTCCCACCCTTCCTCTCCCTTTTTTCCCCCCAGTTTTTCTGCAGTTAACATGGGCCCTGCTTGGACACCATGTTCTGGGGAATCAGCCCCTGCTGACACTCCCTGCTCTTTTGCACGCACCCCCGATTGACAGTATTCAGAAGAGGAGGGAATGGAGGAGGCAGTGCTGGGCAGTACTGAGTGCCCAACTTCCCCACCCAGCTCTGGCCCCAACTCCATGACCTCAGGCCAGTCACTCTCCTTAGCAAGTCAGTTTCCTCCTCTATAAAGTGAAAGCTTAATTTAAGCCTACCCTGGCTCTTCTTTTTGAAAATAAAATATTTATTAGAATTTGCACTCATGGGACCAAGATTTGGGGCGGCTTTATAAAATTAAACACAGTTTAGGATGGGATAATTAAACATAATAAAAACAATGTTCAGCTAAGAAGAGTCCAGAAAGAGATATTAGCAGGTAACAGGATGATCTCAAAGGTCTTGTCTAGCTCTAAAATTCCATTATTTTAATTCTGGGCTGTAAAATGCCAACATTTACCCAAGTCAATAAACATCAAGAGACTGATATTTCATCGGAATCCAAGTCTGATTTTTCAATATTGATTTTCGTGAAGTCAATTTTGGTTTAAAGTGCCTTTTTAAATTGGTGCTCCTGTGGTGTCAAATGTCAACATTTATTTTTCCAGAACTCTCTTTCCTGTGGGGACTCTGGCCAGCAAATGAAGCTTTTGATACTTGGAGTTCCTGTTTTTCTTGCTTCTGACTGAGGCCCTGATTAACAGTATAGAATGTTTTTTACTCAGCCTTTAAGGTTTTTGCTGGGATATGAAAAGTAATTTCTACTGTATGCATGCCCATGATAAAAAAGCCAAGAGA
Organism: Phataginus tricuspis; assembly: GCA_029783875.1. Lineage (NCBI taxonomy): Eukaryota > Metazoa > Chordata > Mammalia > Pholidota > Manidae > Phataginus > Phataginus tricuspis. Next base: position 33,054,651 of record JAQQAC010002172.1, on the reverse strand, counting down.
GGAAAAGTCAAAGGGTGGGAGAAGGACAAGGGCCTTTGTGCTGTAGCTGAAAGCTTCAAAAACTCCACACAGGCCACAGCTCACCATTCACCTGCTGTGTGGCCTTGTGCAAGCCACTTAACCTCTCTGAGCTTTGTTCGGTTATTTGCAAAATGGGAATAACAACACCTACTCTCTAGAGAGGCTGTAAGAAGCAAATGAGATGATAGCTCATGCTGGTGCCTGGCCTGAAGCCCAGCCCACAAAAGGTGCTCAGCAAATGGTGATCCTCACCCATTTTTTTAAATTATTTTTCCTCCACTGTTACATTTTATTTAAAAATTTTCAAATCTACAGAAAAGTTAAAATAGTACAATTAACAATTGATTCACCAATCGTTGATATCTCCCCACAATTGCTTCTTTCTTTCTTTCTCTAGTTATTCCCCCTGAATGATTTGAGTGTAGGTTGCAAACATAAGACCACTTAACCTCTAATACTTTGGGTGGATGCCCTACCAGTAAGGACAGTTCTCCCAGACACCTAAAACAGGTAAAAAAAATTTTAATTCACACATTTGGTGGTCAACTTCCCTTTGTCAATCTGACCATTGATTTTTAAATGATATGCAGGGAAAAAAGACATTCTTCAGGGCAAGTAGGGACAGAAGCGCAGATGACGAGTGGCGGCAGAAGAGGCAGGAGGGAGCACTGGGAATCGGGTTGGAATCACCTCTGACTCCCTGGCTCCGGATGACCTTGGGCCTGATACTTCTTTCCCACAGATGTTTTTCTCATCTGCAGTCAAGGTCTTGCAGTAATCCATCTCAGGACCCATCCCATACTCACTCTAATGGAGGGAGTTGAGGCTTACAAGCTTTTGAAGTCATGCAGAGCCCAGTTTGAATTCTACTTTACTAGTGGTGTGACCCTCAGCATTATCCTCAAATTACCTTGTCTCCGAGCCTCAGTTTCCTCATCTGCAGAATGGGTGTGCTAACATTAGTGTGTAGCTCATAGGTCCACAATGCACAATTAGAATTATACATCACAATTCATGTGAAGCACTTGGCCAAGCAGTGGGCACATAGTAATGCCTCAGTGGGGGAAAAAAAGCTATTACAGTTATTAATGTTTCAGCAACTGTGGACTCTACAATCAAAGCTCTTACCTGCACAGCAATTGACTTTGGCTTATGAAGAGCCTTTTACCATTTGTGAAGCACTTCCTTTACTATCTCCTGTGGAATACAGTCTGAGGAGGTGGCAGCATGGGGACAATTTTCCCCACTTTACAGAGAAGACCCCGGAGGCTCAGAGAGGTTGAGCAGGTTGGCTGAGGTTACTCAGCTGGTTACAGAAGGAACCAGGACTCAGAGGGGTCCTACCCCTGTCCTGCCCTTCAGTTCTGAGCTCTTGTTCTGTTACCATGGCATCAGCATCATGTAGCTCTCTGTCCATGTCCTCCTTGGGAACACTCATCTTGTCTTACTTCAGTATGACTTCATCTTAACTAATTGAACCTTCAGTCAAGTCTGGACATAACTTGTATCCTACTGTGTGACGGCAGGAAGGAGGCTCTGCTTCTCTGAGCCTCTGTCCCCATCTGTGAGGTACATGTGAACTCTGCCCCAGCAGGCTGCTAGTGCTGACATGAGAAGCAGAGAAACATTCTACAAAAGCAGAGCACTTCAGAGAATAAAAGTGCCCATAGTCACTATCAGAGTCTGTGGGCCTACTAAGGGCCCCTTTATAGAGACGCACTCCTTTGTATTGTGGAGCAAATAATTAGCACAGAAAATTAGGGTCCCTTCTCCAGGCCTCAGCTTTGAATCATAAACGTTCTTGAGAAAGAATCAAAGTCACTTTGAAAAATGGCTTTTCATTTGTCATGATTTTCATTTCCTCAAAGAGAAGGCATATTGTACTCGGCAAAAATCAATGCCTCCCCATAATCCCGTGCCTACAGAGATCCGGTGCTGAAAGCCTCATGGAGAAGGGACAGATGCTTATCTATAGGATGCATCAGCCACGGCGAGAATCTGAAAATCAATGCCTTATGGGCTGTATTAAAAATGCACACTGTTTTTTAATCAAAATACAAAACAATTGGCTATAAGGTTTTAAGACAAAAACTATCTTGCCATTAAAAAAAAATGCCTGCAGGCATCCTAAGTAAAAAATATATTCTTTTATTAACCTAAATATTATAATTGCCAGAGCATGCACCATGTTCTAAGAACCAAATCACCCTTCCTTCACCCCATCTACAACATATATTTTATAGCCACCAAACCAGAACCCCCGGCTATGATAGGAAGAATACTCGTTTGTTGGGTGCCAGCTACATGCCACAGTCTGGGCAAGTTGCTAGAGAAACAAGGATGCTCACAGTCAGATCACACATCAGACCATGGCATTCCTTGGCCCCAAATCTTCCTGGGGTGCTCCATTCCACTTGGAGTCAAAGGTCTTGTGGTGGTTAGATACCCCATGTGACCTGCCACTGGTTAGGTACACCTAACGTCACCTCCATTAGTCTTCAGCCACACTGGCCTCTTCACTGCTTCTCAAAGACACTGTATTAGTTTCTCAGGGCTGCTGGAACAAATTATCACAGTACTGGTTCACAAAAGAAATGTATTCCCTCACAGTTCTGGAGGCTACAAGTCTGAAATCAAGGTATTAGTAAGGCCATGTTCTTGCAGAAGGCTCTAGGGAGAATCTGTTCCATGCCTCTCTCTCTGCTCCTGCTGACAGCTGGCAGTCCTTGGCAGTCCTTGGCCTGTAGATGCATCACTTCAATCCCTGCCTCTATCATCACATGGTGTCCCCCTCTCCCTCTGTATGTCTCTGTCTCTCTGTTGCCTCTTTTCCTCTTCTTATAAGGACACCAGTTACTCCAGTATGACTTCATCTTAACTAATTACATCTGCAATGACCCTATTTCCAAATAAGGTCCATTCACAGATACGGTGGGAGGGAGGAGGGAAGGTTTAGAATTCAGCATGTCTTTTTGAGGGACATAATTCAGCCCACAATGCACATCAAGCCTCAGGGCCTTTGCACTTGCCATTATCTCTGTGTCAAAGGCTCTTCCCTCAAGTGTCCATGTGGTTCACTACTCATTTCCTCCTAGCCTTCTCTCAGATACAGCCTTCTCAGTGAGACCTTCCTGACAGCACCTACACTTCCGGAGGTCAGAAGTCCAAAACGGGTCTCACTGGCTAAACCAAGGTGCCAGCAGGGCAGCTTGCTTTCTGGAGGCTCTGGGGAAGAATCTGTTCCCTTGCCTTTTCCAGCTTCTGTCTGTCTGTCTGCCTGCCTTCCTTGGCTCGTGGCTCCTTCCTCTGCCTTCAAAGCCAGCAGGGCACCAGCTTCCAGTCTCTCCCTGACTTGGACCCTCTCTTCTGCTTTCCTCCCTTTCTCTGCTTGGATCTTCCTGCTGCCCTTCTAAGGATTCTTCTGATGATGCTGAACCCCGCTGGATAATCCAGGATAATCCCCCACCTCCAGACCCTTAACTTTATCACATCTGTCAAGTCCCTTTTGCCCTACAAGGTTCACATGTTCACAGGTTCCGGGATAGGGATGCAGACGTGCTGAAGGGCCATGACTCCACCAACCACAGTCCTCTTCTCATGCATTTTTCGGATGGGGACCCTGAGGCCCTGAGTGGTCTGTGGCTTCCAGGCCTCCAAGGGGAAAGTGGCTAAGTCAGGAGTGAAAGGCATAGTCAGACGTCAGAGGCCACACCCTCCCTCCACTCTGAGAGACTCATGGCAGGTGTACAGATCTGCGAGTAGCTCCATGGTGGAGAGCCAAGGGCTGAAGCGGGCATAGCAGGGCAGGTGGGCTGGCAGCAGCTCTGAGCTGTGAAGGAGCTGGACTTCCTTCTGAGGGTGATGGGGCGCCCCAGCAGGGCTCCTCACCTTCAAATATCACAGCTGGTACGAAGGATGGGCTGGCAGCAGTAAGGCTGGTGTCTACAGGTCTCAGGAGAGGCCTCAGCTCACCAGGAGGGTGCAGGCCAAGCAGGGAAGGAAAAACACCTTGACCTTCTCAGCCTTCGATGGTCCAGAGGGAACTTAACCTTGGCCCCCACTGGGGCACTGCTAGCCCGCCCCACTTCCATGAAACATTGATATATTTTGGCCAGAAATGTGAGAGAGGAAAACTTCAATTATCCTAATTGTTCAAATACTGTCTTCTAGTAGAAAAGAAATGAGATATTAAACAAAAGGTGGGTGGGTGGTTGCAACCAAGACAGGGAGTTAGGGCGGGAAGCAGAGCAAGGAGTGAGAGTGTCGCTGGGGAGGGAAGAAGAGGAGGCAGTGAGGAGGGGCCGGGCCGCAGCAGAAGGGGAGGCGGAAGCATGAACCCGGGCGCTGGGGGGCGGGCACTGGCACGTGCAGGAGGAGCAGGCCAGGCGAAGAGCCCCGCCCAGGGCGGCAGGAAGGCAGCTGGCACTGACTGATGGTGGGACCTTGAGCAAAAACCTTTCTCTCTCTGGGCCTCAGTTTCCCCATGTGTACTGCAGGATATGAAAAAGGAGGGATTGGCCTGATGTTCTTCAGGGTTTTCTGCAAAGCTCACTCTCTCCTACAGCACCAGCCTGGCCTCCTCCCAGGGGGCTCTCATCTGGCCTTCTTTGCCGGCCACCTCCTCCCAGGAAGCACTGCCCTTTAAGGAACCAGGACACTGCCAGAAACTGGCACCTGGGAACTGGCACCTGGGCTGGTACACACTGCTGGACCCCATGTAAAGGCCCTCAGCTGAGGCGGAGGGGGCTGAAATCTAGCCCACACCCCAGGTGCCATGCTGCATGCCCACCCAAAGGGACACCAGCACTCTCTCCACACTGCCCCTCTCCCTCTGCCCACCCCACACTCATCTCCACTCATGCACTCAGGCAAGGAAGCCCCGACCATCAACACTCAGCTCCAGGCTCTGTATTGCCCAGGAAGCCCGCACCTCCACTGTCTCCTGTGGACTCTCCCCATCCTGCCCATGGCACTCTGTCCTCAGGCCCAATGTGGCCCAGGCCTCTGAGGAGCTGTGCCAGGACACTGTGGGGCAGAGAGGGGGAAGGTTTGGCAAGGATGCACCTTTGCCATTTCCTCCTGGGGGGCCTTAGGGAAGCTCCTGGGCCTTTCTCAGGGGGTGGCCATGATGCATCCCTCAGCGGCTTGCTGCGAAAGTCCAATGAGATAACAGAGTGACTGGCCTGCACACTAGAAGCCTCTACTCAGAGGCAGCCATGATTAGGATCACACTGGTCTAATGACTCACACACAGCTACAGGCTCACAGGTTCCTCTGAATTTTTAGAGCCCCAAGACCAACGGATTCATATTTTACTGGCCCCATCCTTTAATCTTCAGAGCAATCTCAAAAAGCAGAGAATGGTGCCCATTTCACAGATAAAGAAACTGAGGCCCAGAGGGCTTTAAATGGCTTGTCAAAGAGTACACAGTGTGCAGTGATCTGGCTTCGCACCAAGTCCACCTTCCCCCAGAGCCTGAGCAGGGACCTGCCCGAGCAGGGACACGAGAGCCAGGGAGAGTGGTGGAGGCAGCATTCCTCCCCAGCCAGACAGGGGGCACTGCAGGCAACGGAGCAGCCTGGGCGAAGCTCTGGAAATGAACGAGGAAAACCTTATGCAAAGTGAAAGAGCCAATTACAAGGGACCACCTATTGTATAATTCCATTTCCTATTGAATAAATCCAATGTCTAGAATAGGCAAATCCATACTGACAGAAAACAGATTAGTGGTTGACAGGGGCTGGGGAATGGGGGAAATGGGGAATGGCTGCTAATAGGCACAGGGCTTCTTGAGGGTGATTAAAATGTTCTTAAATTGAGACTATAATGTCAAGGGTTTAGGCACTAGAATGAGATAGAGAGTTGGGATAAGCTATTCCCCAATCTCTTGTTCATTGTTCTGGCTAATGCAGGAATTAGTTGGAACAATTATGTGGAATACTGCATTCCAGAGGACTCTGTAAGCTGTACCCACCTGCGGGCCTGTCAGCTCCATTATGAGTATCTGAGTAGCCATTTGAGTGGCGGAACGGGGAAAGCTGTTTCATGAAGCAGTGACTGCCCTGTCACACAGAAATGCCCACACAGGGCAGGTGACAGGTGAGCACCCATCAGGGATGTTCTGAAGGGGATGCCTGCACAGGCTGATGATCTGTGAGGTCCCATGGCCATTCTCCTTGGTTTCTGAGACTCTCAGCAGTTCCCCCAACCCGAAGCTCAGTCAGCTACAAAAATCGCAAACCAAATGAGCTGAAAGGGCCCTCACAGACCATCTGGTCCAGCCCCTCTATTTTACCAAGGAAAAAACTAATTTTACAGATGAGAAGTTAACTTGCCCAAGGTCACACAGCTCTCTGGGGCAGGGCCTGGAGGCTTAAATTGGTGTGTTCAATTGGGCCTGAAGTTGGACATTGGCAGCCAGGCTTTCTGCTGAAAAAACTGTTTGAAGACTTGTTGTTTCTGCGGATGGTACCAAATGGCTTTTAACCAGATAAGGATACTTCTCGAACACAGGGAATTTTAGAAAAATGCAGCTTTCCCTTAGCACTACTTGCAAGAGGTCATCGGAATGGACGCTTTGAAAAGTGATGAGATAAAACAATAATAACTTAACATGTGTTTAAAATGGTCCCACTTGGACCCTGGGATAAACCGTTTTAATTTTAACCCAATTTTATGGATAAGGCAGGTAAAGATCAGGAAAGCTTGAGAGAAGAAAGAGCTGGAAGCCTGGGCTGACTTCAAACCTACGACATTTCCTACTTCCCAAGTGTCCTAAAGCCAAATGTGGTAAAGAGATACACAAGTTTTTTTTTTTTTGGTATCCTTAATCTACAATTACACGTGCAATATTATGGTTATTAAACTACTCCCTTCATCAGGTCCCCCCCACCAACCCCATTACAGTCACTGTCCATCAGCATAGTGAGATGCTATAGAATCACTACTTGTCTTCTCTGAGTTGGACAGCCCTCCCCGTGCCCACCCTACATTATGTCTGCTAATCGTAATGCCCCTTTTTCCCCCTTGTCCCTCCCTTCCCACCAACCTTCCCCAGTCCCTTTCCCTTTGGTAACTGTTAGTCCATTCTTGGGTTCTGTGAGTCTGCTGCTGTTTTGTTCCTTCAGTTTTTCTCTTTGTTCTTATACTCCACATATGAGTAAAATCATTTGATACTTGTCTTTTTCAGCTTGGCTTATTTCTCTGCGCATAATACCCTCTAGCTCCATCCATGCTGTTGCAAATGTCTGGATTTGTTTTCTTCTTATGCCTGAATAATATTCCATTGTGTATATGTACCACCTCTTCTTTATCCATTCATCTACTGATGGACACTTAAGTTGTTTCCATTTCTTGGCTATTGTAAATAGTGCTGCGATAAACATAGGGGTGCATATGTCTTTTTCAAACTGGGCTGTTGCATTTTTAGGGTAAATTCCTAGGAGTGGAATTCCTGGGTCAAATCGTATTCCTATTTTGAGTTTTTTGAGGAACCTCCATACTGCTTTCCACAATGGTTGAACTAATTTGCATTCCCACCAGCAGTGTAGGAGGGTTCCCTTTTCTCCACATCCTCGCCAACATTTGTTGTTGTTTGTGTTTTGGATGTTGGCCATCCTCACTGGTGTGAGGTGATATCTCATTGTGGTTTTAATTTGCATTTCTCTGATGATTAGGAATGTGGAGCATCTTTTCATGTGCCTGTTGGCCATCTGAATTTCTTCTTTGGAGAAGTGTCTGTTCAGCTCCTCTGCCCATTTTTTAATTGGATTATTTGCTTTCTGTTTGTGGAGGTGCGTGAGCTCTTTATATATTTTGGATGTCAACCCCTTATCGGAGATATCATTTATGAATATATTCTCCCATACTGTAGGATGTCTTTTTATTCTACTGATGGTGTCCTTTGCTGTACAGAAGCTTTTCAGTTTGATATAGTCCCACTTGTTCATTTTTGCTTTTGTTTCCCTTGCCTGAGGAGATATGTTCATGAAGAAGTTGCTCATGTTTATGTCCAAGAGATTTTTGCCTATATTTTTTTCTAAGAGTTTTATGGTTTCATGACTTACATTCAGGTCTTTGATCCATTTCGAATTTACTTTTGTGTATGGGGTTAGACAATGATCCAGTTTCATTCTCTTACATGTAGCTGTCCAGGATGCACAAGTTTTTAAAAGGAGGTGGCTAATTATCCAGGCAGCACACTGGCTCTAAGTCCCCAGAATTGGCCTTCCTGAGGCCAGAGACTTCTCTGGGCATTTGCTGCGCCTCAGCCAGCTCCAGGGTACCACTTGGCTGCGAAATACTTGAGCTTGCTGTGAAATTGTCCACTTTAAGTGGCAACAGCTCTCTTTCTTTCTCCTTTATATAGAAAGTACACATATTGCTATTTCAAAGCGTTTCTATTAGCTATGCCACCGTACCTGACTTTTCCTCTGAACAATCACACCTTGCTCTCTATTCTGTGTGTGACCCAATCCAAACCTGAAAATGGAACCTACCTTTGCACAATGCCCTGCCTCCAACACCTCCTGCCAACTATACTGCTCGAGATATTTTGCCCTAAGAGGAAAGGGCCAGGCTTAGTTGAATGATAGAGTGTGGGCTCCCCAGCAACCAACTTCTCTTACCTACAGGCTTCCAGCTTCCCCTGTGTGGCTTCAAAGGACCACACACCCGTGCATATTTAAAGCTGCTGCAGCTCCCAGCCCATTGTTCTTACCCCCAAATGTGTCCTTACAGGTCGTGTGCTTATAAGGACAGGACTAGCCCCTCTCTTCTGTGATCACTGTTAAATTGGTTGGCAAATTGAAACTGAGTTTAAGTCGGAACCCAGGGTAACATTCCCAAGGCCCCAGATCCTACCAAATCATTCTGGGTAAGGAAACAGATCATTCTTACCATACCTGGTACTGAACACTCAAGGCCATCTAACCAGGGACTGAAGAGTGAAGGTTTAATGCACGAGGCAATCCATTTGCCCTTGATATTTATAGGCTTTCAAGTGTGCTCCCAAATTATGTGTGCCTTTTATTTATAAAGAGAAAATAGAGGACTCAGGTTTATACTATTACTTTAATAAAGAATCATAATTTTCACAGAAAAGACTAGAAGTGATCAAATAATGAGCCTAAAATTTCTTCTTGCTATTATTTATCCTAAGCTGATGTTAATCATTAAGCTGAGCAAGCACATTTACTGCTGGGAGCTCCTTAAATCACAAACAGTTATCTTTTCCTCAAGACTAGAAAATATAAACCAAATCTGAAAGGGGTGGATGTCCTTTTCCTCATTCCCCTAATGGCTTCAACATCCCCTGCCCACCGATTTTTTAAAAAATAGAGTGGACATCTGATTTCCTATGTAGTATTCATCTTCCTGGCCCATGATAGACCTGGATTTCCATATGGACTCACCCCTCCCCAACAGTGTAGCAGCCACACTGTGTGGGATCCTGGCCAATCAGGCTAAACCAATTGGGGTTCTCCCTATTTTCCTTGATTGTGATTGCTGCAGGAGCAAACCAATGAGAACACACACTTCCCTAAGGGAACGTGCTTGGGAAGTCTGGGCTAATGCACTATGGAGGAAAGTTCCCTGAGCCACAGGACAGGACCCCTTTATGACTTGGTTAGGCACGGCTGTTTTTGTCTTCCTGAACTCTTTCCTCAATAACAAACAAACAAATTAATGTGTGTGCGTGTGTGTGTGTACACTAAAAACTACATTTTATGTTTTATGGCTTTTCTATTACTGGCAGCTAAGAGCATCCAGATACTTTGGAGCGATGGACACAAAGGACTGCTGGGTAAGAAGCATGCAGAGACAGCTGATGAGCCCAAATCTGGAATCAGACATTGGCTTAAATCCCCGTAAGTCTAATCTTTCTGGGTCTCAATTTCTGCATCTGTAAAATGGGATAACACCACCAAATAGACAAGACCACTCAATGAGAAATGCACCCGGTATGGAAGTGGTGTTCACTCCACAGTGGTGTTTACTTTTATCATGACCATGGCTTGGCGGTGGCCACCTGGCAACAGGTAACCAGCACAAGCATGGTGGGGGCTGCAGGAGCTTGAATAGGTGGCCTGACAGTCCATCACAGTAGGACAACTTCATCTCCACTTCTCATGTTTTATTTCTTTGGCTCAGCAACAAGAGGGTCAGAGAAATGATGAAAACAGAAAAAGCCGAAAATGAAAAAAGAAGCAAGGGGAATTTGCGTGGGAAATTGGGAGACTATTAGGAATCAGGAAATGAACATTTCAAGCCAGCAAGGACCATACAATAAAGGGAAAGAGACAGTGAGGGAAACAGGACCTTGGGGTCCTGGCCCACATCTATTATTAATTCACAGCAAGGCCCTGGGAAGTCTCTTTTCCTCTTGGACTGCAAGTCTCCATCTGAAAAAAAAAAAAGGGCCACCAAACCCACTTTTGAAATATAGAGCGGTACCGTCCAACATGTCAGCCGCTGGCCACACGCGGCTATTATTTAAACATAAATGAACTCCAGTGAGAATACAGGAAGGTCCAGCTCCTAGGTCACACTAGCCCCATTTCAGTTACTCACTAGTCACTGATTTTAGACAATGCAGATAGAGAACAGAGCCACTGTCACGGCAACTTCTAGCGTCCAGCATAGCAGTGGAGTAAATAAACCATCATGAGAGGCTATGTTGATATAAAAACTATCAACAATACGCATCAAAATCAGACTGATTGTATTCTCAACTCAGAAATACCGCATCGACATCTGTGGTGTGTCGGCGCACTAAAGAAAAAACAAACACAAGGTATGGAATCCAAAAATCTGGATTCAAGCCTTGAATGTCATCATCCCTGGCTGTGTGACCCTGGAAAAGACTACTCACCTTTCTAAGCCCCTGTCTCCTCATTTTTAAAAGAAGATCAATTAAAGTTTCTATCTCATAGGGGTGCTATTTTGATCATATCAGCTAACATATTCATTTGACTTCTATTTGTTAATTGTCTACTATGTGCCACAGCTATTTGTTCTACACACTGGGGAAGAAATAGGTAGTGGGACAGACAGATAATCCCAGCCCTTGTGCAGCTCACATCCTGAAAGATTTTAGCAAATGTTGCCTATTAATCTTGATGAGAATATAATAGTCATGGCAATGTGTGATGACAATTCATATGTGTCATTAATGGAGTCCCTTCTCTCAATTAGTAAGAATATAATGTCAATTTTAAAAGAATCGGGCCCCATAGTTTATTGCCCTCTCAAATATAGCTCTCAACTAAGAATTTGTTAAACTCATGCACTTGCTTTGGGTTACGTCATACAACCAGACTTCCCTGTGACATTTGAATCTAATTCAAGAAAAAGATCTGATTTCAGCAGCTTTTAGTCCAGACTTTAGAAAAAATTAATTATGCATGCATTCAACTAGCAATGAGCAAACTTGATAATTTAGGCAGTTTAGCAATTGGATTGAAATTTTACAGCTAATTTAAAGTACTCCACACTCCTAACTTCAGACTTGAGGTTATGAAGCTGAATTAGCTTGGACAAGAGCCATTACTCAGCACTTTCAGCACACATGGCCTTGACTGACTTTTAGGCACAGTGAGGTGATTACTCACACACAGCCACAGTCAGCTGGATGCTAGCACGCCCTAGGGGTGCATGTATGCCAGACTGTTTGTTTTGTGTTCTCTGAAGCAAGGCTGGGTCTTATTTATCCTTGTCACCCCCAGCCTGACAGAAGCTCAGCACACTGTCCAAATGAATGAAGTGAGTCCTAGTGGAAGAGTCACAATGATTTATGGCTGTGCAACTTTAGACAAGCTCCATAACCTCTCTGAACCTGTTTCATCATCTGCAAAATCGAAATAATAACAACATCTTAGAGACAGTTGTGAAGAAATAAGCACACAGTAAATGCTTAATAAATGTAGCCCCTAATCTTATTCAGTGTGGCAGTTTTAAAACATGGAGCCAAAACTCTTGAGAGATGAGGTCTCTATCCACTCCTCCTCAATCTGAACGAATTTATGACTGTGCTGATCCCTGAAGGATGTAGAGAGTGATGCCATGTGACCTCTACGGCTAGGTCCTCAGTGCCAGGCAGCTGTACCCGGACTCTTTCTTGGGATCTCAGGATGCTCCCTCTCAAAACTGTAAGAAGCCAAAACTGCCTGGAGAAGCTGTGTGCAGGTCCTCCAGTCAATGAGCTCAGCTAAGCTCAGCCTTGGAGTCAACTCAGTTCATCCAGTCTTCCCAGATCACAGAGCAGGACGAGCCATCCTTGGCTGTGGCCTGTCTGATTTCCTGGTCCCAAGATCATGGAGATAATAAATGGCATAATAAAATGGTGGTTGTTCCACCACTAAGTTTAGGGTGGTTTGTTAAAGAGCAATTAAGTCACAGGAACACACAGTAGGCATCTCTCACTCAGCATTCCCTGGGACCTTCTCTGTGTAAAGGAGGGCAGTGTGCTCTGGAGAGCCACCAGAAGGCCTGGGCTAGCATAGAAACACAACTGTAAACAGCTGGCGGTGCGCTGGTAAACATTAATGAGCACCAGGGACTGGGAGGAGGCCCCGCCTTGTAGTGTTGGCCGATTTCCATGGTGTGAATACTCCTGTCACTGCCAATTTCAGGCTACCAATGTGAGATCAGCCAGCCTGAAACATTCCTGAGAACTGAACATCAGCTGGTGAGCCAGTCCGAGCTGACTCTAGAACACCTCCGTCAGAGGGCCTCAGTCTGGGGTGAGAAGCGCTGCGAAAAAGACTGCAAAAATGTCAGGGGCAAGGGGGGCTCCAGGGCTGAGATAATGGCAGCCACTTAAGCTCAAGACTCTCAATATCGCCTCCGAGAAACACTAAAGAACAAGAAGAACAAATAAAATGTGTACCTTCTACATAACTGAGACAGAGAGTCCCCCAAACCTCCAATTACCTGCAAGTAGAAAAACAAACTAAATCTCAGGGAGATCAAGTGCTGAGAACAAGAGACTTTTGGGGAAAACTGTGTAGAGGAGGGGAGACAGCAGTAAAGCTGATCCAAAGGCATCCTAGAAAAAGAAAGCCCACCCTAAGTAAGAGAACCCTGGGAACAAATGCCGATGGATCTGATCACTTACTACAGGGAATGGATTTCTAAGGGTGTGGGTGCAGGGAGGCAGTCTTCCAAAAATATGGGATGAGGAGGAGAAAAGATGCACCTCTGGAAGCCATGCAGGAAGGGGAAAGCAAACAACAGGGGAACCTAGAATCCTGCAAGACAAAAGAAAGTTGGAAAATCAAGGATATGCAACACCCCTCCCCTTTCCCCTCAAAAGAAGAACTGTCAGGGGCAGCATCTGGGTCTTCCCAGGGCCAATACTGTCCCATCTGCAAAAGGAGGCTGTGTCCAGGTCTAAACTGATATACGTTTTAAATATAAAAATGTGTATCTTAAAAAAAGTATAACTTATCGGACATCTAGAGCTCCTCCTATTAAGCAGCCTTCTGCATCTGTGTGTGTTTCCCTAAGAGCAGAGCTTGCTTGAGGGCAGAGGTGATCCAGCGAGGGGCAGGCGAGGGGTACCAGCAGGAAGGAAAAGTGGTTTGCTGTTGAGCTGGTCACTACCACGGGCAAGTGAGGGACCACCAGAACACTTCTCCAAACCAACCCCTCTGAAGGACAGGGCTGAGGCATCTATCCCATGTTGGTCCAGTTCCCCTAAGAAGCAGATGTCAGGGCAGGGTTAGGTGTGCAAGAAATATAACGGGGTAACACACCACAGACCTGCAAGAGCCAATGGGCTAGAGCTGGAGAGCTGGGGGAGCATCAGACCACAGTGCAGGTCTGGGCCCATGCAGGCCAAAGGGCGAGCAGGAAGGGTGGCTGGTGGGAGTCTTCACTGCAGTGTACTTCTAGGGGTGTCTAGCCATGTGAATGTGGAGTCCCTGAGCCCAAGGCATCCATCAGAAGAGTCCTGAGTCTCCCAGGAATGGGTGTGCCCTAGTGTCTCCACTCTGCTCCACGCTGGCTGGGAGCAGTCCACGAGAAGCATGGCCTCAGCACAAAAGTTGTGGCAGATTTCAGAAGGCAGCAGCTGGACCTGCGGTCAGTTAGACTCACCACTCCTGGGGATGGTAGAGGCATATGTTCCCAGCTGTCATATGGGGCCACGTGGCCTAGACACAGGGATCCAAAGAAGTGGCAGGGGACCTTGCTCAAGGCTGCCACCGACCTCAGGGGCGCCCGGGGGCGTGGGGCAAGGCAAAACGCATCAGCCCACCTCCCAAATGGGCGTGGATAGAAACATGTTCCCACTACTTCAGTCCATGCACACCAGAGGCCTGACCAACAGGGCCGCAGAACTTCCTGGGGCATGGGATTGGAAGGTGAGTACACCGTCCGGGTGGATGGTTTTATACCTATTTTTAGGGTTGAATAGTGTTCCCCAAATTTCATGTCCAAAATTCATGTCTACCTAGAACCTCAGAATGTGACCTTCTTTGGAAATAGGGTCTTTGCAGATGTAATTAGTCAAGGATCTTGAGAATGACATCATCCTGGATTTAGGGTGAGCCCTAAATACAATGACTGGTGTCCTTATAAGAAGAGAAGACACAGAGAGACACCCAAGGAAGAAGGCCCCGTGAAGACAGAGGCAGAGACCGGATGACGCTGCCACAGCCCAAAGAGCCCCAGGAGGCAACAGGGCTAGGACGCGCAGGGAAGGGGCCTCCTGCAGAGCCTTTAGGGGGAGCGCGGCCCTGATGACACCTTAATTTTGGACTTCTAGCCTCCAGAACTATGGGACAATACATTTCTATTGTTTTAAGCCTCCCAGTTTGTGTTCACTTGTTATGGCAGCCTTAGGAAACCAACAGGCTAATAAACTAACAATAAATTATTAGTAGTAAAAATAAAATAATTATAAACTTGTAATTCTATGCCTATCCAAAGTATAGACATCACGAGTTGGAGGAAGAAAAGCCCTCCCAGAGCATCAGTGACTCTTGGCACTGGAACGCCTGAGAACCATGCCTCTCACCCTCTGTCATACCTCTAGGCGAGAGCTCATTCGGCTTCTGCTTGAACACCTCCAGTGATGGGGAACTTACCACCTAAAGAGGAAGGCTCTTTGTTTCTGGCAGCTGACAGTAAGCCCTTCCTTACACCTGCTTAAAATACCTGTCTCCCTGTGATCTACCGGCTTCCATCCTGGTTCTGTTCTCTGGGACCCAGCTTGCTCGTGACAGCACATCTCCTGCGAAATCTCCTTCCTACAGGCTACTGGGCCCAGTTCCTTTAACGAATAATGTAACTTACTCGAAATACAACAAAGAACCAGAATATGCAAATTATCTTATCAGCTGTACTCAATAAAGACAATCTTCCCCTGATTAGCATACTGTTCCGTCTCTATTTTCATCAGGGATTCATAGAACTGGCACACCCCGAGCTTCTAGCAACCACAGGGCATTTTGGGACAGCCACTGAGGCTGAGAGGGCACACCAGGCCAAGTTTAGGAGGTGAGCAGGCAGCGTGGTCTCTTCAATCCCAGTACAACTAGAGAGTGACCCCTGGGTGTCAGAGTCTGGGACTGGCGGAGATAAGTCAGGAAGGCTATAGAGGGAGTGAATGAGAAAAACTATCATCAAGTTACTCCCAGAACAACAGTATGGGAGACAGAGCCAGAAATACTGCCTAGAATCCTCAACCTAGCTCAACAGACTATCAGACACTAGCTTAAACAAAGGGAAAGGCACACCAGACTAGAGCTGTAACTGCCTCTTGAGGTGAAATCAGGGCAGGCTTCCAGAAGGAGGTGTCTGTAGGTTGGGCCTTTAAGTCAGAAGTGATGGTCAAAATAAAAGGGACAGACCATGCAGAAGGAACTGCCTAAGCAAAGGTGTGAACCTTCAGGTCATGTCCAGGGAATGAAGACAAGCCTAGTGTGGCTGGAGTACAGGGGGGTCCCTGTATTTGCAAGAGGAAGAGATGAGAGTAGAAGATGAAGTAAAAGATGGTCTTCCTGGAGTGGGTGAAGGTTTGCTCTAGTTAGCTGTTTTTTTCCCCATGAAACTGAGCACTTATGGTTGCTCTTAGGCTGTAGCATGCTTTAGAATCACCTGTACTTACCATGCGG
This sequence comes from Phataginus tricuspis, assembly GCA_029783875.1. Taxonomy (NCBI): domain Eukaryota; kingdom Metazoa; phylum Chordata; class Mammalia; order Pholidota; family Manidae; genus Phataginus; species Phataginus tricuspis. The sequence continues at coordinate 33,038,508 of JAQQAC010002172.1, read as the reverse complement.
AGCCCTGCCTCACCACACTGTATCCCCCACACCCCAACTCCTTTGCACATCCCACAATGCCCCATTCTGATTCCGTGCGTCAGAGTGTAGACTGGGTTCTGCATCATAAGTATCCTCCAGCAATGATTCTAAGGCAGGAAGTAGCAAACCTCACCTACGAAGCACTCCTATGCTACCCACCTTCCTTCCTTATGTCTACAGGGGGTATGACAACATATCAGATTGCACCAGAAATACTGGCAGTTGAAGTTCATTTGAAAAGATGCACTGGGGAAAGAAAACCAATTTTAGTTCTCCATCAAGGTACTTGGTGAAAATGAAAGGCAAAGAATTTATGAGAAATTACTTCTGTGGGCAGAGCAATGACTTGTGGGGCTGCCCAGCCCTTTTCCCTGACCCCTGTAACTTGCAAAGAGAGGCCCTCAGGTCATTTCAGGATGAGCACTGGGTTCACCCCCAAGGTGTCTCAGGACACTGAAGTGCACACCCTTGGAGAGAAACCATTCTGTCATGAAGGAGCTATGGGGATTTAAACAGACATTTCATTTTGTTTTTGGAAGCAAAAAAGAATTTCAGGTGCAAAGCATCTCAGAGGTGGAAGATCTTTGAACCAATCTGACAACTGATGCTAAAACATCTCCTTCCAATACCCAGCTCATAGTTGCCTATAAACACGGAGTCAGTCCAGGCCCTCCAGGGGAGACTCTGGTTCAGTGGGCTTTGGGGAAGGCCCTGGGAATCTGGTGGTGAGGAACATTTGGAAACACTCATCTAACTCACCTGGCCTCTGCTTACACATCTTCAAGTACAGGGAGCTCCTTCCCTTCAAGGGTGTCTCATCCCAATTTTGAAGAACTGTGACCATTAAAAATTTCCATCTGACACTGAACCAAAAATTTCCTCCTGTGCCACCAAGTACTCCAAGACCCCAGTCTGCACCGATTCCAAGTACATCCAATCCTGCTGCAGGCAGCCTGGTAGGAAGGTAAATCGCACATGGGAATAACCTACTGACTGCATATACCAGCTGTGAAAAGGAAAGGTGCCTTTGGCGGCTTGGAGAACATTCATCCCCTTACTTTCCTGGTGTTCCCTCACTTCACTTCCTGAAGAAAAGGAAAAAGTAATGATGTTAATAAAAATGATTACTTACGGAATAATAAAAATCCCCAGAACCTGTGTATATATTAGGTGACATGGCAAAGGACAACGCGGTTACAGATAAAATTGAAATTGCTAATGAGCTGACCTTAAAAGAGGGAGATTATCCTGGATTATCTGGGTGGACCCCATGTAATCGCAGGGTCCTTAAAAGTGGAAGAGGGCAGAGAAGTGAGGGTCAGAGTGATGCCATCTAAACAAGGCTTGACAGGCCTTTAGCGCCTGTTGAAGAACAAAGGGGGCCATGAGGCCAGGTGCAGGCAGCCGCTCCAGTGCAAGACAAGAGATTCTCCCTGGAGCGGCCGGAAGGAACGCAGCCCGACTGACACCTGGATTTTAGCCCACTGAGACCCGCGTTGCGCTTCAACCTCCAAAACGGTTAAGATAATAAATCTGTGTTGTTTCAAGTTGCTGAATTTGTGGTAATCTGTGACAACCATAATAGAAATCTAATACTCTTACTATATGCCCGATGATATTCTGGATAGTATCCACGCAGCATCTCATTTAATGACTGAATCAGAGGAGAGATATTATCATTCCTGTTTGACATATGAGTAAACTGAGGTTTAGATAAGCTAAATAACCCACCTGGGGTTACACAGAAGAGGTGGAACCTGGGTTCAATCCCAGGTCTGTCTGTCTCCAAAATCCTTTGCAAAGAAGCATGGGGAGGAAAAAGAGGAGCTAAAAATAAAAGTACAAAATGGGAACAAAGAGATGAAAAGACCTGGATAAAAAGACCCAGGACAAAATATATCCTAACGGTATGGTTACCCAAAGGGTGCTCTGGATTAGTGAGAAATACCAACAGTCCAATTCCAATCACAGACTCCAAGTGTCCGAGCTGTGAGCATACCTAGAGATAATCTAGTTCAAACCCATTCAAGTTTAAGTTGGAGAGAATGAGCCCTAGAGTGGGGAGGGAACACAGAGGCCGGGTGGAGGTGGGGCTGGAGCCCCAGGCCCCACTCCTTGTCCAGCACTGGTTCCTTCATACCTCTTCCCCTTTTCTTCTTTTCCTCCTTCCAGAAGAGTCCGTGATGGCCCACGGCAGCTAAGACTAGGGGATCACTCTGCCCAGGGCACAGCCCCAGAGACTGCTGGGAGCCCAGTGCCTGTGATGTTTCAAGACAGTGTCATCCCTGGAAAAGCCCCTCGTTCCTGGGCATCCAGCAATCACTATAGAAACCGGCCATATTCATCCAATCATCCATTCTGTGTGCTGACACCTGTTGCCACCTCGCACATTTGGTGGACCTGCACCATCACACCCATGGAGGTGGCAGCTGCCAAGAAATTGGCATTGCTCTGGAATGGATGCTAGGGACCCAGCGCCCCCCCAGTCCTCTCTCCCGGGGAGAGGAGAAACTGCACACCTTGGTGACACACTTTTCCTACAGATACAACTTAGTTAACCTGGCATAAATTTCAGCCTCATATCTAATCATCAACTATTCCTCTCACACATACGCAAGCAGAGAAAACATTTTCAAACACAAGATCTATTTATGATGGTTCAAGAAAATTCTGGTTTGCCTCCCATACTGTACCTTAGAGAGAGCCTCCCACGTGTGCCCTCCCCACACCCAGCAGCCCATTCCCGGAGATCCAGCTGCCCAATCGCGCTGTCAGCAGCTCTGCAGCCAGCTGCGCCCTCTGAGGAACCAGTGATCCCAGTAAAAACAGCCTTGCCTTGGGAGGCGCCCTTCCCATGTGGGACCTGTCCTGTCTGGCCTGTCTGGCCTGGGAGAAAACCAGGCACATCCCTCCTAGCCAGACAAAGCAGCCCTGGGGTGGCAGCCAGGACAGGACCTCTTCTCTTACCCGCAACTGGCTCTGAGACTCCTTCAATCAAGCCTTACCTCCTCTCCTGGGAATCACCTCATTTGCATGAAAAATGTATTCTTAGCTAAATTCCACTCATTTCAATATTTAAGACTTCCATTTTACTTGAATAATTTTTAAGTTTGAGCCTTTGAAAATGCAACCATATATATACAAAACAATCAAACAATTTGATAGCAATTTCCTCAAAACAGCTAGAAGTCCCTTTGCTAAGAGCAGAACCAAGGCCTTATCCCTGTGGTTCCTCTGCATCCCCAGTACCCATTTGGTGAACTGAATTCAGTCCCCTAACCTCATCTGAGCCTAGGGAGAGAATCACAGACGCTATTAGTCATGGACACAGTGCAACCTGCCCTGCTGTCTATAATTAGCTGCTACCTACCAAACACTGAATAAACCTGCCCACAGCACAAAGGGGCAGATTATCCTCATCCTGCAAGGCTCAGTTCAATACCCCTCCTCCATGAAACTGCCCTGGTGCCCCCCTTGCTGCCAGTCAGAATCCATCACTCCTTAAGCGATGCTGAGGTACCACAGACTGAACAGTCCTACCATGTTCTAGATATTGGGCATACAAGGAGTGTGAGCCATGCTTGGAGGGGCAGGGGGTGCCATAAACAGATAAGGATCATCCTAGACTTTGGGCAAGCTGTGCCCAGAGCAGGAAGAAATCTAACCCATTGGAGAAGAGGAAGGGCAGGAAGGTATCCTGGAAGACTTCCTGGACGAGGTTCCATCTGAGTAGAATGGGTGATCTACAGGTTGTGCAAGGTGGGAGGAGCCACACTGTGGAGGCTCAGCAGTTCTGAGACAGGCAGAGTGCCTGAAGGAACCACTAGCAGATCAGTACGTCTGACACATGGATTTGGAGCAAGATATTAGCAGACTGAGCTTGACTGTGTTCCTGAATTTTTTGGAGCCTCAGTTACTTCATCTGCAAAATGGGGACAATAAGGCCTGCCTCTTCAGTGACTCTCATTTCTTAGCACATGTAAGAATAGCCTGGAGGCCTTATTAAAATGCAGTTTCTTAGGTTGCCCTCCACCCCCACACAAACACAGAATCTGAATCAGTAGGTCTGGGATGGGACCCAAGGATCTATGTTGCAACGTGCACACACACACACACACACACATCCCCACAATACACACCACACACACACACAGAGGTCATTTTGATTGGGGGGTATGGGTGAGAGGGAGGTCCTTGGATCCATAAAACTCCAACTGAGTTACTGTAAGACTTAAATTATCCAATGCAAATAAAGCAACTAGCATGTGTCTCACACACTGCTGGAGCTCAAGGCTTGTTCTCCTTTCCTCTTTGTTCCTGAAAATCATGGCACCAATTTTAATAGAGCAGACACTCCATTCTGCCTTCATTTTATTTCAGTTGGAGCCACTTTCATATTTTTCTACGTGTGTTTCTATATCTACTTCTCCCAACAAGACCCTGAGTCCCTTAAGGGGAGGGGCCAATTCAGCGTCCTCAGCGTTCAGTGGGTCCCTGGCCAGCTAAGTGTTTTGTGAATGAAAGGCCAGAGCACAGCAGTACTCCCCAGCCCCTCAGCCTGGCTCCACGTTAATCTGCAGTAAGTAGGTCAATGGGCTGGGGCACCCCAATGGCCTCGCCCAACTGGAAAAGAGGGGCCCTGTTGAGGAGTCAGAGGAACGAAATCCATCAAGAAGCTCGGCCCCTCCAGCATGGCTCCTTCCCACTTACGGCAGCCCTGGGGACAGTTCTGCTTCCCGGGTGCCTTAAGTACAAGCTGCTTGACCGCTCAACAAGTTCTTTAGGACATTTCCAGGCTCTCAGACCGGAATACTATTAATGAAAGTTTCACGCCCCAATAAATAGTTCATCAGGAGCCAAAGAAGGCGATGATCTTGCCCTCCTCCCAGCCAGCCAGCCTGGGACCCCAACGCCTCTTTCTCCCCTTTCTCAGGCTTCACGTGCAATCAGCCGCCAAGGCCCGCGGCTCCACCACCCGCGCCTGCCTCTCCCTCCCCCTGCCCGGGCCAGAATGCACACCCTACAGCCCTGCAGCTGCACCCTGGCCAGCAGGCCTCTCACCAGTACTCCTGCCTCTTCCAGCCCAGCCCCCACACCGTCCTAAGGATCTTCCTGAAGCTCAGCTAAGACCTCGTCTCACCACTACTCAAGAGCGTGCAATGGCTCCCCACAGCTCCAGGATCAGGTGCGAACATTTCAGCCTGACATGCAGGCGCCTCTGAGGTCTGGTCTAACCTAACTTTCTCCTTCATCATCCACTGCTCTGATTCCTACACCCTTCCCTCTAGCCTCATGCTTTTTCAACTGCAGATCTTGCCCTGTTAGTGAGACATCAAATCAATTCAGTGGGTCCTGACCAGAAATTTTTAATAAAATAGAACGGAACAGGCAATACCATGGTACACTGCACATAGGAAGTTTCCATTTCCTAAAAATTCTGTTTTAGATGTGTGTATGTGTGGGGATGTGAATGTACCACATCATAGTGTAAATGCACATCTTATCATGGATCACAGTCAACAAAGGTTTGAGAAGCACTGTTTGGGCCAAACTGAATTCCCCGTGTCTCTTCTATGTTCTGCGCTCACTGTCCGTCTCCAGACCCCCGCACGTGGGTCCTTCCTCCTGCAGTGCTTCGTTCTCCTCTCCACACCAGGGACCTCCACTGCCCAATCCTTACTCACTCATTCTTAGGCACACTTAGCTGCTTTCTCTCAGAAGCAGGCCTTGAGGTGAAGATGCTGACTTGGAAGGTGACACCCAAAAGCACCAGGAAGGAAGCGCAGAAGTGAAACAGGAAAGGACTGGTACCACCCAGGGTGCTCAGTTGAGTAGGGCCCTGCTGCCAGCTGGACTTGATCCCCTGGGGACGCTGAGGGGAGCTGGGACATTCACCCTCCAGCTCCTGGCAGTGACTGTGCACGATTCTGGCAGGTGGGGGCTGTTGGGGGGCCGAGGGGCATAATGAGTTCCCAAAGACAACGCGCGGGCCACGGCCGTGACGGACAAAGGTCATCTTCTCTGGGAAACCTTCCCCGATGCTCTGCCATCCTACACACTCGTGCATGTGCACACATTCCTTGATATAAAGAGTTTAACAGAGCGGGGACACCATTCTGTCTTTATTTTAATTGGAGCCCCTTGCTATGTTTCTGCTTCCTCCAACAAGACCATGGGCTCCTTAAGGGGAGAGACCAAACTAGCTCAGTGCCCACGTCCTTTTCTTCCTGGGAGTGGAAGCACTGCTTTCCCTGAAGGACACCCTTTCTCTGCTCTCAGTCCAGGTGGACCGACTGCATGCACGGTGCTGGGGGCAGAGACGGGCACTAACCCCGATGAGCCCACCGAGGCTCAATCCAGGGACTTTTGTTTGCTCTCTTACCTTACTTTTTTGCTGGGTTGCTAAGAGTTTGGTGGCATCTTCCCACCAAGAGGAGAAAAGCCACAAAAGAATCAAAAGGGGAAGGGAAAGGGGAACCAGGAGGTGCTACCGTCTGAGCCTGTGGAGCCAGCTTTCCTCAAAGCCTCTGAATGATTTCTTTCCCATATAATTAATTCCTTCTTTCCCCTGAAGTCTGCTTGAACTGAGTTTTTGTCCCTTGCAACCCTGAATCCCATCCAGTGCAGTCTGCCTCACATCCCTCCGTGCACTTCATACAGAGCATATGACCTGTCTACACTGCAGGAACTCAAGACGGAAAAGAAGGGGCCCACCCAAACACATTTCCAGGCCACCGCAGTCCCTGGCAGACAAACACACAGGCTCAGTGGCCCAGTCATAACCATGACCTCCAAAAGAGATGGAGTGGACAGCTACAGACACAGAGCGTGGGCTGCAAAGAGCAGAAAGGGCAAGACTGTGGAACAGGAGGCCAGGGACTAAGGTGTGTCTGGTTTGCAGGGGTCAGTCTAAAAGGAACCCTGGGTTCTAACTGGGACCTCAGACTTGCTGGTTTATTGACCCAGATTCAGCCCGTGAGGAAGCACAGTTTGTCAGAGCTGGGGGACTTAGGAACATCCTGTCCAGCCCTGAGGAACGGCAGACGCTGGCCCGAGGTCACTCAACAAACTTGTGGCGTTGCTGGAACTATAGATGCTGGGCAGATGCTCTTCCCACTGCCTGGGCAAGAGGCTAGAAGGTGCTCTAGTTCATTCTGTTACTGCTGTCGGGCTGCCAGAGGCTCCCCTGAGCCTTCAGCATTTCCCACTACCATCAACCACCTTCATGAGGTGAATGCTTCAGAGCTCACGGGACCAGCAGTAATGGAGTCCCTACATCCACCTTATGGTTCTAAATACCCCTGGATGTGTGAAAGCCGTGACCCCCAGCTCTGTCTTGGAGCAGGCACGCTGTGGGCAGGACACTGCTAGTTAAAATGACTACAGTTCCTTTGGGAAGGTCCTCTACACCAACCAAGCATTTATATTTAGCACCACAGATCCTTAAAGTACAACAATAGTAATAATAATAGCAGCTAAGCTAGTAAACATTACTTAGCACTTCCTGTGTGCCAGGCACTGTTCAAGTGCTTTACAAGGACTAACTAACTCATTTAATCCTCACACCAACTCTCTGAGGTGGATACTCATATCCTCATTTTACACAGGAGGAAACAGAGGCACTGAAAGGTTAAATAATTTGCCCAAGATAACCTATACAGCAAATGGCGGACCAGGATGTAAATCCAGGCAGTCTGGCTCCAGGGCCCCCACTGAGGACCACTGTGCACTTCCTCTGTGCAGAAAAGGGCTACTGGAGCGGGCCTGACACTGTCTATGATCCTTGAAAGGTCTGCTTGTGGAGCTGGCCATTGGCTGACATCTGGGAACTTGGATTTCAGGAGGGTTCCCACCATTCCTTGGTAAGAGTGGCTCAGTGTGCCCATTTTGTGCAAACTTGGCTTATGCTAACCTGCTTTCCTTCTGGGAGTCTGGAATTTTGGTGTGCGTTAGGTAGAGGGTGCCTAGGGGACCAGCCCCCAAGAACAACCTGGGTGCTGAGTGTCTAGTGAGCTTCCCTGGTGAATGGCATTTCAATGTTGCCACAGTTCCTTGCTGGGGAATTAAGCGTGTCCTACGTGACTCCACTTAGGAGAGGCTTTTGGAAGCTTGTCCCTGTTTCCCTCTGGACTTTACCCCCAGGAGCCTTTTCCCTTTGCTGATGTGACTTTGTCTCCTTTGGCTGTAATAAACCATGGCTGTGAGTACAACCCCATGCTGAGTCCTGAAAGTCCTCCCACAGTGTCATCAAACCTGGAGGTGGTCTTGGGGAACCAACACATCCTCAAAAACACTAAGGGGAATCATTTAAAAGGACATCAAGGAAAGTCTTGGCTCAGCTGGTCACAGGTGACCTCCTTCTCCAGCCTCTATTTATATGTTACGTAAGACTCTCTGATACTGCAATGTGGCATATCCACCACTGGGCTGGTGTAGGGTCCCAAGGATGGTAGGGTTCTCAAAGGATTATCTCCAAAAGAGACCTCCCACACCCTTCCTGGTCTCCTGGGCCATCAGAGATAGGCCTTCTTCCATCAGTAATACCAGCAATGTTGTTTCACTTCTAGGAAAACTGAGGCTCAGAATGTTGTGTGACCCCCTTCCAACCCAGAGACCACCCATGATCTGTCCAGAGCACAACAGAAAGTGCACAGAGAACACTTGGTTGCATTTTGTTGCCTCCCCTTCTGTACTAGGGGACGCTCCCCGGTGCACTGAACAAACAGGTACTATGCTGAGGATGCTTGAAGACTCAGACACGGTCCCTGTCCTATGAAGCTCACATCCAGGAAAAGGCCTTATTTAAGGGACTGAGCTCTGCATCTCTAGGAACGTCAAGTAAAGCTGGGTGGCTGCCTGTTGGAAACTCCTGTCTTCTTGCACCTGACAGTGGATTCAATAATTTTACATTTGCCTGATAATTCCAGACAAGCATCTCTCAGGCCTGCCTTATTATTTCTCCAACTCTCCCTCTTTGCTCGACCAGTCTTCAGAGAAAGCCCAGCCCTGAAATGTACAGGTGGCCAGCAGAGAACAGGTAATGGGCTTTGGACACAGACCCAAGTTTGATCTGGGATTCTGGCAAGTGCCTTAAGCCCTCTGACTCAACGCTTCCTTATCTGTGAATGGCGGGGGCCTGGGAGAGTGCATGAAATCCGCACCTGGCCTGGGCCTGTTGCCCAACAGGAGCATAATAAAAGTTGTGCGCTACCCCCCTCGATGCCCACAGCACTGGGTGTGCCAGTTTTAGGGAGAGGCCACCTACTTTTCCTTCTTCACTCCACCAACAGGAGGGAGAATTAGGTTAATTACACTGAGAAGAAATACAAGAGGGTAATAAGGTCTCTAATCCCATCTTCTGTATACAAGTTAAATAAATGTAAAAGTTCGTACCCAAATGATGTTAAAATATTTGGCCTCATTACCTTAGGCTTTGGCCATAGTATGGGGTGGGGGTGCTTAGTTACTTGAGTATCTTAGTTATTCAAGCACAACTTGTCTTGTTTAATAAAAAATATATCCTTCTTACATTGTCAATTGAAATGTTTATTTTTTTATAAATTTTTATTTTTTTCTCCAAGCAAGTTCACAACAGGAAAGAAAACAGCCAAGAGTCAGGGCACCCAAATAGAGGACTATTCCTCTAAGCCCTGCTCCCCACCCTACTCTTAGTCACACGTTTATAATCATGCAGGATATACTTCTACTATTTAAGAGCATTTCAAAAACCCATCTCCATGTTTTGACATCACCTTCACACAGGCCACATTAAAGAGGGGGATGATCGAGTCCTCAAGGGTACCTCCCCAGGCCTGGGTCTGCCACCAGTAACTTCTCCTGTGCCCCTCACTAGGTCTGTTTCCTTCCTTGTAAAGTGATGGGTTTGGACTAGGTCAGGGCTACCAAACCCAGTTGAGTTAGCATCATAATCAGGCCTCACCCAGATTCCCCTCTGGAGAATGGGGCCCAGGAATCTGAATTTTTAGCAAGACACCACCACCACGACCACCTCCCCTAACCCCGGGCACGCAGATGCAGCCAGTCTAACATCCAGCCACAGACCAGCGGGATTAGACTATCTTTACATTCCTTCCAGACTTGATATTCCAGCTTTTGGATGACCCCACAGGATTGACACCTGGTAATAATCTTAATCATTTTCCAATTTCTAGGTGCCTGAGTTATTTTCCATTTTTCTAAATATGACTCTTTTTAAAACGGGTCGTTCTGGCTATCATTTTTCCTCACAGGCATCCACAGAAAACAGAGTCCAAAGGAAAGTCCACATCCTAAAGGTCCATTAAAAAGTGACGGATGTCTCAGAATCCAGGTCAGTTTCAGAGGTAGATTCCTCCTGATTCATCTCTCAGTGATGACATGGCAGGGCTGGGTGGATTTGATTTAAATCTAGCTGATGTAACTCTCCAGTCAGGAGGACTCAATTTGACCAATTTTTCTCCTATAAAAGATGTGTTCTCTTTTCAGAAATATAACCTTAAAGCCTCCTTTACAGCTCAGAGATAAATGTAACCTTCTTCTTTATTAAAAAATCGTGATTTTATTAGCATCCAAGCATCCTTGAAGGTCAAAGTGGGGAAGGCCTAGTGATCACTCAGTTTGACCCTGTAAGGCCCCAAAGGGGTAGCGGCCTTGTGAGGTCCCGCTGAGGGCTTGTGGCAGGAGGAGGGTAGTGTTCCAGGCCCCTGGGCAGTGCCTTTTCCATCACATCCCACTGCCTCCACCTTGATTCACCGCCCTTTCCAGGAACCCCACAGCTACAAAAGAACCTCTAACAATGCCTGGCTTTTCCTTTGACCAAAAACTAACCGGAGTGGTGGGATGCAAACAGCAGCAAAAGAAGGAAAATGCTTTCTCCTCAATTCACAAGACCAGAGACAGTTCAGACAGTTGGAAATAAGACTCTCAGTTTTAAAGCACTGTAAAAACTAAAAAATATGTATATATTTATGCCTACAGGAAAAACAGACTGAGAATAAACATGATGGAGTGATAGGATTAATAATTTTCTTCTCCATTTTCCAAAACAGCATTGTGCTTTTTCAAAAATAAATATGAACTTTAAAACCACAAAAGCACATGAAGCTCTTGGAGAGGGGGCATCTAGGGGCTGTCAGGAAGACAAAAGCAGCCATTTACCTTGCTTTATTTCAGCTAAATACCATGATTGTCTGTTTTGGATATTTTCTCCAACCATAAGCATTCACAGCTATGTTAACAAAATACCTGGATACAATTCGCGTCTGGATTTACACTGACTTCAGTGAGACCTTGGAAGAGGTTTCTCCTTCTATTACTTTCCTCTGGCACTCCCAGTGTGCCTTACTCATTTAGAAGATAAACAGTGTGGTCTTATAATACTACCTCGGTTGACTTGAATTTCCATCTGTTTTTTACTGTGTGTTTTTTGTTAATTTTTTCACATGTTTAGGTCCTGTCTCCCCAAGAATCAAAATCATGATCCCCTTTTAACTAAGCAACTAAGCCCCTAGCTTGAGTAGCAGTGTAGCAAAACCCAACCAGATGGCCCGGGACTGAATCTTGTTCTGCATTTCTTAACTGGGTAACCAAGGGTAAATCATTTAACCTGAACTTTACCTATTTCCCTATCTTTAAAAACAGAAATTAAAAGAATAGTACTTAGCTCATAGGGTTAACTCGGTTTATAGTTCTTAAGTACTCAGAATTGTGCCTGGCAAAGAATAAGTACAACATAATTGACAAATTTTAAAATACCTTTGCCAGCCCAAAAGTTAATGAGGTCATCAGCAAAATCCCAGATAGTGGGGCACACTACAGGACAAATGACCCAGTTTCATTAACAAGGAAACTGCAAGGAGAAAAAATAGAGAATGGAAGGAACGAGATGAAGGAGGAACTACAGATTAAAAGAAGCTGAAGGGTTATTTATACACTTGTGTTCACAGCGGCATTATTCACAGTAGCCAAAAGGTGTAGGCAACCCAAGTGTCCCTTGGTGGATGAATGGATAGACAAAATGTGGTATAGAAATACAATGGGATATTATTCAGCCTTAAAAGGAATGAAATGTTGACACAGGCTGCAACATGGGTGAACCTTGAAGACATTGTGCTGAGTGAAACAAGCCACTCACAGAAAGACAAATTCTGTATGGTGTCTCTTCTATGAGATTCCTAGAGGAGTCAAATTTAGAGACAGAAAGTAGTAGAGTGGCTGAAATTCTGTTTAGTGAGGACAGAGTTTCGGTTTAGGAAGATGAAAAAGCTCTAGAAATGGATGGTGGTGGTGGTTGCACAGCAGTGTAAATGTACTTAATGCCTCTGAACTGTACACTTCAAAATGCCTATAACAGTCAATTTAATGTTACATATATTTGACCACAATATTTTTTAAGATATACTAGCAATCACATCATATGGACCTAATTCAAAGGAAACTTAACAATGTGTGACATTCATGAGACAATTGGAAATTTGAATCCTGACTAGCTATTTTATGATATTAAAGAATTAATGTTGATTTTCTAAGGTGTTATAATGGTTTTTAAGAGTCTTTATCTTTTAGAGATACAAATTAAAATATTTACAAATGAAATGGTTTAATATGTGAGATTAGCTTCAGAATAAGAAGAGAAGGGAAGGAAGAAGTGGATGGGGATAATTATAAAACAAGATTGGTGATAATTGTTGAAGCGGGATGATGGGTATGTGGGGGTCCATCTACTGTATGTTTATAAGTTTCCACCATAAAACAAGGTCAAGTAGTTTATTATCATTACAGGGAGCTGTTGTATTAGTGTGTATTATCTCTGCTCTCAGTGGTCTAGAATGGTTCTTAGCACACCACAGCTGATCAACAACTACGTGTAGTTTCATCTGGTTAATTCCAATTAATTCCAGTCCCAAGACCGGAGGGATAGGGAAAGCCATGGATCTTCTCTCTGATCTCGCCTCTACCCTCTCAGCTCCTACGCTGACCCTTCCTATTGCTGATCCACTTGAGGTGTTAAAGGAGGCAACAACCGCAGTGCACAGAGCCCTTGTCAGCAGGATTAACCTCAGTTCGGAGGTGAGGACCTGAGTCCCTGAGAGTTTAGTGGCTCACTCATGCCAACATGCAGCAGAGCCAGGTGTTAACCTGAATCAGTGGTTACAGAGCTGCCCTCTCTTTCCCCCTTCGAGCAGCCTCCTTTCTCCTGCAGGGAAAGCCTTGCCTTTTCATACACCCACCTCTTCCCAGATATTTGTCCAAGGGACCCTGGAACCAACTTCCTATCAACCTTCCTCAATTAGGCAAAGCCTTGACCCCCAGTAGGTCCCAGGTAACTGGGGATTTTCACTCTCCTTTTCCAGGGTTACATTTTCAGGCTGTTGGTCCTCTTCTGGGCAGTGCAAGTTAGAATTGCTGCCACCAGGTGGTCTTACCAGGTGGCCACTATGTGCCTCTGAGGTTTGAATCACCTTTCCAGTCTTGGTTCCTAGGAATGGTGGTTCTCAACCCTGGTTGCACATGTAAACCACCAGGGAGATTTGAAAACTGCCAATGCCAGGGCCCCACCTTCGGAGATACTGACCTAGTTGGGCTGGGCAGCCCCAAGCATCATGTTTTTTTAACCCCTCAGCTGTTCTAAAGCACAGCCAGGGTTTTGGACACAGTCTCAGAGACAACAGGATCCTTTGTCTAATTAGTTACCTTCTTAACCTACAAAATGGGAGTATTTTTTTTTCGAATAAGTGGCTGAAATAAAACTAATACTGGTATAAACATGGCCCATAAGTAGAATGCACAGTAAATACTTGTTGAAAAGACCAGTTTAATTGGAGCAAGATTTAAAGAAATGCAACTTTTGAAGTTCTTAGGTAGACTTAGGCATCTCCAACTGTCTCTCTCCTAGCTATAAGAGGAGTAACTTCTAACTTTTCTTCCTGGATATGAATTCAAAAGCCACCAGTATATGATAATATCCCTCTGTCCCTGGTGGCTGTTAGCACATCTCCCTCTGATGCCTAAAGGCACTCCCTAGAGGTCTTCAGTATATAGGCATGCGCACACACACACACACACACACACACCTCAATATCTACTTGTCTCGATTACTGGGCTGAGGCCATAGAAAACACTACACAAATAGCTAAAACTATCTTTCTTTCTAATCATAAGGAAGGAGGGTCCAAACACAGTGCCTTCCTTTATCTCCTGGAAAAAACAAGTTCTAACATTACTGTGTGCATGTGGTACGCCAGGGGCTGTCTAAGCATTAGCCACATGATCCATAGTCCCACTTGACGCATGAGGCTTGGAAAGATTAAGTCAATTGCTCAAGGTCACAGAGCTCATCTGTGACTGTCCTGGGACTTATCTTATGATTTTCATACTCTCAGTTCAGCAGTCTCTCCATCTTACAGCCACCACCATTCCTCTGCCACAACCATTCCTTTCCCACACCCACACAAAATATGTACAGCCCAGAGTTATGGTCCCCAAAGAGAGCAACCCTATGCAGCCCTGGTAGGGATGCCCATGAACATCACAAGCAATTGCAGGTGCCCACTCTTCTCCAGGCACTGTGGAAGCCCATCATTCCAGGCTTCTCTGCAGCTGGCGAACAGCCTCCTCGTGGTCTGCCCCAGCAGCAGAGCTGTCTGAACATCGGTCTCACACACGAGCTCCTTTAGGGGCCCTGATTGGGAGGAAGAAGGCGTCTCTTCACCATCATTCACTCACTCGGTAAATATTCACCAGGTGCTTTCTATGTGACAGAGAGTGGGACCCAATAGTGTACTTACATACCAGTGGTGAAAATGGATATTAGTCTGAGAGTTACACAAATACAAGTATAATAAAAGCCAACAAGTGCTATGGAAAAGCATAGGACATTAGAGATCACAGGGCAAAAAGAGCAGGACCTGTTCTGCAGGTTCCAGGGACACTCCTTGAGAAAGTGGGGTCAGAGCTGAGCTCTGCAGGATGTGCTGGGGTCCACAGGACAAGGGGTCATGCACGGTGGGGATGATCATGAAGAGGAACCACACAGCATGTATGAGGACAGGAAATTAAGGTTTGGAGGCTGGGGCACAGACAGGAACGGGACTCAGGTAAGAGAGAAGAGTATTCATGTGTATGGGCAGGGCGGGGGTGGGGGTCAGTCCTTATAGGAGCTTAAAAGTGATATTAAGGATTTTGGTCTTTATTTGAAGGGCAACGTGAACCACTGGGGAATCCTGAGCAAGGAGGTGATACATAAGATTTCAGTTCTGAAAATTATCTGGCTGCAGTGTAGGGAATGAACTGAGAGGGTGTCAAAATGGCTACAAGGAGACAGAAGGTCGGTGCAGTCATCGATGAGCTGGAGGGTGGTGGCCCAGACAGGGCAGTGGTGGGGATGAGAAGTAAATGGGCCCAGGAGATATTTAGGATGGGTGTGGTGGAGAAGAAGAAGGGGCATGAAGGGCGACCCCTCACAGAAACAGCGGATGGTGGGGCTAAATACTAGGAAGGAGCACCCTGAAGGACCAGGGAGCAGAGACCACAGCAATCATGTCCTGCAGGCCCCGTCACCGGCCTAAGCCAGCCCATGCTGCTGTCTTTTTACAAAGAGAAGGAAAAAAACAGTCGAGCTGATATTTTGAGTAATAAGTGGGCAAGTACTTCAACATTTAATTTATATGTCACTAGTTTCAAAACTCATTTAAAAATCTTCCTATAATCTTACCAGGTTTATGTACACTGACATTATAACACCCAAATTATTTCTGATCTAAAAATAACTACCCCGTATGCTGCTTTGCCTGAAAAAGTGTTGAAATTATTGGCAAGGAATATTTTTCTATTGCCAAAGAACAGTAAGCAGCTAAGCCTTAACTCATTTCATCCATTCTTAAGAAAGCCTATCAGAGGAGAGACACATTTTCCAGATGCATTTGGGAAAGAGGGTGTCCCAGCAGGAGAGCAGAGCATTGTGGAGTGATTAGAGAAACATGAAATACAGAGAGATTCACATAAGAACTGAGCAATGGTAGGAAGGTCTGTGAACAGGTAAGCGGGAAGGAGGTATTAGCAAGAGCAAGCAGTTCTTTGATTCTGAATCAAAGGTTGCAAACTGCTGGCTCTTGGGCCATATTAAACCTTAAAATATGTTTTGTTTGCCTCACAGCATGCTATTTTAAAAAACGGAACCAACATTTAAAAAACCAAAATTTCTGGCTTCGCTTGAAACATCAGCAGATCTGGCCAAACTGGGCCACATTCCCAAGCAGTAATGATCAGCTGAAGCTGGGCAGCCATTGTCCTTCAGATGGGCAGGGCCATGTCCCCATGCCTCCCCACCCATTCCCAACATCAAACATCAGCTGACATTTATCGCTGCACTGGCAATGTTGTTTTTCTATGGTGAAGAAGCATTTCTCTGTTAAAAGTGGGAAAACAAAACATAAACCAAGAAGCCTGTATGAAAATAGAAAGGGCATATTTCTTCATAGAAGTAAGAACTATTCCAACAGGTGTAATTCACAAAGTGTGTCTGTGTCAGTTACTATTACCCCTTCTTTCTTTCTTTATGTTATCTGCTCAGTGCCTGCTAGCCCGTGTATGCCTGTAGCCTCTGTATGAGAGTTTGCAACTTCTCCAGGCCCCAGGCAAGCGAGTCAGATATAAGGAAGGGACCCACTTTTAGGAGAAAAGAGATATGAAAAAGACATGGCCACAAAAAGACCAACATTCAGGTATTAGAACCAGGATTCAGGGTGAAAGCCAACTCAGTAATAATCACGATTTTGACCATGACAGTCACAACAAACATTACTAAGAACTGACTATGTGTTAAGCAACATGCTAGGTACTTCACATATATTTCCTTTAACCCATTTTACAGATGAGGAATCTGAGACTCAAAAAGGTAAAGTCATTTACCCATGATCACGTGACCACTAAGCAAGGAAATTAGGATTCAAACTCTAAACCCAAGGCCCACCGCCAGTGGTTTTACCATGGGAGATGCACATCAGAATCACCAAGGAAGATACCATATTTAGGAATACACATACCTGGGGTCCCACCTCCAGAAGATTCTGACTCAGCAAATCTGGGTGGAGTCTGGGCATAGCTATTTATTTGCAAAGCTCCCTAGGTGCTCTGTGTGCACAGCCTCACTGGAGAACTACTGCCTTATGCCTCTTTGTTGGGTGATGAATGCTGGAGTGAGTTGCCTGACACAAGTAAAACAGGCTAACTTTTCCCATTACATGGTCATCAGCACCTGCCTCATAGCTGCCCCTCCACGTGCAGACAAGTGCTTACTCCAATCCATCACTCTATCTGTCCTCCAAAGGCAGAACCAGCGTCTGCCGTACAAAAAGCCATTCTTCCTTCAACGTGATATCCTAAAAAAATGGCTACTCCAAAGAATCAGTGACAGGGCTATGTATGCAGAGCACTTTGTTCAAGTAACACAGGAGGGAGAAAGCCCTGGCTCGGGACAGAAGGTGGGGGCAACATATGACCTCACAAATGCCATGTGGTAAATAGTTGTGGCTCATAGTGATCACAAGCCACATAGGTACAAGTTGTGGGACCCCAAAAACAATTTATGGGCAAAATACTCCAAATCAGATCACACCAAAAATTCACTTTATAAAGCTTCAGAAGAGGTGTTATCTCAACTAAGCAAAATGATTATAACTTCTCTTGAGTAGCTATGGTGTTTAAGATGTTACAGATCATACATTTTCTTGCTTTGGCCACTAGGAAGCTCAGAGCCAAATTTCTGATTCACATTTGGCAACTGTACAAGAGCTTTTACATGGTTTTCTCTTTATATCCTTGGAAAGATCCTCCCTTTAGTGTCTTTTTTCATTCTTCAATTGATACAATTTACTTTAAACCACTACACTGTGGAAATTTTTATTCATCTTTTTTGTTTTACATTTTTGAAATTGTTGTATTCACTGCAGAAAATTAAAAGATATACATCAGGGGTCCGTGAATTTTTTTTCTGTAAAGGCCCAGATAGTAAATATTTTAGTATTTGCAGACCATATGGTCTCTGTCACATACTGTTTTTTTTCAACAACCATTTAAAAAATGTAAAAAACTATTTTTAGCTTGCAGGCTTATAAAAAACCCACAGGTGCTCCATATGACTTCTGATACAGATGAAAAACTATGTTAAACCATAACTTACCAGAAATAACCACTGTTAAAATTATGGTACATACCCTTTAAGGAATATTTATATGCACGTTTTAATGAAATTTGGATTATACTATACCTACTATTTTGTGACCTGCCTTTTTCATTTAATAGTAAGTCATTAATATATTTCTATTTCAAAACTGGATGCAGAAAGTATTATATAGATATGCTAACATTTATTCATCCAATCTTCTCTCCTTGAATATTTAGGAGTATCCATTTTTCAGTGTTATAGATTATATTCCAACTAATACCTTAGGGTAAGGTACTAGAAATTTTATTTCTAGATCAAAGAAGATACATATTTTAAAGTCATTTGATAAATAATCTCAGATAACACTCCAGAAAAGTTATACCAATTAACATTCCCACCAGCAGTAGGAAAATATATATTTCCTTAATCCTCACCAACACTGGGAATTACCGTTTTTTATCTTTACCAATACCATAGGTAAAAGTGATATCTTGTTGCTTTAATTTGAATTTTTTGATAGCTAGTATATATATTTGTAAATAGGGTATGTATTTTTAACTGCATTTGTATTGTATTTTTCCTTTGGTGAATTTCTTATTCAGGTCTGAATTAGTTTCCTATTGCTGCTGTAACAAATCACCACAGACTTAGTGGCTTAAAACAACAGAAATTTATGCTCTTATAGTCCTGAAGATGGAAGTCCAACATCTTACCAGGCCGATGCCAGTAGGGCTGGGTCCTCTTTGAGGCTTTGAGGGGAGAATCTGTTTCTGGGCCTTTTGTAGCTCCTAGAGGCCACCTGTATTCCATCTTCCACAGTCCCTTCCTTGCATCACTCAAAATTCTTGATTCTGTCATTACATTTCCTATTATGCTCTTACAAGGACTTTAGTGATTATACCAGGCCCACCTGGATAATCCAGGATAATCTCTCCATCTCAAGATTCTTAACTAACTACATCTTCAAAGTTCCTGTGGCCACATACAGTAATATTCACAGGTTCCAGGGATTGGATGTGGACACCTTTGGGGGCCTACATCTGAGTCTTGTGCCCATTATCCCTGGGATGCTCATCTCTCCCTTATTTCTCCTTCTGTACAGTGAGGATTTTGACTAGTGCACTGCTCAGCTCTCCCTTCAGCCTGGGGCAGCATTCACCCAGCTGCTAGGAAGGCTGGCTCCTGGTGGCTCACAGATGACTCTCTCTCCAGAAACTGCCCTGGGCTGAAAGGAACCACTCTGTTTTGGGTTATGCCCTTCCCCAGCAGCAGCCTGCATCCAATGTGGGAGCACTGGCCTTGATTCGGGACAGCTCTGGAGCTCCCTGGGAACCGACTGAGGCCTCTCTGCAGCTGCACTGCAGTCCGACTTCTCCCTCTGTCTGTTCCTGTTTCCCTCACTCTCTCATGGGTGTTCCCAAGAGCACTTGCCAATAAATAAGTAAACAAACAAACAATCAAATAAATAAATTTGTGCCTGTATACAAACCTCAGTCTTAGTTTCCCAGGGAACCCATCCTAAGGAGCTGGCTTCAGAAGTAGTTCTAGGGAGCAGACGCTCGTATGAGACTTGAGCTGACACTGAGAGCCCGTCAGCGTGGTAGGTGGGGCGCTCACAGCCCACGGCCTGCAGCGACATGGTTGATCTTCCCCCATGGGGAACTGGAATGGGATACTGGTAGAGGCCACATACTGCACACATCTGAGAGGTTCGAGGGTAGTAGTAATTAATTATAAGGAAGTTAGGATAGATGGCTGTTGGTGGGTCCAAGTGGTATGTTGGAGGAAGACAGAAAGAGGCTGAGAATGACTAGTCACCAATTTAAGTGAAGTGTGAAAAGAGAGACCCCCCACACACACACTTGATAGCATACAAAGAGCCTAGTATGCCCTGCAGGGGAAGTGCAGAAAAGCTGAGGATTAGACTCAGGATTTATGTAAAAGAGTTGTGGATGGAGCGCCAGAGAGGCCCATTGAGAGAATTCTCAGTCCTGACAAATCTGCTGTGCCTAACTCAGGACACTAACTTGGGGATGCAGTATTCAGATTTGGAAGGGAGACAGGTTAATGCACTGAAAAACCTGGATCCTCAGCATCTCCTGAGTCCTTGAGGTCTGCAGTTGTGACCACTGCTCCCTCTGCTAGGCTGGTGCAGTCCCCTTGCTTAAAGATGATGCAGAAACAATATTAGATATGCCTCCCCACAGGATTCATGCCCAATCTCCTTTCCTGACCACCAGACCAAAATCTGGAGTCAAATCACAGCACAGCCCAGACAGAGAAGCCCTGGACCTGCTAAGGCATGATAGGTAACATAGAGTCAAGATGCTGCAGGACCCAGCCAACATGCCTAGCAGGAGCAAGGCGGTTATGGTGGGCCTAGATTCTGAAAGTGGTGGATCAAGTGGGATGAACATAAAGTTAGTTGTGGGAGATTTATCAATAGGGGAGAACCCTCCCACAATACAGGGCATAAGACCTTGGCAAGTATGCTAAGAAGTGTTAACACAAGGGCTCTTAGAAGCCTGTCCTGCACTAAGAGGAGTGGAAATGCCAGCACTCTCATGAAGCTGGTGGGAGAAGAGATCAAAAGCTCAGAAAAGTGAGCATACTGAGGCAGACATACTACAGCCAGAAAACCTGCCAGGAGATCAGGTTCTCCTGGTGGAAGGGGCTGGGCCCTGGCAGAGGGCCCGGCATTGTCGAGATGTTCAGTGGGAGCTGAAGGCAGAAAACACTGGTACAGACTGGACTTCCTAACAGCAGGGGGATGTGGGATCCCAAATAATGAGAGGCCAGACAGCAGCATTTAGTTAAATTTGAAGCAAGGTGGGTACAATTATAATGAGCAGCAAGGTCAGAGTGGCAGTGAGCAGGGCCTGCTCCACAGAGATCTAGGAAGATGTTTAAAGGAATACAGTGATCCTGAGGGAAAGATAGATGGATAGTCAACAAGAGTATTGCTTAATTTATATAACCAAAAAAATTTTTTTAATTAAGAATGGGTGATCAGGAGGCTGAAGGTAGTGCCCTACTAAACAAATCATAATCCCTCGTCCAGTTTATGGACCTGAGACATTTTTCAGACCTGAAAACCTCTGCCCGGAGGAAAGGCTAGGGATTCCCGTGAGGAAGGACCCCATAACTCCACAGCAAGTATATAGAATGATGTGTCTCTCAGGTTTTCCCCAGAGAGACCAACAGAATTCCACCGGCAATCATTAACACGGGAAAGAGAAAGATCCAAACATTTGGAAGATCATTAAACATAGGGTCTTATTTGACACTGATACCTGGGGACCCGAAGGATAATCATGGCCCTCTTATTAGAGAGGAATTATGTGGGGAATAGTCAATAAAAGGAGCTCCATTCCAAGCCCAGGCCAGGATGAATCCACTAGGTCCACAGGCCCATGCAGGGGTTATGTGCCCAGGTGATCCACTGAAATATCTCTCAGTGGTCCTTTACCCAATTTTGACAGTAAATGGACAATGCAGCCCTTGTGGCCTGGAGGAACATGGTAGGCAGGGGTTTGGAGCCCTCAGGGTCAGCCCACCTAGTTAGCCCCCTGATCAGCAGAGATGCTGACCTACCCAGGGCAGACAGCAAGAGAGAGAGGTGGTGAGTGTCAGGTGTCCTCCAGGGCTCAGGGCTGCACTTTGTTCCACTGACTTCCTCCTGGAAGTCTCCTAAGAAAAGAGACCACAGATTTTGGAGATGATGCTCCAGAGGAGGTGAACTTCCTAGTCAAAGAAATGAATGCATGTGGAGGAAGCGCTGGATGAGGCAGCTGTTGGGTGAGCTGCCCGGATCCCCCGTTCTGGACCCTGACAGCTGCTGACCTCCCTCACAACTGAGCCCTCGACTCCCCTCAGCCAGCACGGGCTGCTCCTCCAAGTTTACGTGCCCTTCCCAGGGCAGTTCATACCCAGTCACTGTTCCACACGGGAATATAAAGACCCAGCACCCCCGCCCTGATTCAGGGCAGGTCTGAGGGCTTTCTAGCTTAGAGCTCCCTGTACGATCAGCTGAGGCCTCTGCCACAACTGCTTCAAGTTCAACTTCTCCGCAGGACCATAAATCTTCATACCTAAGATCTTACTGAGACTTCATTGCGCAGACACCTATGGAACATTATTGCTAGGACCTGAGGATACAGAACATACAGAACAGACCCGAGGCAGGTGCTGGCATGCTGATCAGTGAAGCACAGATGTGCAGGAAACAGTAAGTGCATATCATGGGGAACCATGTAAAAGGAGTCAGGAAAGACCCCTTTGAGTTGCTGATGTTTGAGCCAGGATTTCAACTAGGTAGAACCAGGAGAACTGAGCAGGTGACAGATGGGGGTGGAGGGGATGCAGTCCAGGCAAAGGGCAGTCTGCCATGTGCACTGTCCCAGCTGAGATGGGACCAGGGAAGAAAGTCTGGGCCAAATAGAATTTGGAACAAGTTCTTCAATTTTACAATACTTTAATCACCTCAAAAAGAAACTCTGTATCTGTTGGAAACCACCCCCTACTTCCCCAGCTCTAAGAAACCACTAATCTACTCTCTGTCTACAATGTGCCTATTCTGGGCATTTCATTTGAATGGCATCATATAATGTGACTAGCTCTTTCTTTCACTTATAATATTGTCCAGGTTCCTTCATGCTGTAGCATGTAAAGGTACATCTCTCCTTTCAATGTCAAATAATATTCTATTTTGTGGATATACCACATTTTGTTTATCTATTCATCACTTGATGGACATTTGGGTTCTTTCTACCTTATCAGCTATTATAAATAATACTGCCATAAACATTCAAGACCTGGCTTTTGTGTAGACATATTTTCATTTCTCTTGGGTACATATCTAGGAGAGTAGAATTGCTGAGTATATGGTAACTCTGTAGTTAATAATTTAAGGAACTGCCAGACTGTTTTCCAAAGTGGCTGCACCATTTACATTCCCATCAGCAGTGAATGAAGGTTCCAATTTCTCCACATCCTCACTTACACTTGTTATTATCAGACTTTTTGATTCTAGCCATCCTAGTGGGTGTGAAGTGACAACTCACTGTGGTTTTGATTTGAATTCCCGAAATCACTGAAGACTTTTAACTGAGGGCCTGATATAATCAGACATTTGAACATTTCATTCTGGAAAAAGATCTGAGGACAGAGAGAAGGCCATGAGACTACGGTGAAGAGGCCATCACAGCTGTCTGGGGAAGACGACAGCAGCCTGGACTGTGATGCAAAGACGCAGGAAGAAGGGGACAATTAGAGAAATAGGCAATCAAACCTACAAGGTCTGGAGATCCCTGGATGGGGGCATGAGGGAAGTGTCAAAGGTTTCTGGTTTATAGAACTGGGTGGATGGTGAGAACACAGAAATATTTTTTTAATTGTGATAAAATACATGTAACATAAGATTTACCATCACAACCATTTGTAAGTGTCTAGGTCAGTAGTGGTAAGTACAGTCACACTGTTGTTCAGCCAGTCTCCAGAACTATTTCATCTCACAGAATTGAAAAGACTCCGTACCCATTAGGTAACAACTCCCCATTTCCCCCTGGCTTCTGTCTCTATGAATGTGACTACTTACTCCAGGTCCCGCATAGGGTATTTGTCTTTTTGCAACTGGCTTATTTCACTTAACATAATGTCCTCAGGATTCAACCATGTTGTAGAATGTGACAAGTTTCCTTCCTTTTTAAGAAAATACACAGAAATAATTATTACTGACCAACAAAAAGCACAGGCTTATCCAAACCACTTTCTTCTTTAATATCATTCTCTAGATTTAATCCTTCTTCAGATTCAAATTCTCAGGTTTCCAAGTCAGTGCTTAGTGGCCAGACATGCACAGCATTATGCTGACACCTGCTGTTATGACCCAAACTTGATGACCTTGACCTTTAGCACCTTTCAGACTGATAGAATAATTCTCAGGCAATCTCAAGGATAAGGGGCTTTCATCTGAATTTCCTGTTTGGTTATTTGAAGTTTCATTTTTCTTTTCTTAAATTATCCGTTGATGGAAACCAGTCCCTCTTGAAAATCAGTCCCAAGCTTTTAATAATTTGGGGTACTTGATATTTCTCGTTACACAAAAGTTGGTCACATCTACCTCCCTTACCTCTGAATATTCTATGATCTATATTCTGAGAGATTTGGCAAATTCTGCTGCTTTTAATCATCTTGCCTGGCATGTGACAGGCAATCTTCTGCATTCACAATATTTTATTACTTCATTATAGTGTAATCTTTTAGAACACATAATAAGCAGTAATTTAGAATCCAAGTGCAAGCTAAAATTCAAGTGATTGTAAGGTCTCCAATGAAGTAAGTGACCATAACAACTGAGGTAGGAAAATAGATGAAACCCCAACTAGACACAGGCAATGATAATCTCCACCAGAACGTATTCCTTTGCCTGCTGGCAAGATGCATCTCAGTTTCAAAAACATTAAAATGTCAAGGGAAGATGCACATCTTAGAATCAAGGAGATATGGTGCACAGAGAGATGCAAAAGGAATAATGGAAGGTTTACATACAGCAGCAGGAAGTGTTAGCAGGTGCCAAGAAAGCAAAAAACACAACAAAATAGGTAACAACCACACACAGCATTTTTTACACCCAAGAATCACAGAGCAGGAGCAAAAAAATCCTCCGTGCCTCATGCAACTCCCCAGAGTAAAGCAGAAGACAACTATCGAGGAATGAGAGGAAGATCTTAAATCATCAATAAATGATTACATTAAAAGTGCCACATCTGAGAAGGTGGGATGTTAATAGTGCTTATCTCAGAGCAGCATTTTAAAGCAGAAAGTTGTTATTGTTTATAAGTACTTTCTCGGCTTTTGCTACAATGAACTACATATGAGAAAAGGGTTATAAGTTTTAAAAAATACAAGGAATAAAAGTATTTTGGAAAGATATATAACACCGTCAATGCTTTTTTAAAAAGTGGTTTCTGCTGTTTGAGTGTGGAAACCTTAGTTCCCGAAAAGAAACGCCTGAGTGCAACTCACACCCTGAAGATCATGAATAAACGAGGCATATCTGAACATGGGAGCCTTACGCACCCCCCACTATCACTTGGGTTTTGCTATAGAGCTCCGCTCAATGACAAGCCCTTGTCTGACCCTCACTCAGGGCTCATTCCTCAGCTGCTATCTCTGAAGGTCGAAGGCGCCCAGCTGAGGCGGAGATAAATGGTAATGGTTTTTGTAAAGATGAGGCCTCGTCTAGGGCCCACAAGTCACTGCAAATGCCATCCACGCACCCCTCGTCAGTCCTCCAGGGAAGGAGCAAAGGCTTATAAACTTTGCTTAACAGCTAGACACTCCCTCCTCCCGGCTGCGGGCCCTGCACGGTCCCGCTGTTGGTCATCTGGGCCTGCCGTCCTCTAGGGAGAGGACAGGAAGGCCTGTAAGCGGCCCAGCTGTTCCCTGCTTCGGCGCCCAGGATGGTGCCTGGAACACAGAGGTAGCCTAATAACTTGCTTCTGGATGAAGGTAGGGCCAACCCTCCACAGAATTCCCAGGTCCAGATGCAGTGAAGTCACCTGCTCCTACAAATTGCTTAAACCCATCAACACAGCCCAGAAATCACCCCCTGCGTTACTCTGAGGGGAAAGAGCAGGCCCCCTGTGAGAGCTGCAAAAGCCGCTTACCAGGTGGGGGTACTTCAGACCCCGCCCCTCCACGTAGCGCTTCTGCTATAAGTGCTTGCTCGTGGTTTAGGGGCCCCAAGGGCTGGTGCCCAGGCAGGTGCGATGGGGTGGGGGGGCCTAGCAAGAAGCAGAAATGAGCAAGAGAGAGCCTGCACCTGGGAGTCCAGTCGTGCGGAGGGAACAGCTCCAGCATGTCTTGCATCCTAAGTACAGGCTGACACTCACGGAAGGGGTGAGATGCCTCTACAGGAGAGCTAATGACATCTGAGAGAAGAGGGGTGACAGGCAGTGCTGTGGCATGGAAAAGCCAAACCCTCAAGCCTGGTGGGGCCTTGGGGGTGCCAGGCCCAGACCTGGGCCTCAGAGACTGAGAACCAGCCATGCAGCCCCACCTTCAGAGCTCACAGACAGTCTGGGGAGACCCTGGGGCTGGAGGGGTCACAGGCCAGGGCAGTGATCACGAGCTGTCTACAGGGATATAGTGCCAGGAGCAGTAGTGAAGCTACCTGATGTCCGTCTAGCCCCTCTTTTCTTCCTGCCTCCCAGATTTCGACTGCAGGAGTCCTGGTCACTAGGTTGGAAGGAAATCCCCACACCTTAGAAGGATGGCTCAGCTGGCCAGGCTCCCCCACCTTGCACAGAAGGCAGCTGACATTCAGAGGAGAGACTTGCCTCACCCCTGGCTGTGCAGTGGGTCTGCGGCTGAGGATGAGACCCTGACCTGAGGACTCTGACTCCAAGGCCCTTTCCCATTGGAGCCTGAGAGCTGAAGAGATTTCACATTAAAGGAACTGGGAACCAGCAAGATTTCTGAGCAAGCACAGCGAGAGGATGATGGTTCCTTGGCCAATGAGACCAAAGCAGAGCCTCCTTGGACAGGAGAGGCCTGAAGGAGGAAGGAAGAGAGGGATGAGGGCCAGTTAAAAGTGTGGCAACTGTGCTAACCACAGGGATGACAGCCTGGGCCAGTTGCATGAGCAGCAAGACTACAAAGAAAGGCCAGGCAGGAGCACTGTGAGATCAGAGTCAAAGTGGCTGGAGGTGAAGCTAAGGCCCCACCTGTGTGACCAGGAGGTAAGACAGCACAAGGAAAGCAAGAGAAGGAACCACACTGGTGGCCTTAGGTGACAGGCTCAGTTTTAGCTCTGTAGAGCTATGTGTCTATGGACAGAGACTCCAGGCCAAATGTCCATCATTCTGAGGTGGGATGAGGGATGGGGTCCAGGGAGGGTGCAGAGGGAACCTCCTACACTGTTGGTGGGAATGTAAATTGGTGCAACCACTGTAGAAAGCAGTATGGAGTTTCCTCAAAAAAACTAAAAGTAGAAATATCATTCAACCCAGTAATTCCACTTCTAGGAATTTACCTGAAGAAATCAAAGTCCTGGTTCAAAAAGATATGTGCACCCCTATGTCTATCACCGCATTATTTACAATAGCCAAAATACAGAAGCAACCCAAGTGTCCATTAATGGATGAATGGATAAAGAAGATGTGGTACATATACACAATGGAATATTATTCATCCATAAAGAAAAAAGAAATCCTGCCATTTGTAACAACATGGATGAATCCAGAAGGCATTATGCTCACTGAAATAAGCTAGGCAGAGAAAGACAAATACCATGTGATCTCACTTATTTGTTGAATATAAAAACAAAGAAAACAGAATGAACAAAACAGCAGTAGACTCACAGACACTGATAAATGACTGGTGGTTACCACCGGGGAGGGGTTGGGATGGATAGGTGGAGAGGGTGAGGGGGACAAGGGGCACAAAAATCCTCAATCATAATATAGGTTGGCCACAGGGATAGTAGCACAGCATGGAGAATATAGTCAATTATTCTGTAATATCTTTCTATGTTGACAGGTAGTAACCACATTAGTGGGGATGAGGATTTAATAATATGGGTAACTGTGGAACCACAGTGTGTATATTTGAAACCAATAAAAAAAAAATACTCCTGAAAGTCACAGAAGTGGACTTGAACAAATGGAAAGACACATCATGTTTTTTAATAGGAAAACTCAGCATCATGAAAATGTCAGTTCTCCATAAGTGACTCTGTGAATTAAACTTAATCCCAATAAAAATATTTTTCCACAGGCACTAAAAAAAAAAAGGGTGCAGAACTTACAATAACAGGTGGAAAACTGATCTGTCCCTATGGACTTCCTCTTCAATTCTCTTGCCCAAACTTATCTACAGAGAGTTTAGTTGACCCAGTGAATTCCAGGGTGGTATGAAGGAGTGGCATGTAATACCCCACCAAACATTCCTTAATTCAACATTTACTGAGTATCTACAGTGTGCCAGGCACAAGGCACCATGCCCCCTAATATCCTTTCTCCCTTTCTTCTTTTTAGTAATAAAACCACTTCCCATCTGCGGCAGACAGAATAATGGCCCCCCAAAGATATCCACATCCTAATTCCAGACTTCTGTGAGTCTGTAACCTTGAATGGAAAAGGGACTTTGCAGATGTGGCTAAATAATAATTCTGAGCTGGGGAAAGTGTCCTGGCTCATCCCGGTGAGACTGACATAATCACAAGGGACCTTATAAGAGGGAGGCAGGAGACCAGAATGACTAGTAGGAGGCATGACAATGGAATCAAGAAATGTGAGTGACACAAGGAAGGAAAGGGCCATGAGCCAGGGAATGCAGACAGCCTCTAGAAATTGCAAAGGCAAGGAAATGGATTCTCTCCTCAGAACCTGGCCCCAGAAGAAACCAGCCCTGCCAACACCTTGGCTTTAGCAAGACTCATTTTCTACTCCTAACCTCCAGAACTTTAAAAGAATAAGTTTGTTTTGTTTTATGCCACTAAGTTTGTGGTAATTTGTTATAGCAGTAATACAAAACTAATATACCACATCATTAAATTTAAGCTGGGTACTTTCCATTTAGCTAGAGATCAAATGTAACCATTCACCCTTACTGTTAGGCGTGACTATGTGACCCCTTTCTAACAACAGGACTGAACAGAAGTGGTATGTACAAGTTCTGGACCATCTTCAGCTTTATGACAAGCTTCTTGCTCTGGACTTCTGCACTTTCTTTTCCTTTTGCCACTTCCTGGCAGATTGGAACACAGAACCAGCAGTGACACTGTTCCAGCCAGACCAGTGAAGATAAATCCTATGGCATGGTGGGACAACAAGAGTTAAGGAACTTGGATCCCTGGGTGACCTTGTGGAGCAGAGATGCTCCACCAGCCTTGACCATCCAGATTGTTAATTGAGAGAGAAATAAAATTGTAACTTAATCAAGGCACTGTTTTAGGGGGTCTCTTTGGTGCAGCAGCTTACTTATAACCCAAACACACTGCCTATAGGAAGTCCCAACTTCTTGGGACAAATAATCACAGAAACAAATCTTTACATGATTACAGGCTGATGCTATAATACAGAGGTGGGCAAGATGTCTAGGAGCACAAGGGGCTCTTGTGGTACAAGGGAAAGAAGTCCAGGTTAGGATTCAGGACCTCAAATGGTCATTCACTGAACATAAGCAAGCCCTCAGTCCAACCTCTCCTGCCTCACAGGACTATGAAACAGCACGGATAGCACTAAAGTAGGAATAATTGTTTCACATGGCCAAAAGGACTATTGTCCTATTTGAAGCCCACTTACTACCACTGCCCAAGTTTTACCATCTACAGAGTTTATTTGCATCCCAAGAGAAGATAGGTCTCTACCATTTGTTTGCCTCCAGAGCATGTTACTGACCAAAAGGAGGTGGTTGGCAAACCCCAGGACAAATGAAGGCTTGATCCAAACAACAATCTCGTCAAAAAACTGAGTCCTGAGGAGAGTGCCGGGAAGATGGCGGGGTGAGCAGGGCGGTGGAAATCTCCTCCCAAAACCATATACATATATATCTATGAAAATACAGCAAATACAACTATTCGGAAAAGAGAGACCAGAATATACAGGACAGCGCACAGCCTGCATCTACACCTGAGAGGACTCGGCACCCCGTGAGGTGGGTAAAATATGGAGCCACGTCCCGGCGGGACACGAGCACTGCCCCACCCCAGTGCACCAGCGGGAGGAGAGGATTCAGAGCCGGGAGGGAGTGGAAGTACAGGCCTGCGAAATAACCAGCCCTGGTGATCTGGGCCAGGAGCGCTGACACACATCACGCGGTGTATCAGATATTGGAGAGGCAGAAGGTGCAGGTTTTGAGCTGGGAACGTGCCTAGGTCCTTGTAGCCGGCTCCCACGACAAAAGAAAAGCGCACTCTTTTTTTGGCGTTCTTAAAGAGGAAGGGGCCCAACGGAGAAATACAATCGTCCCAGCACACTCAGCCCAGCAGGCTGGGAGTCCTGAGGAATTTCCGACCCCTTGGCTGGCGACTGGGAAAAAGTAGCTGCACTGAGACTTCACACAGAGAACAACAGCCTCCCATTCGTTCCTGCCCTGGCCAGAGCTACAAATGGCCCTGCGGAGCTGCGTGGCCGTGGCTGTGGAATAGTGGAGCAACAGCGCCACCTACAGCATCCTTACAGAATCTACTCCCAGTGGGCGTTTTTTTTTGTTGTTCTTTTCTTTCCTTTCCTTTCTTTTCTTTCTTTCTTTTTTTCTCTTTTCTTTCTCTTCCTTTTTTTTTTTAAAGTCTTAAAGAGCCCAGATGACATACATGGCACCTACCACTGACCACTTCTATCACCATGAAAAGACAGAGGAATATGGTACAGACAAAGCTCACCCAAACCCAGACAACAGAGAGGGAACCTGAAGGGATGGAAATGCACAATCTTCCGGAAAAATAATTCAGAATAAAAGTCATAACCATGCTGATGGATCTACAGAGAAATATGCAAAAGCTGAGGGAGGAAGTGAGGGAAGTGAGGAAAGACAATGCAGAAATGAGACAAGCCATCAATGGGCTTAGCAGCAGACTGGACGAGATGCAAGAGACGGTTAATGGAATGGAAATCATAGAACAGGAATACAGAGCAGATGAGGCAGAGAGAGATAAAAGGATCTCTAGGAATGTAAGAATGTTAAGAGAACTGTGTGACCAATCCAAACCGAACAATATTAGCATTATAGGAGTATCAGAGGAAGAAGAGAGAGAAAAAGGGATAGAAAGTGTCTTTGAAGAAATAATTCCTGAAAACTTCCCCATGCTGGGGAATGAAATAGTCTTGCAGTCCACGGAAGACCACAGATCTCCCAACACAAGGGACCCAAGGAAGACAACACCAAGATACACAATAATTAAAATGGCAAAGATCAAAGATAAAGACAGAGTATTAAAGGCAGCTAGAGAGAGAAAAAAGATCACCTACAAAGGAAAACCCATCAGACTATCATCAGACTTCTCAAAAGAAACCTTACAGGCCAGAAGAGAATGGCATGATATATTTAATGTAATGAAACAGAAGGGCCTTGAACCAAGAATATTGTATCCAGGATGATTATCAGTTAAATATGAGGGAGCGATTAAGCAATTTCCAGACAAGCGAAAGCTGAGAGAATTTGCCTCCCATAAACCACCTCTACAGGACATCTTAAAGGAACTGCTCTAGAGGGAAGCACTCCTAAGGCTAAAAAGATGTCACCAGAGAAAATAAAATCACAGCAAAGAAAGCAGACCATCCAAATACTAACTAAAGGCAAAGAATAAAACACCTAGTATATAAAGAATGGAGGAGGAAGAATAAGAAGGGAGACAAATAAAGAAACATCAGACGGTGTTTACAATAACTTAACAAGAAAGTTAAGTTAGATTGTTGATAGTAAAGAAGCAACCCTTGAACCTTTGGTAACCATGAACCTAAAGCCAGCAATGGCAATAAGTACATATCTATCGATAATCACCCTGAATGTAAATGGACTGAATGCACTAATCAAAAGACACAGAGTAACAGGATGGATAAAAAAGCAAGACCCATCTGTATGCTGCCTACAAGAAACTCACCTCAAACCCAAAGATATACACAGACTAAAAGTGAAGGAATGGAAAAAGATATTTCATGCAAACAACAAGGAGAAAAAAGCAGGTGTTGCAGTACTTGTATCAGACAAAACAGACTTCAAAACGAAGAAAGTAGCAAGAGATAAAGAAGGACATTACATAATGATAAAGGGTCAATCCAACAAGAGGATATAACCATTATAAATATATATGCACCCAATACGGGAGCGCCGGCACATGTGAAACAAATACTAACAGAATTAAAGGAGGAAATAGACAGCAATGCATTCATTTTAGGTGACTTCAACATACCACTCACTCCAGAGGACAGATCAACCAGACAGAAAATAAGTAAAGACACAGAGGCACTGAACAACACACTAGAACAGATGGACCTAACACACATCTACAGAACTCTACACCCAAAAACAACAGGATACACATTCTTCTCAAGTGCACATGGAACATTTTCCAGAATAGACCACATACTAGGCCACAAAAAGAACCTTACTAAAGTCAAAAATACTGAAATGCTACCAACCAACTTCTCAGATCACAAAGGTATAAAACTAGAAATAAATTTTAGAAAGAAAACAAAAAGGCTCACAAATACATGGAGACTTAACAACATTCTCCTAATTAATCAATGGGTTAATGACCAAATCAAAACAGAAATCAAAGAATATATAGAGACTAATGACAACAACAACACAAAGCCACAACTTCTGTGAGACGCAGCAAAGGCAGTTCTAAGAGGAAAGTATATTGCAATCCAGGTCTATTTAAAGAAGGAAGAACATTCCCAAATGAATAATTCTAAAAACACCATTACTGAAATTTGAAAAAGAAGAACAAATGAGGCCCAAAGTCAGCAGAAGGAGGGACATAATAAAGATCAGAGAAGAAATAAATAAAATAGAGAAGAATAAAACAATAGAAAAAAATCAAAGAAACCAAAGGCCGGTTCTTTGAAAAAATAAACAAAATAGATAAATCCCTAGCCAGACTTAATAAAAGGAAAAGAGAATCTATACACATAAACAGAATCAGAAATGAGAAAGGAAAAATAACAACAGACCCCACAGAAATACAAGGAATTATAAGAGAATTTTATGAGAATCTATATGCTAACAAGCTGGAAAACCTAGAAGAAATAGATAACTTCTTAGAAAAATACAACCTTCCAAAACTGACCGAACAAGAAACAGAAAAACTAAACAGACCAATCACCAGCAACGAAATTGAAGTGGTAATCAAAAAACTACCCAAGAACAAAACCCCTGGACCAGATGG
Source organism: Phataginus tricuspis (assembly GCA_029783875.1). Taxonomy (NCBI): domain Eukaryota; kingdom Metazoa; phylum Chordata; class Mammalia; order Pholidota; family Manidae; genus Phataginus; species Phataginus tricuspis. The sequence goes on along the minus strand of JAQQAC010002172.1, from coordinate 33,005,428 downwards.
ATTCACCTCTGAATTCTACCAGACATATAGGGAAGAAATAACACCCATTCTCCTTAAAGTTTTCCAAAAAATAGAAGAGGAGGGAATACTTCCAAACTCATTCTATGAAGCCAGCATCACTCTAATACCAAAAATGGGCAAAGACCTCACCAAACAAGAAAATTACAGACCTATATCCCTGATGAACGTAGATGCAAAAATACTTAACAAAATATTAGCAAACCGAATTCAAAAATACATCAAGAGGATCATACACCACGATCAAGTGGGATTCATCCAAAGGATGCAAGGATGGTACAACATTCGAAAATCCATCAACATCATCCACTACATCAACAAAAAGAAGAACAAAAACCACATGATCATCTCCATAGATGCTGAAAAAGCATTTGACAAAATTCAGCATCCATTCATGATTAAAACTCTCAACAAAATGGGTATAGACGGCAAGTACCTCAACATCATAAAGGCTATATATGACAAACCCACAGCTAACATCATACTTAACAGAGAGAAGCTGAAAGCTTTTCATCTAAGATCGGGAACAAGACAGGGATGCCCACTCTCTCCACTGTTATTCAACATAGTACTGGAGGTCCTAGCCACGGCAATCAGACAAAACAAAGAAATACAAGGCATCCAGATTGGTAAAGAAGAAGTCAAATTGTCACTATTTGCAGATGATATGATACTGTACATAAAAATCCCTAAAGACTTCACTCCAAAACTACTAGAACTAATATCTGAATTCAGCAAAGTTGCAGGATACAAAATGAACACACAGAAATCTATTGCTTTCCTATACACTAACGATGAACTAACAGAAAGAGAAATCAGAAAAACAATTCCATTCACAATTGCATCAAAAAGAATAAAATACCTAGGAATAAACCTAACCAAGGAAGTGAAAGACATGTACTCTGAAAACTACAAGACACTCCTAGGAGAAATTAAAGAGGACACTAACAAATGGAAATGCATCCCATGCTCTTGGCTAGGAAGAATAAATATTGTCAAAATGGTAATACTACCTAAAGCAATCTACAGATTCAATGCAATCCCTATCAAACTACCAACAGCTTTCTTCAATGAACTGGAACAAATAATTCTAAAATTCATATGGAACCAGAAAAGACCCCGAATAGCCAAAGCAATCCTGAGAAGGAGGAATAAAACAGGGGGAATTACGCTCCCTGACTTCAAGCTCTACTACAAAGCCATAGTAATCAAGACAATTTGGTGTTGGCACAAAACAGACCCACAGACCAGTGGAACAGAATAGAAAATCCAAACATTAACCCAAATATTTACAGTCAATTAATATTTGATAAAGGAGCCTTGGATATACAATGGGGAGATGACAGCCTCTTCAGCAGCTGGTGTTGGAAAAACTGGACAGCTACATGTAAGAGAATGAAACTGGACTACTGTCTAACCCCATACACAAAAGTCAACTCAAAATGGATCAAAGACCTGAATGTAAGTCATGAAACCATAAAACTCTTAGAAAAAAATATAGGCAAAAATTTCTTGGACATAAACATGAGCGACTTCTTTGTGAACATATCTCCCCGAGCAAGGGAAATAAAAGCAAAAATGAACAAGTGGGACTATATCAAGCTGAAAAGCTTCTGTACAGCAAAGGACACCATCAGTAGAACAAAAAGACATCCTACAGTATGGGAGAATATATTCATAAATGACATATCTGATAAGGGGTTGACATCCAAAATATATAAAGAACTCACACACCTCAACAAACATAAAGTAAATAATCCAATTAAGAAATGGGCAGAGGACATGAATAGACACTTCTCCAAAGAAGAAATTCAGATGGCCAACAGGCACATGAAACGATGCTCCACATCACTAATCATCAGAGAAATGCAGATTAAAACCACATTGAGATATTACCTCACACCAGTGAGGATGGCCACCATCCAAAACACAAACAACAAATGTTGGTGAGGATGTGGAGAAAAGGGAACCCTCCTACACTGCTGGAGGGAATGCAAATTAGTTCAACCATTGTGGAAAGCAGTATGGAGGTTCCTCAAATAACTCAAAATAGAAATACCATTTGACCCAGGAATCCCACTCCTAGGAATTTACCCTAAGAATGCAGCAGCGCAGTTTGAAAAAGACATATGCACCCCTATGTTTATCGCAGCACTATTTACAATAACCAAGAAATGGAAGCAACCTAAGTGTCCATCAGTAGATGAATGGATAAGGAAGATGTGGTATATATACACAATGGAATATTATTCAGCCATAAGAAGAAAACAAATCCTATCATTTGTAACAACATGGATGGAGCTAGAGAGTATTATGCTCAGTGAAATAAGTCAGGCCGAAAAAGACAAGTACCAAATGATTTCACTCATATGTGGAGTATAAGAACAAAGAAAAAAACTGAAGGAAGAAAACAAACAGCAGCAGACTCACAGAACCCAAGAACGGACTAATAGCTACCAAAGGGAAAGGGACTGGAGAGGATGGGTGGGAAGGGAGGGACAAGGGGGCAAAAGGGGCATTACGATTAGCAGACGTAATGTTGGGGGGGCATGGGGAGGGCTGTACAACTCAGAGAAGACAAGTAGTGACTCTATAGCATCTCACTACGCTGATGGACAGTGACTGTAATGGGATTGGTGGGGGGACCTGATGAAGGGGGTAGTTTCATCACCATAATATTGCACATGTAACTGTAGATTAATGATACCAAAATAAACTATAAACAAAAAAAAACAGAGTCCTACTCATTGGCCTCTTCCCCATTAATAACCTGAGGGCATCTGAGACAGGCTTTCAACATCTTACATGTATTCAAGTATTGTTGCCAAGTTTTCTGTATTTTTTCTGTTTGTGTGTGTGTGTGTGTGTGTGTGTGTGTGTGTGTGTGTGTGTGTGTGTGTGTGTGTGTGTGTGTTTGGTGATTGTTGGCTACTTTTTCTATCTTTTTCTATCTCTTTTATGTTCAGCCAATTATGCCTGTTCTGCCAAAAAAAAATTTGAGAAGTGAATCCAAAATGCCTGAAGACAGAGTTTGGAGAATGGCCCTAAAACACCAGTCAAATCACATCATTTCTCTGCTCAAAATCCTCCAGTGTCCCATGGCCATAAAGCTCTGGGGGATCTAGCCCTTTGCCCTTGCCAGCTTGATCCTATAACTCTCCCTCACTCTGCTCTGGCCCCAAGGCCTCCTTGCTGATCTGAAGTTCCCCGCACAAGCTGCCTCAGGGACCCTGGAGCTGCTCTTCCACTGGCCTGGGGATCATGACATCACAGGATCTTTCTCCACTAAGTTGTACCTCAGAGAGGTCTTCTTTGGATACCATGTCACACAGAACTCCCTGAGCCCCTATATCATTCTCACTCATCCCCTTACCCAGATTTATTTTTCTTTTCTACTACTATCACCACCTGACACGGTTATGGCCAGCTAGCAAAGATGTAGTGTTTATTTATGTATTTTTCATCCCGCTCGTTCTCTAGCATGCAAGCTGTCTGTGGACAGGACCATTATTTTGTTCACTGATGTACCCCCACTGCCTACAACAGTACCTGGCACACAGATGATTAATATTGGCTGAATAAATGAATAGTGCACCAAAATTACCAATATGTGAAAATCTAGTAATAGAGACTGCTTTTTGCCAGCTCATCATTTTGGACCTAAGTTGCACCTTGGTCATACTGTTTTCAACCAAACTGTTTTAGAACAACTTGTTTTCAGCCAAATCAACTGGTACTGCCCTGGGGGCACTTACTACCACTGTCCAGCTCATCACCCAGCTCCCCAACCACTTATTTATTTAGAAAGCAGGTCTACTTTCCCAGACAAAACTCACCCCAACACAACCGCACCTTTACTGCACAGTGCTTTGCTGGGAAGCCTGCCTGCCATCCTGGCAACTGGCATAATCATGAGGTTGGTAAAACCAAAGCTCAGGAAGGCTGCAATTAGTACTTGACAAGCACTTTATGGCCCGCAATTTAAATGTCTATGGCATTGTAATTCAGTTCCTCCTTGAGGCAAACACATTACTAACCTCATCTGGGCAACTGGATGAAATCCCTCTCACAGTGATGGCCTCCCAATTAGTGCACGTGGGGAGGAGAGGTTCCTCAGCCATCCCAGCTCCTGGTTTAGACAGTGCTTTCCCTTTAGCATGCTCCCAAAATTCTTGACAATGACTGAACAAGCATCTACCGGCTCCCACACACGTTGACAGAGCACCTGCTGGGGGAAGCACTAGGATGGTTTTAGTTTGCTGTTTCTCCCCAGGGGCTCGATTTGACTGGAGATGACTGAGTGTGGGTGATCTGGGAGGCAGATCCCACCCTCAAGGTGTCGACAGTAGAGCTACAAACATGAAATTGTCCACCTGTGCACTGAAATAACTCTTTGAAATGCAAACAGTTCATACAGGAAATGCTGAAAAAGCACTTAGTAAAATCAGCACTCATTTCTGATTTAAAACAAACAAAACAAAACTCTCTCAGTAAATGAGAAAGTGGGGACTTCCAGGACAAAACAAAGTCTCTCACCAACCACAGCCAGCGTGCCCAGCAGAGACACTCCATCAGACTGTCTACGCTCAAGACTTCTACCCAGATCTGTTCTCAAAGTTGATGACAGTTCAATCTGTGGCCAGAGAAGTAAAAATTACTGGAAAGGAAGAGGCAGAAGTATTGTTACTTGCAAATAAATATGACCATCTACCTGGGAAACCCATGGAAACTATTAGGACCAATGAGAAGGTTCAATCAGGCAGCTGGTTACAAAAGCAAGATTCACAAATCCAAGTTTTCTACACCAGCAATAATTAGTTAGAAAATACACCAGCTAAGGAGAACCACTATAAAGTAAAAGGCTATCAGGGCATAACAGTAACAAAGATACAAAACACTGAGCAACTAACTTGGTGAAACAAGTAAGCTTTATATGAAAAGGGCTACAAGATCTGGAGTTGCTCAAGAAACATTTGCTGGATCGATGCACTATCAATTTTCCAGAGGATAAACAAGGTAGGAATGAAAGAAAAGATGGGCCCTGACCCTGACGGTGACGATTCAATACTGTAAAAATTTTGATTCTCCCCAAGTTGATCTCTAAGTTCATGCAGTTCCAACCAAAATACCAACTTTATGTAATGTTTTAGACAAATGAAAAAATATTATTATTTCAACAAAATGATTCTAAGTTCCTAGATAAGGATAAATGGGTGAAGATAGTTAAGAAATCCTTGGAAAGAGAAGTTTTGGAGAGGACTTGCCAAGTGGATATTAAAGTGTAATACAAAGAAAAGATAATTTAAGGTGTGGCTGACCCAGAAAGTGTCAGACATACCTGTGAAACAGAACAGAAAATTTAGAAACAGGCCACCTATATATAAGGTGTCATTTCAGTAATTGGAGAAATAAGTTATCCAACAAATGGTATTAGGACATTGGATTAACCATTTGGAAATATGTATATCATTAGAGGTTCACTTTATAAAAAAAATAATTCCAAATGTATTAAGGAGTTAAGCATTTAAAAATTGAGGCATTAGTGTAACCAAAAGAAAATCTAAGTGGGTTAATTATAAAGTCATGGAGTATTTGCAAGATGTTCTAAGCATAACACCAAAAGCAGAAACCATAAAGATAAAAAACTAGTGATGTGAAATATTAAATTGGAAACTTAAAGTTCCCAGCAAGAACTTCTTGTTCTTCCTCTTGCTTATTCTTTTCATTCAAGACTTCTACCCAGTTCTGTTCTCAAAGTTGATGACAATTCAATCTGTGGACAAAGAAGCCAGGTTAAAAATACTGGAAAGGAAAAGGCAGAAGTATTGTTACTTGCAAATAATTTATCAGACTGACTTGAAGAGAATCAAAATTTTTACAGTCTTGGGTCATCACAGCCAGGACCAGTGTCCATCTTTTCTTTCATTCCTACTTTGTTTATATCTCTCTGGAAAAATGGATAGTTCTTTATTCATCCAACAAATATTATGTCCAGCAAACATAATATTAAAAGGCGAGAGAAAAAAACTGGAGAAGTATTTACCACAAGCATGGAGGGGGATTCTAACATACAAAAAGCAGTTTCACAAACCAGTAGGAAAGAGCTAGACATATTAAGAAAAATAGTCAACAGAAATGACAAGTCAATTCACTGAAACAGAGGGGCTCATTCAATGATGAAATACATTCAACATTTCTGATAAACAAAAGAATGCAAAAGGAGAGCTTCTCAACTGTCCAGACTGGCAGAGCTTTTGTTCCCATTTTATTTAGTAACATCTCCCAGTTATGGGGCCCCGTCGGCCCCCATCCATTGCTGATGACACCCATTACAGCTCAGCAATCAGTGATGCACGATCCACTGTGGGCCCTGCAGGTGGGCTGAGTGGGCTGAGTCCCCTCTGCGCCCTAGCTCTGAGGTCTTAGGCAAGTTATAAAACTCTCTGAGCCTCAAAGATTTTATCTTGAAAGAGGAATAATAGTTCCTACCTATGTTAGAAAAATTAAATTTAATGATGCATATAAAAGCATCTGATTCTGGTCCACACTAAGCTTTCCAGAAATGGTAAAGAAAACTAAGTTTTAAAATACTTAAATTTTGCATAATACCCTTTGGCTCAACCAATACTACAGTCTAAGGAACTGATCACGGAGAAGCTCACATATCTTGTCTCAAGGCTGTATGCTGCAGCATTCCTTCAAATCATAAAAAGACTGGACACAACCCACATGTTCAACAAGAGATTATCCAGATAAACTCTGACCTACTAAAATACTGGGATGCCACTTAAAAAGATGGAATAGAGGTTCTGAATAGCCCAGAAAGCTCTTCCAATATAAAGAAACAAAGAAGGTAGAAAGCAGTAGAAAATCTGAATTTTGTTTTAAAAAAGTGTGACAGTACACACCGTGATACCAAGAGTGATGGTGTTAGTGGGGTTATGAGTGATTTTCATTTTCTTCTTTTTATTTGCTTTTTCCAATTTTTCTTCAATAAACATAAATTACTTCTACGATAAGATAAAAACATTGCCAGCTATTCTTTTTTTGTTGTTGTTAATGCAAATTCTCCAAATAGGAAAGTTGGTCTTGAGGAAGGCTTCTTTTCAAAACATGCAACTGATCTGGTATATACATTTCCCATCCCAGCTGGGGAAGGTCCAACAGTTGAGATGGATTCGATGGGGGTGATATTGACTCAAGTCCCCAAACAGAAGTTGCTCATGATACTCAAGGTATCTATTTATTCCACACTATATTTGTCCTCATTCTGGAATACGGATGGGGTTTGTGATTCCAAGATAATATACCTATCCCAAAAGATTAAAATCAAATGTATTTTGCAGTACTCTACAATAACATTTTTCAAAAACACACAGTGAAAACAATCTGTGGTAGAAATAAACCTCACCCCAGTCCACAGCTTCTCTCCTTGGAGATCTGTATTCTGTCCATGCGGTGGCCTCTGCCTGCATTCCCTGCCCTAAGGATGAAATTCTGTGCTTTTCCCAAGGCCAGCTGTTGTCTCACCAGCCCCTCCCCAAATGGCCTGGCCCAAGGCAGAATGAACTATGACATGGCAGAACAGAATGCCCTTCCATTCCTGGCTTCTCCATTGGGTCTCAACCGAGTGGTCACCAGCTCCTGGCCCATGGCTGCCTGCCTCAGGATGACTGGATTTTCCCCACACTATCCCACTGACCTCTGGCACCAGCTACACGCATGTTGCTGGAAGATACTGGCTTGTGAGCTCCATGAGGACAGGGACCATGTTTAGTACTGCCCACTAGACCCCGTTGCCTGGCACATGGAAGTCTTAATCAGCATCTGTAGAAGGGAAGGAGAGAGGAGGGCAGGGAGGGTAGCCTGAGAAGAAGCCAAGGTCACCAAGAGGAGCTTTTCTCTAGTCTGTGGACATCTTTGATAGTCTCAGTGGTCTTGGCTTTCCCAGGACATGCCCTGAAGGAGGCCCCATTCTCAGCGGATCTGGGAACTCAAACCCACCAGACAGCCTGAATTTACATCACACACACGCTGAGCAGAAGATCCCAGATCCCTCCCTCCAGAGATCATAATGAGTCATGTCCGCTAGGGCCTGGTCTCTTTTCACACCTACTCCCTTTAAGCCTCATCAACTTTGTTCTGTCCTTAAGCAGTTGGTTTTTCAACCCAAGCGCCAGTTGACACAGTTAATCCTAAAAAAGAAATCTTGGAATCCTGAAGCAGTGGGGTGAATGTAACAAGAGGAAATTTCTTTTCTGTTTCTGTCATTTAAAATATTTGCTAATCCTCCTAGTTTGACATCATCAGCAAAATTTGACCAATGTAACTTCTATGACCTTATTCAAAGCACTGATTCAAGAAAAAATATATATCACATATATATATATACACACATAAAATCTAAAGGCCCAGGCAAAAAGCAGAGTCCTATGGGCAATTACCACAGACTACTTGCAGATTGACACCTTTTGGGTTTGAGATTCAGTCAACAGATGCACCTGGACCATCTTCTCTACCTCGTTAAAAAATTACTAGAGATTTTATCAAATAACTTTATGGAGTTCACATTTGCTAGGTTCCCAGCTCCCCTGACCAAGCCAGTCTTGTAACTTTCTCCACAAAGTAAGCAAGATGAGTCCAGCAGGTCATGTTCTTGGAGAACTTAGAGTGACCTCAAGAGCCCCTTGGAGAACCAGGCAAGTCCTGATCACCACTTCCGTTCCTATTTGTTCAGTCCACCTCCCGGGCACCCCACTGGAATCACAGATGGTTAAGGTTCCTGCTAACTGATGCGGAACACTCACACATCCCTCTACAGACAGCCGGGTGGTGCACACTGGAGAGAGGTGGCGGCAGCCAGAGTGAGCCTAGCAATGAGAAAGACTTGCTGGCTCTAGAAGGGGGGAGTAGAAAGCACGATAGGGATGAGTGGAGAGAGCCCGGTCTGGGCCTGATGTTGATGTTGCTCTCACTCTCCCGGAAGGAAGAAAGACACACAAAATGCAGAGCAACCTCTTCCAGAGGAGGCCACTCTTGCAACGAAGACCTAGGCTGTAGGCCCAGCTCTCCTGCAATCGCACTGTACGGCTTTAGCAAGTTAAGGCTTTGCTGTCTTAGTCCATCCAGACTGTGGTAACAGAATACCTCTGCCTGGATGGCTTAGAAACAATAGAAATTTATTTCCCACAGTTCTGGAGACTGGAAGTCCAAAATGAAGGCCCTAGCAGAGTCAGTGTCTGGTGAGGGTCCACTTCCAGGTTCCCAGGTGACCATCTTGTGCTATAACCTCCCACAGCAGAAGAGGCAAATGAGCTCTCTGGGGTCTCTCTTTCTAAAGGCACTGATCCTGGTCAGGAGGGCTCCACTCTCATGGCCTAATCACCTCCCCAAATCTCTACCTCCAAATACTATCACGCTGGGAGTCAGGATTTAACATATGAATTAGGAGGGTGGGCACAAAACATTCGGTCTATAGCACTGGGCCTCTGCTTTCTCATCTGTAAAATGGGGATAATAAGACTGTCTATGAGAAGGCAGGCAAGTGGACCACTTCCCTTTTGGGGTCCCTTTGAAGGGACACAAAGACAGTGGTGCATAATGGTTGTGGACTTGAGCCCTAGAACCAGACTGCCTGGGTTTGAATTAGTCAACGATTAGCCCTATAACTTTAGGCAGGTTATTGAACCTCTCGGCACCTGTTTTCTCATCTGGAAAATGGGGGCAATAAGAATGCTCACCTCATGGGGCCTGAATGAGAAGTAGATGATTTACTACCATGAAGTGGTCAGAGCAGAGGACAAGCCCATGAATGTGTTCACTCGGACAGCACTGGTGTGTGGAAGGTGGGACGTGCCGTGGCTCCACTTAGGCAGGTCCCTCCCTGCCTGCTCCCAGGGACCCAGACAATAAGCCAGGATTCCCACACCCCAGGTGTTTGCAGGATCTTGTATAACTCCAAAGGAGAGGAGCTGGACCGGAGAAAGCCACCTGCTGCAGCCAGAGAGGGGCCGGTGGCATCCTCAGAAATAGTCTCTAATCCAGGCATCTCCTAGCCTGGCTTTTCTCCAAAGGAGTCAGAATGGTAGGGTTTGTGGCCCTGTTGGGTGCTTCCTAACACTACTGCCTCAGTTATGACTATTTTTACCATACAAAGACCTCAAAGCTATTAAACTGGCTTCTTACACACTTGCAAACCACATAAGAAAAGCTTTTCAGGATATAGTTACTTGTTTGATCTGGTGGGCCTTCCATATCCTCTGACATTCTTTCTTCTAACCTATACAGGATGAAAGAATCCAACTGCCCATTTTCTGCCCAGAAAAGTTAATTCTGACTTAAAAACAAGGATAGCTCACTTTTACCCACTGCCCTGTTTCTTCCCCAAACCCAAATGAGACATGCCTTAATCCCCATTGTTTTCACAACACTGTTTTCTCTACAGCTTTCATGGTTTCCGGATCTTCATGTGTTCAGACAACTGCCACTGTAGGGCTCTCCAACAGAAATACTTATCAACCCCAGACAGTCCTATCTTGACTTTTCCCCAGGGCTTTCCAGCACCATTATCTGATTTAAGTATAAAATCACCCTGGGAAGGTAGTCAGAGCAGGTATCTCCCCCATTCCACAGATAAAGAAACTCAGGCTCAGAGAGCCCAGTTCCCACAGAAAGACCCCAGGGTTGAGTCTTCCAAGACCCACACCTGCCTTTGGAACACATCCTTCCCTTTCCCTTCAGTTCCCCCTTAAAGCATTACAACTCCTTTTCTCTAAACACCCAGAGCTGAGTGTTTTGGCTAAAAATCCAGCTGAGTCCTTATACATCAACTTCTTTATCAGCAGATGTGAGAAAACTACATCTGTTTTGCTCTGTTCCGAATCTCTTCCACCCAAGTGGGTTTTAGGAATGACCTGTCACTGCTGAGACAAGTGATCTGTGGCAGGCTGCAAAAGGGCTGGAACCTGGCAGGTCTAAAAAGAAAGCCCCTACGAGATTTTCTGTCTCCAAACCCAGAGCCTGCCCTGGTGGGGAACGGAGGGGACACCTAATTCTTGCCATATATCCTGCCACACAAACAGAGACAGGTCCCCAGGATCAGCACAGCATGTGGCTCGATCCAGATCAAAATGGGAAACCTCTGCAGCTGACCGGCTGCCCATCAGCCTGACAGACAGGCCTGGGGAGGTCAGCGCCAGCCTTCTGCCCTCAGACCACATGGCCAGGCCTGCCAACCTGGCTTCTGACTGCTCAGGTCCTACTACTGTTATTGCAGCGCGGAGCACTGGAGCGCTGCTACTGTCTGCCTCCCTTCATCAAGAAAGCCATTAAGAGAAACGTAAAGCTGATTGCATCTATTAGGTCCACCTACAGACCTAACTTGGAGTAAGCTCTGAAATCACCCCCGGGCCTCTTAGGGCCTGAGTCATTTTTCGACTGTTAAAATTAGAATGGTCTCTTGGCGCACACACTCCTGAATCTAAGTGGTGTCAAAAAAGGCTGGGTCCTGTTCCTGCTCGATGTTCACAGGCATCCGCGGTGTGCACAGCCCCAGGGTGGGGCTTGGGGGACACCTCCTCTCATCATCACCTTGCTGCCACCCCACCATGCTGGTACCCATATCCCAACTGTGCAGAGAGAAAAGCAGGCTCAGTGAGTTAGGGGATTGCCGGAAGCCCAACCCCAGGGGATGACAGCACCAAGATTTAACTCCAAATCTGCCTGATCCATGCTGCACCCGAGTTGTTGTGATGTGTCTGGAGAAGACCCTGTCCAGCTCCCAAGTGACATGGAAGTGTGCCCTCCAGCTTTAGCCAACAGGAAACCTCTTTGCTCACAGCAAGTACCAGAAGCCAGGACCTTGCAGGAGGCCCTCGGTGAGCACTGATTGATTAAAAACTATGCTTTCAGATACTGCAGGCCTGAAAATGGTTGCATTTCCAGACCTTTCAGCTCTCTCTCCACAGTGTCCCTTGTGGCCAGTCACCTCTCTGCCTGCCACATCTGAACGGCTCAGGATTATCCCCGCCCAGTCCTACCTCCCAGCTGTGCTGGTGCAGTTCCCCCTCCCACAGGGTTCAGCCACATCTTCCACCCTTGTCCTTCAAGGCCAGCTCAAAGGCCCCCTGCTCTGTGCATCCTCCCAGGTTGCACCCAGGGAGCATGCACCACCTCCCCTTCATGCTCTTATAGCCCTTACCTTTGCCTCCCCTACGAGTGCATTCAAATCCGCCCCATATCACTTATTTTATTTGACAAACACTTTTACTGTTTCCAGGCAGTGGTTGAGGTCTTCAGCAAACTCCAATTGACTTTCTTCGTAACTATCCTATCAAGTAGGTACTGTTACCACCCCGTTGTACAGATGAACAGACATGAAGTGGCTTGCCCCAGATTAACACAGCTGCCAAGTGGTGGCCAGGCAGCCCTGCTCCAGAGTCAGTGCTCACCCCTAAGCACTCCACGAGGCCCTCTTGCTTTTGTGTGAGGTGTCCACACTGTCCTGTGAATCTCCCAAGGGTGGGGATTGTGTCTCACTCATGGTCAGATGCCCACAGCCGGGCATGAGGCAGGTGCTCTGTGCTTGTTCCTGAATGGAGCTCAATGTCCAGCACAAGGTCACCTCTCCCATGTAGCCATCTGACAGTGGCCTGCAGTACAGATACTGGCCAAACTTCTGGCCTCTCTGAACTCCTGCCTCCCTCCTGCAGACAGCCACCTGGGGCAGGCCTTCCTGGGAGGATGAAACAGGAAGCACTATATCACCTGTGAAGCCGACAGCATCTATGCACACATCTCAGCATATCCCTGTTCCATTCTCTCCAGGGCTTGATTGAAGGGCCTCGGGGAACAGCCACGATCCATGACTCCCTGGCTCTGGCTGGATCCCAGCAAACCCAGTCAAGAATTCAGGACCACAGACCCCTGTCTGGCCAGACTGGAGTGTGATCAGCAGCTGTGGGTAGTCCAAAGGGCACCCAGCTTAGAGTCCAGAAGACTTAGACTGAGTAAGTCTCCACTTACTGCTTTGCCCTGGATGCATCACTCTGAGCCTCAGTTTCCCCATCTGTCAATGGGGCTATTAGAAGAATTCCTCTCTTACCAGGTTGCTACCAGATGATGCATTTGGAATAAATAGTAAACTCTGATACTACACAAAATTTGTAATTCTTGTAGTAATTGTTGGAATAATATCCACTAAGTAAGGTTATTACAAGAAGTAAATCAGAAACCAATTACACTTTACCCTTCATCAGACTGGGGTACAGATCAGGTCACATTTCTTTGAATGTTCAGAGGAGAAGGACAGGGTCGTTCCGGCGTTCTCTGGCAACACTTGGCCCGGTGCTACCTGGACCCCCAGGGAAGTCTGTGCCGCATGCCTCGAGGGGCCCCTGAGCCCAGCCTTGGTTCCATTCAGATCCACCCTGCTGCCATGGTGGCTCTGTGGTGCCTGCCGAACACCCAGTAGGCACCAGACCCAGACACTCTGGTCCTATTTAGCTCTCAAACAGCACTGGCCGTCTTCGGTCACATCTCTGTGTTATACATCAGGGAAGGGAGGCCCCAAGTGAAGTGACCCCCCCCGAGGTTCCCCAGCAGGGCTGACAGTCACACCTGGACGTCTCCAGCTCGAAAGACTGAGCTCTTTTTACCACACTCTACCTCCCTGGGTCACATGTCAAAGCACCCAGCACGGTGCCCAGAGCATAGCAGGGGCTCAGTAAGGACCTGGCACTCTGCTCTCTCCACTGTGGAGTCCCAAGGCTAGAATTAGGGCCTGGCAGGGCCACAGCTGGCGGAGGGTCATGAGCAGGCAGGGCAAAGCCCATCAGGCGGTCTACAGACATGGCGTCCACAGGAGCCCAGTGGGGGCCTGTCTGAGGATGTGGTACTTCAGGGACTACTGGGGCCCCCAGACCTCTCAAGCCAAACTCATCATCTCCTCACTGCCTGGTCCAGAACTTGGAGGTCTCAGCTGAATACTTGTACATCTATTGGGGAGAGCCAAAGCTCTTTCTGGAGAAAATAAATACTATGAGCTCAGCACAGGGGCATCTCAGCCACCAATTCCTTGGCTGCCATGGACTGGCCCGGTCTGGGTATTTCATATTTCAAGCCCATGTACCAGGCTTTGCCCCAGACCCTGAACCTAGCAATGGCCCATGACCTCAGGGTTGGGTCCCCACTGCTGGCCTGGGTCCCACAGCCTTCACTAACTCCCACAGCCCCAAATTTCTGCCCTGGAACCTTTGTTAGATAGTTAAGTTGTGGATGGTCTTGGGTCTGACGCCAGCCAAAGGCCATGGCTAGCTTCTGAAGGTATCTGACAGTTGAGAGGAAGACATGTTAACTAACTCTTGTTCTAGATGCTTCTGTTATCCAGCCTGCTAGGGTCAAGCTCAGCCTCAGCCTCAGCACCCTGCCCAGCTGCTTTCTCAGATTTATAATCGAATGCTGTGTCCTCCTTCTTCATTAGGAAGTTGAGTGAATCACCCATGTGAACAACATCCCACTATCTTTTATAAAGATGTTACTGGAAACATCCAAGGGCCCGAGAACAACCCAGAATTAATTACACTTTGTGCTTAGTTTCCAGCGTATCTTCCATCTGTAACTCTTTGCAACTTCTCAAAGCCCCTTCACATTAATCTTTTTCTCTTCCTTCTTCCTCCCTCTCCTTCTCTCTCCCACTAGTCAATAACCTCTACAAAAATTTACAGAGAAGCAGGCAGGCATGTTATTATTCCCATTTTACAGATGAAAAAATCAAGATGTAGAGAAGGTAAATGAGTAGTTCAAAGCCATCCACTAAGGAGTATCAGAGACACGCACAGAGCTCTTTCCACTGAACTGCCCTGCCCTGCCCTGCCCTCTAGGCTAAAACACTAGTCTCTGGAGCCAAAAAAGAAATGTGTTCTCACATGGGAACACCAGGCCATTTCTCTCTTGCCTTCAAATCCAGTTCTCAATTGGAGCAATCCGTTCCTCACAGATGCCTGATAACATCACCCTCTGCTCCATTAGAGGCTCTGTTGTGATTTTATCCAAAATTGTTACATTTTACATTGTGTTTAGCACCATTCATGCAAAAAGCATTTGCTAAGCACTTCCAGTGTGCCAGCGACCATGCGAGGTGCTGGAGCACAGGGGCCTTATTCACTCACGGATATTGCTGAGTGCCTGCAGGCTCTATACGAGGCACTGGGACATGGCAAGCACAAAACTAATGACATGCCCGTCCTCCTGGGCTGGGCCAGCTCACAGCTGTGGAGGAGGTGGACTACAGACAGAAGTGACAACACAGAGCCGCAAGGACTTCACTGGGGACAAGAGCCTAGCCCCAAGGGCCATGGAGGTTCGCCACTGAGCTCTCAGCACACCTCAAATCCTCCCAGGAATGGATGAGGCTTACAAACAACCATTTAACTTAAAAAAAAAAAAACATTCAATGAAGCTCAGGCACAGATCACACACTTTGTCAAACATAGAGTTCCCCACTGAAATGAGAACCAGTTTTTATGTGACTACATAGCATTTTACATGTTCATATACATTTCAATAACAATGGTAACAGCAAAATTTCCGGGGCCATCTACTCGGTGTGGCCCCCCGTGCTCAATGCTTTCCATGAACGTTCAACATTAACTTCCAAATGACCTTCAGAGGAAGTTGTCCCCATTGCACAGACGAGGCCCAGGGAGCAGTGCCAGCACACGCACAGGCTGGCCGATTCCAAATGCGACGGCCTCACCCCAGTGCCCAATTGTCTCGTCCACACCACATAGGCGTTGGGAAACACATAGAAAGGCACTGTGGACACCCACATCAACCTCAGGAATCTTTCAGCATTCATCTATTCATTCCACAAATAATTACTGAGCATCAACTATCTGCTAGAAGCTGTGCAGGGCACTATGGTGAGCCAAAACAGATCTGTTCCTGCACTTACAGAGTTCACAGTTCCCTGGAGGAATGAAAAGACCAGTGTTGATCAAATAATCCAACAAATGCAAAATTGCAGTCGTGATAAGCACTAGAAAGGAAAGGTTCATACTTCTTACAGAAAACATGACAGGATTTTTCCTAATTAGGAAGGACAGAGAAAATGCACTTGAGCTGGCACCTAAAAGATGAAGAGAGGTGGCGAAAGCATTCTAGGCAGTGCGGACAGCTTGTGCAAAGGCCCTGTGTGGGGGGAACATGCTCACATTGAGAAACTGAAAGGACCATGTGTCTGGGCCCAGAGGGCGAGTGGAGAGTGCCCAGCACTGCAGCTGCAGAGGGAGCAGGGCACGCTCGGCAGGGCCTCCAATGTCTCCACGAGACGTTTTGGTCCCACCCCCTGAAAAACAGTGACTCTCTGCTGGGTGTCAAGCAGGGAAGCCACCTGATCAGAGCGCTGGGTCCATGGTCCTATCCTCTGCATCTGGGGACAGCCCTGTACCCATCCTGGGCCTATGCCACCACACTTCTCATGCTTCATGATAATGCTCCTGGGTGGCCTCCCAAGGTGCCTTTGAGAGCACAACTGTTTCAGGTTCATCTCTACAAGGCCCATGAACATTCCCAGGCCTGGCATGGAGCAGGTACTTAGCAAGTCTGAGCTACGTGGTAAGGCTACATGCATCACCACTGCCCTGGAGATGATCTAACAGGAAAGACACAGACACAAACACTGACACCCTAGTAAACCTTCTGGAAGGTGACATTTCTGCAGGTGCAAGGGGAGCAGAGAGTGGATCTGTGGGAGCCAGGTGTGTAGACACACAGGCTTAAAGTGAGTGAAAAGCACAGTGCTGGCTGTTTGTGACTGAGTGGGAGGACAGGGAAACGGGAGGGGGGCTGAATTAGAGGGAGAGGCAAGAAGTTGGGTGAAAGTCACCAAAATAAAAAGCATAAGCTCCTGACAAACTGTGCCACTGGTTCTATAGGAGAAAGATAACTATCTGAAGATGCCACTTCACTTAGAACTTAAGCAGCAGAGATCAAAGTCAGATCATCCCGAATGAAATCCCAGCTCACTACTTGTTTGGTTGTTAAAAAGTGACTTAACCTCTCTAAGCCTCATCTGTAAAATGCAGACAATAATAGTACTACTGCAACAGACTGTTGGGAGGATTCTTAAATGAGGATGATGCAAAGCACTTGACGTGGGGGCTGACACGTGCCAAGCATAGGATAAAGGTGAGTTTTTATTGGTGGTATATTCTCTTTTCCTTCACCTATGCACTGGATGTTTCCATTCTCTTTTCCTTTTTTTAAATGATAACAAGATCAGAGGCTCTCCAAGGGCTTCCCAATGTTTCTTGAACTCACAGAGTCCAGCACAGAGCTCAGAAGGGTCCGCAGGGCCCCTAGAGGACACTGTGTGGAGTGGCAAGAGAGCCAATTTGTCTATCAAAGCCAGTGCACACTGAGCTAAGCTGGGTGGGAGAATTAGCATGGGCTCTGATCATACGCCCTGGAGTGGGCTACTGGGTCCCTGCCTGCCAGTTAAATCCCTGACACAATTCTGGGCAATCTCAGAAGAGTTTCAGTGAATGGGTAGTTCTAGAAACAAAGTAATTTGGATAATATAGTGATTATTGTAAGGATGGCTGTCGATTTCAAAATCAGTTCTCTCTGAACAAAGTCAAGTGGATCATAGGCAGAGTGTGAAAGTATCATTTTCTTTCTGCCATCTCCTGACCCTGCGCCACGAGAGTGGCAATAATGTATTACTCCACCAAGTCCTTTTTTGGCTAGATTTTATCTGAACAGTGACTGATGATGTCCTTGCCAAATGGCAGGAGAAGGGGTCTGCTTCAGCCAGCAGCTGTGCAATGTGGGCACTGATGAAGACAGATGACTCCATTTACTCAGTACTTTGGATCAAGCACTAATTTTCTAGATGACAATGACAATTCATCCTTCCAGCAAAAAAGACTGAAAAAATAGAAAATTGGCAAAAAATGTCCAATCTGCCTCAAAAGGTGTCACAACAACTCATGCCCTGGGAATTCTCAAACTCTCAAGCTCAGCTCATAACCAATTTGCTTTTATTTTGCGCAGGACTCTAATGAACTTAGTTATCTGATTCAGGATCCAGCCAAAATCAGAGCAGGGAGATGGTCACCTCCACGCTGAGTTCACCCAATTCCCACGTCAGTCTTGACCACAGAAGGATAAAGAGCAAAAGCAGCCAGCCCAGGAGCAGGGAGCCCGGGCTAAGTCTTGCAGTAGGCATCCCAGGGCACCCCTTTATTCACTGAGCTCAGACCGGCTGCTAGACCGCCTGGCTCACCAAGGCTGCTGGCACCTTCATTCCTACAATCTCGTGCCTCTCTTGCCTCTCATGCTCCCTAGAGTGGAAGTGGAATATCAGAACCTGATTCCTGCACCCATCAACTGCTGATTAGAATATTGCTGATAAATCAATCTCCTAAAGCCATAATACTTTTCAGATGCTGGAAAGTATTTCTTTCCTAGGTTTTGTGTATCTTGGAGGCTGCTGTGCATGCTTGTCAGGCGAGATGAGACTGACACTGCTTTTGTACACAATTTTCTATTGCCACATCCAACAAACACTGTCTCCCTTTGCACTCCACAAATGCAGGGACCCAGAAAGCACCAGGTAATAAGAACACTAAAGAAGCAATAAAGGCCAAACAGGAAGCTCACCCCACATGGCTTGGCGTACAAAGTACCTCCTTGATTTGCTAAAACTATGCCCATTAATCCTCTTAGAACTGCAGGGCCGCTTCCCAGGCTTTTAGATCTACTTGTTCGTTCAATAAATATTTCTTGAGTTCCTGCTCTATGCCTACCCTGAGCTAGTGCCTAGAGGGACCACAAGGGAGCCAGACACACTCAGTGCCTGCCCTCACGGGCAGGAGATCCTCAATCCAAGTTGCAATTCACAGAGAGGAACAAAGACATCCCTGTGCTTCTTAGCAACTAACCTTGCACCAGAATCCAGACTGTGACCTCACCTGGGGCTCACACTTCCACGGCTTTAGCCTGGCACACCTGCTCATTCCTAGTGAGGTACAGAGAGGAAGGCATCTCACCAGCCTCACTGCACCTCATTAACATATGCATAGAGAGTAAGCATAAGGGAGCAGATGAATGCAGATGCTCACTGGGCAAACCATGCCATTTAATTTTCTCACCTCCCTAGAATCAAAATAAATAACAACAAAAAAAGTAAGAGATATGAAGCCATTTACATTTCATTCCCAAACAACATGGGGAATGACCAAACAGGTGCCTTCAGAAGGAAGATGCCCTCTCCAGCTTCCTCTACTGATCCCTACCATGGCTGGGCCACACTCCATGCAAATGGTTTGTCTTCACCACCTGTTTAGACAGTGAGGTCCTCAAGGGTGGGGCCTGTGCCACATCCATCTTTGTATCCTTGAGCCTAGAACAGGGCCTGGGAGAAAGTTCTCAACCAGAGCGTGTGGCATTAGGGCTGAAGCAGAAGCAGGAACTGTATGTGGCAGCCATCACAGTGGGCCACTCAGGTCTCCTTTGCAGAGAGAACCTGTAAGAGTGTAGTCAGCTAACAGCTTTCAGCTGTAGCTTCAGGAGCTGTCACAGCAATTAACTGAGCCAAGGATTGTCTCCCCAGGCAGCCCTCTGCTGGGCACTCCACTGGACTGTCTGGGGGCCGGGGGTCTGAGAGCTGCCCCCGAGTATGAGCCTCTTCCTACCCAACTCTCCTTGCTTCCTTCCCCCTCTCCTCTAATGGCTATCAGAACAGCATCGTGTCCGAGGAATTCCTACCTCCTCTTTCAACTTTCCCGGATAGTAGCCCCAGAGCTGTTGCACTTATAAATCCATCTTGGCATCTACTTCCTGAAGGATCCAGAATGACCAGTGTCCATGGCATCCATATACCTCTCCACACATCCCAGCCTCTTTCAAAGTTAGGCTGACTAGTGACTATTTCTGGTCAATGAAATATGAGTAAAAATAGTATGCATCACTTCCAAGTAAAGATGGTTAAAAGTCTGGTGCACCTTCTCCAGGATTCCTCTCTGCCCCCATCTTCCTGAAGCCACAAGATGAGAGTCACAACATAAAATCAGCCTGGATCCCTGTGCTCCCACCTGCAGGAGAGCAACCCAGGAGGACCTCTGACACACTCTGGACTTTGGGTGAGCAATACATAACTTTGTGTTAAGAAACAGAGATTCCAGGATTTTTTGTTAATGCAGCACAGCCTAGTCCACCATAACAAAAGAGTATATCTTAAACATGTATCTGTTTAGCACCTCTATTTGCACTAGTATCTTACACTTCCAGTCTGCTTGTCAGATCTCTGTATGCAGTTGGTGTTACTCTGTGCCCACAGAAAGGTAGGCCAAATGCACAAAGAACAGCCTTTAAAGATAAAGTTAGCTCACTAAAACTCTTAGCCTAATACCAGGTATTAAACAGGCCCTAATGTGTTAGTTCCACCAAACCATGGGTACCTGGAGAGGTCTGGGGAATTGGTCAGGGATTGGCATGGCCAAGCACATTGCCCTTATACTAGGGAAGCTTGGGGGTTGGTGCTGGTGGGAATATGCAGAGGCAGCTACAGCTTGACAGCCAACTTAATCCTGATTCTCTGGGTCACATATATTCTGTGGTATGGGGGAGGGGGCAGGTGAAGACCCTGGGAAAGTGATGTGGACAAGCCATTCATTCTATGGGATATTAATTCAGAAACAGATTCTAATTTGTTCACTTATAGTTCAGTTCAGCCAGCATTCACTGATGCCCACGGATGTAAGACACTGGGGAATCACACTGGCTCTCCCATCATGCTACAGTCCAGTGGGAGAAAAAGAGACAAATGTGGCCATGGTACATGGCACACTGGAAGTTGTGGGGGCATACACATTAATAAAGGTCTCATGCTTGAGTCCTCTTCCTCCAATATCCCTCACAGCAACATGGCTTTGGAAACACAATTACAAATAACACTGCTTTATTTTACACCATGTTTTGAGGTTCCACATACACCATATTTGCTCCTTATTACAGCCCTGTGAGGTCAGCATAATTATCCCCAGGTGATACAGGAATAATGACACAGGTGACAACAGAGCAGCGAATATTTATTGAGCACTCAGTGTTCCACGCATTGATTTCATCACTTAACCTCATGGTCTCATTTGTCCCCCACACACCCTGAAGGTACTTAAGATGTTAGCCCTATTTTATAGTTGAAGAAATGGAGGCAAAGTGGCTCGCCCAAGGTCACAAGCAGGTAAGTGGTAGCCAGCGGGGATACAGACCCAGGTCTCCTGACGTGCTGAGGAGCCCATCCATCAGGCGCGGGAAGCCAGGGGAGCGCAGGGCCTGCAGAAGCAGTGCTGGTCTGTGGCCGCCTCATCCCCACAGGGGTGTTCTCTCCTTGGCCCCCTGCAGCGCAGCTGATCCCAGGGACTTCTGCCTGCCAGGTGCACTGCCCCATGGCTCCCTCTCTGCTGCCCTGCCGCCCTGTCAGGCCGGGGTGTTTCCGCTCCCCTCCATGTCCTCTCACACTGCCTCTCCGTCTCCGCGCCCACCACGGCATCTCACCCTTCAAAGACTGTGACAGCTTCCCAGCTTCTCCGTCTCCAGGCCTCTGCATTCCTACCAGCGCTGATCGTGTCATATCCACGCTCTAAAACCCCCATGGCTTCTCACAGAGCTCCAGGATAAAGGCCAACCTTCCTGACATGGCGTCCAAGGCTTTCCACACCTACCATCAAGCTACCTTTTCCTCCACAAACCCTGCACTCAGGTAAAAATATAACAGGTCAATACTCCCCAAACACACCTCACACTTTGTGGCCTCCATCCTTCAATTTGGGGATCCTTCCTAGGATCCAAGACCCATTTCCCAGAGACCCTGCCTCTCTGTGTCAACACTATGCTTATCCTTGCAGGCCCATCTTGACTTCCCTTTCTCCGGGAGACTTCTCTTGACCCAGGTATGATCTTCCTTTTCTCTTAATACCCATGGCATCTATTGTTTCTTTCTGGAATTTGGCATCTCCCAAGGGCCTGTCTTTGTGGATGTCTGTGACCAGCCTGGCATCCACACCTCTTTAACAACCTCTGATATCCTTCAGGAATCACCTTTTCCCCCCTCTGTATTCATGTGGCTAGGTGGGGCTGATCTCGCACTCCTTCCCTCCCAAAAAGGCTGGCAGATGTCCCAGGTCAAGCAGTGTCATATGATTGGTTCAGGGATGGACACATAACCCAAATCAAGCCAATAAGAGCTGAGCCTGGGATATTTGTTGAGACATTTGGGGAAGAAACACTCTTCTTACCAGAGCTTCTAAACTGGGAGTGCGTAAACTTGCAGCTCCTAGGGGCCATCTGTACAACCCCATGGGGACAGTCTGCCTGAGAGTGAAGCCAAACACAGGAAATCAGAGCCGAGAGAGAGAGAGAAAGGTATTTTTTCAGATATCAGTTGAGTTCCTGGATCCAGCCGTGCCTGAACACAGAACACTCCAGGATTTTTCAGTCACACTGACTGGTTAAAGTTAGGTTTCTGTCACTTGTAACAATAGTCCTAAACAGTACACCTACTGAGGACTAGGTACTGTGCTGGGCAGTGGGGCAAAAACTACAAAGAGGATGTCAGCTTGATCCTAAAAGAGCTCATTTTCTATCTTTTTATTTCTAAAAACAGCCGTACTGAGATATAATACACTGTAACATTTATTGTTTTGAAGTATACAATTCTATGGGTCTTAGTATAATCACAGAATTGTGCAACCATCACCCCAAACACTTTCTATCATGTGTTGAAAACGACAAACATGTGTTTGCCCTATTTTCCCCTATGCACCAGCTCCTCTCTCGAGCCCCAGGCTGGGTTTCCCCCTTTCTGCAGCACCAGCAAGTGCAGTAGGTGCTCAGTTAATGCCTGCTGAGCTGTACACAGCCATCCTTGAAAAGCTTGACCTCCATCTAACAGTGGTTTGCGTCCTTTCTAAAGCCAAATGAATGAGAGGACAGATATTTGGCAAAGCCACTCAAGGAAAAGACGTGCATCTCCCATCCCTAGGTTTTCTCTGGATTTTCTAAGCTGGGTCCCTGCATCAAGGAACACCTTCTGAGAAGTGCACACCTGGAATGTGCTCTTTTGGCTCCCTGGACTTATTCTAATTTTATTACAGAATAATTTAAAATGTTAAGTGGGAAAACATATAAATCCAACGATAGGGGCCGGACGTAATACTTATGATGCAACCATAGCATAGAATAGCATACAGCCACTAAAAATCATCTTTGCAAAGAGAGATCCATAATATAATGTTAACTGAATGAAACAAAATATACAAGGGAGCTTAGAATGAGATCTCAGGTACATAAAATAGTAAACACAGGCAACTGGAAGAGAATAATGCTGATTGTTATGTGTAATTATCTTTGTGTAGGTCGATTATGGGCAATTATTTTTCTTCCTGCTTTCCTGTAGTTTTTAATCTTTCTAAAATGAACATTACTTTCATCAAATAGGAAAGCCCACCATTATTTTTTTAACCCATTTCTTGGTTATCATTTAATTTTATTAATGTGGCTACCAAAGCATGAGAAACAACGATTCAGAAGAACATTTCTGAATCTACTGCAAAACTTTTTAAAAAAAGACATTGTCCCTCAGAGTCTCTTAACCAAACATGTAAGTAATAATCTGCCATATTTGTCTTTTTACCTTGACTGCCAGGAAGCTCAGAGCTAAAATTTATACTCAATAATGCAATAACCATCTTAGTCCAGGTTCTTGGTACAGTAACATTCATATTTCTTTATGGTTTCTGACACTTCCTTTCATCTATGTTTTCAGTTGTCTTGCTCATGTTTTTATATACTTGAATTGTCCTTGCGACACATAAAGAAGTATTTGCTGACCCGATTTGAGGTACACCAGAGGAAAGAGATACTGATTAGCTGACACTCTATTGGGTTATTTCTTTTTACAAACACCAGGTACTAAGCGGGGCTTTGAACATTCTATTGCTATTCCAATATACTAGAGGGCCAACCTGGATAAATGTATTCAGGAGGCTTCTTTGAGACAGACTGTCCCAATGATCAGATTAACCCATTCCTTGCTAAATCTCCACCTTTTGAAGACTGTGTGGACAAAGGTCCATGCTGGCTGCCCACACTGACAGGAAATGTCAGCAAAGCTAACCAAAATCCATCCACCACACCCATCTTATGTTCAAGTCTACAGACACAAGTGACACAGACAGCAGGGGGTTAAGGAGTGCACACAATTCACAAAAAGCCCATCTGAATAAAATGGACCCCAGACACTTTAACACAGGCCCAAACACCTTTCGCATCACTGTGGATTTTGCTGTAATTACGCAGGCTGATCTCCCCTTTACTTCAGCTCGGACACAAAGTGCCTCTACCCTAAACGTGGGCCACCTGAAAATTTTAAGTATTAGGTCATCTGGGTGTTCTCTCAAATGTAACACCTCATGGCAGGAGATAACATATTTATTTGATTATAAGCCAGAATTCTTTTTTCTGGTGATAGCTTCACTGACTCCTCATGAGATTTCAAAAGTGAGGGAAAACTAATGAGTCTCAATATTTTAGTTGTGACCAATTTATCACATTTAAACTTGCAGAGTCTAATTTGTGAATTGACCCCAAAAGCAAATGAAAGAAGGGAGGCAGGAAACATTAATTTAGTGCTTACAGCATGCTGACAGAGCACTGGCCACCGAGCCCGCCAGCTCATGGCATTTTCCACGCTGCCCTGTTATCTCCCTTCAGCGTTGCATCACTGCCTTGCAGAGTACACATAATAGTCCCACTTTTTCCAGATGTGCAAATCTAGGCACAGAGATTAGATTCCTTGTTCAAGGTCACCCAGGGGGAGGATAACCAGTTTCCGACTAGAACCCAGGTCCAACCCACCCCAAAGCCCAGGCTCTGTGCCCCTTGAAGGGCTAGAGATGCTTCCTGTGTGCACGGGGCAGAGCTCACCCTCTGTCTTCCTCCCCACTGCTCCTGGCATATTCCCACCAGCTGCAGAGCCTCCTCCTCCTGCCTTTGGGCCCTCTCACTCAGAAAGTCATCAAGACCCACTTGAAAAATAAAATATAAAAGCTTCAGCCCACACCCTGAAACTAAGCGCCCATCCCATTAGCCACAAACAAGCTAATATAAAATCTTTCAGAGGAGCTTTCTGAAGGGAATAAACTGATGATGAACACATTATGCAGCTGGCAATATTTGATGATGATGCAAACAGGGCTGCCCTGTCTACAAATATTTTTGTCTCCAAAGAACTGTCTCTCCTGTTCTCCAAAAGAACATGTATGGAAGCAACGAACAGTGCAGAGAAGACATGCCTCGGTATTATTGCACTGCCTTCTCCATTTATGTGTGCCTGACAAATACCCCAGAGAACTTGAAATGTTCGGGCAAAGATGGGAATGTCATTCAGAAATGATTCTACACCCGGGTTAGCTCTGCTCAGCCACCCAGTGTGCATCCTCCTGGGGCAGAGGAAGGCACTCTGCTGGCAGCAGCCTGCGCGCCCCGCCACCAACTGCCATCCGTTCCTTCACCTTTTATTTACAGTGCAGAGCAGCCTGGTTCATCAGTGAAGGGGGGTGGCGGGGAATAAGATGCAATCCAGATTTCTGCTCTTTCTCCGGGGACAAAAAAAAAGTGGGGGTGGAGAGAAACCGACAGAGAAGGAAGCCGAGGCCAGACTGCACGATCAGCGCGGCGGCGTCCGACCCTCCTCTAGAAGCGGTCTGCACCTGGGCTCTTGAAGAAGCTCCCGGGGAGCCCCGGGGAGTCAGGGTCAAGCCCAGCGCCTCGACCGGGCTTGGCGCGGTGGAAGAGGCACCAACCCAGCATGCAGAACAGGAACTCACTGCCCCCTTCAGGCTGCGGCCCGAGCGTAGGGGCTCCCTCAGTCCGGAAAAACTCGTAAACCGACCTCGCGCGGCCGGCAGCCGCTCCTCCACGCCCGATCGGCGCACCCCAGCACCCGGGCGGACGGTGAAGGTCCGCGCTGGGGCTTCAGCCGGGAACCCAAACAGAGGATGTGAGAAGTCTTGGGACGGGAAGCTCTCGGGTCTTAGGCTCCCCTCAGAGAAAGAGGCCGGGGAGCAAGCCCGTCTCTGCGCTCCAAGTCCGGGTTTCAAGTCCGCGCCCCTAAAAACTGCGCCTGCAGCCGTAGGGCCAGCAGCGGCGCGACCGGACACCCCCGCACGTCCGGGGCAACGCCTGCTCAGGGGGTACTCTCCGTGCAATTAAGCCGAGGGGGAGACTCCTCATGAAACCGCTCCGCTACAGGCAGCGCCGGGCTCATCCAGGCAGCAGCGCTGCGGAGCCGGCGGCCCCACACCTGCTCGCGCGGTGCCGGCTCCGAGCGGCTGGCGCGCACCAGGAGCCCAGCGCTGCTGCGCGCTCTGGCCCTCGGGTCCCGGAGCTCTCCGGACCTCCAGGCGCGCCGCGGCTTTCCTGGGGGCCCGCGAGCAGGCCCGTGGCCTCTCTAGCGCAGGTGGCCCAGTTTAGTTAATGTGCCTGTTCCTCCCACTCGGCAATACACAGACCCACCAGCCGGACCTGGGCAGGGGCAACCACTGCAGGCCTTTTGGGGGGTCCAATCCCCACCTTCCCACTCCTTCTCTGGTCAAAGCAAACGCTAGTCTTTACCCCACACCCAACACATACAACGCACACATAGAGTCCCAGAGGAGGGAGATGCTCAGCAAATCTGGGTACCAGCTGTGCCGGCCGAGCCCGGCAGGACCCCGGGTAAGCACTGAGCACCAGCCCGCGGCGCCCTCGGCTGGCACAGGAGGGTCACCCGGGCTCTCTGCCCACGGGCTGAATCTTGCCCCTGTCCAGCACACCCTCACCCATGGGCCCCCACAGCCCC
>JAQQAC010002172.1:32830692-32978108 GCA_029783875.1 Phataginus tricuspis | reverse complement strand
CCGGCCCGCCGCCCCGCGCCAAGCTCTCCCCGCGGCGCCCGCGCAATGGCGCCGGCCCCAGCCCCGGCTCGGGCTCGGGCTCGGGCTCCGCTCCGCTCAGAACGGCCGCGGCGGCGGCGGCAGCAGCGGCGCCCGTGACGGATCAATCACGCCGGGAAGAGGTGGGAGCGAGCGGAGTGCGGGAGGCGGGGAGCGAGGGAGCAAACGCCGAGAGGGGGGCCGGCGTCTCCGCGCGCGCCTCTCCCGCCGCGGCCGCCCAGAACCAGGCCGCCTCCGCCCGCCCCCGTGCGCGCTCTGAGCTGCTCTCCCGCCGGGAGCTGCTCCGCGGCAGCCCCTGGAGCCCGGCCGGGGGAGGGCGGGCGGCAGGAAACGCGGGAGGCGAGGGCGAGGCTGCTTAGCGGCGGCTCGGGCCGCCTCCGGGGACAGGGACGGGCCGTGTGCGCCGCGGGAGGGGTAGGCGCTGGCGCTGCGGCGGCCGCGGGGAGGGCCGTCTTCCCAGCGCACGCACACACGCGCCCCCGGCCCTCCGCCGCGCGGGCTGCCGCTGCGCGCCGACCGCCGGGGACCTGAGCGCCCCGAGCAGCGGTCGGGGGAACGAGTACTGCGTGCTTGGCACAGACGGTGGCCGTTGCCGCTGCGCCGAGCGCTTCCTGTAGCACCTGCACCGTGGTTTGGAGCTGCTTCTCGGAGGTCTGTCTGGCAAGGTCTGGACTGTGAGCGTGCCACGGAGGCGTCCTAGAGGCACCTGCAGCCTATGCTTCCCTGTTCTGCGCGGGTATCCTGAGTCCCTGACTGAGCCCGAACGGAGGCCGAAGAAGATGCGCTCGAACACCCCTTGGTGCCAGGGTGTCCAGCTCTTAAGGCCTTAGCTGAGAGCCCCCCAACCCCCTTCCCCACAACACCCCTAGGGTCCTAATCGTGCCTGTGCTCCTGCCCCCTCCAGGCATTTAACCTCCCCCGCGTTCTCACTCCCAAGGGCTCCCCACCCTAAAATTCTGTCCCAGGCAGCAGCACTGTCCTCAGGCAGGGCGAACCTGTGCCCCCTTGGACCTCGCCCCTCTCTGCTGGGTCGCACTGGCTAACCTTAAGCAAATCAGTCCTGTGATCTGACCTAGGGCCTTGGGCTCCGTGTGCCTCTCCATGCTTGAATAGGAATCATGGTCATTAAAATATAAAATCCCAAGGGGTAATTAATGAGGGGGACACAGTAAGATGTCAAATCAGAAAACATCCTTGAGCCTGAGCCAAACATCATGGGCGACAGCAACGACCTTGTAACAAGGTTGAGAGTTTAACCTTCACTGAACACTTACTACAAGCCTTGTAATGTAATCCTCACAACAGCCCTATGAACTAAGTACTGTGTTTATCATCCTCACTTTGTAGGTGAATATACTGAGGCTCAGAGAGGTTCCAGTGCTTGCCCAACTACACAGAGCTACTAAGGGAGGACTGGAAGCCAAAGCCAGCAAGAGCACTTTGTACAGCTCAGTGGGAGCCAGAATGGGGAACAGCTTCCCATGCAGGAGCGGCACTGCCCTGACTCTGGGTTGTTCTGGACCTCAGGTCCCTCAGGCATGTGGTGAAGGAGTTCGACCAGATGACGTTCACAGACTCCCTTTCCTGGACTGAGGCAGGGGCAGCCCTGAATCCCAGGCTAAGTTATCAGGAAGCGTGAAGACAGAGAAGGGAGGCTGAGTCCAGCTCCTGGAGAATACCTTGGACAGCTTTGGGGAAACCAGGCCAAACTCTCCCTTTCTAGGCTTCTGCAGACACTGCTTCCCTGGCGTCCCTTAGCATTTCCTCCTCCGCAGTCTGGGGAGCTCACCCTCTGAGTATTTCCACCAAAAGCATGGTCCAGAGGACAGTGTAATCCCTACACACTTGGCTGCTGTCTCACTTGACGTTACAGATACCCTCTAGTTATAGGCTCCTGGCATCTGTCATACCTCGACTTAGCTCAGGTTTCTGAATGAGCATTTGCACTTTTTTTTCCTTTTATTTCCCTTAGCCATTTACGTTTTCCTTATAAGCTGTGCCAGTATGGAGTATCTGCTGACACCTACATCTGGGAATAAGCTGAAAGCTGGCATAACTTTGCTTGACATTTACTAAGTGGTTGAAGGCCCTGCCTGGAAACTTTCCTTTCAGCATCTCTGTCTCCACTATGGGGTAACCTGGCTCCAACACATGTGACCCGGGACTAGTCCTGACCCAGGGAACACTGGCCTCACTTTGGCTATCAGCCTGGCTCCAGGCCAAACTCTGATCTCATGCTCCACTCTTGATGTCTAGGTATCCCTCTGGTTCCCAGATCCTGACTTGGCCTGTGTTCCAGTTTGGGTAACTGGATCCCTGGCACGTATCCTGGGTCTGAGTTCGTACCTTGGTCACCAGCCTCAAGTCCAAGTTCCTCTTGAGTAGGAGTCTACCTCTTGCTTTATAATAATCATTCATTCCTTCAGTCAATGTGTTGCAGCATCTACTATGTGTTGGATGGTGTCATAGGAGCTGAGGATACAGGAATAAACAAGCCA
The DNA here is from genome assembly GCA_029783875.1 of Phataginus tricuspis. Classification (NCBI taxonomy): domain Eukaryota; kingdom Metazoa; phylum Chordata; class Mammalia; order Pholidota; family Manidae; genus Phataginus; species Phataginus tricuspis. Next base: position 32,975,571 of record JAQQAC010002172.1, on the reverse strand, counting down.
AACTAAAATCCCTGTTCTCATAAAATTGACATTCTAGTGGAGAAAGAGAGACAACAGACAGAAATAATAAGAATTTCTAGTATGTCAGTTTATAAAAAGTGCTATGGAGAGCTATAAAGCTGAAAAGGGGATTGAGACTGATAGGGTGGGGCTGCAATTGGAAATAGAAGGTCATGGAAGGACACACTGAGATGACTTTTCAGCAAAGGCCTAAAGAGGCAAGTAAGCAAAATATGCAAATAATGTTACAGGTGGAGGAACAGCAAGGGCAGGGCCTCCAAGACAGGAGTGGGCCTGGCATGTTCAAGGGACAGTGGGGAAGCCACAGGGAAAAGCAGTAGTAGCCAAGGTCAGAGGAAGGCAAGATCGGATAGGACCTGGGCATTGCGAGGACTTTGGCTTGCACATGGCGAAGTGAGGAACCACTGGTGGGTATTGAGTGAGGCAGTGATATGGTCTGACTTTAACAGGGTCTCTCTGGCAGCCAAGTGAAGCGTCACAGGTCAGGGGAAGTGTGGAAGCAGGGAGATTGGTTAGCAGGCTATTACGCTAAACCACACGTGATGGCAGGAACCAGGGAGAAGGCCAGAGGCTGTGAGGACAAGTGGCTAGGTTAACGGTTGTTCTTATTATTAATGGGAATAAAGTACACTGGCAAATGCCAAGTGTCAGGACTATGGTAAACTCTGATTCTCACAAGCTCATTTACCTTACAAGAGATGTAGTAGAAACTTTAGAAAGCAACCTGCTCAGGGGCACATCCTAGACAGTGATAAAAAATGGATGTCAGCCCAAGTCTGTATGGCTTAAATTCTCATCTTCTTCCCCAAATCCCACCTCCTTAGCAATCCTTTCTCCCATGCCTTCTCCCTACACACAAGAACCAGAAGCCAGTCTCCAAACCCTAGCTTAGTGGTTGGGGCTGTGTAGAAATACGATGCTCTTTCCCTTTCTCAGGATTTTGGGGGGCTCCATGGTCCATCTAGCTGCCTATTGGCAGGACACCCATCCCTTTGAGCAGTGTCTCAATACTGGGCAGCTAACCAGGCCTCCCTCTGTTGTCTGTCCTCCTTCCATATTGGGCTGGACACCCCCACCACCCTGGTGCCAGCTACTCAGATCTGGCCTCCCACAGCTGCCTCCTCCCAGGAACGAGGTCCAGTTTCCAACACCCTGTTCCCAGTCTGAGGTCTTCTCTTACTTTTTCTTTAAAAAAAAAAAAATCAAGCCATATTTGTAAACATCTCCTGTGTTGTTCTTCTTCATGTTTACATTGAAATGTTTCTTTCAACCAAGTAGCTCAGCTGTTTTTTAAAAAAATACATTGTTTTCAATTCTTTTTTTTAATGGATAAGTTATGAATGATGGCACCAAGAAAGATAAGCTGAATGAATCTAAGTTGCTTTTCCCTTTTTACAAGGCATGTTTTTTAAACCGTAAAATTGGGTTTCAGGCATCAAATGTGGTCTGGTGACACAGTTCGAGAAATAATAATAGCTACCATTTATTAAACACCTACCTACTCCATCATCTTAATCTTCACTACTGCCTGAAAAATAGGTAGTAGGATCCCAGTTTTGCAAATTCTGACACTGAGGTCGAGATGGATTAAATGAAGGCCAAATGATGCTCTGCAGAGGCAGTCATGGGGCCCAAGCCCAGTCTGCTGACCCCAGCTCCTGCACGCGCCTCTGCCTTCATGCCTCTCCTCGGGGATATCCTTCCATGCCTGAGGAGGATGTCGTCTGTCAGAGGTAAAGGCTGCTGCCAACGGTCTACACCAGAAAGAGGTAAAGTGACTTGGCCAGGGTCCCCCACCAAATTAAAAATAAAGCTGGCTCTCTTTCTGGGTTATCAGGAAATATGGTCTGGTCTGGAGAGTCTGTACTTACACCTTCAGGAGTTAAAGTTAAGCCTCGGACAGACCAGCAGAGCCTGGAGCCTCTCCTTCCACCCATTTCTCTGAACAGTTTGAGAGCAGTGGGAGGTTGGGGAGTCAGCTTGCTTCATGTCAGCTGGACAAGTCCTGAGCTAACATAGGCAAGATATGTAGCTCATAACTGAGTGGCCTCCAGAATGACACTGGAGACTGGCAAAGGGGCCAAAAGCCCTGTCATGTAGAGGTTACAAAAATAATAAGATCATTTCAAAGGAGATCATAGATGGACAAGAGGCCCAGTTTAGGAACAGAGCCTTCGATGAGGAAGCCTCCAGTCTAATCACTCACCAAATCTAAGAGGTAATGGTGAATTTTGCAGTCAGGCAGTCCTGGGCTCGAATTCAAGTGCACCAATGATTAATGTTGCAACTGGGTATGTCACCCTCCTGAACTTCAGTTTCCTCTTCTGTAAAGTGGGAATAAATGATTTATCTTTCAAAACAAGGTTTTGTATGGATTAAATAATAATAACAATAGCTAATATGGATTGAGCACTCACATGTGCCAGGCACTGTTTCAAACACTTTTCAAATAATTAACTCCCTTATTAAGTAAGATGATGCATATAAAATACTAGACACTTATTAGGCATGCATAATAATAACACCAGAGATGGCAAGATCAGTGCCTCCTGAGGTTCCCATTCCATTATTTGGTTGATAGGGTTTTTGTACATTAATTCTTAAGCTCCACAAAGTCAGGCTTCCTATAGCATTCACTCTGGATACCAATTTGCTTCTGGAGTCTATGGTGTTTTGTCTCACAATGGCAGCCCTTCATCAAAGAGAGCTCATAAGCAACTCCTTACTCTTACTCCCAGCCAAGTCCTCTCTTCCTTAGGAGAAATGTCCCCAGTTTCCTCAACTTCCCTTATCGCCAGTCTAGTTTGCTGTGGCTCTCTTCAAAGGTGGTAAGGTGGTATCCAGAACTGGCCACAAACCCTCCACACAGGCCAAGAAGCATGTAGAAAAGCAGGGCCACCCCTCTGAGCTCAGGCCTCTGGACTGCTGTCCTAGCTGCAGCCCAGAGTTAACTGCATCTTGCTAGCAGCACATCACCCCTTTGGCTTATAGGCAGCTTGTTGTCCTTTGAGAGCCCTAGATTTGCCTTCTGTGGCATTGCTGTTGTGCTGTTTCAAATGAACAGCAAGACAGATCTTTCTAATCTGTTATCAGCAGTTTAATTCAGGAAACTATGCACAGGATTGAAGCATTTCATCCACTATTATGTCCCGATGTTCCAGCCTGTTGAGGGTATCTTACATCTTAGAGGTCTCTTTAATTTCATATTTGCCAACTTTCTCAGTTAGTGCCATTGTTATTGGACAATCTGATTTTCTTTCTTAACCTGATGCATTGGTCAAAATGTTAAATGGAGACATGCCAAAGACAGAGTTTTGTGACTGTCCACACTGGGGGACATCTGTCCTCTCTGGTCCTGTGACCAAATTCAATGCAGATTCCAACATTTGTATTTAGCAGCCCATGTTTCTCCATCTTGCTCTCGAAAGTATCATGAGAACCCTTGCTAAAGCCCTTGTGACACCCCAACGCACATGGTCTCCTTAATTTCTCTGAACTGCCAGACTAGTAACTCTACTAATTCCAGTGGCTGTGGCTGGATTGGATCTTGGTGAACCCTATCTGCTCCTAGGGACCACCCACTCTTCTCTATGTGATCAGACATCATCTGTATACTCAGTTCTTCTTGAACCCACGGAGGGTCAGCACCCGGATCCCTCATTGCTGAAGTCACCCTGTTAGCCTCTAGAAATACCAAAATGTGGGACATCCCCTACCACATAGCTCTTCCTTCACTCACCTCCCAGAGATCCTTAGGTCGCCCTCTGGATCTCACCCACAGTTGCCTGCCTTCACGGGTACTTCAAGGACCTGGAGACATGGGAACATTTAAAGCATCTAGGCACCCTCTGAGATTCTCCTCATCTCCCATTTCCTTCTTAATTGTGCTTGCTCCATTATTTCTGTTTGCTGGTCATTCTCCACCAAAATGTCTCGGTCACAGGCCTGGAGATGAGAAAGTTCTGTGTTCTCTTTGTCATCCACTCATGCCTGCTCCAAGTGCACCTTACAAAGCCCCTTGACTGGTCCATGACTCATTCTGGTGTTAAGTGCTTGCACGTTCCAGAAGATTTCTCCATCCTAGACCCCTACTTTCAGACTCTCTTCATTGTCCTGATTTTGAGGGGAGGGAGATTAATAGTACTGCACTATAACATATGTACAGAAAAGTGCACATATCTTAATGCACAGCTCAATGAGTTTTCATAAGGTGAACACACGCATGTAAGCAGCACCAAGACCCAGAACATTATCAGTACCCAAAAGTCCCCACTGGGCCCCTCAGGGCCCCACAGTCACTACCTTCCCCCAGGGTAACCACCATTCAAACTGCTAACATGATAAACTGTTTTTCTTACCTTTCTTTGGTCTTGATATAAATGGAATCAGCATCTGTACTCCTTTGTGCCTGGACGCTTTCACTCAGCATTTTGTTTGTGAGATTCACCCACATTATTATGTGTAGCTGCAGATCTTTTATTCTTGTAGCTGTATGGTCGCCTTACCTTTTACAGTCTGACATCATCACACCTATCCCTGTGCATCACCTTGGTTTTTTCTCTACCCAGCCCCAGCCTGGCCAGTTGCAAGTCTAATTTGTATCCCTGCACTTACTCTTTTCCAATCCATCTTTCATCTACCCTGACAGACTAACCTTTCCAGAGTTTAGCTCTAATTATGTCTCTCCCAGCTCAAAACATTCTACAGATTCCTGTTATCTATGGAGCACAAATTCCCAAGACTGGGATTATAGGCTATTTACAATCTGGCTTCAGTGTTTCCAGCTTCAGCAACCATCTCTCACTCCCCACACCTTCTATATTCTGACTACTTAGAATATATTAGCTGGCCCATAAACATGCCTACCTTTTCTGCCTCCATATCTTTGCTCATGCTATTCTTTCAACCTGGAATATCCTTCCCACTCTTTCTCCCATTGGCAGATTCCTTTAAGACCCAAGGTCAAATGTTACCCCACTGTGCTACCTCCTCTAGTCACTCCAGCAGAAATAATTGCTCCCTTCTCTCAGCTCCCATAGTAAGGCTTGGCTCATGCTGAGAGATATCACTTATCACTTCTTTAAAAGTTAATTACCATATTTCACCCATTCTAAGAGACACATTTTTATTCATCTCTGGAATCAGGATGCACCTTACCACTGATGACATCTTATAATTGGCAGTGTTTTTTTTTTTCTTTCTTGGGGATACATAAAATAATGTTGTTGTAGATTTGATGAAATACAGAATTTCAATTTTGATAAGCACAGTCTAGAAAGACTCTCTGGCACCACACTGTATTATACAGTGAGTGTTCATCTCTGGGTCCCTTTTCATGGGTAAGGCCATAGGCACACATAAGTAGGCAACATGTGTTTGTTGAATAAGTAAATGCACATTATTCATTATTACCTAGATACCCTCTAAATGTGTTTCTGCCATGGGGAGAGGAGACAGCATGCAGAAGTCCTCTCAGTGTGGCTTTTCATGAGTTTCCTCACAAGGGGAAAAGGATTACCTTTTCCTCTGGGGGTGCTAGGGCCAGGTGACAGTGTAGGAGGACTGGGGTTAGCCAGAGTTTTGGCTCCCCTATGCCTGGCATTGCTGGGGATGGTTGGGGAGTGAGTTATAGAGGATTAATTTAATGATGAATCCTTGATCAGCAAAGCAAGCTTCAATTATAACATCCTTCCTATCATGGAAATATGATTTGCTTTTAAAGATCTGATTTATGGCCTGATTTCCAGGAGCACACTACGACAGGAAGCAGTACATCCTATCTTGCCAATCTTGTTCCAAGCTTCCCTCTATGAATGACAACAGTGAGTCTTTTCATTTGCTTTTCCTAATGAAATCAGTTATTCCCTCTGCGCCCCCTCCAACCTGGCTATATATTATATTAAATAACAAAGGACAGGTATTTGTGTCTGGCATCTGACTTCAGTTACTCTTTGCCCCTTTCTTAATATTCCAACCATTCAAATTTCACAGGTGATTGTGGTAAAATCTGACATGCTCCATTGTTTTTCATGTGCTTCTGAAATTTGGACAAACAACCTATACTGTCGAATGCTTTGGGATGATCCACTTTATGTGAGTAACAATACTGTCTTTCCCTGATATTGCACGCCCTACACAATGGGCATAGACCCTCTGTCTTCAGACAGGTCCATGTCTTTGTTTAAAAGGATTGCTTTGGAAGGGAGTTTGCTCCTATGTTCACTAGGGATCCTGAACAAGGTAACCGTTTTATGGGATTTTCTCCAGTTTTAGGCCAGATTGATAAAGAATTTTGTATATGTGTCAGGCATTGCTTTCTGTTGGATGGTGTTCCTGGGTATTTCAAGGGCAGAGACAGGGCCAGGCCAATGAGCTTCATAAAGTTCTATCGCACGGCCATCTGGACTTCCTTTGGGGACTTTCTTTGATTGATATCTTTATTTTGCCAGGATCTTGGAAAGTACTTATTTTTTTTATACAATGTTCATTATCTTTTTAGCAAATTAGATGCCTCTGGGAATTCTCTAAATTCTGTCTTCTTCTTTAAAAGATGGATACAGTCACTTGCAATGTGAAAACAACAAATAAAAAAATTTCTTGATGTCAAGACAGTGACCTCAGGCTAATAGTATCAGGGGTGAGAGGTAATCGAGGGGTGAAAACAGATTTATTTTTTGCTTTATATGCTTCTTTACTGTTTGAATTTTTTTTTTCTTACCATGGTGTAATTTTTTTTATTAAGGGAAAAAAAGTTTCTTGTATCACTTTGCTCTCTGCTTTGTTATTGCTTTTGGTTGTTTTTCTCTCTCATATTATCATTTTGAGAAGTTTAGCCAGAGGATGACTCAGTTCATTAAAAAAAAAAAATCCCACAAGAACAAAACAAAACAAAAAAAGATTAAAAAGAAAACCTACATTTGGTTTCTGTTGTTTACTATTGTTTTTCCTTTTCAATTTTCTTTTTATCTATGCCCTGATTTTTTTCAATTTTTGATTTAATCTTATAATAGAAACAAAATAAAACCCATATGTCTCTAAAAAATACATTTCTTTGGAGGCAGTTAGGGACCCGTTAGAGAATCTGTGGGAGCTACAGATCCCCTCAGCAGAGACACAGCTCCAGGGGTTGTACTCCCTGAATATCTATTCAATATTATCTAGTGTGCAATGTCCTTTGTGTATATTATCTCATTAAATTATCTCATTAATAATTCTGTGAGGTGTTCTTACACTCCTTTTACAGAAGAGAAAATGGAGTCTTACAAAGGTTGAATGATTTGCCCAAGCCAGCAGAGGAAAAGTGACAAACTTTGGGCTGTAATTCTGGACTTGCAGGGCTAATGGGTCTTTTCCATAGTGTCAAGGTTAAGTGAACTGTTGATTTTCTAACTTCTCATACTGTTTCCATTCCGTTTGTTAAAAGCAGGTACCTGATGTCCCAGATTGTTTTCTTTGCTGTTATTTTTGGCAAGGTTCCCTGTGGCTTGCATGCTCTTCTCTGAACATCATCTTCTGCTGGGTATGTGTCTCCAAGGGGGTCGTTTGACTTAATGTTACTTTTGAGGTCCTCAAGAAATAACCTAGAAGCACATCAGAGGACCTGGATTTCAACTTTCTCACGTCAGCACCCTGGCACATGACGGCACTATCTCTAGGGGCAGGGAAAGGAGAAGGGGTGCAGGGAGGGAAGACGGCGAGAAGCAAAGACGATGACTTGGGAACTGTTTGTTCCCTATATGCCTCAGTTTCCTCTTTTTAAAATGGGGTGCACGAAGGGATGAAAGATACAACATAGGGCATATAGTCAATAATAGTGCAATAGCTTTGCGTGGTGGCAGGCAGTAGCCACACTATGGTGTTTTGTAATGTGTAATTGTTGAATCACTATGCTGTACTCCTGAAACTAATATAATATTGTACATCAATTATACTCTAATTTTTAAAATTGGGGTAAGTGATGACCATGAGCAATTTTAACAGTAAAAATGTATTAGGCGTTTCCCATGTGCCTGACCCTGTGCTTAGAGCATTATAACTAGGAGAGGGCAAAGCTGGGACTCTGGGTCTGAAGGCCATCCAAGGCCACTGTCCTCGTAGCCTATACTCCACCACCCCTCCCTGGCTACTCTAACAGGCCCATCCTCTCTAAATGATTGGGAGAAGATCAAAGGGGTGTGAAAAGAGATGCCACCCCCTTCCAAATATCTCTTTGTGAAAATTACTTCTTGCCAAAAGCCTACATTTTTAATGTTCATGAAAATGATATTGTGACCAATGAAAAATTAATGTTTTGAGTCTGTTTTTAGACATTTATTTATCTCATAATCCAGTATAACGTGAGCATACTTTGGGAGTTCTTTCTCCTTAAGAGAAAGAACTTACTTTCTCCCTGACTCACACAACCAGAGTGTTACTATGGCTTAATTTAATTTAAAAATAGACTCAAAAGCTATACATCCATGTATTTGGGGGATTTATTCAAAACAGAGAGCAGGACTGCCATCCCTGATTGTGATGATCTGATCCACTTTCACACCGGCTGCTTCCGGCCCCCAAACAGCCTGAACACCACAACTTGGTGCCTTTGTGCACGTGAAACCCTCCACCTGGAAAGCTTGTTCCTCCAACTTTAAACTGCATCCACTTATCGGGGCCCAAATTAAATTCCACCTTCTCTGTGAAGTCTTCCACGGTTGTCCCTTTAAGGAGATGACCCCTCTTGTCTTCTGAACACTCAGCCCTTGAACCTCGCCTCCTGCCGAGCACCGAGCACATCTGACACCTTCACTTGCTAGCAGTTCTCCCATTTCCCTGCTCGGCTCTCAGAAGCCTCTGGGTCAGATTCATTCTCACTCCTGGCCCTCCACGTGCTTTGTCCTTCTCCTCGTTTTCTCACTCTTCACTTGATACCACATGTTTTGGTAATCCGCTGTAGCCACAACACACCACTCCAAGAGTCTGTGGCTTAAAATAGCAACTGCTTTGTTTGCTTATGACTGTCATCGGGCCGGGCTCAGCTGGGCAGTTCTTCTGCTGATCTTGCTGGTGGTTGCTCATGTGCCTGCATCCTATTGACAGGTTGGCCATAGGTTGGACTCGGCTCCATCCATACTTGGAGCCTCTCCCTTTCTGCGTGGCCTCTGTACATGGTCTTTCTGTGGGGTCTCTCCAGAGGGTAGCCAGAGTTTTTACGTGGCACTTCAGGACTCTGAGAGGTTGAAAGCAGAAACCCCAGGTCTTCTTAAGGTTTAGTGTAAGTCACCTCCATCACATTCTTTTAGAAAGCAAGTCACACACCCAGTCCAGATTCGACAGGAGAGGACATCAAAAAATCATAGACACCAGGAGACACAGTGTGTTGGGGCCGCCAGTCACAGAGCACCACAGCACACATCGCATGAATGCAGCCTTCAGGACAGGGCTGTGTCTCCAGAGCCGGCACAGTGCCCAGCGCCAAGTGAAGTGCTGAGTGGAGAGGAAAGAAGAAATTCCTCAAACAGGAGTCAGGAAACAGAGGCTCTGGACCTGTTTTGCCATGGCATGACCTTGGGCCTGTCCCTGCCCTTTTCTAGACCTCGGTTTCCCCATCTATACCATGATAGGTTAAACAGATCTTTAAGATTTTGTGCATGGCTGACATTCTGTGACTTCACTGGGCACAGTACTGACCACAGGACCATGCATAGCCACACCCAACATCTGGTCCTTCCCTGGATAGGCTGTTTTTAAGCCTCTGCTCCTTTTCACATGTTATTTTCTCTGCCTGGCCTATCCTATTTTTTTTCCCATGCAGTACATTTCTTGAATCTCATTTGCAGAGGGTGAGTTAACCACCTCTTCAGCTTGAGACACACTCATCACCCATTCCATACCATACCCTTCTGTTTAGTTTTTCCTTTCAGCCTTAATCCCTGTTCCACCCCCAGCTCCCAACATGGCCACTCCATGTGCCTGATACATGTCACATGTTATCTAACCTTGTAAAATATCCGCTCCTCTGGCAATGGGTGCCCATGCTGCTTCCCCCTCTCTGTTTTCACAAACACCACCCCGTGAATGTCCTTGGACATCTCTCAGGCACCTGAGGAGAGTTGCTTTAAGTTATATGTCTAGGATTGGCACTGCTGGTCACAGGTATGTGAGTCAGTCTAACTGGGGAACAGAAACTACTTGAGTATTTGAAACAGAGGGACTTGAATGCAGGGAACTGGTTACTCAGGGAATGACAGGGCAGAGAAGCCACGTGGGGACAGTGAGACAGTCAGAAGTTAGCCACAGCTAACTGTGACCTTCCCTGGCTGGAGAGCGGGAGAGAGATGTTATCTAGTAAAGCTGGAATCATAACTGACTTGTCCTGACCCCTGGGAGGAGGTGTAGCTGCTGCTTGGAAATGCCACCTGAGGCTGAAAGAGGACGAGGAGAAATACCCTGGTTCCTCCCTTCCTCCCACCCTCCAGCTTCCAGTCAGTGACTCTCCGTGGGAGTGAGCTGACAAAGAGCCTGGGGAACACAACCTGCAGGGACAAGATCCCCAAGACAGAGCACAGCAGGTGAAGGACAAGAATACAGATCTTAGGGCACATAAGCCTGGAGCTATCATCTCAGCAGGTACATACTCGGAATCACCAAAATCTGCCAGACTACCCTCCAGATGATTGTGCCAGTTTAACACAGCCCACATTCTTGCCAACACTTAGCATTATCCAACTTTCTTGTTTTTTTTTTAATCAATGGGTATAAAGTGAAATCTTGCTGTTTTATCTTGCATTTCTTTCAATTACCAGTGAGGTCGAGCATCTCTGCACATGTTTATCAACAGCTTCTGTGAAACTGCCTCTTCTTGGTTTGCAAATATTTATTGTATAATCTAGCTATTACTCCCTTGTCAGATTTAGATATTAAAAATATCTTCTCCCCATCTGTTAACTTGGTAACCTTCATTTAAAAGGAAATCTTTAATTTTAGTGTAGTCACACTTACTATTATTATTACTCTCATTTGCCTTAGGGCTTTGTGCTTTTGGTATCTTGTTCAGAAGTCTGTCCCCATTTGCCAGCTCTACGACCTTGGACAGGTGCGTTCCCTTAGTTTCCTTTATTGTAATTCTATAAGCCTAACACTGTAGAGGGAGAGGAAGAAACTTGGTATTTTCTCCAGGTTTCCTATGTGGCCCAATTTGGAGCTATTGTCTAAGGGAGGTGTAGTTATCACTAAACAAGGCTTTGTTTTCTGAGGTGTTCACTTCTCAGAGAACATACTAGACATTGTCTTCACAAACAACACATTAGAAATAGCAAGGCAGAATATGAAGGGAAGATGCATGTCATAAAATTGGTTTCCAAGCCAAGACCCTCTTGGGAAACTTAGTAAAGGAAGTAAATAAAAAATTGAAAGGTGGAATTTCTCAGTTCTCACTTTCCTCAGGTGTCATGTCTCAAGGAAATACACATATCTCAAGTTCATTTTCATTCCTATCATATCTTTAAAGGGTTAACAAAGTGATATGTTTCATAGCTGTGGAGAGACAGAAAGAGCTTTGTACACAGATGACAGATAGACCCCAGTCTAACATGGAGCTGATCTGTGATTTTTCACATTACCCCACTTCTTTGAAGTGCAATTTTGCCTTGACCTGGAAAATTATATTTATCATGTACAGTTCTTTCCTAAGAAGCTTCAGTCAGGGAGTAGAAATGGAAGCCTGCAACTTACATAGATTTTTTAAAGCACTACTATGTGCTAGGCACTAGGATTACTTCTTCCCACTTAATTCTCACAATACCCACAGGACAGAAATTTATTATCCCCATTTTACAGATAGGAAGACTGAGATATTCAGAGATTTGGAGTGGTTGTCAGTTCTCCAGGTGCAAAGAGTTAGGACTGCTTGCCCTGCCCTTACCTAGGCTGGAAACATGGAGTTATTTGGGGTGGGGACTGTAGCTCTTCTATTATGATGTTATCATAATACAGGCGATGCTACCCAGGTCTTTCCTTTGCCCCAGTTTAGGTGTTCTTGCAGCCCGGGCAGCCCTAGGGATCCCCAAACTTAGCTGCAGAGGCTTGGAGGCTCCCTGGAGATAGGTATGAAGTGGTTCCTATGACTCCAACCAAGTAGTAAAGGTCTGCAAGGACCTCACCCATCCCAAGGGACAGAAGTGAACAAGACCCCCCCAGGAGATGCAGGTTCCTGTGCATACAACAGGACCCAGAAACAACCAGGGGAGTCCCCAGGAGAGAGGCTTCCTCTTAGCTCTGCGGGTCCAGGAAATTTTGCAGTCCCCCAGCCCCTTATTCCACTCCCAGGAGATGAAGCTGCCTACAACCAGTGGGTGGACACAGGGCAGAGGACCTTGAGGGTGTCAGAGGGTGTGGTGCAGTGACTTGGGCTAAACACAGCCATGGGCGTAGGGTGCTCTGTCATTGACACCCTGGAGTGTCACCTACCCACTTAGGCTAAGGGTCCTGGGGTCCTGACTGGGGTCAGTGGTCTCAGATACCCTCTCCCCACTTTGAGACTGGATAGATTTCTCTCCAATCCCCATTCACAGGAAACTCCCAGGACCCAGCCAGCAATGCTAATGCTTCTCCACTCAGGCACATGTGGGCTGACAAGCAAGGCATCAGGCAGACGGTAGGAGCAGTGGATCTCCTCTCTTTCCTCAGAAAATAACTATTAAGCCACAGAATGTCAGAACTGGAAGGACCTTCAGAGATGGTCCATCAAAGCTGCCTTATGGCACAAGTGGGAAAACAGGCTCAGAGACAGCAAGCCAGGATGCACAGCACAGCAGCCGCCAGCTGGGCCTCCATTCCCAGCAGTGCTCTCAGCTCAAGTGATTCCTAGCAGCCCCCATGATAAAAGCCCTCCTCCCTGGAGACCTCTGCAGATTTGCAGCTACTACGAAACCAGGATATTCCTCTGTATTTTGAAATTTTTGGAAACTCAAAAGGCATTGCCCTCTTGTTTTTAAAATCTCTCCCTGATTCATTTGGGCTCATGTGGTTTACAGAAGTCTTGTTTCTCCCAAGAAAACCACAAAGAAATGATGGCTTCCTGTACAGAATCCCTGGGAGGTGGAGGACTCACTCAAGAAACGTTCTGCTTCTCCTGCTGAGCCCATGGGGACTGAGAGGAATCCCAAGCCTAGGTCTCCCGGGGAGCAGCCTTATGATGCTGGGACAAGCATCAAAGGCAGACGTGGCTGGTGAGGCAGAGAAACAGTGACGGGAGTTGACTTGGTTGCAGGTTGCAGTTTTGCCACTGATTTGCTGTGTGACCTCGGGCAGATACCATCCCATTCTGGGCCTGTTTTATCTCCCATAATTTAGAGGAAAGACAGGATGTTCGAAGTGCCCTTCCAGAGCCCTGGGTGCCCAGTACCGTCCCTGGACACCACCTCCAGCCTTCCTTCTGTGCTTGCAAAGCCTGGGAGGGGTGGGAGGGTGTTTCCCAGCGAGTTTTCTTTCCGTTTAAGTTCAGATTTACTAAGTGACTTGTCCACATTTTTCTGGAAGTGGCAGCTGATGGGTAAGGAGCTCCCTAGGTGCTTGACCAGAGAAATCAGGGGAAAGACAATCTACAGATCGCTCTGGGCTGACATTGCTGCCACAGGATGATGTTAATTCTGCTGTTTACAGAAATAAGTCCAGTGTGAGTGGAGGCATTTTGGTGTTAAAAACCAGATGGTATTTCCTGCCTTGATCAGCCTCAGAGCTTTGGTTCCCATGACAACCCTGAGGTTCCACCTACTGCAACTTCCCTGTTCTCCAAGCCTCTTCCTCTCCCACCGCTGTGCTAGGGACCCTGGAGAATAAAGCCACTAGGTAACATGTGCAAATCACCTTACAGTTCATAACATCCTCCAGTATTGGTTATCTCGTCTACTCCTCACCACGGCCTTGCCAGGTAGCACTTGGTGTTCTACTTTACAGGTGGAAGTCAAGGCCTCAGAGATGAGTGGGGTGCCCTCTCAGCCCTCAGGCATGTCAGCAGGACCCAAACCCAGGCTTTATGACTTTGGACCTCAGGTGGGGCCCACGAAACCAGGACAGATACAAATACCCTGCCTTGAAGCCCATCTACTTCCTTGTGATGCCCAAGTGGTCAACTCTATACACATACTGGGTCAGGATCAAGGTGTGGCACCTTTAGGAAAGTTACTGAACATCTCTGTGCCTCACTTTCCTCATCTGTAAAACAGTTGGTAATCGTGGTATATCTGGATGGGTGACAGCATCATGTCAGTATGTGTGTAAAATCACAGTAAATGCTTACAGGATTTGAAGGGAGGCCTGAGAAGCATGGGTGAGTTTCAGTTCTACTCTAACCATCGGGTGACCTTGTAGGTGGTTTTGCTTGTTGGAGCCTGTTTCCTTCTCTGTGTAAGAGGCGACAGCCTCAGGTTGTTCATGTGGATGCTGTGCAGGGTGAGATTAAAGCATGGAAGGGCCTGGGAGAGTACCTCCTCTCACGCTGCAGCATGCACATGCATCCCCTGGGAACCCTGTGAAGATGCAGGTTATGGCTCAGCCATGTGGGGCATGCTTGCTTTTCTTACAAGCCTCCAAGGGATGCCAAAGTTGCTGGTTCATGGACCACACTTTGAGCGGCAAGACTGTAGCTAAGAGAGCACCATGCAAGTGCTATTAACAACCAGTCACGCAGAGAGCCACGCCCACAGTCCTCCAGTTACAAGCTCAAAAACTCAAAAGGCTTGGAGGGCTCACTGGGAGTGTCAGCAGGAACCCATTTGGAGAGTTTTCCCAGGTGGGAGATTTCTGTCAGGAAAAGGGTTCCTACACCTCTAGCCCTGGAACCCCCACGGTGTCTGTTGACAGCTATACCTGATCTTGGGGCTTTCAAAAAAGGATGTAAAAATATTGTCACATCTTGCACATCAAAATATACTCATTGATAATAACTTATGCATTTCTTTGAAAATAAAAATAAACGTTTTAATTTAAAAAAAGTGTGGCCCAGGAATGTTTAAGTGATCTATGTTCCAGACCATGGTGGAAAGTGGATCAAAGTAGAGCTGGTGCACAGGTCTAAGGAAGACAACCTGCACCTTGTGCTTTTTTGTCCGATTCTTTCTTTGCATTTTTCCCTATACAATGTGGGTTGTAAACTGAGTTATGTGTGTTAAGTTCATCGCTATTCACCAAATATTTTCCATTGATTCTTGCAATTCATTTGGCCAGTTGCCTTCCTAGGCCTTGCCTCAGGTCCACAGCCCAACTCCCCTGACTGCTACCAGCTTGGGGTTCACTGATGTGGAGAGCACAACGTTCCCTGCACTGTGGCTGGTGCACAGCTCCTGTGGCCTGACCCCCAAGGAATGGGAGAGAAAACAAACATTTAAAAGCAGCTAATGCCCATGAGCACTCACCCTGTGCCAGGCACCATGTTGAACATTTCACCTAAAATATCTCGGTTAATCCTCACGCTACCGTATGAACCAGGATTGTTATCTCTCTAGTGGATCCTAACCTCCACGGAAGCAGGGACTTTGCTTAGCTTCCTGGTGCATTCCAGTGCCTAGGACAGTGCTTCATTAGCAGAGCTGAATGAGTTTGTAAACCCTTGTTCTAGCAATCAAGAAACAGATGAACCCTCACGTACCTGAGGAAGGCCATCACCACCTCCAGTGCCTCCCAGCAGGCGTGGGGCTCCAGGAGGCCCAAAGGGCATTGCCTCGGAGAATTCTGTCTGACACAGGCTCTTGACCACTGTCCCACATGATATAATAAAGTCGGTTTGCCCGGAGGCCCCTCACCCATGAAGCCAGCCTCCAGAAGCTCCAGTACAGCCTCTGGATCCAGATCCTTCTTTGCAGCTGAGGCTCCTCTCCATGCAGGCCCCAAATCCATTTAAAAAGCCCCTGCTCACAGGTGGGTCCCCTGGGAGCAGACTCTGGGAGGGGAATAGCCTGCAGCAGGCGGTTTAGGGACTGGTCTTGGAAGGGAAACCTGGGGCAGGGCAGGGGAATGTGGGAGGGAAGAGGTGGGGTCGTCCCACAGAGGTGCAGGGACTGGTGAGGAGGTGTGGGTGAGTGGGTGTGGCGGGGCTGGGCCCCTGGGAGGAAGCAGCAGCTGAAGGAGGCCTTCGGCCAACAAGCATCATCCATTCCAATGTGGAAGTGCTCTGAAAACCCTCATCTGCGACTTGAAGGAATGTTTTTGATTGTGATGAAAGTGGAGACAATTATTCAGCTGAAAGAGCTGCGAGCAAGTGAAGCAGAGAAGCAGCTCCGAGGCCCTTGAAGAAAGGAGATGAGGAGAGCAGTGCCAAGAGGGCCCAGAGTGCGTGGGGGTAAGGGGTGCTTGGATAGAGTGCCAGCTTTCCAAAGGGGATGCCTCCCGAGAGCCAGGACGCAGGCAGCCCCACCTCAGTCATGAAGCCGTTTCTCCGTGGGCTCTGAAGACACTGGTTTGGGACACTCAGTCCATCTAGATCCATCCCCTGCCAGCAAGGGGTGTGTGCAGCTGTGTACGGGAGGGAGAGGAGAGGAAGACCCTCGTTGGTTACCATCTTTCCCATAATGGCAAGGTTGAGATGGACTGATTGACAGGAAAGGGGTAAGAGACCAGCCAGGTCAGGAGCTTCCCTTTTCTATCTTCTTTTTTAAAAATTATGGTAAAATAAAACATAGAACTTATCATTTAAAAATGTCTATTTTAGTGGCATTAAACACACCCACGATGTACAGCCATCACCATTACCTAGTTCCAGAAATTAGAAGGAAAAGAAACCCCCCACCCCACCCCAACTCCTAACCCCTCTCTGTCTCTATGGATTTGCCTATTCTGGACATTTAATGGAATCATACAATATGTGGTCTTTGTGTCTGGCTTCTTTCACTTAGCATGTTTTCAAGGTTTATCCATGTTGTCCCATGGATCTATATTTCATTCCCTTTTTATGCCTGAATAATATTCCATTGTGTGGCTGTCCACATTTTGTTTATTCATTCATTCATTGAAGGCTATCTGGATTGTTTCCACCTTTTGGCTTTCGGGAATAGTGCTGCTATGAATATTTTGCATGCAGGTTTTTGCTTGAATACTTATTTTCAATTCTTTTGGGCATATACCTAGGAGAGGAATTGTGGGGGCTTATGGTAATTCTATGTTTAACATATGGAGGAGTGTCAATATATTATTGATATTCCCCTTCTTTTGATAGATTTTCATAGAATCATAGCACAGAAGAGATCTCAAAAGTGACCTAGAACAGTGTTTCTCAGGCATTTGAATTTCACACATCAATAAAACTAAAACTACCATCACCACCACCTCTTCCCCCAAAGGAGGAGGGACTTCCTTCAGAATCAAGGCCAACCCTGTAAAATGTTTATATTTAGTGCCAAGCAAACTCATTGCCTTGTAGTTTTTCTTGCAACACTTACACCTTTTGGAAATGACTTGCCTGGTCCAATGCTCATCCACCTGAATCCCCTTCTGCAGCTGCCCTGGCATGGGCTCACCCAGCCTCTGTGGGGGATGCTCCCCTCCCAGGTAGCTCTGGTTCCTGGAATGTCCTTTCATGGAGAGCTGACTGCTTCAGTCTCCCCAGTATTTACCCTGCCCTCTAGGGCCCCCAGACTTGGTCTTACTCCTCCTGCTTCAGGACTGGGACCCATGCCACCCTCTGCTCCCTGAATGCTCTGTAGGGCTAAGCATGCCAACGTGAGACTGATAGGAGAGGTGGGAATGGAGCAGTCCCCTTACTTGTAAGAATTTTAGAAGGAACAGAGAATCTCCATGTTATAGTATTTCATAGCGCCACACGCCAGCCAAAATTATGAACAAGCCATACAGACTAACAGGTTTTATTTCTCCTGTTGGTTGGGTTTATACCAACTCAGTGCTCCTCTCTGTGCTGAGAGGCAGCACGGAGGGAATGTGGACCCTTCCTAAGCATGAGAGGCGAGGCCACATTCAAGCCGACTCCCCTTGCTAACTGGGGACCTTGGTGAGGTTAGATGACACATGGGCCACAGCCACTGAACTGGCAGAAGGGGAGCTTAAAGGCTGCCACCCAGGGAAACTGGGGCAGAGGTGAGGCGGCTTACAGAGGCACAGGCGCTGGCTCTGTGAAGTTACTGCTGGAAGAAATCTGAGCAGTCGTTTATGCCTTTAATGAGCAAAATCAAAGTGAGAAGACAAACTCAGTTATTTAATGTATGTTGGGCAAACAAAAATCCTTCAAAGAATCCTCTGTATGGAAATAACAATAAAATAGTAATAAAATGAAGTGTTTGATGGTGAGGAACAGGGAAACCTGCTCTATAGGATTGAAACCAAATAGCATCCTCGACTCTTACCAAAAAATACAGTGGTTCTGCTGGACCTGGGCTCAGGCTACCTCCCACCCCCATCACCCAAGGGCCAAGGGCGCCCAGGGCTCCCTGCAGGGGACGGTCATGCTCAGGCTCCGGCGCCTTGGGGAGCTGGCTCGTCCCGCGCTCACTTCCCTTCTGTCAGCCCCGAGCTCTGGTGACTCACTGTCTACAGACTGGCTTCTCAGCTGGAGGGCTGCAATGTCAGGCAGGGTCTAATCCCCTCTTCGGCTACAGGTTAGAGGAGCAGAGCCCCCCTGAGGCCAGCGGGAGCCTCGCAAGCCCTCCAGAAAAAAAATTTGAGGAGAATCCACTCAGGGAAGTGACTCACCTCCCACCTCCCCCAGGAAGGAGATTCATTCATTCTCTCTAGTCTGTCCTACAAGATTTAGTATCGACTTTATCAAGGGAAACATTGGGTCTCCTTACATGTTGGACACAATCTAGTGACCAAAATATGTGATTATCGTGCTTGAAATGGACAAAGACAGGCAGGCATGGATGACGCCTCACAGCGCCTTCGGGCTGGGCTGCAGGATGTTCCCAGGAAGGGCCCAGCTTTCAGGAGGTAGCTCAGGGCAGCACAGCTGTCCACAGCGGTCTGCCCAGGGCCTGGCCGGCACCGCAATGACTTCACGCAGCTCCAAGGCCAAAGCAGGTTGGAGAGGTTTCCTGCCCGCCCTGCCCTCTGTGCAGGCTCCGCGCCTCGGCTGGAAGGCCTTCCCTCTGCCCACCTTGCTGGGAATCGCGACCACACGGACACCCTGAGTCAGCAGATGGGGGGCGGGGACCCACGTACAGCCCTCGCTTCCTCGGGGCTCTGATGCGAGCACAATCCAGGCCGCAGCCGCCTTTGGCGGAGGCTGCTGCTTCTGGCCTCACCCTCCAGCCACGGCTTCACTGGGGCAGAAGGAAGGCAAAAGAGGGGAGAAGGGAAAGGTGGGAGGGGAGGGATTGATTTCAAATGTGCAACCGCTGTGGAGCTCTTTACACATCTTCCACGTGGTGTGAAAGGGCTTTCTCACATTCCTCTGACCCTCAGCACCTTGGGGACGGCCGTCACCTTGTGACCTGAGGGAAACTGAGGTTCAAGGGGAGGGAGGCAATGCCTGGTGCTACCCAGTGAGAAGTGGCTGAGCCAAAACCCAGGGCTAGTGCTGACCCTAGATTCAGTGCTCTTTCCAGGCTAACAGACTGCTTGTACGCATTTCAAAGAAAAGAACCCAAAATCAGAAAAAGCAGGTATCTAACTCACCCCCAGTGACATGAAAATCCACAAATGTCACGTGCCGACTGCCTTCACACACGCCGTCTCCCCACTGGGCGCCCTTGCTCTTCACCTGCCAGCTCTCCCGCAGGCCTGCCCGGGCCACGCCTCAGCTGTCACTGTGACGCTCTCTGAGCCACAGACCTAGCACACACCTTTGTTACCAGACTCCTCGCATGGCTTTGCAGTGTTGTATCTGTGTGCTTGTCTCCTCCGAGATAACAGCTTCCTTGAGGGCAGAGATGAGTGCGTTTTCATCTCTGGACCCAAAGCACAAGCAGAGGTAGGCACAGGGTAGATGCTCAGTAAACATTCGGTGAGTGAAAGAATGAAAATGTAAACATTCTTCTTGCAGAACCAGCTGGCCTCCAAGTAATGGTCTGATGCCGAAGCGAGGAAATGGGAACATTCCCCTGGCCAGCAGCAGGGGGGGGTGTGGGCACCCAGCACACGCCAGGAAGGAGACTGCACCAACCCCAGGAGAGGATATCCTCCACACTGCAGGAGACCCCCAGGACAAACAGGCCTCTGAGCAGGGTCCCAGCCATCTCAAAGTCGGGGCTCTCCCATCCTGAAGTCCCACTGCCAAGCAGGTCACCTCTACAGAGAGCTGCGGGGAGAGACGAGGACCAAGGATCCCAACCCAACTGCAGCCCTTGGGAGACCCATTGCCCCACTCCCAGCAGCTGTGAGGCCTCATGGCCGCCACTTTCCTTATCAAAGGAGGGTTTCCAGGGGTGTCCCAGGTACCTGTCTTGCAATAGCACCGTGATCAAACGTGTGGGAAATGCCACCTACGTGTGACACGGCCCCCTTGAAGATGCCCCACACACATCAGCATGCTGAAGGCTGAGATGTCCTGCAGCAAATATCACACAACTGGGCTTTGATCCTGTGTCTCCTAAGCTCATCTGATCACAGAGCCTGAACTCACTTTCACATGTATACTCCCTTTATTTTTCTTCATGAAAAACCTAGTAACACCCTGTGGAACTAGTGTTCCAAGGAACACACTTTTGGAAATACTGGTGAAGGTCACTGAGCACGGGAAACACTGTGGAGGGGAACAGCCTCCTGAAGGCAGGCTGGGGTATATGTGGGGTGAGAAAGGCCACCAGGAACAGGATAATCACGGTCCAGAAAGGGTGCCAGCAATCTCTCACCATCCAGCACACAAACTGCCTGGGAGAAAAAGCCTTAGAACCACTTGAGTCCAGTGCAAAAGACAAGAAAGGCATCTGCCCTGAGCCTCTGTTTTCCCGTCTGCACAATGGGAATAAGCCCTGCTCTGTCTGGGTCATCATACGGTGGTTTGCATCTGTGAAAAGCTGACCTCCCAGCACAGCTCCTGTGGATGTGGGATTTATCTGACACAAAGTTGCACAAATATAGAGGCTATGAAAAGAACAAAATAACAGTGAAAAGCAGGCACAAAATTTCAATGCACATAACTTGGGGGCCATATATTTCATGGACTAACAGCTCTATGACTATCGATAACCCCTGAAGAAGTCAGTACATCAGAACAGCAGGAATCCTGGTCCTCCTGGCAGCAGGAGTCTGTGGAAAAGGCATGGGTTCAGAAGCCCACCAGACCCAGCTCTCAGCTGGCTCTGCCCCTTCTGGGCTGGTAACTGGCACTCAGCTCGCTCCTTGGTGTCTGCCTCCCTGATGTGCAGGCCGGAGTTAAACGATTGCAGATGGCAGCGAGGACAGATGACGCTGAGGCCAAGCCTCAGGCTGGGAAGTGAGGAGCATTTATAAGACGTCTTTCAGCGATGGCTAAGGCAACACCTTTTCTCTGTGCCTTTCTCTGAAAGCCAGCTGTGGTGGGTGGGAGGATGCGGATTAAGCAGGCCCAGGAGCCACTGGGTCAGCAGGTGGAGGGACAGCACGATCAGCCTCTGGGCAGCACAGTAATGGCCGCCTCTAAAAGCCAGAGGGCAGGGAGGGGCCTTCATAGCTGGGGGCAGGAACAGAAGAGAGACCGCACCTCCCACAGAGACCAGAATGTGGCCCGACAGAGCTCAGGGTAAATGTCAGAATTCCACGAAGCCTGCTGTCTATCGGGCTCTTTCTGTAGGCCAAGTACTTCTGCACACTGGCTCTATGCTCCGATGAAGAGGCCTCACAGCTGGCTAGCTGTGGGGCTAGACCTGAACTTTGAGCTGAATCCAGAGCGCAAGCTTTTTCCACTTCACCATGCTGGTCCCCAAGGTTGGCATCATCCACTGATGTCTTCTCTTGCCTGTCGAGGTTCTCAAGAGTGGGGACTGGCTCATCTCTGAGCACCCAGCACATGACAGAAATGCCTCAAATGTTGGCTCAATGAAGCACTCATTTGAAAATACTTCAGAAAGCTACTGGATTTTAAAAGTCAGAGCCCTTCTAATATAATATGACATGGTAGAAAACTACATGGGCCAATTCCCTACTGAGGAACACAGAATTAACAGAGTTGAGAAGAAATTCTAAGTTCTCTGCTTCTTTGCCTAGAAAATTTGAGCACCAAAGTCCTTCCACCCTGTAATGTAATAAGGTCTTTTGCTCCCACTTGAAGAGCAGAAAGCCCTACAGTGATATGAGCGACCAGCACGGTGTATCAAAGCCTCACCTTGCTGATCCCTGATCTTGCAGGGGAAACTGAAGGCCAAAAAGGAGACAGGATTCCCCCAAGATCACAGAGTAGGCCTCCTCTTTGTTCCTATATAAAGGCTGCCTTTGCAATAAAGAAAAATGCATTCAACATACACATCCTGAACACCTGTTGTATGTTGCACACAGCAGGTACAGTGAAGTGCAGAGCAGAGTTATAAACAAGCACCCAGGGACGCCAGTGGCTGGAAGGGTTAGTTCTGTGTAAGGGAGTCAAGAAAGACTTCATTCGATAGATGACTTGGATCACGAGGAACAAAAGTGTTTTAAGGGAAGAGGGCTCAAAACACGAGCTTCCCATTCTAAGTTTAGAGTTGTTGGGAAGCCACCACCTGAATGAAGAGTGCACCTCCCAGCCTCCTTGCCTCCAGGTGTGGCCATGTGAAGAGTGGTGGTAGTGGAATGTAAGCAGTTCAGAGTGAAGCAGTTAAGAACAGTTATGCCTTCTCCACCACCCGTCCCCCTGCTGGCAGCCAGAAGCAAAGACTCTGAGGCTCTGGGGATGGATGGCAGAGCCAAGGATGAAAGGAGCTGGGTCCCCCAGTCACTGGGGGAAACCACCGGCCATGCAGAAGCAGCCACAGTGGACTTCACATGCGAATGCATCTCTGCTGTGTGGCGCTTGTTATAGCAACAGTCATCACCAACTACTGCAGCAGGAAACAACACGACTGAGGCCCAGGGCTCTGGCAAAGCGTGCAGCGGTCCAGGGCCTGGGGAAGGGCGATGGCAGCGAGGGCGGTGGTGCTGGGACTCAAAAGCTTACGTCGGTTGGTGAGCACAGGAAGGAGGATCATGCACAGGGACTGTTTCCAGGGGCCCTGGTGTTGCTGGCACTGCTCTCAAAGGAAGAGTGGAAGTTGTGAATAGTTTCCTGTAAAATTTGTCTCTCGCGTCCCTGTGGAGAAAATTGAAAACAGACACAGAAAGTCTAGTTAAATCTTTTAACCATTAACTCAATTGACACAGTGTTTTTAATACTCAACTCATACTTGAAAAACCCTGGCCGTCTTAGGGAAAATAAACTACCTAACTGAAAGAGTACCAAGTTTAATGAAAACACACAGAGTCAGAATCTCCCCCAGCATCTACAGTCACAGCACACCAGGGCTGGAAAGGCCCCAGAGAAGCAGGGGTCCAATCCCCAGACAAGGATGGGAGACAGAGCCCAGGTCACCTGGCCTGGAAGGGAGGTTTCCTCTCCTGCTTCACTGTGTGCATGTTTCCCGCCCTGAGTTTTCCAGGGAATTCAGTGGGAGCTGAACTTCTTTCTGCTACAGAGTGAGAGTTTGATCTAACTCCCTCTTGCCCAAAAGACGTCAGATTCCTTTTCACAGTGTTTCACTTCTCACCCCATCCCTGCAACATTCACCCCGCCACCAGGCCTTACGACAGGTTTTGAGATGGGAAAAAAGGATGTGGATGTTTCTTTCAGCCCAGACAGCGTCTTCACTGAATATCTAGCCCACAGGCTGCAATGCTTAGAGGTTAAGAAACAAGACTAGAATCAAACAGCCTGGGTTCAAATCCCATCCCTCCATTTACTAGCTGGGCAACCTTGAG
The DNA here is from genome assembly GCA_029783875.1 of Phataginus tricuspis. NCBI lineage: Eukaryota > Metazoa > Chordata > Mammalia > Pholidota > Manidae > Phataginus > Phataginus tricuspis. The sequence goes on along the minus strand of JAQQAC010002172.1, from coordinate 32,951,721 downwards.
CAAGAGACTCAATCCCCCTGGGTTTAGTTTCCTCATCCTATAAAATGGGACAATAATAGTACTCAAATGGTTGCTGCCGACAGTAGCCCCCGGCGGGCAGCAGAGACTGGCAGGTGCAGCCCTTAGAGGACAGCAGTGTACGTTACACATGTGTTTTTAAAATCAACAAATAAATGTGCTCAAAATATAAAGAAAGTTCAAAATGAATACTCTCTGGTAGATTTTTCTCTGCTAAGAGTAAAAATGGGAAAAAAAAGTGCACTGAATGAGTCCAGACTTCAAATTTCTGCTTCTTTTATTTCATAGACTCCCAACACCCCAGAGGGGTCTCCCTCCAGACCCCCCCAGACCCCAAATCCTCCTGCACTGATGAGGCCTCCCAGGCACCCGAGAGGGCAGTAAGAGTCCCATTCATGCGGACCCTCCCAAGTAATTTTAAACAAGCTGGGAACATGTCCTCAGGATTCCACCAACGCAGACCTAAAGGCTGCAGGGCAGGGGACGGAGCACAGGCGTGGTGTCAGAGGACCTGGGCTCCTCCTCTACTGTCCGCTCATGGTGGCATGGTGGCATGACAGGCGTAACCCCCTGCTGCGGAGTTTCTGGGTCTATAAAATGGGGCTAAGGTGGTGTGGCACCGTAGTGACGGGGCTCAACCTGACATAACCAACAGGGGGCACTGTGCAAACTGCAGAAGCCAAGAAATAAACAGAAGGGACGGCAGTGATGTCATTCAACATCACCTTGGCCATAAGTGCCGAGAACTGAGGTTAGGGTGAGACGGGGTTCTCTGCCTCCAGACCTTAGGAGGGAACTGTAGATGATGAAAACAATAATCGTTTCCTGCATCCAAGCTGTTAAAAATGACAACGATAACTGCCCCTTAAAACTCCCTGAGTTTCAGAGAACCTGCCTGATAATTCTTAAAAGGAAAAAAGCAAATGGCCATTCAAAGTAGAAAAAAGGATTCGGTCTATGTAGTAGTTAAAGAAATACAAGCTAAAACAAGGTGCATTTTCTTGGCCAATCAAATCAATAAAAATTTAAAAAACAAACTGGTAGTACTCAGTACTGGCAAGGATGCACAGACACTAGAACTCACACGCCCACAGCCGGGGGGGATGGTCAGGGGCTCTCTTGGGGAAGCAGTTCAGGAGGAAGCACCACATACCTTGATTTAGACTCTGACTCTGTCATTCACCTTTCAGACGTCTATTCTGAGGTCATCAGAAAGCCTGATAGAAAACTGCCCCCCGCAGCACTATTTATAGAAAGTTGGGATATCTACATACCCAACAAGTAGGGATTTAAAATAATTTTAGTACATTCAATGTAAATTTATTACATTATAAAGAGTTCTTAATGACATGGGTAACTGCATATATTTAATGTTAAATGGAGAAAGTAGGATGTAAAATTATGGATCCAAATTTTTCGCAGCCACAGGAAGAAAAACATTTGGCACAAAACACTGCAGAGCGATCATCCCAAATGTGAACAGCACTGGTGTCTGGGTGGTTGGATTGTGATTCCCTTAAAAATTCTTTTCACCTTTTTGGTACTGTGTAAATTTAGTAAAATGAGTATGCATGGCTTTGATAATCACAAAAAATGGGAATGGAAAACAGTGGATTAGGACCAACTAAAGGTGAAACTCAAGTTATCATTTTTGGTTAACCTTCCCCAACATATAAGCTGTTTGAAACTAGCTCATAAGCAGATTTGAGTATGTATCACACCTTGAATACTGAGATGGGTTCCTCCAGAAGTTACATTGCTTGCAGGCCAAGGGTCCACAGCACTTTGCTACTTTTATGGCTGAGCCAGGTTTTTGGTTAATATTCACTTAAAAAAAGTTTTAGACTAAAATGTTCTAACTTTTCTTGAATGTGTAAGAAATACATTCTATATCACAACCTGCTACATGTCAATATATTAAATTGAAACAAGTTTTACTCTTCCTACCTGCAAAAATGTTGGTATTTTCTACCTATTCTGTTTTTCAAAATGCTTGTGAACCATTACATTGATTCTATAACCCCACGGCATGCTGTGGACCACAGCTGGGAAGATACTAGCGGGCAAAGGAAGTTGGGCTTCCCCTCCGTCACGTCTTGGTACGGGTTCTCAAATGTGTACAGAGCACTGAGCCGCAGTGAGCACTCTCTTGGCTGAGGCTGAGTTGCAGAAGAAAAAAAAAATTAGAAGGAGAAGCTGGTGTCCTGTAACAACCAGGAAAGAGGCAGGAGGCCCTGAAGTCAGGGTTAGGCAAGTCCAGTCCAGAACAGCAGAGGCCCAGGGTGTCCAAAGGCCATCCTAAAGGCTCAGGGAAGCATATTTGGCCTAAGGACTTCTCTGCTCTTCCTAAGAACCAGCACATAGTTGCAATGGTAACCTAGGGTAGTGCAGCAGAAGATAAGCTTGTTGTAATATTCACCTTCTGCCAGTCATGCCTTTGCTCTACGACACACTATAATATATGGTCCGCACTTCCATGGGACTTTGTTTGGTACTTTCTGCCCTCAAATAACAGGGCCTTTCCCCAGGAATTAGTTAGATTAGTTCCTTCCCCTGGTACTTACTTCCATGTGGAATTGCCTGACCTTGTAGGACAGATGCTGCCTGTGGGAAGGACATGGGTGGGATTAAGTGGTCCTCCGCAATCTGGCATGTCAGAAGGATCTGGGTCTCTTGGTTGGGAGCTGGTAAACTGGGGCGCCCAAGAAAGACCATTGTTATAGATTGAATGTTTGTGCCTCCCCAAAATTCCTATGTTGAACCCCTATCCCCTAATGTGATAGTGTGAGGAGGTGGGGACTTTAGGAGCTGATTAAATCCTGGGCCATAGCCCCCCACCTTAATTCACCTATCCCCTTCCCAAAGCCCTTGCCCTTATTTGACTGTGTCACCCTTGACCCCCCAAGACCTTAATCTGTCCCTCTGGCCCCTCTCACAACACACATATTGCTCTCTGTGCTCCAGCACTCCTTTAGTTTCTATGTGCACTGAACATCTTCCCACCACAGGGCCTTTGCACATGTGCTGCCCTTTGCCTAGTCTGCACTTTTCTTCTCGTCTTTACCCAGTGGTTCCTGTCCTTCTTCAGATCTCAGCCTTCTTGCCACTCCTCTGGGATGTCTTCCAGGCCTTTCTTTTCCAGCCCCAACTCTGATCAGGAGCTCTCCTCGCTGTGCACTTGTAGGTTACACTGAGACAGGATAGCACACTGGTCAGGATACAAACTCTGGGTTCCAATCCTTGCTCCACCACCTACTGACTGTGATCCTTAATCTCTCAGTGCTTCAGTTTTCTCATCGCTAAACTGGAATCAGTGGCTTTTATGAAGTTAAATGAATGACTAGATGTGACGTGCTCAGAGCAGTGCTGGGCACAGAGTGCCTGGGACAAAGCAGGTAGTCAGAAGGCTCTTTTTCTGTACAAACCAGTGCTCCAAACACATCTGTGCTTCAGTTTCTGAACCCCATGAGCCACCCCGGGGCGTCAGTTCACCGGGTGGGCCCTCCAAACAGCCATGACCTGCCCACTTTCACGCACCTCCATGCTGGCCTCACCACCTACCCTGCTCTAAGAGCAGAGCCGAAGCAGTGGTGGTCCAGGAGTTCGGGCTTATTGCCTGTCTCTGGGACTCAGCTCCGCTATCCCAGAGTGAGGCAGACCGGACTCCCAGAACAGGTGAGCAGTGTTTAGGAACAGGCCACTTAGGAAAAAGTACAAATAGCAAAACCTCCAGGAAAACTGCAAATGCCTGAAGCACTGCTAACTAAATGACTTTGAATTACCAACCACAGCCTGGAGATAGGTGAAATCATGGTGATGTTGGAAACCAAAACCACCACACCCAGTCACCGAGGGCGTGGCAGGAGCCGCCCCCACAGAGCGTGGTGCTGCAGGAACGCGGCGGTGGGGGAAACGGGGGGGCAGCCCACCGGCCCACAAGCAGGACATGCCCTCCCTCCCTGAGTCTGCTCCCTCACCAGCTGGGCAAGGGAAGCGGAGGCTACCGGCCTCCCCGGATTAACAGAGGAAACATACGCGAGGTGTCCTGAGGATGATAAAGTGTGGCACGAACATTTATTTGCTGTTGGTGCTATAAGTCCGCTCAGTATCTCTGTGCATACTCAGCAATACAGAGGAAGAACCAGGAAGCAGATCCTGCTGACATAACCTTGTACCTGGAACACAGCCGGAGGAACAAACAGCGGAAGAAAAAGGAAACAGGCAGGGATGTCCGTCACGGTGTACTTATAATGGCAAAATCCTAGACATGGCACTGCGGTCCAACAAGAGGGGAGGCGTCATATAAAGTGAGAAAAAGCAACAGATAAGCAAACATACACTGGTGCTGGAGTAAGATAAGAGACAGAAAAACCCATCCCCTAGTAGGGGAAAGCAGGACGCGAAGGAATGTGACTAGCCCACAGGCAACTGTACAACTAAGGTCTGAGGAGTGAGTGGTGATTTGCTTTCCGTGTGTTCTGTTTGCTTTTTGTTCTTTGCACACATGGGCCTTGGGTTGGGGGCACTGCTAATCTTTAGCTTTAAAGCCGATGAAACAGAAATTTAAAATTAGACAAAAATGCATCATGCCAACAGCTACAACAGTAACAAGAGGATGGGTCTGTGTGCCAGGGGTTCTGCAAAGCCTTTTAGTCCTGGCAACAACCCCATTACCCACGCCATAAAGATGAGAGTAAGGCTCAGAGGCTGTGTGACTTCCCAGGAGTAACACAGTAAGTAGAGGAGCTGTGATTCAAACACATGCCAGCCTGGCTCAAGGGCCCCTCTTAACCAAGGGCTCTGCTTCCACTGTTCCCTGGAAGGCAATACCCAGCCATGTGGATTGCAATTACCAGAGGGAATATTTTCTAAATCTAAGAAGAAACCACCTTATGGGAAGAGAGATGTGGAAAAGAAATAGGCTGCACTGTGAGGTAGTGAGCGCTTAGCCCTGAAAAGTGTGGAGGTGGGGCCGGCCTCCACCACGTATGTCAGAGGAGTTGCAATCAGACTACGAAGTGCCTGGGGAACGCTGAGGGTCTGGGACCCTAGTGAAGCTCTCAGTTGTTGGAAACAGGAGAAAAAAGGTGAGGAACAATCAATACCTTGCCTGCGTTCAGTTCAGAAATCGCTGCCAAAATTTGCTGCCTGGATCCATCTGTCTTAATACCCAGCTCCTTCAAGTCGCCGTCAGTAAGCGTGAGGAATGCCTCCATATCCACCTGTCAAGAGAGAACAGGATTTGCTGCCATCTGCTCAGTGCCACACCTCTTTCTCCCAAACCACAATAGAAAGATCATAGTCATGAGCTATTAGTGCTTATCAGCAGATTAATTATGATCTACTACTTCCAATTCCTGACTCGATGCTGAAAGTTTAGTTGACAATATCATTAAGAACTAGCCCACCTAAGAGGTTGGCCTGGGATTTTCAGCATAAGAGCACACGGGAAAGACCCTGAAAATGAAACAGGAAGTCAGGAAAGTCTCTAAGGCATTACTACGCGTGGCTAGAGTGGTAAAAATCCAAGTCCGATTATTAGAAAGTTCATTTCAATGTTGCTGCACGTCTAACAATACTGGATACTGTGTAGATAATGTGGGTGTGTGGTGGTGCTCACCACATTTCCCCCCCGAGGACAAGAGAGATGCAGACTGTGGAAAGACACAGTGAGAACATAAACAAGCAGAAGCAGGAAGGGAAAGAAAGGTCACTGAGAACCGAGGCAGAGGAGGGCTCAGGATACAGCGTCTCAAATCTGTATGATCCTTGGAGTCTACGGGTGCAATCCTAACATTTCTGTTCTCTCTGCTCGGGCCGCAGCTCCAGGGGAAAGGCTAACAGGCCCCCCGCGATAGTTTCTGTGCTTCAGCATCTGTCTCTCCAAGGCAGGGCTGAGGGAAGGTTGGATGTGACTTGGATGATGTAAGTACCCACCACCCTACTTGTGAGATGACAGTGACCTCAGACATAGAAGGGGCACCTGGGCAGGTACTTTAGCTAAGTTTCCCACCAAGAAGTATGACTTCTCCCATCACTTGGCTTACAGGGTGGCTGTAGGTTCTATACAGAGTTTACAAAAAGCTTTATAATTGTATTTATAAATTATAAAAATATTATACTTTAGTTATATAATGTCATTTAAAAGAAAATTTTCATAACTGATTGAAAGCTCTTAGTTCTTCACTTTATTAGTCTGTTTTCTATTCCCTCACAGATATCGAATAAGATTCTGAAAACTCTTCCTCAACACATTTGATGTATGTAAAAATAAACATATTTTTTTCTGAAAAATGTCCCTATCTTTCCTTCTATTAATAGTCACTTCACTTTCCTGGATTAAAAAAAACCTTGAGTGAGGTTTGAGTCAGTGGGAAAGGGTGTGCTCCCTACCACCCTGCCTCTGTCCGGGACTTCCCAGCTCACACGGTGCTGAGGGGTCGAATGAACAGTGACATGGTGTTTATAGCAACCACCTGGCCCTGCCAGACACCCGCTCTCCCTGCCATCCCAGGCAGAGACCCCACACCCAGCGGGTCCTCCTGGCTGGCTCGTTGGCACGTCTCTGATGTCCTGCACACACGCCCTCTTGCTCAGGGACCTACTGCTTTCTAATCAGTTTCTCCCTTCTGTGGTTCTGCCTCCAGCTCCCCCTCCAACCCTTGTGCACCTTTCATACCAGAGGCCAGAGACTTTTCTAGCCGGCATCTGCTTTCAGCCCGTGGCCCACAGACCCACGCGCACGCCGTCCAGGCCCTGCCCCTGCAGGTGCACCTGGCCTACACCGAGCCAAAGTGCCAATGGCTCTCTGAGCATGCCTGCTCCCTCTTCCCAGATGTCCTTCCAGCCCTGGGCCTCTCTTTATTTGGTTCAAAGCTCAGTTTACTCTCAGTTGAGGCCTCCTCTGGCCCTCCCTCTATAGACCCCTCTCCTAGGCTCCCAGAGTGTTCTGGGTATTTCTGTGCGTCAGGCAGAGGTGCTGCTAGGGGGCAGAGACTTGAGTAGTGTTTGCTGACTGAATAAATGACCACATTAACCAATATTCTACTGCCTCCCCATCTGCACGACCTTCTTAACCTTTACCTCTGTCAACTCTGGAGGCTGCCAAGCTCTCATAGCTAATTTTAGGTGGTGAGCACCAGGGACTGAATTCTCCTCTGTGAGTATTTGAGGAGGATTAGCAGGGATGAGGCAGAAACATCCCAGTGTTCTTTCAATATTCATGCCTTACTTTTTTCTTAGTAATAAAATCCCAATTTTCAGCTAGGCACATTTCAGTGAAGCTAGAATACTGTATTTCTGAGCATATGTCAGGTGACAGACTTCTGGTTTATGGTACTTTGGGAAGTACCTTTAAAATTTTTCTACTCTTTAATAAAGGAGAAATGTGTTCTTTTGCTACTTCCTCCCATCCTGCTGACTATTATGGAAGTAATGACTGGAGCTTCAGTAGCTATGAAAGACCACACATGCTAGCGATGGTGGAACAGAGAGCTAGAGGGACCTTGGATGACTCACTTCCAAACTTTCTGTGGGAAAAATAATCTTCTATTTTGTTTAATACAATTATTTTGAGATTTTTCAATACATGTAGCAAAACCCATCCTAATACAGGTAGAAAGATGAAAATTATTAGGCTGTCTTCACTTTCTGTATGGCAAGATGAGAACATGTATTAACTTCATCTTTCTTCCAAATTCTCAACAAGAACTAAAAATACATAATAATAGGGAGAAATGTCTACCAGCCCTGGAAACGAGGGAAAGGTGCTATCTACCTGTCAGATACTTCAAGGAGTTTCTGCAAGGGACTAAGAAGTGGCAGGGACTAGGCATGGAGGTAAGGGCGAGGACAGTCATCAGAGTTAAAACCTCAGTCCTATTAAAGCCTTCAAGGGAACATGGGGTTGTGGATCCATCTAGACAGCAAATCTCACACAGTGTTAACCAGCTTATACATTGCCCAGAAAGGAGCAAAGGACAGGGGGAGACAGCTGAGCTGGGTCCTAACAAGGGCAGACACCTGCATCAGGTGACTAAGGGGCACTACCTCAGCTACCCTCACACTACCCCAATGCACATGGACCCCCCCCAGCCAGGAGCCTAGGCCCTTCCCCCAGTGCTGCCCTACTTAGGCCCCAGCACCTCCCTGATCCCAGGAGCCACGGAGACTTTCAGGTGGGTGAGCTTAACTACAGCAAGTCTGCATGGTCCACCTTCTCCCTTCCCTTTAAAACTCCCAAAGCTTCAAATCTCATCTGGAACATACCTCAGTTCCCCAGGACATCTGCAGCAACCACCGAGTGACAGGTGAACCCCCAGTGGGCCAGCTCAGAAAAGGGGATGAAGCCAAGAAATCAAGACAAATGTCGCCTCATGAAACAGATACTTCAAGAAACAGAAGCGTCCATTGGGACGTGTTCTCCATACACTCCAAGAGGGCAGGGAGTGTATAAAACAAAAGCAGGTGGCCCTAAGCAAACAGGAGCAATTTCCTGACAGTGAGAAAAATCACTGCTGAAGGATGCACAGACACAAGGAGGCAGGAAGGACACGCAACCCGGGGAAGAGAGCCGTGGCACCTCATCTGTTTCTTGAACCAAAATATAAACTCCTTGGTTGCATCTCAAGCTTGTCGGGGACGATGAGAGAGTCTCGTGATTGTTGCTGCAGTTACAACAGTTTGTCCTGTACTAACCTGGGCACCAGGACATTCTAAACCAACGATTACACCCTGGTGGGTGGTGGGCCTGCAGCAGTGTTCTACTTGGCCATAATGGTAAGTTTTTCACAGCTGAGGGAGATATAATTCACCTACCATACAATCCACCCATTTAAAGTATACAATTCAATGGTTTTCAGTATACTCAGAGTTGTGCAACCATCACCACACTCAATTTTAGAACATTTCCATCACTCCAAAAAGAAACCCATATTCACAGAGCAATCACTCCCCATTCTCTCCTCCCCCTACTCCCTGGCAACCACTAATTACTTTCTGTCTCTACAGATTTGCCTATTCTGGACATTTCACATAAATGGAATCGTACCATATGTGGCCTTTTGTGCCTGGCTTCTTTCACTTAGCATGTTTTCAAGGTTAATCTAAAAGCAGCACTTCATTCCCTTTTATGGCCAAATTATATTTCACTATGTAGAAATAAGACATTTTATTTATCTATTCATCAGTTGATGGACAGCTGGGTTGTCACCCACTTTTTGGCTATTACACTGCTATGAACATTCATGTTCAAGTTTTTGTGTGGACAAAGGTTTCCAGTTCTCTTTGAGTATACCTAGCGGTGGGATTGCTGGGTCACATGGTAACTTTATATTTAACATTTTGAGAAATGGCCAAACTGTACAACAGTAATTCTTTAAAATGTGTGTGCGAGTGCTTTTAAGCCAATAGGAACTCTCTCAGGTTAACACAGGCCCTCCATCCAGACACTTAACAGAGATTCATTAGGATCTGCTTTTAACACGCTTTGAACCTAAAAGCCTGCCAGTCAATCCCCTTCAACAAAAGCGTGTGCAGGACAGACACAAACTTTACTAAAGAAAGCAGTACTCAAAATCCCAAAATGCTGTTATAACAAAACAAGCCATAAGGTCCTCAGGGTTTCGCTGTGATGAACTGAACTAAATGTGCAGAACACCAATTCTCTTTCCTCAGCTTTCTCAGTGAAAAGATCAATCTAGGCTCGCCGGATGAAAACCCACGTATTTAGATGATTTTTTTAATGCTAAAATTCAGACTGACATTAAAAAATAACATCCTTACCTCCTGCTCCTCAAAAATGGGCTGGTATTTCTCAAGTGATAATTTCTTAAGGATTCCAGTCAGTTCATCTTCAAGAGAGAAAGATGTGAAAGAACATTTTAGAATTTGATAAAATGTATCAAGAGAGTGGTCTTCCAACTTGCATAAAGCAGTGGCAAACTTATTTCAAGTGAAATTTGACAAGAAACCCCAGCATAGAAGATAGATCTAGGCGGGGCTCTTATGGATGAAGCTGGGGGTTGGTTCCGGACCCCCTTTCAGCCACTCTGCTCCCCTCAAGACATGCCCTTGTTGTCTCCCCAAGTCCCAAACTGGGCTGTGGAGACAGAAGATGGGGAGGTTCAGGACTAGGCTGACGCGCCAATGGCTGTGACCACCAAGTTCTCGGAGTGCTGCTGGGACGAAAATTCTACCTTCCGTCCAAGAATACTTCTTTTTTTTTTTTTAATTTATTTTGGTATCATTACTCTACAATTACATGTGCAATCTTTTTTTTCTTTTTCTTTTTCTTTTTTATAATTTATTTTGGTATCATTAATCTACAATTACATGTGCAATATTATGGTTATTAAACTACCCCTTCATCAGGTCCCCCCACCAACCCCATTACAGTCACTGTCCATCAGCGTAGTGAGATGCTATAGAGTCACTACTTGTCTTCTCTGAGTTGTACAGCCCTCCCCATGTCTCCCCAACATTACATCTGCTAATCATAATGCCCCTTTTTCCCCCTTATCCCTCCCTTCCCACCCATCTTCCCCAGTCCCTTTCCCTTTGGTAACTATTACTCCGTTCTTGGGTTCTGTGAGTCTGCTGCTGTTTTGTTCCTTCAGTTTTTTCTTTGTTCTTATACTCCAGATATGAGTGAAATCATTTGATACTTGTCTTTTTCGGCTTGGCTTATTTCACTGAGCATAATACCCTCTAGCTCCATCCATGTTGTTGCAAATGGTAGGATTTGTTTTCTTCTTATGGCTGAATAATATTCCATTGTGTATATGTACCACATCTTCTTAATCCATTCATCTACTGATGGACACTTAGGTTGCTTCCATTTCTTGGCTATTGTAAATAGTGCTGCGATAAACACAGGGGTGCATATGTCTTTTTCAAACTGCACTGCTGCATTCTTAGGGTAAATTCCTAGGAGTGGGATTCCTGGGTCAAATGGTATTTCTATTTTGAGTTTTTTGAGGAACCTCCATACTGCTTTCCACAATGGTTGAACTAATTTGCATTCCCACCAGCAGTGTAGGAGGGTTCCCTTTTCTCCACATCCTCGCCAACATTTGTTGTTGTTTGTGTTTTGGATGTTGGCCATCCTCACTGGTGTGAGGTGATATCTCATTGTGGTTTTAATCTGCATTTCTCTGATGATTAGTGATGTGGAGCATCTTTTCATGTGCCTGTTGGCCATCTGAATTTCTTCTTTGGAGAAGTGTCTATTCATGTCCTCTGCCCATATCTTAATTGGATTATTTGCTCTTTGTTTGTTAAGGTGTGTGAGTTCTTTATGTACTTTGGATGTCAACCCCTTATCGGATATGTCATTTATGAATATATTCTCCCATACTGTAGGATCTCTTTTTGTTCTACTGATGGTGTCCTTTGCTGTACAGAAGCTTTTCAGCTTGATATACTCCCACTTGTTCATTTTTGCTTTTGTTTCCCTTGCCCGGGGAGATATGTTCATGAAGAAGTCACTCATGTTTACGTCCAAGAAATTTTTGCCTATGTTTTTTTCTAAGAGTTTTATGGTTTCATGACTCACATTCAGGTCTTTGATCCACCTTGAGTTTACCTTTGTGTATGGGGCTAGACAGTAGTCCAGTTTCATTCTCTTACATGTAGCTGTCCAGTTTTTCCAACACCAGCTGCTGAAGAGGCTGTCATCTCCCCATTGTAAATCCAAGGCTACTTTATCAAATATTAATTGACTATATATGTTTGGGTTAATGTTTGGATTTTCTATTCTGTACCACTGGTCTGTGGGTCTGCTTTTGTGCCAGTACCAAATTGTCTTGATTACTGTGGCTTTGTAGTAGAGTTTGAAGTCAGGGAGCATAATTCCCCTGTTTGATTCCTCCTTCTCAGGATTGCTTTGGCTATTCGGGGTCTTTTTCTGGTTCCATATGAATTTTAGAATTATTTGTTCCAGTTCATTGAAGAAAGCTGTTGGTATTTTGATAGGGATTGCGTTGAATCTGTAGATTGCTTTAGGTAGTATAGACATTTTGACAATATTTATTCTTCCTAGCCAAGAGCATGGGATGCATTTCCATTTGTTAGTGTCCTCTTTAATTTCTCTTAGGAGTGTCTTGTAGTTTTCAGAGTACAGGTCTTTCACTTCCTTCATTAGGTTTATTCCTAGGTATTTTATTCTTTTTGATGCAATTGTGAATGGAATTGTTTTTCTGATTTCTCTTTCTGTTAGTTCATCATTAGTGTATAGGAAAGCAACAGATTTCTGTGCATTAATTTTGTATCCTGCAACTTTGTTGAATTCAGATATTAGTTCTAGTAGTTTGGGAGTGGAGTCCTTAGGGTTTTTTATGTACAATATCATGTCATCTGCAAATAGTGACAATTTGACTTCTTTATCAATCTGGATGCCTTGTATGTCTTTGTTTTGTCTGATTGCTGTGGCTAGGACCTCCAGTACTATGTTGAATAACAGTGGAGAGAGTGGACATCCCTGTCTTGTTCCCGATCTTAGATGAAAAGCTTTCAGCTTCTCACTTTTAAGTATGATGTTAGCTTTTGGTTTGTCATATATGGCCTTTATGATGTTGAGGTACTTGTTTCTTCACCCATTTTGTTGAGAGTTTTAATCATGAATGGATGCTGAATTTTGTCAAATGCTTTTTCAGCATCTATGGAGATGATCATGTGGTTTTTGTTCTTCTTTTTGTTGATGTGGTGGATGATGTTGATGGATTTTCGAATGTTGTACCATCCTTGCATCCCTGGGATGAATCCCACTTGATCATGGTGTATGATCCTTTTGATCTATTTTTGAATTCGGTTTGCTAATATTTTGCTGAGTATTTTTGCATCTAAGTTCATCAGGAATATTGGTCTGTCATTTTCTTTTTTGGTGAGGTCTTTGCCCGGTTTTGGTATTAGAGTGATGCTGGCTTCATAGAATGAGTTTGGAAGTATTCCCTCCTCTTCTATTTTTTGAAAAACTTTAAGGAGAATGGGTGTTATTTCTTCTCTATATGTCTTGTAGAATTCAGAGGTGAATCCATCAGGTCCAGGGCTTTTGTTCTTGGGTAGTTTTTTGATTACCGATTCAATTTCGTTGCTGGTGATTGGTCTGTTTAGTTTTTCTGTTTCCTGCTTGGTGAGTCTTGGAAGGCTGTATTTTTCTAAGAAGTTGTCCATTTCTTCTAGGTTTTGCAGCTTGTTAGCATATAGATGCTCGTAATATTCTCTTATAATTCTTTGTATTTCTGTGGGGTCCGTCGTTATTTTTCCTTTCTCATTTGTGATTCTGTTTATGTGTGTAGTTTCTCTTTTTCTCTTAATGAGTCTGGCTAGGGGTTTATCTATTTTGTTTATTTTTTCAAAGAACCAGCTTTTGGTTTCATTGATTTTTTCTATTGTTTTATTCTTCTCAATTTTATTTATTTCTTCTCTGATGTTTATTATGTTTCTCCTTCTGGTAACTTTGGGCCTCATTTGTTCTTCTTTTTCCAATTTCAATAATTGTGTCCTTAGACTGTTCATTTGGGAATGTTCTTCCTTCTTTAAATGGGCCTGGATTGCAATGTACTTTCCTCTTAAGACTGCCTTCGCTGCGTCCCACAGAAGTTGTGGCTTTGTGTTGTTGTTGTCATTAGTCTCCATATATTCTTTGATTTCTGTTTTGATTTGGTCGTTAACCCATTGATTCATTAGGAGAATGTTGTTAAGTCTCCATGTATTTGTGAGCCTTTTTGATTTCTTTCTGAAATTTATTTCTAGTTTTATACCTTTGTGATCTGAGAAGTTGGTTGGTAAGATTTCAATATTTTTGAATTTACTGAGGTTCTTTTTGTGGCCTAGAATGTGGTCTATTCTGGAAAATGTTCCATGTGCACTTGAGAAGAATGTGTATCCTGCTGCTTTTGGGTGTAGAGTTCTGTAGATGTCTGTTAGGTCCATCTGTTCTAGTGTGTTGTTCAGTCCCTCTGTGTCTTTATTTATTTTCTGTCTGGTTGATCTGTCCTTTGGAGTGAGTGGTGTGTTGAAGTCTCCTAAAATGAATGCATTGCTTTCTATTTCCTCCTTTAATTCTGTTAGTATTTGTTTCACATATGCTGGTGCTCCTGTGTTGTGTGCATATATATTTATAATGGTTATATCTTCTTGTTGGACTGACCCCTTTATCATTATATAATGTCCTTCTTTATCTCTTGCTACTTTCTTCATTTTGAAGTCTATTTTGTCTGATACAAGTACTGCAACACCTGCTTTTTTCTCCTTGTTGTTTGCATAAATATCTTTTTCTATCCCTTCACTTTCAGTCTGTGTATGTCTTTGGGTTTAAAGTGAGTCTCTTAAAGGCAGCATATAGATGGGTCTTGTTTTTTTATCCATTCAGTGACTCTATGTCTTTTGACTGGTGCATTCAGTCCATTTATACTTAGAGTGATTATGGATAGGTATGTACTAATTGGCATTGCAGGCTTCAGATTCGTGGTTACCAAAGGTTCAAGGTTAACTTCCCTACTATCTAAAAGTCTAATTACAAACAGAATCTAAAGGTTCGTTTTTTGTTTGTTTGTTTCCTTCCTCCGTTTTCTTCTTCCTCCATTCTTTATATATTAGGTATCATATTCTGTACTGTTTGTCTATCCCTTGATTGACTTTGGGGATAGTTAATTTTGCATTTTCTTAGTAATTAGCTATTCTATTTTCTTTACTGTGGCTTTATTACCTCTGGTGACAGCTATTAAACTGTAGGAACACTTCCATATATAGTAGTCCCTCCAAAATACACTGTAGAGATGGTTTGTGGGAGGCAAATTCTCTCAGCTTTTGCTTATCTGGGAATTGTTTAATCCTTCCTTCAAATTTAAATGATAATCTTGCCAGATAAAGTAATCTTGGTTCAAGGCCCTTCTGCTTCAGTGCATTAAATACATCATGCCACGCACTTCTGGCCTGTAAGGTTTCTGGTGAGAAGTCTGATGATAGCCTGATGGGTTTTCCTTTGTATGTGATCTTATTTCTCTCTTTGGCTGCTTTTAATAGTCTTTCCTTATCCTTGATCTTTGCCATTTTAATTACTATATGTCTTGCTGTTGTCTTCCTTGGGTCCCTTGTGTTGGGAGATCTGTGCACCTCCATGGCCTGAGAGACTATCTCCTTCCCCAGATTGGGGGAGTTTTCAGCAATCACCTCCTCAAAGACACTTTCTACCCTTTTTCTCTCTCTTCTTCTTCAGGTACCCCTATAATGCGAATATTGTTCCATTTGGATTCGTCACACAGTTCTCTCAATATTCTTTCATTCTTAGAGATCCTTTTTTCTCTCAGTGCCTCAGCTTCTTTGTATTCCTCTTCTCTAGTTTCTATTTCATTTATCGTCGCCTCCACCATATCCAATGTGCTTTTAATACCATCCATTGTGTTCTTCAATGACTGCATCTCCGACCGGAATTCATTCCTGAGTTCTTGAATATCTTTCCATACCTCCATGAGCATGTTCATGATTTTTATTTTGAACTCCCTTTCAGGGAGAGTCATAAGGTCCATATCATTTAAATCTTTCTCAGGAGTTGTATTCATAATTTTACTCTGGACCAGGTTCCTTTGGCATTTCATATTTGTGTATGGCGCCCTCTAGTGCCCAGAAGCTCTACTCTCTGGAGCTGCTCAGCCCCTGAAGCAATGTCAGGGATTGTAGGGGAGTGGTATTGGTGCCTCGGGGGAAGGAAAGGGCTGTTTCCTGGTTCCTGGCTGCTATGCCTGTCTCCATTGCCTGAACCAGTGGGCTGAGCACACAGGTATAAGCCTCTGTGCTTTGCCTTTTTAGTTGCTGTAGAAGGATCTTCCCTCTGGCTGGCCTAACACCAGGGGAGGGTTTCCCAGTTTGCAAGCCCGGTAGGTCTGGCCAGGAGAAAGGTGCACTAGTCTGCCTGTCACAGAAGGGGTTCTTGGAGCTGTGTAGGCATCCAGGGAGCTGGTGCACCTGAAGATCGTGAAAATTCCCAACCTGCTGGGCAGAGTGCACCCGGGCAATTTTGTCTGCCTGTCCTTTCTCCTGAGCAGTAAGCTCTGTGCAGTCCTTGCTCCTTTAGCAGCCCTCTTGCTAAGGGCTTGTTAGGAAGTCTCTCAGACTGCCTGCCTTTCTTTTGTCCCAGAGCAGCTGGATATGGATCCCTGCTTTCACAAGCAGCTGGAATGTTAGTCTCTCCAGGAATTCGCCTGTCTTAGCTTTCCAAGCTCCTAATTACAAGAGTATCATGCAAGCACCATGAAATATAGGTTTGTGCTCCCAGAGTAGATCTCCAGAGTTAGGTATTCAGCAGTCCCAGTTCTCCACTCCCTCTCTGCTCTGTTCCTGTTCCTCCTGCCGGTGAGCTGGGGTGGGGGAAGGGCTTGGATCCCGCAGGACCACAGCTTTAGTATGTTACCTTTTTCTGTGAGGTCTGCTCTTGTCTCCAGGTGTATGCAGTTTGGCGCAGTCCTCTTTCCTGTTGCTCTTTCAAGAGTAGTTGTAATAGCTTTATTTTCATATTATATGCGGTTTTAGGAGGAAGCCTCTGTCTCACTTCTCACGCCGCCATCTTTAATCCAATCACTTTTCAAGAACAGTTCTTAATTATGATTTTTTCACTGCTGGTAGCTGCACCTGCAGTAAATGCTGATGCCAGCAAGCTGTCAGCTCACAGAGACCAGAGCAGAGCAGGCGGATGGGCTTCAGGCCAGAACGGAGGTTTGGCTTAAGTGCGAGGAGGCTGGGGCCTTCCTGAAGGAAGGCTGCACCTGAGAAGAACAGCAGAGCCAGAGGGGCACAAGGAATACAATGGGTTTTGGTTATCAAGATATCAGAGGGTGGGAGGAGGTGAAGAAAAAAGAGCAAGGCCAGTCTCTGAGCCCTGAAGAAATATTCATTCAGACATTCAATAGTGATTTACCAGACTAAGCTCTGGGGACTCAACAGGGACCAAAACAGGACAAGTAAGACAGACCAAAGGTATGAACAGAGCAGTGTGGGGAGGATGATGGGGAAAGGGAGAATGTTTCATAGAGGGTGGTGAGGGAAGGCCTCTTCTATAAGGTAACATCTGAACAGTAAATGAAGGAGTGAGCTGTGCAGATATCTAGGGAAAGCACCAGGCAGCATCCAGGCAGCAGGAACAGCAAGTGCAAAGGTCCTGGGACAGTGGCTGCAGTTCACAGAAGAGTGGACTGGAGGTAAGGAGGCCTGGGTTCCTTTTTTATTCATTCATTCAACAGTGGCTGCCAACATGCCTTACTACATGCTGAGCATGCAAGGGTGGAAAGGTCCACGCTCTGGAGGAGCTCAGCGTGACTGGGAAGACACAACAATGAGGGTGAGAGCTGATGCAGTGTTTACCATCAGGCATCCAGTAGTACCTGGATGACCCATTTGTTTTTCATAATAATCACATGAGATAGACCCTGTTAGTGTCCCCATTTATGGAAAGGAAGGAAGGCACAGAAAGGCTGGCTACCATATCGTGGGTGAGGTCACACTGCTAGTCCACAGCAGAGCAGGGATTCAAACCCAGTGGTCTAGCTACCAGGCCTGAGTTACCCTGCCCGCTCTGCCACCTCCCACATTGGTGATGACTGCTATGGTGAAGGGCACGAACAAGGGGATCTGGACAAGAGAGGACAGCTGACCAGCTCAAGGCTTCACAAAAAGAGCTGCTACTGAGGTAGGAAGTGAGATGAATCAAGTCCCAGTCCACACAACAGCTCACCTACTGTAAGTTCATGACACAAAACCTTTGCTCCTGCTGTCCCCTCCACATGCAGTTTCTCCTCACAGGGGTGTGCTGGTAAATGGTTAGCAGCTGGCTCTCTGCATGTATGTAGGTACGTAAGTTAATTGCAGGTTTTACTTCTATAACGGATGTGTAGCACACAATTTACATGCAACAATAAATTACATAACACTCTTTATCATAAATTCCATATAGCCAACTCTTTCATTGCATTTCCAGCCTCTCCCTGAATATTTCATGGATTTTTGTCCTACTCTTGTACCGTTAGCCATTGACTATGGTTCCAACATGAATACTGGTTCACGGTTCCATTTATGTGAATATGTACGATGAAACGAAACAACAAATACATATGTTGGAACTTCACATGGCATCTTTGCTGAATCAGACAATGGTTTTCAAATCCTGGAACATTCTCAATTTCTTGTGCTATTCACAATGTAACAGACATGACATGTTAAGTTCCACCTACATAATTAACATTTTCTTCATTGTCCAGATTATATCTAGACAATCTTTAAAACAATAAATCAAACCCCAAATGGTGGTGTTTGCTGATTTCCCTGGTGCAAATACTCCCCTCAAAGCTGGTTTCAAGCTACCCACATAATGTTCCTAAAAGTGGAACTAGGAAGAGACAAGAATTATATAGTTTTCCCACCACATAAATGAAGGAGATGGAAATGACCTCAAGAGCACAGACAGTAGTAAGATGTACTGAAAATGAGCATACATTAAAAAAAATACCACATACATTTATATTTAATTCAATTAAATTTAAGTTACGTAATTCGACTCTTTCTGGCCTTTTCAAAAATAAGTTTTTTTTTTGTTGTTGTAATCTGACTTAAAAGCTGTGTTTAATCAAACTACCTGTCAATTTAGCAATAGGTTCTGGCTCACCAGTACCCCAACCTCGTGGCCTGGCCCGAATGCCCGTCCTTCAGTGAAGCCTGCCGAGGCACTCTGCTGATAGCTCAGGTTTGATCCCGTCTTGTGTTACAATCATTTAATGTTACCACGTTGAATGCATCTGACTCCCCATCCTGACTGTGAATGACCCTAGCAGCAGCACCTGCACTAGAAGCTGTCATGGAACCAATATGAGGCCCTATCATCAGAGGCTTCACCACTTCCTACTGGAGGAGTCTAGATGGAGGCACACGGGTGGCAAGATGGGGCAGGGCAAAGACTTGCCCATGGTCCTTGACGGAGGCCACACATTTCCCACCAAAATATAAACAATAGCTATTTGGGGGTGGACTGTGGTTTCTGTCCTATGAGAATTTAATGCCCACAGGACAAGGGTCTCATGGCCTCACAACCCAGGAACTCTGGGAGGGAAAACTAGGCTTTTAAGCCAGAGAAATTTCTTTTTATTTAAAAAGAAATCACTGTTGTGTCGTCCTGTTTCTATCCCAGTGAGGGCTGTGCAAGCCCTTTTTTATAATGAATGAGAGGAAAAAGAGTGGGCACGGACAGTGCACAGAGATATCCACTGTCTCAATTCTTTTTTGGAAAAAGGTGGGGGTACAAATATCTAACTGAGTCTCCAGGAGTTTGGATTTCTGAAGGCCTCTGAGGTGGGAGAATTCATGAGTGGGAACTTAACACTCCACTTAGAAAACATGGTTAGGGAGGAATGGGGATGCTAGTGAATCGCTGAAGCTTTTATAATGATATAATAAATGATTGTACTAGATATCACAAAACAATAAAGGCAGTCCGCAAATAAAGAGGATGCCAATGGCAGCATGCATTCATCAACTCAGTGCAGACCAGAGCCTGTGCAATGGACTTCAACTTATCACTTTCTGAGCAGAACCTGCTCAGCACCTTTCTCCCAGCAGCAGCAGTGAGATGCCTGCAAATGCCTTTGCTAGGCCCATACACACAGTGAGATTTCCCTCCCCTCTCTGATTTTTCTCCTTGATTTGTGCCTGCCGGCGCCCCGTCTCTCACCAAACTCCATTTTCTCCTTTCCCCTTCTCGCTCCCAGGAGCCACCAGAGGGCAATTTTAAAGGATGGGATACTTCTCTTCACCTCCCTTTATCTTTTCTATCTTCCTATTTTTATCTGGGGCCTCACTGCAGGGCCTCCACTCCTGTCCTACCTTCAATTCCATCTTCTCTTCCTCATTATCCTTAGAGGAGGGGCTGGCAATCCAAGCATGCAGGTTCCAAAGTGCTCCAGGGTGTAGTGGACATCTACTGCTTTTGTTTGCCCACCATCCTTAGGGTACAACCGGATCCCAGCTCCAAAGGCTGACACATGACCTGGGCCTGGCCAATCAGCACATTCTACCCTCAAAGATGGGCAAATGACCCAAGCTGGTATAAATACAGCCAAGGCAGACCAATGACCTTTGCCCTAGGATTTTGCTGGACCTATGAAGAAAGTAACACTCTTTCCGCTGAGATTGCTAAATTAGCAGGAAGAGAAAGTAAGCCTGAAGCTGCTAGGGGACATCCTTGCTGCTGCTTGGAGAAAGCCTACCTGAGATATGGAGAGAAATACTCCCAAAGCACCTGGATCCACACATACCTGAAGCAGATACTTCATTATATGAGCCAACAAATTATTGTTTTGCTTTTGTTTTTGCTTAAACCAGTTTGAGTGGAGATTCCATCGCTTGCAACTGACAAAGTTCTGATTTATACAAGGTTCACAGAAAGGTACATAATTTGGTATTGGAGAGGCATTTCTATGAGTGTAGGTTTGTGTATATTAACAAAACTCATCTACATTCAAAAACTATTTCAAGAGGGAGATTATCATACCTTTAGCACAGTGAAGACAAAAATACAAGGTAGAATCAAGGGACGAATGTTTTTGTTTTAAAGTGTAAAACCTGACGTAGGATGGCTACAGCAATTAAGGATACTTTCCAGGTCACCATGGTGAAGAGGAAAAGCTGAGACTTCAGGACTTTGGGGGACTCACCCTCGTCTGTGATGGTGCCACTGCTAGAGCCCCCACTGCTCTTAGACTGCCGATGGGATGAAGAGGAGGACACCGAGGACTCGGCTGCGTGCCCTTTGGGTGAAGGGGAGGGCGTGAGGGTGGGGGAGGTGCTTTTGGAGGTAGTGGAAGTTCCAGATGGAGGCCTTTTGCTCGATTCCAGTTTCTACTCAAAAGAGTAAGTCAAATATATAAGTCATCACCTGGAGAGTAGAAATGATTAAAACAGACACCAACAACAGGGAACATGGGTGATGGGTGATATTTGACTCAACAAGATATCTACCCAGGATTATGAAATGCACTTAAAACATGCAAAGTGAAAACAGGGTTATCAGAACAATTATAGGAAAATCCTCATCCTCTGGAGCAGAGATGCAGGGGGTAGGATGGAAAAAGTGGCCTGTAAGGACCCAGAAAACCAGGTGCTAGTTCTGTCCCTGTAGCTCCAAGCACCGTGTCATTGGCCAAGTCTCTTACCTCTCAGTGAACCCAGCTCTAAAATGGAAGTTTAGTTTATATATATGTGAAGTCTCTTTCTGTTCTTGGTGTTCCTTTCCCTAAACCAGTGATTTCCAACCTTTCACCAAAGAACACTTGTTATATTTCCAGTGTGTGTGTATGTGTGTGATTTGGCTTAAAAAAAAAAAAGCCTTTTCATGTAGAAATAATTTTAGACTTACAGAAGAGTTGCAAAGGTAGAACAGTTTTGGTGTATCCCTTGGCCAGCTTCCCCTGACACTAACATCTCACATAACCAGAGTACAATGATCGAAACTACAAAATTAATGTTGGCATGAAGCCATTAGCCAAACTACAAACTACTCAGATTTCACTGGTTGTTCCACTCACGTCCTTATTCTGGTCCAGGATCCCATGTTGCACTGACTTGTCACATCTCCTTGGTCTCGTCCAATCTGAGACAGCTCTCCTTGTCTTTCATTGACCTTGACACTTTTTTGAAGAGTCCTGATCAGGTATTTGTAGTGCTCTTCAATTTGGGTCTGTCTTATGATTTCTCACAGTTAGATTTGCTTATGGGTTTTTGGGTCGACGAGCAGAGAAGGAAATGAGCTGTTCTTAGTGCCTCAAACCAGGAGTCTCACAGTACCTTATTACTTATCGCACTCACTGAACTCACACAGGCAGGTGGCATCTGTTGGGTTTCTCAAGCAGTAAAGTGAAGTTACTACTTTTCCCTTTATGATGAATAAATACTTGGGGGTGGATATTTTGAACTAAATATCTTGCTTTTCCTTACATTTCTGGCTACTAATTTTAGCATTCTTTGGTGGATCTTGTCTGGAGCAATTACTACTGTTATGTGCTAATGGTGACTTACTATTTTTCTTATTCCTTCCACATTTATTATTTGGAATTATTCTGTAAGAAAGAGTTGTTCCTTCTTTATTTATTCGGTTGTTTATCCATATCAGTATGGGCTCCTGGATATTTATTTTATTCTTTGGGCTATAATCTAATAGTATTGTTACTTTATAGCTGTTTGAATTGTTACAGCTTTGGTCACTGAGATCTTTCAGGTTGACTCCTGTGTCCTTTTGACATGCCCATCTTGGGTTTTTTTTGTTTTGTTTTTTCCTTTTTTAAAAGCATTTCCTTACTTTCTGACATCACAAAATGCTTTAGGCTCATCTTGTTTTTTCACTGACCTGCAACTAGAATAACCACTTCTCCAAGGCCCTCGCCCTTGTGTTGGAGAATGGTGTTTAGGAATCAAAATCTGGGTACTGGGTTCCTCATGGCTATTGGATATCACTGCTTCTAGGTCTTCTCAGTGGACAGATCAAGGAAATATATAAAATATACTAACCCATGTATACACACATAGCCATACATATTTCTATATCAATCTGTGTGTGTATGTGTGTGTATTATATTTACAAGCTTGAATTCATACTGATACCTTTGACTTTAATACAATATCTGTGGGGTTTGTTCTAGCATTTCCCCTTTGATTCAATCTCTGACAGTTAAAAACTGGACTCATTATATTCACTTATTTATCCAACTCTAGCATATACATAAAGTGCATAAATACACAAATAGTATATATATGTAAAGTAGTTTCAGAATTTAACCTATATACCATATACCTGCAAGAAAAAAAATTATCAACCAGAGTACACTGCTCGTGCATGACTTTTGTCTACTTTAGCCTTACCACATCCACCTGACACCCCATCTCCCCTACCTGCTAGTGTGCTTGTGCCATTCACTTCTAATACAGTTAGATCTGTTGCCAGAGCCTGCATCCCATCTTTGACTCCTAGTTGATTTTGTTTTTTAAGTTTGCATGCAGCAGAAATAACTCTAATGTGTATAATTCTATGGGTTTTAAAAATGCACAGAATTGTGTACCCACCAACAGAGTACCACAGAGAATAGTTTCGTCATTCCAACCAAAAGCTCCCATGTGCCTCCCCTTTCTAGTCAATCCCTCCCCTCATTCCAATCCTTGGAAATAAACTGATCTATTTTCCATTCCTACAGCTTTGTTTTTCTAGAATGTCATATAAATGGAACCATATATGTAGACTTTTAAGTCTGGTCAGCATGATGCCTTTAGGATCCATTACAGTTACTACAACAGTATCAGTAGTGTATTCCTTCCAGCTGCTGAGTAGTATTTCATTGCATGGATGTGCCACAATTAGTTTATCCATTCACTTGTTAATGTTTCCAGTTTTGTGTGATTATGATAACTAGCTCATATGGTAAGTGTATATTTAGCTTTATAAGAAATTGCCAAACTTTTTCAAGGTGACTGTACCATTTTGCATTCTCACCAGCATTGAATGAGAGTTCCAGGGGGTCCACATTCTCACCAAACATTTTTAATTTTAGCCAGTCTAATAGGTATGTAGTACTATCTCATATGGCTTTAATTTGCATTTCTCAAACAACTGATAATGGTCAACATCTTTTCCTATGTTTATTTCCCATTTGTATATCTTTGATGAAATATCTTTGTAGATATTTTGCCATTTAAAATTTGCTGGTTTATTTATTGAGTTTTGAGAGTTCTTGATTTATTCCGTAGTTTAAATATGATATGGGTAGGTATGTTTTTTTTTGAAATTTATCTTATTTAGTGTTTTCTGAACTTCCTGGACCTATGGTTTGGCATCTATCATTAAAGTGGAGAAATTTCTGGCCATTATTTAAAAATATTCCCTCTACCTGACCATTCTCTTTCTCTCTCTCTTTCTTCCTTTAAGAATTCTGATTACCCATATGTAAGAGATTTTGATATTATCTTACAACCTTTGAGTGATCTTTCTTGTTTTTGCTTTTGCTTTAACTTCTTTTCTTGTGTTTCAGTTTAGGTAATTTCTATTGCCCCAGCTTCTAGTTCACTGATTCTTCCCTTGTCTGTGTCAAGTCTACTAAAGAGCCCATCAAAGTCATTCATCTCTGTTGGTATTTTCATTTGATTCTTTCTAATAGTTTCTATCTCTCTGCTGAAATAGTTACTCAGATGATCTTGCATATTTTCAAATTTTCCTCTAGAGCCTTTAACCTATTAATTGTAGTTCTTTTAAATTCCATCAGATAATTCCAACACCTATCATACTGAAGTCAGGTTCTGATGATAGCTCTGTTTCTTGGGAGTGTAGCTTTTCTTGTATTTTTGTATGTTTTGTAATTCTGGTAAAAATTGGACATTTTGAGAAGAATAGTAGAGACTAAGAGAAATAGATATTTTTATGGCTGGAAATGGGCATACTTCTGCTAAGTCTTCAATGGTCCTAATTATATCCTAGACTGGAAAAAGAAGTCCCTCTCTTAGGTTTTGAAAGACTTTGTCAATATTACTAGTAATGAATTCTTCACTCTGCTGTTTCTATAAAGACATTCAACAATAAAGCTTCTGATTAAGTATGAGATAATTAGTATATCCCTACAAAACAGATCTGTCCCGGCCAAAAGCAAAGAAACATGATACTCTGGACCTTGTGACTAGCATTATTGGAGAGGGGACAGGTATACATAAGACTATTTGGGATGCTCGGAAATATATGAACTATTCCTTATATCCTCAGCGTAGCAAGTTAATTATGTTGATGGTGCAACTCCTCCCTGGATTCATACCTTTGCTATGTAACTCTATGTGCTCTCCTGCAGTGGGTATACTGACTTGCTTAAAGAATTTGATTGGTTTTCAACTCACATCTTCAGCCACTGCCATGAGAACATGTCGAAGCTTCTGTGGACACACATGGTACGGTTATCCTGGTTACCCCAGCCAACAGCCAGACACATAAGTGATCCCCCCAGATGAGAAGAATGGCCTAGCTAAGTCCAGACTAAACTGCTGACCCATAGTTTCATGAGCCAAAGAAATTCATTTTGTTTTAAACCACTGAACTTCAGGGTGGGAACAGAAAGCTGATATACCCAGTGCACCTTTGGGCTTCCAGAGATCTGGGAAATATTGATGCATGCTATGACCCCCCATTCTGTGTCTCTTAAAGCTCACATCATGATGATTTGTGAACATGCTAGAAGCTGTGCCTTGTGAATATTCCACCATTAGAGTGGTGACTGTTTCAAGCAAAGTACAAAAACCAGATTCAGGAGGCTAATATTTTGAATACTAATTTCTAATTCTTCCTAAGGGAGTCTTTGAAAAGCACTTCATATCTCCATTTTGCTGCTGGTGCCTTTGACAGAAAGCCCACTCCTGTGTCCTTTGATTTAGGGCAGTGGTTTCTAAGAGCCCTGGACTGGGCTGGCTGTAACACTCTGTGGGTAAAAACAAAGTCCCCAGACCCTATCTTGAGAGTACCATTCAGTTTTGCTGGGTGGCCTAGAAACCTGAATTTTTAAACAGCTCCCCAAGGTCACAGTACATTAGTATGTTAAGACTATCAGGTGATCATTGAACTAGATCATGTTCCCAGTTTACTGTTTCCTGAACGCATCCCTGACATAATTTCCTTTCATCAAAATACATTTGTATAGATTATATATGATAGATGCATCCAAGTGAGGTAACAGTTAATATAATTTATAACTTAGATGCTTACCTATTTTCAACACCAATTAAAGGACACTAATAATATCTGACACAACTAATAAGATCATCAAAATGAAACAGAAAGTTTTAAACAGAGAAGAGGAAAACTGTATCAAAGCACAGAGTAGCAGACTTACTTTAATGAGTAGCTCTAAGTTTCCTAGCAGCAAAAGCAAAAAGAGAAATACAATAATTATATAATTCTTACTATCTGAGGAAAGAAAATGTATCAAAATATCAGTACAGACATTTTTCCTAGAGCTGAATTCTAAAAGGAACTTAATTATACAGCTCCGTCACACAAGTAATTTTCAGTATAATGGAAAATACGCTAATGCATAGGCACAGAGAAACTTTTCTGGAGGTGTATTTAAAAAGGTACCTAATTATGCAGGTCCAATTGCAAAAAGGAATTTGAGTAACAAAAAGAGTTGTGTAACCAACAGTGGTTGGATAGAAAATAAAGGCTATTTCTCAGACATCCATTAAAACATCAGCCTATGGAGGCGCTTCTGAGCAAATGTCCAGGGGTTCAGGTGCTCTAACTTCCCCCGGGGAAAAAGCTTAAGACCTCTAGAAAATATGATGAAGAGGGGGATTGAATCTGGGCTTGGGGGTCCTCCCAGAGGAGGAAATGGACCGCACTGCACCACTGGGGGCACCTGGAGGGCCACCTGGTAGAGCAGGCCACCGTTCACACTCACACACTCTGGGGGCTCATGCCATTAAACAACCCAGGTGGAGGGGCTCAAGAAGTGGAGGGGCAGATTGTGAAGACGCTAAAAGACTTCCCATTGCAGAGAGGCATTTACGGCTCTCGTCCGCTGCACACTCCATAGAGGCGACCATGTGGTGACTGCTCTTGGGCTGCATGAATGGAGGAATGGTGCCCGAGTAGGGAGGCTCTGGCTCTGTCCTGCCGACCAGCCTTCCCTCGGTTCCTCCCCTCTGCCACACTCTCGCCTCTGGAGTGCTGCACATGCTGTCCCCCCACCCTGGGACAGAATCACATGCTGTCCCCCCACCCTGGGACAGAATCACACCCTGTCCCACCCCTGCCCCTTTCATCTGGCTCCTCATCCTTCAGACCCTCGTTTAGATGTCACTGATGCCCTCGAGCTGCAGGAGCCCTCACCCAGGCACCCACAGCTTCCTCACTTCTCCAGCACAGCCTCTACCGCACTGAGACTGCTTGTGTCTATAGTGACCCCCTGACAGTGGTCACCAAACCCCCAGTTCACTGCTAGGTCCTCACTGCTGGAAGTGCCAGGCAGGGCAGATGTGCCAAAGATGTGTGCAATGTCAGGTAGGAGGACAAATACTACTGCTAATAATGTCAGTTTCAGCTGTGGCACTCACACAGGCTTCCCAGATGCCAGGCCCCATTCTAAAGGCTGCTCTGTGGGGCTAAGATCTCAACCCAGGCAGCCTGCTCCTGAATCCATACCCTGAACCTCTTTGCTCCAATCACTGAGCAAACATGTGCAGTGTGAGGCTGGATGAGGCACCTGGAGGCGCCCTAGTGATCAGGCGGAAGGTGAATGAGTGTGCAGGGGACTGAAGGCACAGGGTGTGATCTCAGCAACTGCCTACCTGACCCAGCCCTTCTCAGAAAACCCAGGCGAGGCCGACTAGAAGGGCCCTGTCTTTAGTCCTGACCATGACTCTGGTAGTGCCTGTACTCCTTGGCACGTGGCTCACGTTGGCACAGAACCTTTGAAACTAATAGGAGAAGACAGAAATACAACAAGGACCTTGCCACTGGGACCACTGCATCCTGCAGGGGAGGCTGGGAGCTCAGACGGGCTGGACCCTGGTGCTGGCCCAACAGGACTTGACCGATGGCTGGGTTTCTGCTCAGACAGTCCAGCTGCTTTTTTTCTCTGAGCAGCGATTTGGGACAGGACACTGTCTATGCTGCCACCTGAGGAAACAGGAATAGAAATGCCTGCTATGGGTCCAGAGTACAGCAACGTGGGTAAGGTGAATTTCATGTGTGGACTTGGCTGAGCCGGAAACACATTTCCCAGACTCCCTCCCCGTGTGGCTTTGGTTGGGGCTGAGCGTATAGGAACTGGAAGGAGGCCGTGAGGCAGCAGCCATCATGCTCCAAAGGCATCGTTATGAGGCGGTGAACAATGCCATGCTGGCAAGAACAGGCTGTTCTCACTTTTCCCTGGGCCACGGCGTGCCGGCCTCCAGCAGACAGACGCGGCCCCCCATGGCATGCTGCCATCCAGCCACACCAGGGCCCCTCCCTTGCCCTTCAATTCCCCCTTCTAGAGCTTCACACCCGCAGCTGCTCTCACAGTGTGTCAATACTTCCTCATTCCATGATGCTCAGAGGGGTCAGCTTCCCTGATAGAACCCTGATTGCCGTGTTCCCTCCCTCAGTTTCCCCAAATCTATCACAACCTGGAATTACTATGAAGGAAAAGGGGAAAGTGATAATATCCAGGGCTAAGGGAGGCTGCGAGAGGGTGAACGCAGATAACTAACATTTATAGAATATGGACTCAGTGCCAGGCACTGCTGTAAATATTTTACATGTACAAACAGTCATTCTGGAAGGCAAAATGTACCAAAAGCCTCAAAAATAGGCAAATCCATTGATCCCACCACCCCGATTCAAGGGAACTTCAGTTAAGCCAATCACTGCACAAGCGTGCAAGCCTGAGGTATGAAGGCAGTACTTAGTAAGGTCGTCCACCAGCACAGATCCTCGTGGTCACCTGAAGGGAACTGAGTAAATAAAACTGTGATACCTCTATGAATGGAATGCTGTTTAGTCATTAGAAATATACTGTAGACATAGGTGTAGTGACATAGAAGGGTGTTCACAGCATGGTAGTGTGTGCAGAGAGGAGAAAGGTTACAGAGCCCTCTGTGTTCTGAAGTCAGACTGCCTGAGTCCAGGTTCCAGCGCTGCCACTCACAGCTGCACAACCTCGGGTGAGTCATTCAACTTTCCTGAGCCTGGTTCCCTGGGGTGTAAAATGGAGAGGACACCCTTGAAGGCTGCTAGGGGCCTGAAGGGTATACCCCACTTACAGGGCCAGGCACTGTGCCTGGCACATATGAAGCGCTCAGTAATTATTCCACTTTCATAAATGTAACATGCATAAAAGTCCTTTGCAAAGATACACACCAAAATATTAACAATGATCTCTACTATACATTTTTTTTCTCTTTATCTGGTCTTAAAGCTTGTTCTATAAGAATCATGCATTCTTATGTAATGGCATAAAGGAGGGATGCCTTCCTGCAAAGCTGGTTTGGTTAATCCCAGTGCTCTCCAAGAGGACTAGAAAGTATGCTGTAAGCCTAAAATAACTGTGGGCACTCCAGTTTGAGTCCTAATTGTCTCCAACTTACTGTGTGTCCCTGGGCAAATCTGTTGCCCACTCTGAGATTCAGTTAATCTGTTCAGTGAAGGGGCAGGATGAGAAGATATCCAAGGTTTAACCTCAAGGATTTTAAACACCACGCAAACACCATGCATTTCTCTTAATTTCTTGTAAAATTTCCCAAGAAAATAAGCATTACAATAGATGTTATTTCCTTCGTACTTTTCCCATCCCAAGAAAATGCATAAAAGAAACTCCAATTCGTGAATTCAGTGAAAAATTCCTTGGCAACATCAAGGAGAAAGACAGGGTGTGTGCGGTTGTTTCTGGGGCTGTTGGCAGAGCAAGCACAGGGGGCAGTTCCCCACCTCAGCCCCAAGGGGTTTTCCCACCTCCCCTGAGTGGCCCTGCTTGGGCACCTACCTGAGCGGTTATGCATCTCCCCGCCGTGCCTGCTCATGCCCCCTACCCCACTGGAGCCACCTGAGGAATGAGGAGAGTGGTTGAAGTTTCCAGAATTAGCAGGAGAGGCAGGGCTTCTGGTGAGAGATGGAAATTTAACTGGCCTGACAGGCACCTGTAAGAATAAGGTGAATGTCAGGTTAGGGTTTGTTGTTCTTTCCCCTAACACCCAGAATCACATGGGGGGGGGGCCTGGAGTGCAGCTGGCACCCCCAGCCTATGTGCTTGCTTCCGCCCTGCATGGTGCTCAATTTGCTAGGAGTCCCCTAAGGGATGGGAGTGCATTTCTATCTGCTGCTGACCCAACTGTTGGCCCAGGCTGAGCCCTGTGACACTGTTTCCCTGGGTCACCCTGTTGTCAGGATCAGTCAACATCTCCCACACTGCAGACTACACGCAAGCCAGTCCTGCCCATTTTGGGCATCTCCAGGGCCAGTCCTGTCTTCCACTAAAGATTTGATATTACAACAGCTCTGGAAGGCAGCAGCAAGCCCCATTTTACAGAGAGGAGGCTCTGAGTTTTTCCAATCACTGAGCACATTGTAGCAGGGTCAGGTCTGAAATCCTCATCTTCCGTTTGCCCAGTTACTGTATCTACAGACACAGTCGACAAACATGGAGCTACTAGCCCCCATCGAGAGGCACTACCTCAGTACATTAGAGACACACCCAGGGCCACAGGTCAGAAACCACTGGGGTCAAATGATAGAAGTCCTACTCCTTCTGGGTTCAACAAAACACCAGTAGCACACAAAGCTGCCTCGTAATGTTTGCTCGTGGCCATGGACCTGAGCAATAATGTAATGCAGAACTTGGTTAAAATCCAAGAACCTGATTTCTGGTGCCAGACCCACCCCACCTGGCTGGGTGATCTTTAGCAAGTTATTTCCTCCGGGTCCCGGTTTCCCCATCTACCAAAGGGGAGGGTGGGTTAGGTCAGGTCTTCGAACTGCGCCTTGGAGCTCCAGGCTACAGAGAGCAGGTTCCTGCTTTCATTCCTTCTCCCAACATTTTCATCTGTTTACATATTAAGTCCCTTTGTAGGATTTCATTAGACAAAATGATATTGCTCATTTAAAATGAAAAAGAAAACAAAAAGCTTCCATTGGGTTGAGGTCCCTTCTGCTGTAACTCCTCAGTTTCAATGAGCCGTGAGTGACGCATGTGTGTCGGTTGGTGACTTACGGGCTCTGTGCTCCCGCTGCCCATGCCCACAGGGTGGCCCCTGCTGGCTCTCTGGGGCAGCACAGTCTTCACGGAGTCTGCCTTCCCACTGTGACATGTCCGGGACCGATTAGAGCTCCACAGCTCAAAGCTGGAAGGGGGTAAGAACGGGGGGATGACTGCCTTCAGCTTGTCACTCGGGAGTCTAGTGTAGGGGGCTCCATTCCGAAGCTGGAAAAAGACAGGCTAGGGGTTAGACCAGCCCCAGGAGGGCTCCCGGCTCTAGGAGAAAGACTCCAGGTTTTTTCTGCTTCTCCGAGACTGGCACTGCCACCCACCCCCAGCCCAAGCCAGAAACCCAGGTGGTGTCCTGAGCTCTCCTCCTTTGTCTGGGCTGCTCTGACGCCCAGCTTCTCCTGGGCCTAT
The DNA here is from genome assembly GCA_029783875.1 of Phataginus tricuspis. Taxonomy (NCBI): domain Eukaryota; kingdom Metazoa; phylum Chordata; class Mammalia; order Pholidota; family Manidae; genus Phataginus; species Phataginus tricuspis. The sequence goes on along the minus strand of JAQQAC010002172.1, from coordinate 32,920,552 downwards.
CCACTGCAGCAAGATGAGACCAGGGACAGAGGGGATGGAGAGGCAAGGCAAAGCCAAGGGATGCCGAGCATGCTGTGATGGGAGAGTAAGGAAGCTGGGAGGGCACAAAAAGGTACCTAACTGCAGTCAGAGAGGGCGGCTTTGGAGGAGGGGCACCTGAGCTGCCAACGTTCCCCGCCTCAGTGAGGAACAGGGGAAGGACGCTGCAGACCGAGCAAACAGAATGTGCAAAGGCCTGGAGAAGAGGGGGGAGCAGGACAAGTGTGCAGCACTGCAGAGAGACTGGGGTGAGCAGGGCTGGGCTTCCAGGAGGAAGGGACAGGGGCTCAGGGACTGGAGGCCCAGACTAGCTCTGAGTCCAGCAAATGCTTCCTTCTCCATCCCACCACACCTTTCCTACTCCAGCCACACCTCCCACTGCTGACATTTTTAACTGTAATTTAAAAATTTTTAAATGTGATTTGGGGTTAGTATAAACTCCACATGATGATTGGTGGACTGTCAAGGAAAAGCATTCACAGAGTCTAAACTAACTTTAATTAAGAAAAGACAGTGAACTTGGTGCCAGATGGTGCTTTGCAGGGAAGGGCCTCCCACAGTTAAACCTGCCTCGGGAGCTGGGCAGGCAGGCACGCATCTCTGCAGGATGGCTGCAAATGCCTGCTCAGCAGGGTCCCCGGGCCATTTCCCCGCGTGTCCAGGGCGGGCGGCACACTAGTGCCCTCTATAGGGCACGAGGAGGAAGGACAGGAAAGCGCCAAGGCAAGAGGGGATGTTCCCACCCCGGCTGTTCTAAGAGTCTGTGAACAAATGCTGTCCCCCCTGGACCTCGGCCCCCTCATCCAGCAACTGGAGGGCTGGGCTGGAAGGTGACTAAGGACACTCACAGCTGCAAACCCACCACACCTGGGCATTTTCACTCCTTGGGGACAAAGTCAAAATTGTTGCAAACTTCTGGAAGGCAATGACATTCACACCTTTTGACCCAGGAATTCCAATTTTAGATGTTTGTCCCAAGGAAATAATCAGGCAAGTGGGTGAAATGGAAGCATAAGGATATTCATCAGAGCTTTGAAAACAACAAAAAACTAGAAACCCGAAGCCCAGCAGGTCAGTCTTCACTGGTCAGCCAGGCTGGTCCTCATGCTGGAATGTTGCGTCATGCAGCCAGTAGATGGGATGTGGCTGAAGAGTGTTTAATGACATGGAAAAAAATGGTCATGACAAAATGCTAGTAAATCAGGTTCAGCACAATTTGAGGAAGATAACGGTGCCTACTTTGTGTGCTTGTCAGGGATACTGAATGAGTAAATATAGTAAAGTGCTGTGAATAGCAGCTAGCACTTAGTGTGTGCTTTGTTAAGTATTTGCTGTTATTACACATAACACGGTAGCATATTCACAGATACTAAATATCGTTAGAAAAATACTCAAAAGATATAAACCACAAAATGTCAGTCATGATTATATGTGGGACCAAAGGTACTTTTACTTTTCTCCTATTTCACTGCCTTCTCCAGAGCATCAACAGTAGCACTTCTGTCTCCATGCTGGAAGTAATTACTGCTACTTAATAATATCACCAAATGTTGGGCAGTGCAAGTTTGCACAGTCCGTGTGGACAGACACCTACTGCCTGGCTCAGTGGGCAGAGAGGGTCAGGATGCTCAGAGGCTCACAGGTCCTGAGGCAGCTCAGACCTTCTCCTCTCCAATACTGCCCTCTCCTGGCCAGCCTCCACATTAGGCTCTGAGAGCTAAAGGGACGTGAGTCGGAGCCCAACCCGGAGGCTCTCATTTCAGAGAAGAGGGACAGGAAGCCCAGAGAGGTGAGGTAACACGTCCAAGGTCACACAGCACATATCAGAGTTCATTCTGGGCCAGGCACTGTACTAAGAACTTTCTGGGGATGATCTTATTTAAAAATCACAACCATGAGGAATGCCCTAAGTCAGAGACTGTTAGCTGTCCCCCAGTACCCATCCGCCCCATCTCCCACAGTAGCCACCCATGACATTTAATAGGCACACAACCACCTGGAACAAAGACTGCCTCACATATAGTGTGATGTGGCCATGTGACTAAATTCTGGTTGATTTGATGTAAGCAGAAGTGATGTGTGAGTTTTTTAGGAAACTTTTTAAAGACACCTGGCATGTGCCCATGGACACCTTTTCGTCCCACATCTTCCTGCTGGCTGCAATGAGGCAGTAATGGTGAGAGCACTGGCAGCCATCTTGTACCAAGAGATGACCTGAGTCCTGGGTTACTGTCCCACTTCCTGGAATGGAAGCTACGTGTGGGAGACTAACAGGTAGAAGGAACATAGGTCCCTAACTCCATGGAATAATGTACCAGGCCCGAACTTTACTTACTTGAGGGAAATAAGCTGCTTTTATATTTATGCCACTGTTATCTGGGGACTTCCTGCTATTCATAGTTGAACATAATTCTGATACCTCTTTAGTTTATAGATGAGGAAACTGAGGTCTCTCAGGTTGGAAACCTGCCCACCCTGTGACTCCTCTCCCACTGGTTCTCCACAGCCAAACGGTGAATCCAATGTCACCCACTAATTCCTACCCATTTAATGCCCTGCCCTCAGAGCTACCCTGCTGAGACGATGAGAGCTTACACCCGGCCGCTAATCACCAGCACGGCCTTACCGCGTTCGGGGCTGGCATGTTCTGACTCCTTGGTGCCAGAGTTGTACCCATGGTTACACATTTTGGTATCAGCTCCCCCTATGACCACCCCAAAGAAAGACAAAGACCCACACCCCTCCTTGCAAATCAATCAACTAAAGATTGGTAGAGACCTGCAATGCTTTTAGAAAAGCCCACACTCACCATGGTTGTCAATAACACATCTTCTTTTTCTCCTCTTGTGTTCCCAGGACCTGAGAGGCAAATGGAAGTTTCCTGAAATGAGGCTCCCACGAGTTCATGGTATGAGGATGAGTGACCAGGTCACCTTCATCCTGGAAAACCAACTCCCCTGGGTGGTTAAATATTTAATAATAATTGGTATTCAATATGTGAATGAAAGCATTAAAAAGGTACCTTAGAGCATGTTTTCAGCTTTTCTATAAACCACTGCTGTGCTGGGTCAGACAGTGGTGCACCTCGCTCAATAGTCTGTCTCAACAGTGGTGCCGAAGGAGCTGGTCTGCATGCAGAGCCCTTCAGAAGGGCTGTGAGCTAATCGGTTTCCCAGTTAAGTGTGGGAATCTCCTTCAGCACCCTAGCTAAGTCATCCAACACGTGGAGTACCTCCAGAGGCAGGAAGCTTACTACCTGTTCTCCCCCGGGTCACTTGTTCTATTTCAAAATACTTTCAGTGCCAGAAAGCAACCACATTTGATAGGTGGGAAAATCACCTGTCAGAGCAAGAGAGGCAATGACTGGCTTCAGTGGGCATGTTGGACAGGAACCCAGGACTCATGTCATCAGCTTCCCCGTCCTAGCATGCTGACAGCATCTGTGTCCCTGCTTAAGTCTCTTCTTCACCAGGCCAGTCAATGTCACATTCCAATATCATTTCATCTCTGATATCAGCCCAAGAGGTAGGATAAAAGACAGAGGATTTGGTTTGGACCATTCTGGAAATCCTACCATACATGCAGTTTTTTCTTACCATTGTCTTTCGCTGTGGAAGCCACATCAGTGAGCCCGAAGCAACGTGTCTTGTCCGGGGACGCTGCCCTCATTGTGGCGTCCAGCGCTGCCTCCGGCTCGCTACAAAACGGCAACGGCTGGTTGCTGGACAGCCCCCGGGGAAGGGTCTGCATCAGTTTGAGCTTCCGGAACCGATTGGACATTCGGTTCCACCAGGACTGCCAAGGGAATACAGAGCCGAAGTCATGTCCTAGGAGCACCCAGCACAGGGATACACTTCACGCATGGCCCCCCTGCCCCATCCTGGGCCCATGGCAGGCATTACCAATCAGCCAGCACCCTTCCCCCAAAAGCCATGTTTCTCTCTAAAATCCTTCCTGACTCAGTCCTCAGGGGGCATTTCCAGTAGGCTGAGCTGACAGTGAACTCTATTTGACACCCCTCATCTACTCAATCTCTTCATCGTACAGATTGAGAAACGGAGACCCAGCCAGGGGTGCCGACTTGCCCAAAGTCTTATCATCGGTCAGGACAGACAGATGAACACAGAGGCGACACCAAACACTGTGGCCCTGGTCACCATATAGCCTCCTTCCCTGTTCCAGCGACAACGGGAGAGGCGTCAGGGCATTCACGCTACAGCCTGGGCCACCTGCTCCGGCAGCTTATGCCCGCCCCCCGAGGGAGGACAGGTGCCAGCCCCCAGGGGCCCTTACCACCCCACCGCACCTCAGAGGTACCAGCAGCCTGAGGGGGGCTGGGAGACGGCAGTGGGGACGGGAGGAAGGGATCCAAGCAGACACCAGAGAGCACGGGCTCAAGTGAGCTACGAACACGAAAGGAACACCACGCCCACAGACCTGAGAAGGTGCTAGAACCCCAGACAGGGCTGGGGAGAATATGTTTGACTTCAAGCAAGTAGAGTAGGATGGGGAGGATGAGAAATTCAAAGAAAAATACTCGGCTTGCAGTTAGAAATTAGCAAGTGGAGCTTGGTTTCCGTGTTCCCAGGAAGAAGCTGACGAGGACCTGCAGACCACAGGGAGAGCCAGGAAGGGAGCTGTCAGCAAATACTCTACACATGAAAGCAGAAGCCACGGACAGGCGGCCTGGGAGGGGAGGTGTTGGTTTGGCTAGTTCGGTCCTACATCATGCAGAAACATTTTAAGTTCCTTACAGTTATAAACTGAATTTCCACATCAAAATTCTAGTGTCTCCTTGAAAGAAAAAAAGGTTAGATCTGGCAAGGTGGACCTGCACTCTTGCAAAGCAGCCGCTGAGCAGTCACAAGCACCCCAGTGTTCTCCCGTCCCCGCCGCTGCCTCTCGTTCACCCTAGCTTACGTCTCGCTCCTGCCAGCCCCCCCCCCCCATAGCCGAAACCAGCCACGGGCTAACAGGAAGTGGCAGGCACCTCCCACCCCATCATCCTGACTCCCTGAAGCCTTTTAAGACAGAAAAGGCAAACCTTAAGCCCGCCTTTGTCATCGGGCAGCACTGGGACACTCCAGGGCTGTCGGACCTTCGAATGGGGCAGGGATGGCTGTTGGCTGGGCCGGCCTTTGTCTTTATTCACCTGCATGCAGACAGATGCCAGCAGTCGAACAAGTTCCGTGTCTATGGGCACAAAGGGTAGCGTTTTACCTGCAAATATGTCTGCCGGGCTGCGGGAAGGGGACCCAAGATGACCCCAGTCAACCTTAGAACTCAGCCCCACAGCTCCAGACTGTGTTACCCCGGCAGCCTGCCTCCCCATCTTATCTTCAAAAGATGGCAAACAGGCTAGCAGGGCTTGACCCACTCAACCAGGAGGAAAAACCAGAGGACTGGTGTGTTTTAAAAAGTCCACACTCAGCAGGCAGATGGCAGAGGTTTCAGATTCTGCCTCTGCCCTTCTCTGACTGTGTCCTTATGAGTAAATAAAGGAACTTCTCTGTACTTCTGTGAAAGAGGTGATTTTACCGACCACATAAAGGTGTTGGAGGATTTGAGGGAGTTCCTGGCATATACTGTAAGTGCTTAAGAAAAGTGAAGTATTATTCGTTATTACCATTTGGGTTATTTTTTAAAAGCAACAAACAAGATTGAGAAGGAAATACTAAAAACTATTAACAGTGCTTTTCTCTTGATGACTAAAATCTTTTTCTCTCCAAGTGTTCAATTAATAAGCATGTGTTTCTCTAAAAATTTCAGGCAAAAACCTCACTTAAAAATCCACTAGGGATGTTTTATTGGGAAAGGGATTGGGGAGGTGGGAGGAGAGCGAGGGCGGAGAGACAAAGTGGAGAGGAGTCTGTTGGAGCAAAGCGTGCGACCAGGGGCGCTGGGAGGGGGTCGAACGACGGGGTCTCTGGGCCAGAGGAGAGGCCCAAGCAGGCAGAGCAGGGCCGCGGGACTTGGGCGGAAGGCCCCCCCCCCCACGGGATCAGGCAGTTTCCCCTGATCTCCATTGCCCCCTTCCACAGAGGACGTGAAGCTCTGCCTCCCCTCACCCTCCCTGCAGGGATGAAATGGAAGCGAACGTGCCCCTTGCTGCGAGGCCTGCAGTGGGGGGGGCGGCGATGAGGAAGGGCACTAGGGCCAGCCGCCCCCCACACACACCCTAGAGCTAACAGGGGCGGCGGGAGGAACTCCACCGGGACTGGGGAGGCGACAGTCCTCTCCCCACAGCGAGCAGGTTGGGATCTGACTCACGGCTCAAAGCCTTGTGGGCCAGAAGGGCTCCCAGCCTCCCTCTCTGGGCTGAAACTGTGGGGTAATAAAAGAGACAGCAGATGGAGAGACCCTGACGTCTGAGCTGGCTAACGGATGCGCAGTCCCGGAGGAGAGCTTGTGGCGGTGGGGGAGGTCCAGGGGAGCAGTGGATGCCTGCCACCGACCTAGAAAGGTCAAATAACAGCGACACCCATAGCCTGGCGCACTCCCTACCCCCAGACCTCCACCTGTGCCCTGCAGGCTGCAGGGGTCATAGCTCCGCCTCTGATCTGCTTGTCAAAGGGGCCTTTCTGTTTCCTCCTGAGTCACTTAGCTTCTCACCATGAGGCACAGAGACCAACCTAGGATTTGCACGAACATAGGCCTTGCTGGCCTTCCCTCCAGGACATTCCCGGAGCCTGGTGCTGGGAGAAGCCTCAAGGACCACCTGGTCCCAGCTCAGCCCTGCTGAGGAGGGAAGTGACCTTCCCAAGGCCATGAGCTCTCAGGGCTTCAGAATGGCTCCCCTGTGAAAAAGCAAGGCCTTTTTCTCGATTCCCAGCCAGAGAAAGCTGGCGCCGGCCGGTGCACAGCCCCTTTCCTGAAACAACCCACCTGGGTCGCTCAGCAGCATCACCAGGTCAAAGGCTGTGCACCCATTGTTGGCTCTAAGGGTGACGTTTGCCCCTTGGTTTAGCAGATATTTGACAATTTCCTTATTCCTGGGGAGGAAAGAAAAGCCAGAGTTAGACCCAATGAAAGCGAAAGCTGAGCTGAGCTCCTGGTAACAAGACTGGTGATGTTAACCACAGCGCCGTGTCTCTGAGCCACAAGAAGAGTGTGGAGAGCTGCCAATCTCACACTCCTTGTCCCCTAACCCTTGGGCGGGCCAGACGCGAACGTGATGGAGAATAAAGCCTAAGTGATCCTCCACAAACACAATGAAAAGTGAGGGCTCCGCCCAAAAGCCGCGAGGCTCCCACAACCACACACAGGTCCCCATGCTTTCCCCTGAAACCAGGACCCCTGCACTGTGGAAGCCGCACACAGGCCACGGTGTCTGATGGGGAAGTCTGAGGCTCATCAAATAAGAAAACCAGTTGCCTCAAGGTGATGCAATAAAGTGCTGTGTGCACTGCAAATAGGGCAGGAAAGAGTCCTGATTTGGAACCAGACTACTGAGCAGCTGCACGCCCCTGCCTATCGCTCAGCCCATCCCAAGAAGGAGGCCTCCAGGATGACAGAACAAGAATGGGTTCAGAAGCACCAGTCATCGCTGACACCTATTCAGAAGCAGTGGGTTAGGGTGAGTCTCACCATGGGACGCAGAGAAGCCGATGGCATAAATGGCTGAAGTTCATTTCCAATAGAGGCAGCTTAAGGAGGCTGCTATACATCAATGTGAAACTCTAAATGAACCAATCCCCCTGCCCAACTGAAATCAACCTACAAAAACTTATCTTTCTGAATAAAGCATTCCTGCTGCGTGGTTTTTCACGGCCACTGGTGCAATTCTGTGACGAGGTAATAGGAAATCTGGCCCCAGAAGAGTGGGGGTGCAGGACAGAATGAGCCTGGACTGCTTTAATCTTTTATGTGGTCCTCAACATCTTCACAGCCCTGGGGTTTATCTGTAGCATCTCAGGACCAGAAAACCCCATCAAGAACTCTGTCTCAGCCCAAGGCATCTGCTTAGCCTCGCCACTGAGGGAGTGGAGCTGGCACTGACCCGTGGTAGGTGGCCTGCATGAGGGCCGTCCAGCCGTGCACGCTGTCCTGCTTGTCGATGTCGGCATGCCTCTCTACCAGCAGCTGCACCAGAAGCAGCTGCCCCATGACGGCTGCCAGCATCAGTGGGGTCGCCCCGTCCCCATTGACCAGGTTCACATAGTTGGGGTCTTCGTCAGCAATCTCTTTGACCAGCTCGAAGTTTCCTGCAAACAGAAGCAGGAGTCCTGGTGACCCGTGGGGCCTGGCACCACAGGATTACTTTTCCAGCAGATTCATGTAACAAACATGTGCTGAGCTGCTGGGTATCATAGGGGCTACAAAGATGATTCAGAAGAGAGCCCACATTCCCAAATCCCTCAGACGATGAAGGACAGAGGCAAGCACCCAGATAGCTTTACTAAAAGAGAGAAGAGTTATTGATATCTTAAAAGAACAGATGAAGGAAATAGATGAAGGAGGGCAAAGCATACGCAGAAGGAGGGCTCAGGTCTCCCTGGGGTATGAGGACCAGGGAGGGCTTCCTGGAAGCAGAGTCTACATCAGCAGAGGAAATTTTAGGCTAAAAAGCCCTTCATCACAAAGAGAGTGGAGTAGGTAGGCAGGTAGCCAGGCATTTCAGAGGTAGGGCAAAGCTAAGACACAGCCATAGGGTTTGGCTGGAGGCAGAGGGGGCCTGGGAGGGCAGTTTGGAATCTGTGTGAAGCACAGGAACTACCAAGCCTCCGGGGTCTGAATCTCCCTGGTGAAGCTACAGAGTTAGGAAACAACAAAATGCCTGTTTCTTTCTCAAATACTCAGAGAGGCCTTGAAAAGGACTATAAATATTAGTTTGGAGAATGCAGCATTGTATTCTTAAATACCCAAAAAGATTTTAAAGAGTGCTTACCCATTTTCAATGCATGGAAAATATCAGGTCGTCTTTTCTCCTCATCTGGGCAAAAAAAGATTTCGAAAGTTAACCATGGAAAGGTTTAATATGACAGAAAAGTCACAAGGGTGTAGCAACACAGCTTAGTTTTAAAAACAATCTACTTTTCAAAAGCAATCTAATCAGAGACCTACATAACGGATGAATCCAGCAGCCCCTCCAGAAGGGTTAATATCAGAGTGTCTGAAAAAATGCTTCAGAGACAGACCTTGGGAGGTCATCTGGCCAACGAAACATGAATGAGCAGCAGATCATGTCCTGGCCCCACACTCATTAAGCAACCATCTTTAGGATGTCCAAACTTTGGGATCTCCTTTCTTAGATATAATGGAAAAATAGAGTCTGGGAAAAATCTGGATGTCTATGAAAATTTAAAAAAGAAATAATGCCTGTTTTCGTCTAACAACTAAATGTACAACCATGAAATAATTCCACAGCAGGGAACCCCGGAGACACTGAACAGCTAAGTCCAGAGGAAGGTCATAGCCAATGTTAATTTTTGCATTCCTTTCCAAAAAAGCAGCAATCTGAATGATTCTGAAAGTCATCCCTGCCCTAGACTTGCAGACACAGATCTCTGCAGGCGACTGTCCACGTGATGTCTTCATGCTGGTCCCTGCAGCCTCTCCTCGGCTGGTGCAGAACCCCATGCCTACCCCCAAAACCTGAGCCTTACTGCACCCACCAAAGGTGAGCCACTCTCTCATCTGCTCATCTGGCACCTTCCTCCAAGTTGGACTAGTGGCCACCCTGCTACTGTCAGAAAGCCGGCATTGTCATGACCAGCTGGTAGGTGAATGCCGGACCTCCTGTGTCTTTGACTAACTCCAAGGGATGGAGCAGCTGCAAGAGGAAACGTGGGACTCTTGGCTAATCTCTGATCCAGACTAGCCCCCACTGGCAGCTGGGAGGAAACTGCAGGCGGGCGCAAGGAGCACTGAAACTGGGGTCCATGGACCAGAATTTGAGTGCGTGTTTCCAGAGTGATCTGTCTCCCCATTGCTAACATAGAGATAACACACCAATATGGGAACCATATGGTGGTTGCAGGGATCTATAATATAGATGGGAAAATGCTTTGGAAATTCTTAGGCCCTATTCAAAGAATAGTCTTTGCTATCTTCATTAGTGTTTAGCACCCACTCCAGCAAGTGTAATTCTTAACTCTAGGATTCTTACAGAGCCATGGAACTAAGTGCCTATGAAAATACTGAAATATGTATTATGTCAGAAAGCTGGCATTGTCACCTTCCTTTAAGAGTCTAATTTGCGTGGGCTGGGGCTTTCTCATGCCAAGACCCTTTGACAAAAAAGTGTCGCCTGGTCTCTGTGTTGGTTACTAAGCAACCATCTGGTACAAATGAATGGCTGACAGTCTAGCCTGGCCCAAGGAGACTGGGGCAGCTGTATCTGGTACCAAGTGACCCTGGGTTAGTCCCTTCCTCACTCTGGGCTCCAGTTTTTGCATCTATATCGAAGCAGCTCCAGGGACACTGCTGCCCCAGCCCGAGGGACAGCCACAGTGGGGCCGTGGAGGGTGTCACAATGACAGTCACAGACTCAAGGGTATTCCATCCTGCAGCTCATGTGAAGGAGACAGCTAAGGTCGGGGATGGATTTCCTGGCACCTCACCAAAAGAGCTAGGGGCCGATAGTGATTTATTTAATAGTCTGTCGTGATTAACAACACAGCCTTTGCCCTTATGGTGTCCCTGCAGGCACTTCCCTGAGAGCCCACAGTGGAGTGTCCCCTCAGCTCCAGCAAGTCAGACAAAATCCCACCTTCTCAAGGAGGCCACCCAACTGCACTGCAGCCTGCCTCGCCCAACAGCACAGTTCCCAAACCCTGCTCTGTTCATCCTTTTCTCCCGTGGTACTCACCACCTGCCAGAGTATATCATTTATTTTACTTAATATATTCCCTGTTTCTTGCCTACCTCGCTGACAGAGCCCAAGGTCCTCAAGGGCACAGGGCACATGGCACACTGTTCTAGAGCAAGGGTTGGCAAACTACAGTCCTGGGTCAAATCTGTCCTACTCTCTGTTTTATAATTAGTTTTATTGATGACATAGCCATACCCATTCAGTTACGTATCCTGTATGGCTGCTTCCACTCTAGCAGAACTGAGTGATTATGACAGACTGTATGCCCACAAAACCTAAAATATTTATTATATGGTCCTTTACAGAAAAAGTTGGCTGACCCCTGTTCTAGAAGGATCCCATAACCTCCTGCATCAGAATCATCTGGTCAGGAAGGAAGGCCCTTGCTATGGAGGTTTCCAGGCCCTTCCCAGTGCTACCAGATCACTCTCGAGAGGTTGGGCCAGGAATCTGCACATAACAAACACTCCCCACTGAGCGTTATGCCCAGCACATCTAAGTCCCATGGCTCTGCAGACTGGACTCTGGTTTCTACATGCCCTTCTTGTTGGGCAATCCTCAGTTTTTGTCATTGAAACACAATCTGGGGTCCCCTGTGAAGCCATGGAGGGTTGGACGAGCTGGTGGTGGTACAGCCTGACCTGTCTTGGGCCTGACGGTGGTCAGTGGGTCCAGGTAGTCCGCAAGGTCCCTGTGCTTATGGTCAAGTGCAACGTCGAAGGCAGTCTTTTCCAGCACGCTGAGGTAGTCAGGGTTGGCCCCCTTCTCCACCAACTGCTGGGCCACACCAAGTCTCCCAGTGAGTGCTGACAGCATCAGTGGACTCCAGCCCACGGTCCGGGCTGCACAGTTGGGGTCTGCGCCCCAGTCCAACAGGAGCCGCACCACAGCCTCATGCCCGTGCTGGACGGCGGCCATCAGGGCTGTGATGTCCAGCAACTCGTCCCTGCTTCCCCCTGCCCTTGGCTGCTCGCCTGAGGGGTTGTGATGGTCCATGAAGGCACCAGCTTCCAAAAGCAGCTTCACCACACCCAGGTGGCCACCCCGAGAGGCCACAGTGAGTACGCTGGCCCCCAATCGGTTCTGAGCATTAACATCAGCCCCATGATCCAAAAGGAGGTGTGCCACATTCACGTGCCCAAATCTGCCAGGAAAATGGAAAATTAGTGACACTACACATGGAACACTGACAAGCAGACAGCTTACATAATCCTCATTTGTCATTAATTATTAAAGTTGTAATAGCTGCTTATAATAAAAGGCCTTCTTCTGGTGCCAGGCACTGTGCTGGGCCCACATCTGCACCATTACAAAGATGAGCAACTGCCCTGTCTAGGTTCGAATCCAGCTCTGCCATCCACTCGCTTGAGGCCTTGAGAAAGAATTTTAGCTTCTTCAAGTCTTCATTTCCTTATCTGTTAAAATAGGGATCTAATTGTATCTACTTTAAGAGGATTAAATGAGTTAATATATGTAAATATATAATATATATAAAATACCTAGAAGAGTGTTTGGCCAAAGGAAAAGCCACTTAAATATTCGCTGTATGATCATTTTACATTACAATGTGCCAAGGTCACCTAGCTGGAAAGAGGCAGTACCAGAGTCAGAAGGAATGTGTCTGACTCCTGCCGCCCTCACTCTTTCTCCTATACCGGGCTGCTTCCCACATCTCAGAGACTTCATCTCATTTTACTTTATAGACTCGTAGTCTCTGTGCTCTGATTCCCCATGGGTAGGGCCCATGTCTGACTCGCATCTACCCTCCCCACCCCAAATGCACACGCACAGCACAGCAGGTCCCTTAAGATGAGGCAGCAGACCCCATGCCAAGAGGTGGGCATGGCCATGGTCAGCAGAGATAGGCTTGGACACCTCTTGCCAGAGGCCTACTGCCACCTGCTGGCAGGAATGTCAACTGCTGGCGGCGGTGAACTGGGCCTGGACCAAGACTCTCCTAGGTAAAGTTTAAGCTACCACCTGGTGCACCTGAGGAGACAGACACCCACCAACTTCCTAACACAAGTTAGAAAATAGATGCCTTGTCCGAGCAAGAGCTCTTCCTTCTTTTGCCACCAGAGGGCAGCAAAGTTCCATTTTGCAGTATCTTTGGTGGGGACTGTCTGGGCTTGTAGCTGTGTGTGACTACAGAGGAAAGAATGACAAGAATACAGGGGCCAACAGTGCCTGGTTTTACAAGACCATAATACCTGCATCTACGAGGCAGCTCTTTGAATCTGTTGCTGTGCTCCCCTCCTTTCCAGAAGCAGGTTTTGCACTTGATCTAAGCAAACTCAAGGCCTCCCAACCCCCACACTCGTGGAGGCAGAGCCAAGGCTGAACTCCGGTCTGAACTCACAAATGCCTTCAGGGACGTGAACCTTAACAACATTGGGTCACCTCCGCCTATGGAGCACGGCCTGTGGAGGGGGAGCTTGGTGAGCTGGCGGCCCCAGCTGCAGGAGGATGGGGCCTGTCCCGCCTCTTCTCAAAGGCAGAGAGAACGCAAGACAAACTGAAATGAACCCAAGTGCACAAAGCTGCAACCCCAACCTGCCTCCTGCCTCCAGTCTTGTTCCTTCCTGCCTGTTCTCCATGGTGATACCCCCAAACCTAAGACAATATTCCCTAAACCTTAATCGGACGGCTGCTCCCCAGCTTCCCACTGCCTGAAGGTGGCTTGTGGGCTTAGTCAGTCTCATTTCCTCCCACCTCCCACACTGCACACCCGGGCCTTGCTCTCCTACATGCAACAGTTATGCTCCTTCCACTGCCGTGGCTGGCCTGCCTCTCTGACCACAGTGCTTTCCTGTCCTCGCCTACTAAGATCGCCCTTTATCCTGCTTCTGGGACGCAGCTCACACCTCACATCCTTGCAGATGACCCTCCCACTAGTTCAGGTGCCCCTCACCTGAGCACCCACAGTTCCCTGTCCTCACCTCTACTGATGGACCCCTGAGCCTTCCTCCCCCAGTTGTGTCGTCCTGTCAGACAGCACGCTCTCCCAGGCCAGGGCTGGGTGGCTGACCCATGGTGGAGCTCAGTAAATTTTGTGAAATGAGTAAGTGAAAGAATGAATGATTGGCATAACCAGTAGAGGATGGTCTAGAGACAGGCAATGGAAATGACTGAAAAACTGTTGTATCCTTCATTGGAGTAGAGAATTTTAAAAGATTACACTGCTGAGTTATCCAGCATAAGGTAAAATCTAGTGTAACCCCTAAGAGCAGATCACAAGGTACTGGCACATTTTTTATCTCATCTGATCTTAATAAGCCCTGAGATAAATTAATAATGCCCATTTCATATGAAGATATGAAGATTAGAATGGAAAGCAATAATCCAGAGCCTCTCAATTTGAAAGGGACAGAGTCAAAACATGAACCTAGACCCTAAGATCTCAAACCCTGGCTCTTCCAGAATAACAAATTTTCAGAAGAAGAAAAGGGCTAAATTTAAGCAGAAATGCTGACATTTGGAATACTTTCTAAACTCATGGGTAGCCCAAGATGTCATTCAATTAGGCCGAAAATATAAAATGATGCAATGCAGGCTGAGATAATTTTGTGGATGCTAAGTTTCCAATAGGTAATTTCTAAAGATAGGGAACCACAGGGCTCTCTGAAAAGCTGCTATGATTACCAATTAATTCAGCAATTAACACCTGTGTTAAAGACCTGGCACATACTCCCACCACTCAAAGCACTGAGCTGAGAGCCCAGCTCTGTCACACTGGCAGGCAGAGAAATGAAGGGCAAGAGAAGGATAGTAAAGAAGCCAAGGGTAAAGTCAGAGCCAAAGTAAGCACAGCGCAGCTGCTCTTAGCATTCGGCAAATTTGGTGAGCAGTTTCCTTAGTGCCAACACCAAATAGGAAAATGGTCAGTTATAGGACTCAGGGCTGAGAGTAGAGGTTGAGAGCAAAGGCTCTAGAACCAAATGCCTAGGTGTAAATCTGACTCTGCCACTTACAAGCTGTGTAGCCCTGGGCAAGTTACTTAACTTCTCTGAGCCTCAATTTCTTATCTATAAAAGGGGATGGCAATAGTATCTACTTCCTAAGGGTTTTGTGGATTGAATGAGTTCATTTAAAGCAGTACAGTGCTTGACATAAAGTACTCAATAAAGGTTGTCATTTTAAGATTAGGAAAAGACATGAATGTCACCATTTCTGATACTAAAATATCCACAAGGAGCCAAACTGTAGCGTTTTCCATAGCGTAGTGGTTATCACGTCCATCTCACACAAGGAACCGAGCTGCAGTCCAGGCTCAGGGCCCCTGATGGCCTGGCCTGATCCAATGACGAGCTTTGGAACACAGATGAGTGGGATGATAAACAGATGCTCACTTTGACCAAAAGGAGGGGCTGCCAGGAGCATGGCCTTGAGGCACTCTGAAGTGGATCTAGATTGAGAGAGGAAGAGCACAGGACCGGATCCGTCAACCCGTGGCCATGCATTTGCCCATCCTGATCCAAGGGACAGACAGACCATGTGTCTTTCAGGAAGTCTCTTGTACACAGAATTCCTCCATACTGAGCTTCTGATACGGATTGGGCAATAGAAGCTTGAGCACACACAACACAGCTGAAGGTGATACCCGATACAGGTGGTTCAGGACTGCAGACTGACGGCCCATACATTTTAAAGTACCCAGGCGCTGTCAGTTCAGGTCAAAGTCAAGAGTCAGTTCTAATCCTCTCATACGACTGTCATATTTTGCCATAGTCTTATAGGAGTAAATGAGATTATACCATAGCTAATGCTCCCAAAACAGCACCTCTAAGATAAATGGAGGAATAAAGAGGAATGTAGTTAGTCCAGAGCCTCTCAATTTGAAAGTGACAAAGTCAGGACACTTGGACCACAAATTCTGGCTCTTTTCACAATTTGTAGAGAAGAAGGAAAGCCAGCTAAAAATGTTAACTTCCTAGTTACCAGAGTTTAGGTTAATTCTTCTGAGTCTCTTGCCACATCAAGATTAACAGAAATTAGATAAAATTAATCAGATGACTTTGACCATCCTGCAGAACTTGGTTAATAGCAAAAGTTGGTGATGAGGCATCCTTATTATACCCTGAAGCAGACCAGGTGCCGCAGGCACACATTTTGCTCTGCAAGGCCTGCAGGGACTCACTAGGGCCCCTCTGGGCCAGGTGGGAATTGAGAGAGGAAACGCACATGAGTGGTTCCCAAGCCCACCATGTTTGGGAACTGCTGGGGAGCCTCTTCTCACACAGTCCCTGTCCCTCCCCCCACCCTTACCAGGTCTCTGAATCACAGTCCCCAGAAAGGGAACTCAGGAATCTGGACTGGAAAAGCATCCCAGTGGTTCTGATCTGTGCCCAGGCTTGGGTGCCACTGAGGAAGGAGACCAGCTATAACATGGGGTGATGGGCACTGCCCCAGAGACCTTCCCCATGGGGAGATGGGGGAACAGGAGGCAACCATGGCAGGTTTCCAGAAGAAGCTAAGGCGACAGGGAGAGGGGGCTTCGTTGTGAGTAGAAGGGGAAGAAGGGGCTCCAGTGTGTGGTTGTGTTGAGGGTCTGCAGTCGGACTCCCCAGGGCTGCTGACTAGCTGTAGACTCATGAGGAAATTTTGTAATCTCAGATTCTCGTTTGTAAAGTGGAGATAATATTCTTGGCACACAGTAAATGTGCAATGAATGTTAACTAAAAACAAAACTCCAAAACCGCAGAGAGACACAGAGAAGGCCTGAGTTTAGGAAGCCAGGGGAGGAAGTAGAAGAGGGGATCTGGGGAGGGGTCTGAATGTGAGAACCTCAAGTGCCAGTCTAAGGGCTCTGACTAGCGGAGCCATCATGAGAGATGCACAGCCAAACATTCCTTTCAGAAAGATCTGGAAGCCCTCTGTTGGATGGATTAGAGAAGGCATGCCTGGAGGAAGGCAGAGCAGTGGGAGGCCACTACAAAGGTGTGGCCTGGACTAAGGCAGAGGGAAAGGAGAGAAGGTGTGGCAGAGACAGATGGGCAGCCTGGGACACGGCACCGACTGGTACAGGGCTGAGGATTTACCTGGAGGTTTAAAGCCTGGTAGAGTGGATGGAGCCACTAAGAGAGACAGGGAACCTCAGAAGAAATACAGGGGTTTGGGATCCCAAAGGCTTTATGGTCACCCCAGACTGCTCTGGGCAAGAAACCAGGTGTCTGAAAACAAAGGGTCCCAGCAGCCTGGTAGGGGCTTCAAACACCGCACTGCTCATGGGAACGGGCATCCATTCCCAAAGCATGCTCATGGGCAGACTGAAATAAATGTCCGAGGGCTGGGAAACGGTCTACCATCCCATGGTCGGACTATCACATAGCAGTTGGAAATGATACATTTTGAAAGTAATGCAGAATAAAACTTTTTCAGCAATACAAATTACATTAGAACCATGTAACATTTGGGAAAGCACTCAAAACTAAAATATTTTCAGGTCACAATGACAAGAGTATGGGTAAGAAATTGTGTTTTCAATGCCTTTTAGGAAAACAATGGGTCATCCGTATGGAAAGATGCTTTACTTCACTCACAATTTTACAAGTGCAAATTAACAGCATGGGATATGATTTTTTGCCCATCAGACACAAAAATCCAAGTTTGATAATATATTCTGACAGCGAGGTTGTAGAAAAACAGGCACTCGTACACACTGCTGCTGGAAGGGTGAACTTGTACAAGTGCTGGGGTGGGCAGCATAATGGACACCCAAAGATGTCCACATCCTAATCCCCATAGAATTAAGGTTGTTAATCAGCTGACGTTGAGATAGGGAGTGTATCCTGGATTATCCAGGTGGGCCCAGTGGAATCACAAGGGTCCTTTAAATGGGAGGGGGTGGTGATGCAGTAGAGTCAGAATCAGAAGTGACAACAGAAGCAGGGGTCAGAGTCATGGGACTGCCGCTAGCTTTGTGGTACTGTTACTGCCACAGGAAACTAATACACTTGTATTTTGGCAATATCCATCAAAGTTACAAATGATGTCCATTCCCTCCTTAGGAGATTTCTGCAAGACACTGAGGGGTGTGTGGGACCTAAGTAGATGGCTAACAGAGGTGAGCAACAACTTAACTGTATACCAGTTTCTTCATACCAGAGTTTCAAGTCCTGTTCATCCTGTTTCCTGGGTATTCATGCCAGAGTCATCTCTGCTCTCCTGCCGCTGTTTCTGCTCTGGTCCAAGCCACCATGACCTCTTCCTAGACTGCTGTAATCCCCTCTAAGCAGACTTTCTGACTCTAGCCCACCCCTGCAATCCTTCCTCACACTGCAGTGAAAGTGTCAAATATAAGTAAGTTTCTGTCACTCTCTGCCTAGAACCTTCCATTACTCCCCAGTACCATTAGGATAGCTGGCTTTTCTCAGCCCTGGCATCTGCCCCCTTCTCTCCAAGAAGGGCTCATCTACCACTACTCCCACTAGTTTCCAGTCATAACATTGTTCCAGCAGTCCCACCGCCACCATTTCGCTTCCAACCCTTTGCATGGGCCTCCTATCACGGTGTTCCTACCTCCCCCTTCTGTCCTGGTTATTTATCAGGTTTTGATTTGTATACACCATTCGTACCAGAAACCTTCCCCCACCGCAAGAGCCTCCTGAACATTCCCCATCAAGCCTGTTGTTCCCTTGTCTAGCCTGCCCACTGCCGCGTGGGATGCTCGCGACGCGGACTTTACTTGCCTTCCGCGGTATCCCCTTCGGAAAGGCGGGATAGGTAGGTAGGATCTTAGGAAATCCTTGTTGCAAGAAGGAATGAATGAACACCTCTAAGATTCTGAGTCTCTAAGATTCTACTCGGCGCAATCTCCAGAGTCTGTTTTGAACGGCGAATGTTTCTAAGATTCTAATTTTATGTTATTTAAAAAAAGCGCTTCCATTTCTCGTCGTATCCCGAACTGCCCAGAGTTTACCATTCCAACTCCCCCGAACGAGTCCTTGACTCTTTACCCCCCGGGGCGTCGGCGGGGCCCGCGGGGCAGGTCTGGCCGCCTGAGGCCGCCCGGGGACGGCTGGACGCCCAGCGCGGGACCCCGGGAGCCCCGGCCGCTCACCTGGCCGCCTGCATGAGCGCGCTCCAGCCGTAGTGGTTGCGGCTGTTGACCGAGGCGCCGCGGCGCAGCAGGAAGCGCACCAGCGGCTCGTGGCCCCCGGCCGCGGCGAACTGCAGCGCCGTGTTGCCCGCCTCGTCCGAGCAGTCCACGGGCACCGGAGCTCCGGCCGCCGCCGCCCCGGGCCCGGCCGCCTCCGCCCCCGCCGGCTCCGCGCCCGCCTCGGGCTCCGCGCCACGCTCCGCCGGCTCCGCCGCCCCCGGCTCCAGCAGCCGCCGCGCCGTCTCCGTGTCGCCCTGGTCGCAGGCGCGCAGCAGCAGCTGGAAGGCGGGGGGCAGCCCGCCCTCGCCCATCGCGGCCGCGGCCGGCGCCCGTCTGCCCTGCCGGCCGCGCCGGCTCCGCCCCCGGATACCGCGCGCCGGCGCCCCCTTCCGCCAGCCCGTCCGCCCGCCCGCGCGCCTACCGTGCGCCGGGCGCGAGGTCGCGCCTCCCCCGCTGCGTTCCGAGGGCCGGCGGCTTCCGGGAAGCTCCGAGGAGCGTCGCGTCGCCCGGGCTCGCGGGTCCGCCTTGGCCCTCTCGGCGCCCGTTTGCGGCCCTCCCCGGCGGCTCCGGAGACTTCCTGCCTGGTGCGGAGGTCGGAGCGGCTGTTCCAGCCGCACTCAGCGTGCGAGCTCCGGACCGGCCGCTGGGCCGGCACCCGAGTCCACCGCCGCGGGGACATGGCCTGTGACGTGCGCCGCTGACTCCTTCCCCCGCTGGTCCGTGGCACTTAACCCGCGCTGCCCAAATAGTTGCTGACTGAATTCAGGAACGGACGGGTCCACTCTGTCCCTCCAGATTGTCCTGCGGGCCCCTTTGTGCCTGCCCTGGTCTGTGGGCCTTAAGCCTACAAGTGCCTCCAGTACCTTATCTGCCTTCATCCGTGGTTCTTGAATCAGCCCCGTCTGGGACATTGCTACAAATGCAAATTTTCTGACCACCCCAGATCTACTGAATCAGAGACAGTGTGGAGCCCAGCCACGTAACAGTATTTTAAAAAGGCCTCCAAATGATTCTGACCCTCCGCTAAAGTTTGAGACCCACTCTTTGATCCTCACAGCAGTCCCGTCAGCCACCAGGGACGTCCCAGATGATCACCCTCAAAATACAGAGGAGGCAACTGAAGCTTAAAGAGGCTGACTCTTGCTAAAGGCCACACGACTATCCTCCAGTAGCATTGTGACTAGGACCCAGGTCTTCTGACATCTAGTCCAAGTCTCTGTGTATTCTCAACAAATATTTATTGAGTGCCTACTATGTGCCAGGCACTGTTTTAGGGCTGGAGAAACTGCCGGAAGAAAATGAAGTCCCTGCCTTCCTGGATCTGACAGGAAAGAGACACGCTGTCAATAAACAAGTAAGTAACTTACATGTCAGATGGGGATGAGGGCTATTAGAACAATAAATAGGACATAACATACGTCAAAGTAAACAGAAAAAGAGTATGAGACATTATAATAGAGTGGGTAGAGAAGGTGTCACTGAGAATGTGATACGTACACAGAGATCTGAAGAAACTGAGAAATCGATCCGTGCTGACATCTGGGGAGAGTCCAGGCAGAGGGAAAGAGAAAGGTTCTGCAAGACGAGCCCTGCCTGCAAATTGCTTAAGCCACCTGCTTATCATGGTAACATTAACATTCTGATATGGGGTAATTGGTTTTCAAAGATTCTGAGCTGTGGCCTAAAAGCTAGCAAAAGGCCAGAGATACAGTAGATGCTCAGTACACAACTAAGTCTCTCAAGTATGTAAAACTATAATACAGAACAAAACAATGAGGGTGTGAGGAAGGAATAAGAGTCATGGCATTAGCAGATCAGAGAAAACGCTAATACCCTGAGAATCTGGGCCAGCAGGGCTGGAAGAAAAAGTCTTCTAGACAAAATGTAAAGATGGAGAGAGGTTTTGGAAGTACACAGGGCTCAGACTGCAAAGGCTTTAGTCCTAGAATGAAGACCATGGGATTTATTCTGTCGGTAATGAGGAGCCATGGAGAGTGAGCAGGCGCATTACACAGCCAATCACTGAGGCCCGGCCTGGGAGGTGGTATTCTCACTCATGTCCAGACTGGCTCTGTTCACCACAATAGAGTGGAGGAAGACTTCCTTCAGGAAGTCTAATGAAGACATTTGTTTCTGTGAAAATCCTGAGTAATACATCCTTGTCTTATTCTATTTATTCAGGTGTCTTTTCTTATACTTTTACTAATGAGTTGTTTCATTATAAAGATAATATACGTAGTGAAAAAGAAGTTCCAACATGGTGAAAAAGAAATTTCAAAAGGATGGAAGGCAGAGGTGAAAGCCCTTATGCTCCTCTCCCACTGTCCCGGTCCTGTTTTCCATAATAACCGATATTCACATTTATTTTATCTTTCCAAAAATATCTCATGTCTATACAAACATGCACACATACATACAGGCATTAATGAAACTTCTTGACTGCAAGCAACACAAATTAACCCTCTGGAAAATTTAAGTAGAAAAGGGATATACCACAAGGTTGTTTCATACCCACAGATCCCTTGAGGGCCAGAGAAGCAATCTCAGGAGCCCTACAACCAAGAACAATGCCCTAAATCACGCCACGGCTGCCCTCTATACCAGGATGGAATCTGCACAGGCCCTTTTTGGTGTCACCAGTTTCTGAGTCAGAGCCTCAGAAGGGAGCATCGCAGTGGCCCCAGCCTGGCTCCCTGGCAGAAAGGAAGGCTGGGAAAGAGCATTTCTGGCCTCTGCAGCATGTGTAACAGGAGGGAGGCTCCAGCATAGGTGCCTAGAACGTAGAAGACTTCAGAATAGGAAGGGCTTTCAAATGCTGGGCAGCCAAGCAGGATAACCAATGTCTACTATAAATATTCCCTCTAGAGGGGAGGTCTGTTGCTGACACCTGCCCTGCCTCTCCTACACTGGGAAGAGATGCTCTCTTCCACACTCTGTCCGTATGGCTCAGTGATTCCCATATGTCCAAGCCTATCCTGATTACTTCAGCCCAGGATTTTTTTGCTAGAGCTACCGGGAGAGAGGTGTGCTCTGCCCAGGTGGTCAGCTGTCTGGATGTCAGGATGTTGTAAGTCACACTGGTGCTTTCTCTCTGCCAACACCTGAAGACAGTATCTGAGGGTGAACAGCCACCATACAGGAGAGGAGAGACAAGGGATAGAAAGAGGGAGTCAGAGAATCTCCTGCCCTGCCCCCGCCGTCTTTTGGGTTGGTTTGTTTGGGGCATGGTTATCATCACTTGCAATCCAAGCCTTAACAAATGCATATTTTAAATTTTAATCAAGTAGGTACATACCACCCCTGCTATTCCAAATTTTTTTTCATTTAATAAATGTCTTGGACATCTTTCCATGTAGGTGAATATAGATTTACTACACTCTTTGTAATGGTTGCATGTCACACCATTAAGCAGATGTACCATGATTTATTTAATTATTTTTTAATGGTACACAATTAGTCTGGTTCCAGTTTTCCTGCATTGAATAGTGCTTGTAGCACTCAGGGTCCCAGGAGGAGACAGATGACACACTTGGCTGAGGAAACAAGAAACAATTATGAAAGGACTTCTGTAATCAGAAGTGGGGCAGGATTTACTAAGAGCCATGAGGGTTGGTGTGGTCCTTCAAGGCTGGTAACAGTAAGGAGCCGTTATTACCGGGGGAAAGGGAGACAGGTGTTGCTTGAATTGTACAAGAGAGAAAACTGGAGAGATCTAGCTGATAGGAACTATGGCCTTTGGTAGAGGGATATGGCCAACCCACTGCCACCCACCAGGGAGCGATCCCAGAGGAATAAAAGCCTCTGCCCTCACCCTCCTCTTCCTGTCTGATCTCCTGCCCATGCTCCTCATTGGCCAAACCCAGCTGTTAGAGGTTTTAGCCTGCTGATGTGGTCCTCACAGCCAACCTCCCAGGATTCGGAGCAAAATGGAGAGAGACGCAACAGGGCAAAGAAAGATTCCAGCCCCTTACTGCTCAAACTGTGGTCCTTGGACCAGCAGTGCCAGTACCACCAGGGGAACTTCTTAGAAATACAGCATCCTGGGTCCACCCCAACCTACTGGCCCAGAATCTGCATTTCCATCCCCCTGGTGATTCATGTTCACAAAGTATTTGAAGCCTGGATCCAGCATATCTTCGTACATACAACTCTTATGCAAGTGTATCTATAGTCTTATTATTTACAAACTCTCTTCCAGTAGTTTTTCACTGGTCCCTCTGTTGATTTGGGTCCTCTGAGAATCAGATGCTTTTCTTTTCTGGGAGAAACACTTGTGTAGAATAAAGGGGAAGGAGGACAAAAAGGGAAGGATGCCTCCAGACCCTGGTGCAGGTCTTACAACTGGAAAAAGAGAGTGGGAAGGGAGGAGGCTTCTGTAGGGAGGGCTTCAGACTGCTGTGCAGTTCTGAAACTTTCTTGGCCAGGCTGATGGTGAGTCCCCAGGCAAAGGTGGCCTGCTAAGGTGTCTTGCAGCAGACAGCATTCTGATTCCCCAACCATGTCACTGACTGGGAGAAACCAGGGGAAGTGTTGCCTCAGCAAGAATATCACAGAGTGTCCAAAGGTCCTCACAGTCAACTGTGCTCCTCCCAGCAGGTTTTCTTGCAGGGTGTTCTGAGCAGTGTCCCTCCATCACCAAAACAATCCCCATTCAACCAACAGGTCTAGAGTGTCTTCTGTGTGCCAGGCATTATGTGTGTTGGATGATACGCACAGAGCCCCTGGCTCCCAGGGAATCCCACATGACTGCAGAGCAGGATGGTCTGTGAGCTTTCTTCGTCAAGTCAGAGGAAGGTATCACAGTTTGGGGGGGTCACTGACACAGCATGGCCACAAGTTGGACATAAAGTGATCTGGATAGTTGGGGGAGAAGAGGGGAAACAGATTGGAAATGGAGAGCAGGAGACAGGGAGACCAGAGATTAGAAAGGAGGCTTTGAAGTAAAATAATCTCTAAAATATTTATTTACTTTTAAATGTCTATTTTTTTCCTAATAAGATAATATCGTTTGTTGTAAAGAATGCCAATATTGTAGAAATAAAGAATGCCAACTTCTTGAGATCAGTGGCTCTGGGTATTTACCACCATATCCCGAGAATCGAGCACATGGCCTGCCAAGTTGTAAGTGATCAATAGATAGTTGTTGAAAAAAAGGAATAAATTGAATGAAAAGGAAAGGTCACATATCTCACTCACCAGAAATAAATACAATACAGTTAATTGTATACTCAACCACAAAGAAAAGGTTTGGTGGCTATTCTTTCAGTGTTTTTTCCTTTGCATATGTTAATGTATTTTACTAAAATAGGATCGTACTATTCACACAGCTTTATAACTTCCTTGACTCTTAAGCCCATTTGTATGTTACACACCTGGAATTAATGTCATCCTTGTTAATGACATTGTGGTATACTAACGTATGGATGTGCAATACTTTATATCTCCTGTGTAAGGGACATTTGGGTTGTTTCCAGCCTTTTGCTTTTTCATACAATATTGCAATAAGCTTCCTGTAAGCTCATGTCTTGAGCATTTGTGAGTCTATTTCTGTTGGATAAATTCCTAGATGGGAAACTGCAGAATCAAGAAGATATGAACATTAACAGTTCTAATGTTGCCTAATTGGCTTTCCAAAAGGTTATACCAGTTTACATTCCTATCAGCTCTGGATAAGAACACCTGTTTATTCAGATCCCAGCAACACTAGAATTAATAACCTTTTAAATCTTTGCCAATCTGATAGGTGAAAAAAATATTTCAGAGTAAGTTTAATTTGTATGCATTTTAAATAATGAAGTTGAGCATATTTTGATACATTTATAGACCATTTATATCTCATTTGGTGATGGGGGAGACTGTGTATTCAAATCCTTTGGCCATTTTTATTTGTTTATTCTTTTTATTTCCCTGTTGATTCACATATTGGGTAAATATCATCTGCAAATATCTTTCTGATTTGTCTTTTGTCTTTTGACTTTATTTTACATTGGCCCTTACAGAATGTTTAATTTTTTATATAGTCAAATTTACAAATCTTTTCCATAATGGTCTCTGTGTTTTTTCATCCAATACTTTCATCATTTTGTTATTATTATTATTTTACTTTGACATCTTTAGATCATTTGGATTTTTTTTTTTTGGTGTAAGATGTGAGGTTGGAATTAATTTTTTCCAAATGGTATCAGATCGCCCCAATCATTGATTAAATCAGCCATCTTTTCCCCCAAAATATTTGAAATACTGCAACTACCATGTATCACGTTAAGCTCTAAATGGGATGTAATAACCCCTATGAAGTGAGCTAATATGACAAATCAAAAGTACCTTCTAGAGAAATTGGTTGCTTGAGTAGCCAGAGAGATGTTGTAGTCAAGAACAAATAAGCCCCTCAACCACCAAGGAAAGGTGAAGGTACTCAATTTGGGAAGAGGAATGAAAAGAATTAAGGTGTCAGCTGGATTTGCCTTCTATGGATGCCAACTTGTCATCATTAATAACATTTATATAGTGCTTACTCTGGGCAGGGGCCATTCTTAGTACTATTTCTCTATTAACAAGCTGCTGTATTTCTAAAAGCGCCCAGGTGGTACCAATGTTGCTGGTCTAAGGACCACACCTCAAGCCATAAGATGCTAGACATTTTCCATTTGCCCTTGCAGAAACTCTTGCTACCTTTTGTGCCCTGGGAGGCTGTCTGTCTGGACTACATCACTCAATCTCCCACCAAGCCCTGCTCAGGAGGTACTATTTTTGTCACCAACATTTTATAGATGAGCAAATTGAGTCGAGAGAGGTTAAATAACACAGCGGTCTGACGGAACTTGGGTTTGAGCTCAGACAAATGAGCCCAAGGTTGTACTCCTACCCACTAAGCTAAGCTGCCCTTTGCTTTCGCAGAAAACTTCCAGGGAGTTATGTGGTGCGAAAAACCACTAGGAGCCAATAGACTTGGACTCAGATCCTTGCTTTACCATTTGCATGTTGTATGACCTTGGATAAATCACCTTGGGTCTCTGAGCCTATGTTTTCCTCATCTATCTACTTTGCAAGGGTTGTCATGAGGATAAAATGAAAAGGTACATGAAAAATAAAGTCTAGCATTTTATGTTACCTATAGGTGCTCATGACACTTAAATGACAACTTTTTTCCATTACCTGGGACTTGAACCCATGTCTTTTGAGGCCTAATTCTTGGATTCTCTGTAACTGAGCCTGTATCTGGATGCATTCCAATCTGGTAAGCCGATCTAAAACACTTGTAATCCTTGTCTGTTTGCTAATATGACCGTAGATCTTAAATGTGTTAGGTGTCTGGAGAGAGGCCAAAAAGCACAGCCCCAGGCCTTTCCTATTACACCTGTCTTCTGGCACCAACCAGCAAACTCTTCTGTGGGTGGAGTCACCTCCCACTAGTCTGGTATCAGCAGCTTGTCTTGGGTGGGAGCTGCTTTGCATGATTCACCCCAAGCCCCCTGTCCCTTCTGGGACTTGGGGGAGATGCTCATGGAAGGCCCTTTTCCTCCAGAGAGGCCAGGAACCAGAGGCTCTGAATCAAAGAGGATGACAAGTTAGATCCTAACTCTAACTGAGCCATCAACTTGTTTAACATGCTCTCCCTACTGTGTCTCAGGCTCCTCATCTGTAAAATTAGAGAATCAGACCACGTTTGTGCTGCTTAACTCTTTTGGCTGCGGTCCCTTTGAGAACAGAGAATATTTAATAGGCTTTGGACTAGCTTCGCAGGTTGTAAAACAAAACAGTTTATACTCTGTCCTTACATAGGTACAAAGCTATTCGTTTCTATGAGCTGGGCACCAGCAGAGGGAGTACCAGGTTAACCTAAAATACGTTTCAGATCTCTGATACCACTTAACATTCAGATATCCGTGTTAACATTACTTCCTCAGAAAAGCCTTTCTAAATCCCTAAACTAGACCGTTCTTCTATTATATGCCCTCTTAGCACCCTCTAATTCATCTTCAAAACATTTATCACGACTCCAATAAATTATCTTCTTAACATCTGTCTATTCCATTACACTCAGCACCATGATGTCAAAAATATCTGTCGTGTGACAAAGAGTCTCTCCTTGACCAATCTCTATCCAGTTTCCCTGAGCCCTTTTCTCAACTAGGCCCAACTTGGCCTATAAAAACTACAGATGCTCAACATAGATGATTTCACCCACCCACCTCCCTTCATATTAAAAGACTTAAACACTAACATAGTTTCTAACAGCTGAAGGCTGCATTCCTAGGCTAACCCTGGTACCTCTTGAGTGCCTGCCTGAGAAAACTCAAGGCTACCCAAAGACTTTACTGTTTAATTTTAGTTAACACCTAACCATAGTCCTCCAACCATCCTTTCTTAGAGCATGTACTTAAAAAGGGCCTACAACTATAAATCCTTTCTCTGTCCCTTTGAGATGTATATGTGTATGTATTTTCTGCAACTCAGGAGTATCTTCTTTCTCAAGAACCTGAAATCCATTCCTTTACAATGTAATCATCAGGAAGACTAGGGCCTCTGCCTCCCAGTCTCTGGGGGGGGGGGCGATAGAATAGACACAGCTGGAGAATCAGCATTTACACTGGCCAATCTTTTTTAATTTTTAATTTCCCTGACTCTGTACAAAATGCCCAGTCACTTCTGTGCAAATCAAGTTGAATCAGTTCACATGGGCCCTCTTCCCTACTACAATAGCTTATTACTGATTAAAATCTATCCTTATCACTTTAACTACTGTCCAGCGTTATTTAGTTTTGACACTTGCTCATTATAGTGTGCATAGACCCTAGCATGGTGCCTGGCACATAAAAGGTGCTCAATATTTCCTGAATTAGGAAATGTTGACTAAAATAATCCATTTGTTTTAGTTATCTATCTATCGTTGCATAACAAACCATCCCCAAATGTTATAGTGTACAACCACCACCATCTTACTTGTTCACAGATTCTGTGGGTCAGGAATTTGAAAAGGGCACTTCTCTGTTCTGTGATGATATCTGTGACCACAGATGAGATGACTTGAATGGCTAGAGTGACTCATATGTCCAGGGAGGAGCCACTGCACTCACCTGTCTGATGCCTGAGCTGGCTGGGAGGCTGAAGGCTGGGCTCAGCTGGCGCTAATGACTCTAGTGTCTACCTGTGGCTTCCCCAGCATGATGGTATCACAATTGTCAGGTTTCTTCCCTGGCAACTCAAGGCCTCATGGACAGTGACCCTGTGAACAAAGTGGAAGATTTGTCCTTTTACACCCAGCCTGAGAAGTCATGGGGCATCTCTTCTATGATAATCTATTGGTTAAAGCAGTTACAAGTCTGTCCTGATTCAAGGCAAGGGAGTATCAAACATTTGTTTTAAAACCACCGTGCTATCAGAGCCAGATTTGGGGAGAATTCTCTTGAAATCACAGAGGACTAGGTTTGGCTGTACAAGACAGAAAATGCATAGCAACAGTAGCTTAAGTGAGCGAGTTTATTTCTCTCTCACATAAAAAATCTGGAAGGAGGTTGTCAGGATTGGTTCAGTGTCCACAGTGTGAGGGCCCCAGGCCCTGCCATGTTGTTTCACCATTTGCAGTGCATGACTCTTACCTCATGACCAAAGGTGGCTGCTTGAACTTCAGTCTCTGTATCCATAATCCAGCCAGCAAGAATGAAGAAGGGCAAGGAAGTTTCCTTTAAGGACATTACCCAGAAACTCCATATGACACCACCACTTAGAGTCCATTGACTTCATACTTAGTCATACAGCCTTGCCTAGCTGCAAGAGAGGCTGGGAAATCCCATCTGTGTTTTAGAAGACCATAGGCCCAGAGAAACCAGCATAAAAAATCAAGGGCACTACTGTTAAGAAGAGAATGGATATTGGCAGACATCTAGCAGTTTCTGCCACACCTTTGTATACCTTTCTACTTCCTGTTCTGCCACTGACTAGCTGTGGCCCTGGACAGCACACTCCCTTTGGCCCTGTTACCAATTCCTCTGGTTATTAGGGTGGAAGGTGCTGTAATCTAAGACTGAAATTCAAAGCATTAATCAGATAAACGTGTCAATGCTCCGATTTCAGGGAACAGAACTGGAGCCCCACCCAGGAAGCCTTGACTTTCCTGGATGGTCCCCTGGGGTTTCTGGGAGCAGATTTTGCAAACTCCCAGATTGATTACCATTGAGGCTCTTCTAGCAAAAGACCTGCAGAATTCATGTTTGTTACATTTTGGGAGTAACTTCTTCCTGCACTTAGCCAGGCTGTGCCCTCTGTCAGATAACCTCCCCAGTGAATTCAAACAGACACTTCTGTAAGTGAGTATGGGACACAAAGTCAGCCATTCATTGAGCATTTACTGCATGTCTGTTGCTATACCAAACTCTGGGATTATACAGTGACCACAGCTTATACTTTTAAATCTGTTATGTTCTTTTTGTTATAAGGCCTGGGATGAACTGAGCATGATCCAATGTGCCAAGCACTGTAACAAAGTGTAATGGTGTTATGGAATGAATTGTGTCCCCTCCCAAAGATATGTTAATGTCCTAATTTTGGGGGCTATGAATATTACCTTATTTGGAAATAGGGTAATCAAGTTAACATGAGGTCATGAGAGTGGGCCCCAATCCAATATGACTGGTACCCTTAGAAGGAGACTGGAAGAGACACACACACACCAGAAGAATGCCATATGATGATGGAGGCAGAGATGGGAGTAATGCATCTACAAGCCACAGAATGACAAGGATTGCCAGCAACACCACAAACCAGGAGAAAAGCATAGAACACACTCTCCCCTAGAGCCTTCAGCAACAGCATGGCTTTGCTGACAGGACTAATTGATTTTGGCCTTCTAGCCTCCAGAACTGTGAGGGGGTATATTTCTGTTGTTTTCAGCCACCCAATCTATGGCACTTTGATTTGGCAGCCTTAGGAAACTAAAAGACATGATTGCTCTGATAGTCAACTGGCTCAATTTAATCCCCTGTTATTCAAACACTAATCTAGATGTTGCCATGTAGGTATTTTATAGATATGATTAATGTTGACTTTAAGTAGTGGAGATTATCTAGGTGGGCCTGATTCAATCAGTTGAAAGGCCCTAATTATAGAGCTGAGATTGCCTTAAAAAATAAGAAATTCTGCCTGTGGACTGTAGCTTCAGCTCTGGCTTCAGCTCATGCCAGAGAGTTTCAGCCTGCCCATCCTGCAGGTTTTGGACTCACTTAACCAGTCCCCACAGTTGTGTAAGTCAATTCCTTGCAATAAATCTCTGAATACATCTCCTACTGGTTCTGTTTCTCTGGGAGTCCTGACTAATACACAAATGGCTGATGCAATCTTGAAATGCATTTACCTAAAAAGGCTGTGGAGCTGGCTTTTGGCAGGACCTTGAAGAATGGGTAGTGATTTGCCGGGTGGGGAAGAGCATTTCAAGCAGGGGGAACAGCATGTGCAAAGGCCTAGAACGGCACACACCTGCCTACCCCCACCACAGTGGCTAGAGATAGGCCTTGCAGAGTTTGAAGTCACCACCTGACGGCCTCTCCTATGAAGCTGAAGACTTCAGCGCTTGTTCTGGAGGCCAGGGATTCTCCTTTTTTTTTGTTGTTCCTCTTAGTTCAGTCTTTTTTATTTTTTATTTTCTGAGTTTTTAATTGAGATAGAATTTTCATAAGTTAAGTGCATTTTTTTAAAGAAGAACTTGAATATTACATATGCATACAGCCACGTTATCCCCACCAAAGTGAGATATAGAATCAGGGCTGGTATTAGGGTAAATAGGGTAAATGAAGACAGTGAGGTGAACTCTGCAAGCACAGGGTCAGATTTCACCTTTGTTTAAAATTTTGATATTTTGTTTATCATGTTCATCATAGATATTTTGCATTCATTTTAATTTTTTTAAATTGTGTTCATTTTTTATTGCTGAGTTTTTTGGGCCTAGCCTTCAATTTGCTGCCTTGGAGAAAGCCGCATGGCCTCACTCTAGTCTTGACCCATGTAAATATTTCCAGCACCCCAGTGGTTCCAGGAGGCCCGCAAAAGGAACACCCTAGCCAAGGTCACAGGTACTTAACATGAATGGATGGCCTGGGGTGTGGGTGCTCATACATGGGTGTGTATGCCTGTGTTTTTCTGAGGGGATAGTTCATTCGTTTGACCAGTTTCTTGGAGGAGTCTGTATAATGAAGAATAAGAAGCAGGGATATTGAGTAATAAGGAGCAAGAGGAAGGTTTGTTATTTAAGGGATCCAAACGGTATGTCTTAGGTCAGGCCTGTAGGCCTCAGTGTGACAGCTTGGTGTCAATAGCTTCTTTGTGCCTCAGTCACCGCATCTCTAAAGTGGAATTGATAATCCTACTACCTCTCTTACTGGACTGTGTTAGCATCGGATGAGATAACAGCAATAAAATTCGAAGCATTCTGCAGGGCGGACTCAACCAACATTTACTGAGCGCTCACGGTGTGCTAGACTCAGAGCTGAGGGCTTGTAATAACGCATACAGCCCAATGAAGAAGGTACAAATCTCACAGGGCCACGTGGGGACCCAGTAAAAATCTGCCACCCTCGGGGGTGCGGGGGCTGCACTCCTGCTGGCGGGCTAGGCGGCAAGGGGGCGGGGCGCAGGCGGGGCGGGGCGGGGCGGGGCGGCTCTGTGGTTCCGGGATCCGGGTCCGGGTCTACGCCGCCGCCTCCGGGCGAGGGGGGGCGCTGGCCATTGGTGGGGGGCGCATGTGGGGGCGCGCGGCGCGGAGGCGCTGCCCGCAGGGGCTGCGGCGTGGCCGGGAAGCGCTGCTGGTGCTGCTGGCGTTGCTGGCGCTGGCTGGGCTGGGCTCTGTGTTGCGGGCGCGGCGCGGAGCCAGGGCGTCCGAGCCGGGATCCCCGCGCTCTCCGCGCTCCGGTCGGCGCGACCCGGTCCTTCCGCGGCCTCCGGTGCCCCAGGACGCTCTGGGCGCACGGGGTGAGGCGGTGCGGCTGCAGCTGCAGGGCGAGGAGCTGCGGCTGCAGGAGGAGAGCGTGAAGCTGCACCAGATCAACATCTACCTCAGCGACCGCATCTCGCTGCACCGGCGCCTGCCCGAGCGCTGGAACCCGCTGTGAGTCCGCAGGTGGCGAAGGAGCACTGCCCGCGAGTCTCGGGCTTCAGGTTCTGCGCCTGTGAAGTGGTGGGGTGGAACTGGGGCCTCGAAATACCGGGGCTCGCACGTCGCACGTCTTAATGAGTCTTTCTCCAAAGTGGGCAGTGGAAAGGTTCATATGGGGGTGGGGGTGGGCGCAAGAAAGTTTTAAAAAATGAAATAGGAAAACTCAGAGATCGACAGATATGTTATTAGGCGGTCTCTTGGCTTCTTACCCTCTTGAGAAGGTTTGTCATTCGGCCCTGAAAGTGTGGGGACCGGAGTTAAGCAGACAGATATGAGATGAGACCCTATTTGGGTGACCTTCCTGGGTCCCACAGCACCCCTGGTCCAGCTCTACCCATATCGCCCTGCCTTGGCAAAGCTAAGGACTCGGTATTCAAGACAGGCTTCATTCATTTACCTGTGTGACCAGGGCTCATGAATGAACCAGGACGGCGGGGAGGGTGCTCTGCTGGTGAAGTGAAAGGTAGCAGGCTGGAAGGCCAAGTCAGAGGCAGCAAGACTCCTTCCTTTCACTGGCAGTTGGGTTCCTGACCCAGGCAGGAAGGAGTTGCTGGTGGGAAGGGCTCCATCTGGCTGTGGTCCAGCCCCCTCACTCCTGCAGGTAACATGCCCCAGAGATGGGTCAGAGGCCTAATTCCTATTGGAGTTGCTGGCTGGGCAGGTGTGCCACTGCCTAGATGAGAAGGGAACAAGCTGTCAGGTGGCCAGCCCTCCTGACCTTCTCTCTCCTTTCCTCCATTGGTGGGGATCTTCCAGGTCCCTGCTTGAGAGCCCTCCTTAAAGACTTTGAGGAAAAGAGGACTCAGAGAAGGGTCCCAGGAGGAGCCCGTGTGGTAACCTGCTGTGTGCACCAGCACCTGCCGCCCCTCCCTGCTCCTTGTCATTCCTGCTTTACAAGTGTGGAAATAGGCTCAGAGGGGACAGGTGACTCATCCAAGGCCCTACAGTCGGAAAGTGAGGGAACTGGCTTTGGGTGATGTGACCCTTCTGGCCCCCTTGGTACTGCTGATTTCAGTATTTAGGGACCTGCTCTGTGGATCTGTGGCCAGAGAGAGCATGAATGCAGGCATGAGGTGGCCCCACCTCTGTTCCTGTGGGCAAAGTTTGGATGGACTTGCGCTTGACTGTCTTCCCTATTTTTTAGGAGGCCTAGGCTCATGCTTTTGCCTGAGGCATTTTTCACTATTGATGTTTTTGGGTAGAACTTTGTTGGGGTTGGTAGCAGTTGCTTCACTTCAACCAAATAGTTGAATGCATGTTTATGTCTTTGAAACTTCAAGGGTGCTCACTGAGGCAAGAACTAGGGGAAGCTTTCAGGTCAGCCCCAGGGTTCAAACCCATCTCCTGTGAGATAAAATCCTGGCTCTTTTGCCCATCAGCTCTGAGATCCTGGACAAGCTATCTATCTTCTCTTAGCCTTAGTTTCCCTATCTGCAAAATAGAGAATGAGTAGCAATAGCACAACTCAGAAATTAATCACCTAGCACCTGGGAATACACTATGCACTCAATTCTTAGTGTTTCCTCCCTTCCAGGCTGCCAGCAATTTACTCCGGAGGTTGCTTTTAAGAGTCATCAGGGATTGGCTGTAGTTTACCTTTTTTCTAGGTTTGAACTTCCTTTATTGTCCCAGTTGTGAAATCTCTTTGCAACCCTGCAGATAACCCATGGGCCTGTTATCGTCTCCATGGTGACCCAGCTTTCCTGTGTCCTATGAGGATTTGCTTCTAGATTCTGCTATTGCCTTGACCCTGGGAAGTTAATGCAAACCCAGCATGAAAAGGAGTGTGAATGCCTCCTGCCTTTAATTCCTATGCCAGTGCCTGTTGGGTTATTCTTACTGAGCTGGAGAGAAAAGTGAGCTTGATCTGTTTCGGTCTCAGCTGGGCAAGCCTTAAGGCATAACTTCCATGTGGCCAGTAGGGAGACTTGGGACTTACTTTTATTATAGTTCATACCCTGGTGAGGACCTAACCAGGGTCTTGAAATTTAGTCTGAGAAACTGGAATGGCATCTAGATTATATGTTCCCAGCCGGGTGGTGGTGGGTTCCCCTGGGGCTCTCATTAATAAGCAGAGGGGTGGTTAAGATTCTTGAATGTCAGGGGAGGGAAGGCCGTGAGGGAACATCTGGTCTAACCAGAGAGGAAAAGCAGAAGCAGTCTCCAAGGTAACCTAAAGATCTGGGACAGAGCTGATCTAGGACCCAGATTCTTTTATTCCCTTCGTTCTGGAGTGGATGCAATTATTTATCCATTTATTTAAATTGTAGAAGCAATACACGTTTCCTCTAGAAGTTTTAGAAAATACAAAGAAGCAAGAAAGGAAAAAAGAAAAATCATCCCTATCCCTACCACCCCTGGGAGAATCAGTTAATGTTTCACTGTGTTTTCTTCTAGGCTTTTCCAGATAATAGAAATAGATTTTGAAAAATGTACATATGGGTATGTGGGTGAGAAAATACCCAAACATGAGTATGTAAATAGGCCCACCCATGTTTTTAACTGAAGTCTTTACACTGCAGTGGACAAATCTGCTACTACAGGCAAGGAGTTGAAAAGCAAGGGAGTGTATGGCTCGGCTCTTCCTCATGTCTCCGAGCCTCAGTACCGTGTCTGCTCTCTTGGCCAAGCTCAGGCCAATAGAGACACACTACAGAATGTTGACTCTGATTTCTTGAGACTCGGTGTAGAACCCAGCCTTTCTGTGAGTCTAAAAATTCACATGCCAGTGGATTAGGGCACAGCTTTACTTCTGTTAGTTACAGCACTGAATCAAGGAGGAGGAGGAGAGGATGACAAGGAATTCTTGCATGGTAGTATAAGTCTAGGGTTTGCAAGACTCTTTCATAAACAGCAACTCATTTGAGCCTAGTAAGGAGAGGGAACTTTCATTCTGCGAGGGCAGCAGGCCAAAGTCAGGAGGCAGATAGCTGGCTTTATGTCCTTGGG
The DNA here is from genome assembly GCA_029783875.1 of Phataginus tricuspis. Classification (NCBI taxonomy): domain Eukaryota; kingdom Metazoa; phylum Chordata; class Mammalia; order Pholidota; family Manidae; genus Phataginus; species Phataginus tricuspis. Next base: position 32,885,509 of record JAQQAC010002172.1, on the reverse strand, counting down.
AACTTTAAAAAAATTGATGCCAGGACATCAGGCATTTCTTCCTCAGGACAATTAAACAGAATTTCTGTGCATAGGGCCTAGGTTGAGGCTGATGTGTAACTACGGCTGAAAACTCCTGGCTTAGAGCCTGTGGATTTTTTACTCAAAAGATTAAGGTTGTGTGCTTTTGAGGGTGTGGGAGAATACCAGAATTAGACAAAGTGTGGATAATAACAGGTCAAGTGCAGTTAAAACTAGTGATGATATCATAGTCATAAGGTGTGTCACACGTAAATAGTTGCTAGTAATGTACCAATATCTGCAAAAAGTTTTATTTTTCATAGATCAGAGAAGCTTTGAGATAATCACTACGATGTCATTCTTACTTCAGCTGTGACCTATTTAGCAGGAGACATCGGTGGAGTGACAGTGCTCTCAGGCCTCTGCATTTGCACTGGCTTGTGTACCGGGATGCTACACATGTGAGCATCAGCTGTTCTGCTGTAGCAGAGGAATTGTGGACCATTAGAGAAGTATGTGTAAATGACACTCAGGTGTTTGCATTTCTTGAATGCTTGCTCTAGTTTTAGCCTTATTATTAATGCTATCATTGCAGATATGTATCTGAGTTCATGGACCAGGATTTGGGTGCAGGGATGGCAAAGAGTCTCAAAATAGCTTTAATTCGGTAATTCAGCCAAAGAAAAGTATTTTTGTCTAACTGGGGTTGGCAGAAGTTGGCTAGGATTTCTTTTTTTGCAGAGAGGTAGCCTGCTTGTCTGCTTGTCTGTTCTCATAACAACATAATCACACATGATGTGGAGATTAGACTGTTGTACTTTGGCTTCCTCAACAAGGTTATAAATTGCAGAATATTTTACTAATTCTTATTACACCCATTTTGTGGTCCTCAGAGTGGCATCTTTTTTTTTTTGCATCCAGTACTTTAAAGTCTACAGAACATTTTCACTTTAGATAGTATTTTCATGATGCATTTTTCCATCCTTTTGTTCATTCATTCCGTGTCCTTATAGTTTAGGTGTGTCTTTAAATGGGCATGTTGTTAGATTTTTGTGCTGTCATTATAAAAAATCCAAACTGGCAATCTTTGGCTTTAACTAGGTACTTATGTCCATTTTTATTTATTGTGCTTACTGAGACTTTAGGATGTGATTGTCTTCTTATTTTGTGCTTTCCATTTGTTATGCTTTTTCTATGTTTCCTTTCCCTTTTTTCTTTTTCATTCGCTTTTTGATCTGATAGAGGTTTTTCCCACCCCTTCTCATTCAATTTTTCTCTCTCTACTAGTTTGGCAGTTATGTTATTTATTTCTAATCTTCAGTGGTAACTATGAAAGTACATATTTAACTCAACATGGTCTAAAGTTAATCAGTAACTATGGACCTTAGAATGATTTAACATTAATCACTTTCCTTCCCAATTTATATGCCACTTTACTCCAATATTTTAATTCCGTCTTTTTAAATAAACACATTAGACATTTTTTCAATGCAGTATTGTTTGTTTACATTTATCCACAAGTTTACCATTTTCTCTGCCTATCATTCATTCCTGATTGGTGGTCTTTGGATCTCAGAGATATTTCTGGGGTTCTTTTCATTCCTGAAATTATATCATCTATTAATTACTGTAGAGAAGTTTATTATCATAAACTGTGCTTTATTTATTTTGCTCTTGTTCTTAAAAGACAGTTTTGTTGGGTAATTCTAGGTTGATCGTTTGACATTTGAAAATAATATCCCATTGTTTCCTGGCTTACACCGTTGTGAGATATCTATACTAAGTTAAACTTGCCTGTCACTCTTGTTTCTTTGTGATTCATTTGGGATTGTCTTTTATTTATTTAAGCATATTAAACATACTTATTTTATGCTCTGTGTCTGATAAGTCTAACATCTTGATTCATATTTTCTTAATCCTGGACTGTGAGGTCTTCTTTTGCTTTGCTGTAAGATGAGCCATGCATTTAAAAGATTTTTTTTTTGGAATCAAGTATGTTCCTTTTATTTTATTTAATTTATTTATTTTTTAAATTTATTTTGGTATCATTAATCTACAATTACATGTGCAATATTATAGTGATTAAACTACCCCCTTCATCAGGTCCCCCCCACCAACCCCATTACAGTCACTGTCCATCAGCATAGTGAGATGCTATAGATTCACTACTTGTCTTCTCTGAGTTGTATAGCCCTCCCCGTGCCCCCCCTACCTTATGTCTGCTAATCGTAATGCCCCTTTTACCCTCTTATCCCTCCCTTCCCACCCATCTTCCCCAGTCCCTTTCCCTTTGGTAACTGTTAGTCCGTTCTTGGGTTCTGTGAGTCTGCTGCTGTTTTGTTCCTTCAGTTTTTTTCTTTGTTCTTATACTCCACATATGACTGAAATCATTTGATACTTGTCTTTCTCCGCCTGGCTTATTTCACTGAGCATAATACCCTCAAGCTCCATCTATGTTGTTGCAAATGGTAGGATTTGTTTTCTCTTTATGGCTGAATAATATTCCATTGTGTATATGTACCACCTCTTCTTTATCCATTCATCTACTGATGGACACTTAGGTTGCTTCCATTTCTTGGCTATTGTAAATAGTGCTCCAGTAAACATAGGGGTGCATCTGTCTTTTTGAAACTGGGCTGCTGCATTCTTGGGGTAAATTCCTAGGAGTGGGATTCCTGGGTCAAATGGTATTTCTATTTTGAGTTTTTTGAGAAACCTCCATACTGCTTTCCACAATGGTTGAACTAATTTGCATTCCCACCAGCAGTGTAGGAGGGTTCCCTTTTCTCCACATCCTCGCCAACATTTGTTGTTGTTTGTGTTTTGGATGTTGGCCATCCTCACTTGTGTGAGGTGATATCTCATTGTGGTTTTAATCTGCATTTCTCTGATGATTAGCGATGTGGAGCATCTTTTCATGTGCCTGTTGGCCATCTGAATTTCTTCTTTAGAGAAGTGTCTATTCATGTCCTCTGCCCATTTCTTAATTGGATTATTTGCTTTATGTTTGTTAAGGTGCATGAGTTCTTTGTATATTTTGGATGTCAACCCCTTATCACATACGTCATTTATGAATATATTTTCCCATACTGTAGGATGTCTTTTTGACTGATGGTGTCCTTTGCTGTACAGAAGCTTTTCAACTTGATATAGTCTCACTTGTTCATTTTTGCTTTTGTTTCCCTTACTTGGGGAGACATGTTCATGAAGAAGTCACTCATGTTTATGTCCAAGAGATTTTTGCCTATGTTTTTTTCTAAGAGTTTTATGGTTTCATGACTTACATTCAGGTCTTTGATCCACTTTGAGTTTACCTTTGTGCATGGGGCTAGACAGTAGTCCAGTTTCATTCTCTTACATGTAGCTGTCCAGTTTTTCCAAACCAGCTGCTGAAGAGCTGTCATATCCCCATTGTATATCCAAGGCTCTTTTATCAAATATTAATTGACTGTAAATGTTTGGATTTTCTATTCTGTACCACTGGTCTGTGGGTCTGTTTTTGTGCCAGTACCAAATTGTCTTGATTACTGTGGCTTTGTAGTAGAGTTTAAAGTCAGGGAGCGTAATTCCCCCTGTTTGATTCCTCCTTCTCAGGATTGCTTTGGCTATTCGGGGTCTTTTCTGGTTCCATATAAATTTTAGAATTATTTGTTCCAGTTCACTGAAGAAAGCTGTTGGTAGTTTGATATGGATTGCATTGAATCTGTAGATTGCTTTAGGTAGTATAGCCATTTTGACAATATTTATTCTTCCTAGCCAAGAGCATGGGATGCATTTCCATTTGTTAGTGTCCTCTTTAATTTCTCTTAGGAGTGTCTTGTAGTTTTCAGAGTACAGGTCTTTCACTTCCTTCGTTAGGTTTATTCCTAGGTATTTTATTCTTTTTGATGCAATTGTGAATGGAATTGTGTTTCTGATTTCTGTTTCTGTTAGTTCATCATTAGTGTATAGGAAAGCAACAGATTTCTGTGTGTTAATTTTGTATCCTGCAACTTTGTTGAATTCAGATATGAGTTCTAGTAGTTTTGGAGTGGAGTCTTTAGGGTTTTTTATGTACAGTATCATGTCATCTGCAAATAGTGACAATTTGACTTCTTTACCAATCTGGATGCCTTGTATGTCTTTGTTTTGTCTGATTGGCGTGGCTAGGACTTCCAGTACTATGATGAATAACAGTGGAGAGAGTGGGCATCCCTGTCTTGTTCCCGATCTTAGATGAAAAGCTTTCACCTTCTCGCTGTTAAGTATGATGTTAGCTGTGGGTTTGTCATATATAGCCTTTATGATGTTGAGGTACTTGCCGTCTATACCCATTTTGTTGAGAGTTTTAATCATGAATGGATGCTGAATTTTGTCAAATGCTTTTTCAGCATCTATGGAGATGATCATGTGGTTTTTGTTCTTCTTTTTGTTGATGTGGTGGATGATGTTGATGGATTTTCGAATGTTGTACCATCCTTGCATCCCTGGGCTGAATCCCACTTGATCATGGTGTATGATCCTCTTGATGTATTTTTGAATTCGGTTTGCTAATATTTTGTTGAGTATTTTTGTATCTACGTTCATCAGGGATATTGGTCTGTAATTTTCCTTTTTGGTGAGGTCTTTGCCGGGTTTTGGTATTAGAGTGATGCTGGCTTCATAGAATGAGTTTGGAAGTATTCCCTCCTCTTCTATTTTTTTGAAAAACTTTAAGGAGAATGGGTGTTATTTCTTCCCTATATGTCTGGTAGAATTCAGAGGTGAATCCTTCTGGTCCGGGGGTTTTGTTCTTGGATAGTTTTTTGATTACCAATTCAATTTTGTTGCTGGTGATTGGTCTGTTTAGTTTTTCTGTTTCTTGTTTGGTCAATTTTTGAAGGTTGTATTTTTCTAAGAAGTTGTCCATTTCTTCTGTGTTTTGCAGCTTGTTAGCATATAGATGCTCATAATATTCTCTTATAATTCTTTGTATTTCTGTGGGGTCCGTCGTGATTTTTCCTTTCTCATTTCTGATTCTGTTTATGTGTGTAGATTCTCTTTTTCTCTTAATGGGTCTGGGTAGGGGTTTATCTATTTTGTTTATTTTTTCAAAGAACCAGCTCTTGGTTTCATTGATTTTTTCTATTGTTTTATTCTTCTCATTTTTATTTATTTCTTCTCTGATCTTTATTATGTCCCTCCTTCTGGTGACTTTGGGCCTCATTTGTTCTTCTTTTTCCAATTTCAATAATTGTGTCTTTAGACTGTTCATTTGGGAATGTTCTTCCTTCTTTAAATATGCCTGGATTGCAATATACTTTCCTCTTAGAACTGCCTTTGCTGCGTCCCACAGAAGTTGTGGCTTTGTGTTGTTGTTGTCATTAGTCTCCATATATTCTTTGATTTCTGTTTTGATTTCGTCGTTAACCCATTGATTCATTAGGAGAATGTTGTTAAGTCTCCATGTATTTGTGAGCCTTTTTGATTTCTTTCTCAAATTTATTTCTATTTTTATACCTTTGTGATATGAGAAGTTGGTTGGTAGGATTTCAGTATTTTTGAATTTACTGAGGTTCTTTTTGTGGCCTAGTATGTGGTCTATTCTGGAAAATATTCCATGTGCACTTGAGAAGAATGTGTATCCTGCTGCTTTTGGGTGCAGAGTTCTGTAGATATCTATTAGGTCCATCTGTACTAGTGTGTTGTTCAGTGCCTCTGTGTCTTTACTTATTCTCTGTCTGGTTCATCTGTCCTTTGGAGTGAGTGGTGTGTTGAAGTCACCTAAAATGAATGCACTGCTGTCTATTTCCTCCTTCAATTCTATTAGTATTTGTTTCACATATGCTGACGCTCCTGTGTTGGGTGCATATATATTTATAATAGTTATATCTTCTTGTTGGACTGACCCCTTTATCATTATGTAATGTCCTTCTTTATCTCTTGCTACTTTCTTCGTTTTGAAGTCTATTTTGTCTGATACAAGTACTGCAACACCTGCTTTTTTCTCTTTGTTGTTTGCATGAAATATCTTTTTCCATCCCTTCACTTTTAGTCTGTGTTATCTTTGGGTTTGAGGTGAGTCTCTTGTAAGCAGCATATAGATGGGTCTTACTTTTTTATCCACTCTGTTACTCTGTGTCTTTTGATTGGGTCATTCAGTCCATTTACATTTAGGGTGATTATTGATAGATATGTACTTATTGCCATTGCTGACTTTAGATTTGTGGTTACCAAAGGTTCAAGGGTTGCTTCTTTACTATCTAAGAATCTAATTTAACTTTCTTGTTAAGTTATCGTGAATGCCATCTGATGTTTCTTTATCTCTCCCTTCCTATTCTTCCTCCTCCATTCTTTATATATTAGGTGTTTTATTCTTTGCCTTTAGTTAGTATTTGGATGGTCTGCTTTCTTTGCTATGCTTTTATTTTCTCTGGTGACATCTTTTTAGCCTTAGGGTTGCTTCCCTCTAGAGCAGTCCGTTTAATATATCCTGTAGTGGTGGTTTATGAGAGGCAAACTCTCTCAACTTCTGTTTGTTTGGAAATTGTTTAATCCCTCTGTCATATTTAAATGATAATCGTGCTGGATACAATATTCTTGGTTCGAGGCCCTTCTGTTTTATTACGTTAAATATATCATGCCATTCTCTTCTGACCTGTAAGGTTTCTGTTGAGAAGTCTGATGTTAGTCTGATGGGTTTTCCTTTGTAGGTGATCTTTTTTCTCTCTCTAGCTGCCTTTAATACTCTGTCTTTATCTTTGACCTTTGCCATCTTAATTATTATGTGTCTTGGTGTTGTCTTCCTTGGGTCCCTTGTGTTAGGAGATCTGTGGGCTTCCGTGGACTGCGAGACTATTTCCTTCCCCAGTGTGGGAAAGTTTTCAGCAATTATTTCTTCAAAGACACTTTCTATTCCTTTTTCTCTCTTTTCTTCCTCTAGCACTCCTATAATGCTAATATTGTTCCGTTTGTATTGGTCACACAGTTCTCTTAATATTCTTTCATTCCTAGAGATCCTTTTATCTCTCTCTGCCTCAGCTTCTCTGTATTCCTGTTCTCTGTTTTCTATTCCATTAATAGTCTCTTGCACCTCATTTAGTCTGCTGTTAAGCCCATCAATGGCTTGTCTCATTTCTGCATAGTCTTTCCTCACTTCCCTCACTTCCTCCCTCAGCTCTTGCACATTTCTCTGTAGATCCGTCAGCATGGCTATGACTTTTATTCTGAATTCTTTTTCAGGAAGACTGTGCATGTCCATCCCTTCAGGTTCCCTCTCTGGGGTTGTCTGGGTCTGAAGCTTTGTCTGTACCATATTCCTCTGTCTTTTCATGGCTATAGAATTGGTTGCTGGTAGTTGCCATGTATGTCAGCTGGGCTCTTTATGACTGCCTCGCCAGGTGTCGAGTACTCTCAGGTGTAGCTGCATGCTGTGTGCTTTCCTGTGTATTCTGGTCTCTCTTTTAGGAATAGTTGTATTTGCTGTGTTTTCGTGGATAAATATAATGTCGGGAGGAGATTTCTGCCACTCCGCTCACGTCGCCATCTTTCCGGAAGTCCATTTAAAAGATTTTTTTAAAAGCACTTCCACAAAAATTTTTTGGGTGTCCTATTCCAGGAGGATTTCCCCAGACATTTTAATCTAACATATTGCCAGGAGTGGAAGTCTTCGCTCTTAAAAAAATAGCAATTTTCTCTATTAGTCAAGGTTCTTTTGGTTGAAAGTAGTGACTGAAAACCAACTTAAAATTTAAAAAATATTGACTTGTATCACAGAAAAGTCTGGGATTATAACTGGGTTCAGATTATTCTGGGCTCTGGAATCAGGGACTCCATTGATGTCATCAGGAAAATATTGATTGGTCAGGCCTGGGGCATATGCACATGATCTTCCCAGAGAGGTGTGTGTACATGTATGTGTTCAGCCCTGCACAAACTAGAGACTGAAAGTCCAGGAGGTATTGTTCCTGGAAGAGAAATCAAATACAGAATGATAAAGAAAGGAGAAAGGATTCTGGGCAGATAAAACAAAGTAGTGTGCATTACGACCTCCCTGGCCTATGTTACAAAAGATATAGAATTTGTTTTCTTAAAAGATATTTATGTGATAACCTGAATATGAAGATAAAAAAAGTTCAGGAGACTCTCATCAAACCCATTCATTTACATCCCTATCATACATAGACATGTATTGTACTAGGAGAGATTATGGGAGTCCCCCAAAAAGGTCGTTGCAATGGTGAAATGGAATCATTTATGTAAAATGCTTAGCACATTGCCTGTCATGTAGTAAGCTCTCAATAAATGTTACTGTTATTACCAGGTACCATACAAAGCATGCTGAAAATACAGAGCAAAACACAATTCAGCCCCGACTCTCACAAAGTATATAGATCATAGCAGAAAGTTAAGGAAAGGATGGCTTACTCTGAGTTAGCAGTGAATTTGGCTTTGAGTTTCCTTTTGTTCCTTAGGCAAAAGCAGACCCCCAGAGTGATGCATATCTGTCCTTGTCTAATTGAAGGAAGGACAGTTTTATGTCAGTCAGGAAAAGGAGACCGAGCAGTGGCATATAATCCTTTATATCCATTCATAGCACCTAGGGTAGGGGTAGGCATACTAGTTGTTATATAAATTTTTGCTTAATTGATTTAAATTAAAAAGTTAGGTAATTGAATCAAAGCATTAATTCACAATTCTAGAAGGTTAGACTTGTAAATTTGTAAAAGTCTTTCAAGTTGTTTTGATCATGCAAGGAAAATGAATCGCATATTTTTTCATCAGTTTGTTTTGCAATCTGATTATTTTGAATATTGCTAAAAAAAAAAAAAAAAGGAAAAGGGGAATATATTTTCCTGGAAGCGAACTTAGAGATATTCCAGAATTCCAGAAAGACATACTGAACTTACTTCATGAAGGAGAATGCCTTTAAGGGATGTTTTAAAGAAAAAAGGAGAAACTATCCCAAGCCAAGAAAAAAAGGAGAGGGCAGAATATTAGATTATTGCTCAATGAAGGCATTTACTCTGGGGAGCTGAAGAAATATGATCCAGCTTTTAAGAAATAATCTTTCTTGGTGATTATAAAAATGATACATGTTCACTGTAGAACATTTTTAGAATATAGGAAAATATAGAGATAAGAACCAGCAATAACCCCATTGCTCAGAGATCACCATGGTTAACATTTTTGGCATATTTCTTTCTATTGTTTATTATGTGTGAGAGCGTGCACACATTGTGGTTTATACAATAGGCATCATGCTATTCATAGATTTGTACCCTGCTTTCTTGACCTAACAGTATAGTGTGGCCATCCTCCTTTATTGTGAAATGTGTAGTTACCCTGGAAATGTAGTTTCAGATGGCCATGTAGCGTTTCTTCCTGCAGCCTCACTATACTTTATTTAACTGTTTCTTGTTGGACATGGGAATTATTTACAGCTTTTTGCTATTATAAATAATATTACAAAGAAAACTTTTTACAACAAGCCTCCTTCAGGGTATCTCTGGTTATTTCCTTGGGTGAGTAACTTCTTGGATTTATTGATATGGAATCAAAGAGAAAAGGAACATTTTGAAGCTCTGAATATGTACTGCCAAACTGGTACCCACCATTCTTGTGATTTCATAGAGAGCCACCTAGACATTTGAGAACAGCGAGCTTGACTTTTGGTTTTCATAGGGCAGTGAAAACTCATAAACAAAAGCCCTGAGGACAGACTGACACATGGTCCCAACTCTGTTTGGTCAAGCAGAGCTTCTCCCACCCTCCTACTTATTCTCATCAGGGGAAGAAATACATTTTAATCCCAAATATATGGGCGTGATTTCAGACCAAAGGACAGTTCTTAAATTGAATCAACTTCTTTTTTAAAGCCTCACTTCTCCTTATTTCCACTCATTTCTCTTTGGACCTGTGTACATTTGGAGCTAAATTTTAGCTTCACCTTTTTGTAAAATATTTTTTTTTTATTATTTTTAGGTTTCATTCAAATATATTTTTTCATATAATATAAACCATTCATTCTTTCTGAAGCTTCTAGTGACACTGCATAGCTTTTCTATACACCTTAGTACGGCCCTCAGTGGCTTATTAAATTCAGAGACACATGTAATATTTTATACATATATACATATATTTATATGTTTTCCTTTTGCTGTTACACATATATGGAGGAGGGCAGCTATCTGGTGGAAGTGGAAGGGATGAGATGGGAGAGGACCTTTGCCAGGGCCCCTAAGACTGAGGTACACAGCTATAAGTCACAGTCGCCTCGGTGTTTGGGTTCCACCTTTTGCAGCATTGAATTTGTTTTTCTTTTTGTATTAGATATCTAATTTGGAAAAATTCAGACCTAAAGAAAATTTGTAAGAATAGCACAACAAATTCCTGTGTATATTTTACCTAGATCCATTCATTGCATTATCCCCTTTACTTAACTTTTTCTGTGTATATACTATAATATGCACATTTGGGAATATGTTACAGAGATAATAATCCTTTATCCTTTTATATTTCAGCATGTATTTTCTAGGGACAAGGACATTCTCTCATGATACCATGATGTACTTACCAAATTCATTTATACAATATTGGATTTTTCCAACTGTCCCAACTTTTAGAACAACTTTTTTCTTCCTGACCTGACATCTAACAGAGAACTCTATGTGACACTTAGTTGTCATATCGCCTCAATTTCCTTCAGTCTGACCCAGTTCCTCAGCCCATGTCTCTGAGAACACTGATATATTTAAAGATTTCAGGCCTGTTGGTTTATAAAATGTCTCTTAGTTTGGGCCTGAGAGTTTCCTTGTGATTTATTTCAGTGTATGTATTACCACAAAACTTAGTGATTTAAAACAACAATAAACATTTGTTATTTCACATAATTCCTGTGGGTCAGGAATTTGGGAGTGGCCGAGCTGGGTGGGTCTGGCTTGGGGAATCCCTAATGAAATCTCAGTCAAAATGCTGCCTGGGGCTTTCATCATCCCAGGGCTTGACTGGGGTGGGAGGATGTGCTTTCGAGAAGATTCATCCCATGCCGTAAAGTCTGTACTGGCTGTCGGCTGGAGGCCTCCATCCCTCACCACTGGGACCTCTCCATAGGATACGTGTGCATCCTCACCACATGGGGCTGGCTTTCCTCAAAGGGGATGGCCACGGCGGGGAACAAAGAGGAAACCTCAGTGTCTTGTTGCATGGTCTTGGACATCACACACTGTCATTTTTGTGGCATTATGTGCATGTGTGGTAGTTTTAAAATACGTTCACAAATTCTTTGATATCTTTCTTGTTCCCCAGGGGGAGGCCTCAGAACTGTGACCTGCATCCCTTGTTGCTCCACTCCCAGCACCATCCTGGGCTTGGTGGTTTCTGTGTTCCTGAAATTTTGTTTTATTTGCAGGTGCAAAGAGAAGAAATACGATTATGATCATTTGCCCACGACATCAGTTATCATAGCATTTTATAATGAAGCCTGGTCAACTCTCCTTCGGACAGTTTACAGTGTCCTTGAGACATCTCCAGACATCCTGCTCGAAGAGGTCATCCTGGTAGATGACTACAGCAACAGAGGTAAGCCTGTGACAAAGGCTCTTGGAGGAGCCTGGCTTTCCATGGCAGTGCCTGGGAGGAGAGAATGTGACGTGGGTGAGGTGGAATAGGGCTGGTAAGGATGGGCTTCATGCGTTGTGTCTGGCCCCTGCCCTTAGGGAGCTCAGGGCCTGGTGGGGACACACAGGGCTCCCTGTGGCGACAGAGGGTGGAGGCAGAGTGCTTAGGAGAGGTGGTTGACCTTAGTCTTGAAGTTGTGTAGTTTGCAGGCAGCAGTCGTGGAGGGAGGGCTCCCTGTTGGGAGATCCCTCTGGGAAGGAGCACAGGGAGCTCTTCGGGAGGCTGTAGAGGTGGCCCAGGTGAGAGATGGAGGTTCGGAGTCAGGTGTATTGGAGAGGAGAGGTGAGGTGAGGAAAGGGATGTTGGACAGGCACCCACAGGGCCAGAGGCTGGCTGAGGCTCCAGCAGGACCTGTGGGCTTCTGGGTTGGATCTCTGGGTAGGTGGTGGTGCTGTTCCAGAGCTGGAAAAGCCACCCAGGGCAGGGGGGACAGGTGTGGGAGTGGAAGGTGGGGTGCTTGTCTTTGCACATGCTGTGTTTGTAATGAGATCAAAAAGGGACAGCCCAGATGGGAGAAGAACTGAAGCCAGGGAGAGGTGCCCACAGGCCTGATCAGTGACCTGGGGTCCAGCAGTGCACACACAATCCAGGGCTGGCCCTTTAATTATTCAGTGAACATTTTTTGAGTTTCTACTGTGTGCCAGGCACTGTTCTAGGCACTGGGAAGCCAATGGGAAACGAGACAAGTCCCTGCTCTCGTAAAACTCACATTCTAGTGGGTGGAGATTAACAATGAACATGCAAAGAATAATGCAATGTATATATTACATAGTACAACAGAACACAATATAGCATACATAGCATAACATAATAATGTAATATAGCAAATATAGTAAAATGTAGAAAGTGCGGTGAGACAGAATGGGAGTGGGAGAGCCAGGAAAGCTTGGAGGTAGAGCCTGCTCTAGCTGTGGAGGGCAGGAAGGCCTCTCTGAGGAGGTGTCTCTTAAGCCAAGAGCTAGAATGTGGAGGAGGAGGCAGCCCAGTGAAGGCCTCGGGGAGAGTGGCCCGGGCCTGGCAGCCGCGGTGCAGAAGCGGAACGAGCATGCTGTCCTCCAGGGCAGCCGGTCGGCCTATGGAGAGGCGTCCTGGGAGATGAGGTGGCAGGGTGGGCAGGGCCAGATCAGGAGGGCCTTGGAGGTCACCTAGGGGGTTTAGGCTTAACTGTGAGCCTGATGGGGGCTGCCCCGGGGCTGCTGGGGGAGCAGAAAGGTTGCTAAGTCTGGCGAGTTCCCTGTGCTGCCGTGGGGAGCATGGCTGATGGGGGCAGTGGAGGTGAGGATGGAAGCTGGGAGGGCTGTAGTGGCTGCTGTGGTCCTGCCACGTGCCACACATGGTCATGACTACCTGAGGTGAGGGCAGCTAAGCTTAACCAAAGGAAATGTCAAGGCCATAGCAACAGGGAGAGCTGTGGGCTTAGCTGACTGGAGCCCATTTCAAACCAAATGCCCATCCCTGGGCCACCCATTAGGGTAGCTGAGCAGCTTACTGGCACCTGCTCTTTGGGCTCTGAGCCTGGTCTGTCTGACTGCAGAGCCTGTGAGGGTCCTGATTGTTGGGTGCATTTGGCTGTTCCCACAGAGACTCAAATAACAATGATTTACGTGCTATAAAAATCAACCTCCCACACATCACAAATCAGGCCTAATAGTGCCAGTTGATGGGGTAGCTTCATGTCAGGGCCCCAGCTTCTTATATCCTGAGACTCCACCTTCTTGAGGGTGTGCTCCACATGGCTTCTGCCCTGAGTCTCCCCCTTCTCAAGCACACTGCCTTGGTCTGCATGCCCCAGGCTGGTTCTCCACCTCCTGCTCACTCCCTGCACAAGGGTTTCAAGGTGGGGCCACACCTGGCATTTGCCCTCACACCCCATTGAGTAGCACATGGCCACCTGGCCGCACCTGCAAAAGAGGCTGGGAACTGTAGTCCTTATGGTGGTGGCCTTGCGCTCAGCTGAGAGTCACAGGGAGAGTGGGTGTTAGGGTTCAGCTGACAGTATGCGAGCCAGGCTGGGTTGTGATGCTGAGTGTAGCCACCTAGGCACTGAGTTCAGGGGCCAGGGCACCTGGGTCTGAGGGCAGCTTTACCACAAACCCATCATGGCACCTTAAACAAGTCACTTGTCTTTTCTGAGCCTTGGTTTCTTATCTATGGATGGGTTTATCCACACTTAGAAAGTGGTGAGGAATAAATGAGATCATGTATAGGACAAAATCTCATGTCAGCCAGCACTCAATAGGTACTCAGAACCATTTCTTTTCGTCCTTTCCTTTCAGGGTTGTTTTAAATCTGTCTGTGTATACACTGCTTCTGGGCTTGAATCCCGCTCCAACACTTTGCAGCTATATTGAGCAAGGAGCTTAACCAGTTTCAGCCTTGGGTTCAGCCCCTGTAAAATGGGATATTAGTAGTTCTTACCTCATAGGGTCATTGTGAGGCTTAAACGAATTAAGGGCAAGTAACCTGCTAGGTCAGTGCCTGTATATTGTTAGTGCCTGTTAAATAATAACTTCTATTTTTAGGAAATTTAAAAAACAGTAAGGTGCCATTAAAGAGCTCCTCTACAGGCAAGACTAGGTATGAGCCCGTTTGAACCAGCTCGGTTCTCTGTAAATATAAATGTAATGTGCAGTGGGGCCAAGGCTTCCCCTCCCTGTCAGGGTAACTTGCATAGCAGGTGAGATGCCTACTCTACCGGTGATGCAAGTAAGGAGTCCTGCCCTGCCCTGTCCCCTGTCCTCTCTGCAGCGTTAGTCTGCGCTCCATAAAGGGGTGTCAGCCCCTCCCAGGGGTGGAAGACAGTTCAGGTCTTCCTGAAGGTAACACTGACTAAATCCATACATGCAGGGAGGTGGCACATGTATTTTTGTTATGTAGTCACTGGGCACCACAACTTACTAGCTTTGCTTGGGAAGTCACCTCCCTTATTCCTGCTGTCAGCTTATTCGCAGTTACATTTAGGATTGAAAAAAAATTTAACCAATGAATGTTTGTGTGTGTGTGTGTGAGAGAGAGAGAGAGAGAGAGAGAGAGAGAGACTAGGGAGACATTTTCACAAACTAGGAAGCAACCTGGAACATTCTACAAAAGCTTCCCCTTTGCTGATGATTGAGGACTTGCAGACAAAGCCCCCACTAATGTGGGGAATTTCATTTTTATTTTGCCTGAGGGGCTCCCACCTGACTCCACCTGACCCACTGTGGGGTGTGAATTAGGGCCTCCAGTCCCGGGACCTGGGTGTGGATTTGGGAGTCCTGGGGCCAGCCCTAGCTGTGGGCACAGCCTTTCAAATTTAGTAAGGAGTCATTTACTGTCGTGCAACATAGAATGAGCATGTTCTTGTGACAGTTTTGGATTTAACAAGGAAGAGAAAGTATGAGAAAGCCCCAGAAGGAGTGTTGAGCCTGTGCATTGAAGCCAGAGTCCCCAGGTTAAAATTCTAGCTCCTCTGCTGTCTTGCTTTGGAACTTTGGCACGTTACTTAGCCTCTCTGGCCTCAGTGTTCTCACCTGTGAAATGGGGAGAGTGGTCATCCTACCTCGTAGGACTGTTACAAGCCTCACATGAGTTATATGTGAGTCACCTAGACAGTAACTGGCACAGTAGGCCTTCTAGTGTTAGGTGCCATTGTTATTAGTATTACTACTACTGGCACCTGAAATGTGCTCCAGAGAATATTTACATTAACATATTTGTATTATAAATAAAATTTATGTTAACAGCTCCCTATCAATTAAAAACATACTGCATAACTAACATAAGTCAACAATTGATATAAACATTATTTTTTCAGAAAAGTTGGGGTCAGGCAGTTCTTGTGTTTTTTTATTTTTAAATGTTCACAAGGCAAGGTACAATTCATTTTTCAGGGGTAACAGCTTTATTGAGATACATCCACATACCACATTCACCCATTTCAAGCGTATGATTCAGTTGAATTGCTCCATCTGGCCTCCTCTGGCCTTTGGTGTGCTTCCAGCCTTGTTTCTGGTTGAGGCAAGAACATCCCAGGCGCAAAGCAAAGGAGGCTAGTGTCTATTTAGTCTCCCTTTTGGGACAGGGCGGCCCCGGAAGGACATGGTTTGGGATGTGTGGCAGTGACCACGCTGTCCCACTTGCCTCCCCAGAGCACCTGAAGGAGCGCCTGGCCGGCGAGCTGGCCGAGCTGCCCAAAGTGCGCCTGATCCGTGCCACCAAGAGGGAGGGCCTGGTGCGAGCCCGGCTGCTGGGGGCTTCCGTGGCAAAGGGCCAAGTGCTGACCTTCCTGGACTGCCACTGTGAGTGCCACGAAGGGTGGCTGGAGCCGCTGCTGCAGAGGTGCGTGAGCTGTGCACACCAGCAGGGCCCCAGTGTCACCCAGCAGCAGAAGCCGACTTTTCCCTATGGTGACAGGTGCTGTGGGGCACCAGGGCTCAGAGGCTCCTTGGGTACGTCCCCTTGCCCCGCATGTGGTAACAGTCCCCGCCTCATCGGGGTGTGCAGGCCATTCAATGATTTAACACCATACAGTGCCTAGAACATACCAGCATGTAGGTGGTCGTATATGAGCTTGATTTTATTACTATTTATTATACACAGGTATTGTGGAAAACTAGAAAGTATGGTCAACTAAGAAGAGAAAGTCAACCATTTAGAATCATACTCCTAGAGAACATACATTTTGGTATATTTCTTTCAAGCGGGACTAACTTACCTATTATTCCCAGTACTTGCAATACTTGGGGCCCATAAAACTTTAATGGACCCACAAAAATGTTTTTATGTTCATTACTTTTAAAATCAGAAGGAAAAGATGAATATCATAATAATTACATCATACTGAATCTAGCCTGGATCGTGTTTGTCTTTATACCAATATAGTCATAAAATATAGTTTTGAGTATATACTTTTTAACAGAGTCCTGAAAACTCATTATGCAGTCTTGTCTTCAAGGCCATTTCCCCTCATGTCCCGCAGCCTCTTACCCTAATCCTCCCAACCACCCTCCCCAAAACTACCATCACTGGGCCCCAACTTCTCTTCTCATCCCTCTCTCTTCCCATACTCCTAATGCTGCATCTCAGCAGTCAAGCTGGGTCTGGAGCACCTCCAGGTGGGAGAGGAAGAACCGGGGGGGCTCTGTTTGGTCCCCCCATGAGGGTGGGTAAAGGGCCAGAGGCTCAGGGTCTCTGCAGTTGGCAAACTGCTTTCCCACGACCTCTAGCCCTTTGGCTGCCAGAGTCTGTGTGGAAGAGCTGGACGCCTGCTTGCTTCCCTTCCTGCGTGAGACCGAGTGTCCCCTGCTCTGCTACTTCCTGCTGTCCAGGGTCCTTGTTCCCTGTGGGTACCATGGCTGCCTCTTTCTCTTCCCCAGCTCTCATGAGCTTCACCGGCATCAAGGACCCAGGTTTTCTCAGACCTGTGATGGAGTCTGAGATTACTTAGAACTTGTGACAGCCAAGTGCTCCCTTGGGACCTGGACCAGGGGGGTCACCCTGCCCTCCTCCCCGCACTGCATGCAGATGGCTGCTTTTAGGCTGGTGTGAAGTCAACTGATGCACAGAAGCCACCTGGAATAACGCTCCAGCCCACCCTAGGGAGAGCAGCAAGGCAGCCCTCCTATAAACAAGTCTTTGCACCCTATCTGTTGACAAAAGGATTGTCCACCCTTGTTGCCTATTAGAAACATCTGGGGAACTTTTAAAACATACCAACCTCTGGTTCCATGGCACACTGTTTGGATCTAAATCTCTAGGGGTGGGGTCTGGGCTTCTGGATATTTCAGAAGCTCTCCAGGGACATAGGTGTGCACCGGAGTTGAGCACACTAGACTTCAGACTGTCTTTCCAGGGGTCCCAACCAGGAACAATAACCCCATCCCTCCGGGGGCTTTTGGAAAGAGAAGGTGTTCTTGGTTTTCAGGTCAGTGGGTAGTGCTGCTGGCATTTTGTGAGCCAGGAACCAGGGATGCCTGCAGTGTGCAGTTCAGCCCTACACAGCAAAGAGTGGCTCTGCCCCACATGCCAGGAAGGCACCCGCCCCACCGTGCTGCTGCTGGGCCTGTACATTTATAACCACGATTCAGAGTCCGTTACGGCTAGCTCCTCCCAGTTTTCCCTTTCTGATAAAAATTAGGCTACCCGTGGTTCTCACCAGCTTGATTGTAAGTCACCAGTTCTTGGGGTTCCAGCCGGGGCCACGTGGCTACTTTGAATCAGTGCAGCAGTTGTGCCGTTGGCCTTCTAAACCTTTCATTTCAATTTATTTAAAGAATTTATTTATTTAAAGTATTGTTGGTAGATGCCACTCTGCAACTTCACCAATTTAGTGAACTCAGGCTTGATTCTCTATCTCACACAAACTGTCCCACACAGGGCAATTTCCCCTAAAATTATAATTCTTACTTCAGTGTGGCATTCATAATGCACCCCTGACTTCCTGGGTTACTCACAGCTCAAGCCTGGTTGATCTTTGTTTCTTCACACTATTGTTCTGTTAGACTCTTATGAGTTTTAGGCCTCAAATTCCAGATGAAATGCCCCCAAAATGTAAGCCAGAGAAATCTAGTGTTCACACATGGGCCCGTCTCAGATCATCTTTCCTGGTGTGCTGTCGAATGCAAAAACACTGCCATCTGGAAGCGTGCTGAAGGATGGTTAGGCTTGTAGTGATGAGTGTGGGGGCGATAGTAGAGGCACACACACAGGCAGCAGGAAGTTACAGCATGCTTTACTGTGTGTGATATTGCACAATAATTAAGATTGAAAGAAAAGAATAGCAGTGGTTCTAGGTTCTCTGCCAGGAGTCTTACAAACATTCCCTCAGGGAGTTTTTATCTTAACCCTATGCATAGGTACCGTTTTCAAGTGCTTCCCATGAGGCAGTGGGCTCTGAGAGGTTAGGTGACTCAGCCTCTGTCACACAGCAAATAAGGGCCAGGATTAGAATGTATAGTCTAACTCCAAAGCTGAACCCTTTGGTCTGGATGTGTCTCTGTTCATGGGAAGGTACTTGTTTCTTGACTTTAAGATGTTTCATTGTGATTAAATGAAGAGACCTCTAGCAATCTTGAGAAACTGAAGATCCATTTTCTGTTGTAAAAGTCACCTATCATTTTTTTATGTCTTGACTTTTATTGAGGGATTCAAGTTTATCCAGAATATCACAGAATATTAAAGCTGTGGGACTTTTCCTATTAAGCTGGGACCCTTCCTTTCTCCACCTCCACCCTCACCCAAGCCTTGCAGTTATGGTCACCTGCCTGGCCTGAGGTGGCTGCAGCTGCCTGGAAAGAGAGCCGTGGGCCTCTCTTGCACGGGTGTCGTCCTTCCTAGTGGGCGGGTGAGGAGGTGTCACTCCTGAGTTTCTAATTGTCCTCCTGCTGCCCGTCCTCATGGAGAGACGGGGTGTCCTGGGTATTTGCAGGATCCACGAAAAGGAGTCGGCAGTGGTGTGCCCCGTGATTGATGTGATCGACTGGAACACCTTTGAGTACCTGGGCAACTCTGGGGAGCCCCAGATCGGCGGTTTTGACTGGAGGCTGGTGTTCACGTGGCACGTGGTTCCCAAGAGGGACAGGATGCGGATGCGGTCCCCCATCGATGTCATCAGGTCAGGGGGTGACTTCCAGGTGACACTGTCTTTCAGCATGCCTTGCGTCTGGCTAACATATGAGCGAAGGCCCCTGGGAGGGATGGTTAGCTGCTGTGCGACACCCCCCACCGCCCACCGCACCACCTCCCCTCCTCCAGAGAGTTTACCTTTTTATTAAAAATCTTTTCTATACACATGGACTTTATATTGCGATATTTTACTTTTTTTATAAGTTGTGATAAAATATGCGTAACATAAAATTTACCATTTCAACCGTTTTTCAGTGTACAATTCAGTGGCATCCAGCACGTTCAGTCTTGTGTAACCATCTCACCTCTGCATATTTCCAGAACTTTTTCATCATCCTGTAAAGGAACTCTGTAGCCATTAAGCAATGACTGCCTCCCTCTCTTCCTCCAGTCCCTGGTAACTTCTATTCTACTTTCTGTCTTTATGAATTTCCCTGTCAGACGCCTCATATAATAGTGGAATGACACAGTCTTTGTCCCTCTGTCTCTGGCTTCTTTCCCTCAGCATAAGGTAGCTGAGGCTCCTCCAGAGCTCCATTCCTTTTTATGGCCGAGTATACTCCATGGCACATGCATTTTGCCCATTCATCTGCTGATGGACGCTTGGGTTGTTCCCACCATTTGGTTACTGTAAATAACGCTGCTGTGAGTGTTGGTGTACTGTTCTCTGTTTGAGTCCCTGTTTCAGTTCTTTGGGGTGTGTACCCAGGAGTGGAATTGCTGGGTCATATGGTAATTCTCTGTTTAACATTTTGAGGCTGCACTCTGGGTGGTGAGTGGACCTGGGGGTGGAGGTACCAGCTTTGGCCAGTGGGTGAGCCTGGGTCTGAGCAGAGCAGGCTCAAGGGGGACTCAGTTGCTCTTGTTCTTGAGGTGTTGTAGTGATAGTCTGGCTTCTTCCTTCCCTTCCAAGCTGAGAACAAAATGGAAAACGGACATAGGAGGCAGGCTGCTGGAGGTCAGACTTCAGCTTTATCGCTGGTGTATTGAGCCTGAAGTGGTGTCTTAGATTTGCAGTGTTTGGTCCTTGGGCTTCTGAATCCTTCCGTTGGAGTTCTGACCTTGAGATGACCCAGTGCTGGCCAAGTGGAATGAGTGTGGAGACAGTGTTGAGAAATGGGGCTGGAGCCATGACTGGGGCCGAGTTGGCCCCAGCCTTGAAGGCTGAGGAAAGGGGTTTGGGGTTTACTCTGAGAGGGTAGAAGCCACTGAAGGGATTTGCGCTGGAGGTGACCTCTGCCTGTTGTGTTCTTTAAAGACTCTGCCAGAGGCCACCTGGTGAGGGGCCTGGAGGGGACAGAGCTGCGGCCTGGGACAACATTAGGGGGATCATGGTCTTCCAGGTCAGAAATGATGGTGCAGGAGAAGGTGGAGGGAAACGGTGGACTCCAGAGATGATGTCGTGGAAGAATGGGGAGAAGTCGAATGGGAACGGGGAGAGGAGGACTCGAGGATGACAGCAGGCTTCTGCAGGAGCCCCAAGAGAGCGTCCTGCCCAAGCCCCACTGAACAGGTTCGGAAACTGAAGGCACAGAGGAGGAAGTGTGTTGTCAGGGGTTACAAGTCCAGCCTGTGATGCTGATATGAACCCCCATGGCCTCCGCCCACACCTTCCGCGCACACACGCACTCCGGGCCCCTGTGGCCAGCTGTCCTTCCCCTCCTGCAGTGTCCTGGGCCTCAGCTTCCTCACCTGTCTCCTAGGCTCGTAGGATGATCACACATGAAAGTGCTTTGTTGTCTCAAAGCCCCTTCCGCAAGGAATCATGCTTTTCGTTGTTGGCCAGAGCTTGGGGTACATGGAAAGCCAATACTTGGCCAAGACCCAGAAGCACTGCTAGAGGACCTTAAAATTTTTAACTGTTAGACTCTTAATGTTCTGTATTTCCCCATTTCCAAATTTATTCATTTGCCTCTGCATCTCTGTGATGTGTTGACCTTACAGCTTCCTGCTGTGTTGGGTGTAAGTCTTGGGTAATTTCTGAAGCCAGTGCTGGCTTCTAGAGGAAGCGGACAGGGAGAAAACAAGTTGGCTGAAGAAGCAGGCCAAAGCTGGTGGCTGGGCCCTGGAGGGAGACGCTCGAGCAGGAGAGAAACGGGCCTTTGGGGAGCTGCAAGATGCCAGAGTTGCTTTTGTGATCTCCTTGCCAGCCTCTAAAGGGCATCTGAGTGCCGCCAATGACTGTGTGACCAAGGCCACCACAGCCTGGTGCTTGCCCTCCTCTCAGGGAACCTGGTCTGTCTCCTTGGCTGTCCTTATTGTCTGTGCTCCAAAAGCACAAGGGTTTCTCTCACCTGTAGGCCTTTGCTCATGCTGGCATCTTCTTGGAGAGCCAGTCCATTCCTCCTCTCAGCTAATTCCTCTTGGATCTGCAAGCCTCACCTCCCGGAAGATGGGCCCTACCCACCTGCCCTTTGCCCTCCTCTGTGTTCCACCAAGGCCCTGGCTTGACCTCAGTTATCACACACAAGCTCTGCATGCCGGGAGCTTCCCCAGGACAGGGACCATGGGCATGTCTATGCCTCCAGGCCTAGCTTAGCCTAGGGCACAGCGTGAGCTCAGGGTCTGCTTAGGGATGGATGAGTGGACTAAAGGCTCACGGTGGGAAGGGAGTTCAGCTAACTGTGATGGCTTCCTGCTGCTTTCATTGAAATGTGGACGTCACCCTCTTATAGGTCTCCAACAATGGCTGGTGGGCTGTTTGCTGTGAGTAAGAAATATTTTGAATATCTGGGGTCATATGATACAGGAATGGAAGTCTGGGGCGGAGAAAACCTCGAATTCTCCTTTAGGGTAAGTATTCCAGGCTTCTCTTTGGACTCATTCTTATCCAGTTCTCTCTCTCTCTCCCTTTGGGAATGATGGGATTTGCTGAGAGCCTGGTGGATCTTCCCTCCATATCGGTGGTTTACCCAGCAGCCCTGAAAGATGACAACAGCACAGGCATCTTATAAACATGCTTGCCTTCTTATTTGAGCTTCTAAAAAACATGCTTTTAACAGATTTGGGGCAGGGAAGGGCCCTTACAAGACACCTAGTTCTTTTTTCTCATGACAGCAGAGGGAACTGAGACTCAGAGGGGGGGAAGTGATTTACTCAAGGTCACTCAGAGAATGAGTTGCAGAAACTGGGCTGAAACACAGGTTTCTGCCTCCTGACCCATCTTTTGGAGCCTTGATTTACTTAACTACTTATTAAGTAGCCCACTGAGCACAGCGACTTGCAGAATTTGCCACACCTAAGAATTATTGAGGAAACTTGTTATCAAGGCAGATTTATAGGCACAGTCTCCAGAAAGTCAGATTTGGTAGATTCACTGTCAGGACCAGAAATCTACTTTTTGTACCAAGCTCACCTAGTGATTCTGCTGTACGTGACCCACAGATCCCCCTTTGAGAATCTCCTAGCATTTCAGTGAGTTTTCCAGTAAACTGAATCTTGCATTTTAAAGTATCAAGACTTTATGTCAATATTTGTGCTTTTCAATAGAAGTTTTAAAATTATAATAATGTTATATATGGTTTCATGCTTAACGAGAGTTAATAAACAAGAATTTGGGCTTCCACTGAGAACTCACACCCCCCCCCTTATAAGTACCAGATACTGTCCTTAGTTGTACATCCTGGGGACAGTGGGTGTTTGGGAGCGGTTAACCTCAGCTGAAATGGCCTCAAGTGACTCAGCCCATTGAGTTTTAGGGTGTGCTTTTAATGTCTTTCTGCCTCTTCCCTAGGTGTCAGGCTGCCCTGCCTGCCTCTAGAAGCTCTTCCTTTCCCCCCTCCAAACCTCTCTTCTTACTTGCTGCTTTCCTATCTTCTGTGGCTAGGAGATCAGGTAATGAGCCTGTGTTCTACATGGGTAAATGGGTTCCAGTGAGTTCAGCTGTGGTTGTTCTTCTGCATCAAGTGCATGGGCTTAGGTGCATGGACTTTGCAGTCTTGGTTCTGATGGCTTATTTGTCTTTGGGGCTACTGTGTCCTGAGTGTGCTGGGGCAGTGGCCTCCTGCCCCATGGAGGGTGAGGGCCTGGCAGTGTTCATCATGACTTCTGTGTGCCCAGCCTCCTCACTGCTGCCATGGTGGACCAACAGCTCACTGCCTGCTCACCCACGCAGCCTTCTCCCTGTTCTCTCTACAGATCTGGCAGTGTGGTGGGACCCTGGAGATACACCCGTGTTCTCATGTTGGCCACGTTTTCCCCAAGCAAGCTCCCTACTCGCGCAGCAAGGCCCTGGCCAACAGTGTCCGCGCAGCTGAAGTGTGGATGGATGAGTTTAAAGAACTTTACTACCATCGCAACCCCCACGCCCGCTTGGTGAGTTCCCCAGGGCCCACCTGCACACCATGTGGCCTCACCCAAACAAAAGCAGCTAATTCTGGCCTCCCTACCATAGGAGATCTGGTTCCAGGAATAGAGAGTAAATTGAGCACTTACGATACAGGCATGGGGAAACTTTATTTCTTCACTTATACAGGTGATTCTCATTGTTCACAGTACTTATGTTCTACACAGTCATCACAAACCCTGAATTCGGGAATACCGAACCATTGCTCCTCGGGG
The DNA here is from genome assembly GCA_029783875.1 of Phataginus tricuspis. Classification (NCBI taxonomy): domain Eukaryota; kingdom Metazoa; phylum Chordata; class Mammalia; order Pholidota; family Manidae; genus Phataginus; species Phataginus tricuspis. Next base: position 32,861,710 of record JAQQAC010002172.1, on the reverse strand, counting down.
AAATGGACGGTCAGGTTCCTGTGAGCCTCTTAGCAAGATGATGTTTTTGTCAACTGATCAACACATAAGTTGATTTTACACGTATTCTGTTGAAAGATACCTTATTTAATATATATTGTTGATGAATGATGTTGAACTCACAGCCAACAGCACTGAATGTTGTTCACGCCTGAATGAAGCTTATCTAACACATGTATTTTCTCTGTAAGGTGCCACACAGGCTTTTTGCCCTGTAGATCCCTAGACAGCTGTTCAGCACTGTGGGTAGGGCCATTTTAAACCATGAAGCCAAAACATTTTCTGATTTCCTCTCTGCCTGCGCGGCCATCCTCTGGGCCTCTGTCCGCACAGCCATCCCACACAGCTGTCCTCTGGGCCTCTGTCCTCGGTGCTGCGACCACTCCAGCCTCTGCTCTGCTCTCCTGCAGCCGTGCCACCATGTCACCCAGAGCACTGGGTGGAGCTCTTTATATAGAGTCAATAGCAACGTATTACCCACATGTGTAGTGAGCTAGCCAACCAGGGCCAGGTGAGAATCCTGGCCACGGGAACTTTCACACTAAGCAGACTGTGAATTGGACACTTGTTTACAGCATGAGAGCTGAAACATGGTGCTGACTGGGGATGTGCACGTTGGGTGACAGACTTTTCGCCGCTCTGTGCATGTCTGTGAGTGACTATGAAAACACAAGTGCTGATTATAGTGTTGCAGATCAATTCCAGGAAACGGCTTCACTGCCTCTGCCCAGGCAGCTCTGCATACCCCGGGGCAGGCACCCACTTACCCCGCACCTGCGCAACTCAGACAGCTGCTTGGCAAGACAAGAAGGTCAGCTCAAGATCATGTTACTGGCCACTTGATGAAAATCTCTTCTTTTGAATATAGAGTAGCCCTTCAGGGTAGCTATGAAGTTCTCATTTCATAGATGAGAGAACTCAGGCGCAGAGGGAGGGTGATTTAAGGCTTTGCCCGTGGCCTACCTGATGATGTGGTGGAACTGGGCCTGGGGAGTGCACACTCCAGTGGACCTCTCCCTGCCCCACAGAGCCCTGCGGACCCTCGCCCTGACCTCCCCCTTGGCCTGTGTCTGCCTCTGGGCTCCAGGGTCATTGCCTCCTTTGTCTTGCAGGTAGAAACATCTGCTCTTTCCAGTCACCCAGTCTGGAAGCCACAGTTCCCTCTTCCTGAGGGTTCCCAAAGAATAACACATTAGAGGGGCCCGCGTACACCTTGTGTCTGAGTGCACAGTGGCTGGGCATTAAAATGGGTGTTTGGTTGAAGATGAGGGCACAGTAACCCTCATCAAACAACAGACTTGTGGGAAGCAAATCTGAAATTTGACTCAAACCTTTTCCACCACGATCATTTTCTTAAATATCTAGCTTGTTAGATCGTAGTGGTTTGACATCGTGATGCAGGGACAGCAACACCTGCGCCCTCAGCATTGCTCTTGTGGCTGCATGTCCACCATGCTAAGTAGATGCCTCCTTCATTTAATGATTCAAGCTTTCTTAATCACTGGTTTTTTGTCTAGAAAACTAAACTTCCACAAGTATTTATTATTGCAGCATTTTGCTCTTACCATCATAAGTGTGTATTTGGACTTCAATATGTTGAGCACATAAGGTTTTCATTCATGATTGTGTCTAGAATATTTACCCATGTTTGAAGAGAATGTTCAGGTTTCAGTAAACCAGAGACTGTCATGGCATAACGTGGGCTGCTGATGTTCTTGCTGGTCCGTGATCCCACGTTCATCGAGGACACACGGGTCCAGGGAGCCGATTCCGTCAGCAGGGCTTTGTGTCCTTCCCTCCTGGGCGTGGCCACACCTCCCTGCATCAGCAGCCCCTGGGAATGTAACTGTGCGACAGCTGTGTCGGAGGCGGGTCATTATCGTCAGGGCCTCGCACACAGTAGGTGCTCAATAGAAGCTTCTTGCGGGAGTGAGCAGCAGTGGGGAGACGGGCCTTGACAGACAACACTGAGACCTGCAGGGACTCACTGCTTTTTTGTTTTCTTAAGGAACCATTTGGGGACGTGACAGAGAGAAGGCAGCTCCGTGAAAAGCTCCAGTGTAAGGACTTCAGGTGGTTCTTGGAGAACGTGTATCCAGAACTGCACGTGCCTGAAGACAGGCCTGGGTTCTTCGGGATGGTGAGTGAGGTGGGCCAGGGTAGGCAGGGAGTTTCTGGCCTCCAGGTTTGATGGGTAAATCCTAGGCAAGAAAGTCCCCTTCTTGGGAACCGCTAGCCTCCTCCAACCCCTTTCATCCTTCCTTTCTCCCCTCGGGTATCTGGGGCTCAGGTCCAGACTGTCAGCACTGGAAGTGATCTCAGAATTGGCAAGTATAAGCCTCCCATTTCATAGGCGAGGAAACCAAGGCTCACTCAGTATTTCTGTGTCCTGTATTTACTAACACCTTATCACATTACTTTGGACTTCTGTGCCTGGACCAGTTAATAATTCCCAACCCAGGGATTTACAAAGGCATTAGTGGGGGATAAGAGAATTTCTTCTGTTATTTCAAAAATCTAAAAGAAATGTTTCTAGGGTAAGGTCAACTAAAATGCCTCCTCCACTGCGTCATGTTGATCAGAGGTATTAGTGATCCACTGTGAAAGTCTGATAAATACAAAGAAGGATGTTAATACATTAAATTTGGTCATCATTGTGAAAATGTTCAAATATACAGAAACACAGAGAGAATGGCGTAGGGAATCCTGTCCCCAAGATTCTAGAATTATCAAGATTTTGCCTCTCTTGCTTTCCCTGTCCTCTGCTCCACGCTCCCACATTTCCCTTTTCTCAAGCAAACCCTGAGCATCAGGTCATTTCACAACTGTTCACTTCGGCATGCATCTCTGTGTTAGACATTATCTTAAAGAACAAAGACCATGATCACACCTAATCAAATGAACAACAATTTCATGGTATCATTTACTATCCAGCCCTTATTCAGATTCCCCCAACTTTCCAAATTTCTCATGGGGTAGTTGGCTTGTTCCAGCTGGGGTCCAAACAAGGTCTACACATTGGTCTACAACATCGGTTGCCACATCGTTTCCCCTAAGCCTCTCTAATCTAAGGCTGGCTGTCGCTTTCTTCCCCCTAGTGGTAATGCCTTTGCCTTGCTGAAACAGCACCAGCTGTCCTGCAGAGCGTCTCACCCTTGGCATTATCTGTCTGTTTCTTTGTGGTGTCTAGATAGGCTGCACTAACAAGAAATGAAGAAGGATGAGCTTCCAGACCATAAAGAGTTCATCTCTGTGCTCCTCAGGTTTTATCTCAAAATGGGTTATGATTCCTGCCTGTGGTGTAGAATGGGGAAGCGCTGTTAGAGCTAGAGATGTAAAGGGCTTTTGCCCCTTGGGGCAGGCTCCCCTCTCATTCCATTTCCCTCCCACAGAGCCTTGGTGGAATCTGTTGTTGGGTATGAAGCTGCACCACAATGGCCCCTTTCTGTTTTGTTTAGCTTCACAGCAAAGGCCTGAAAGATTACTGCTTTGACTATAACCCTCCCGATGAGCACCAAATTGCGGGACATCAGGTCCTTCTGTACCTCTGTCATGGGATGGGCCAGAACCAGGTAGGTACTGCTTCTCAGTAGATTGACATTCTCGGGCTGGGACAACAGACAGCAGGAGGCTGTTTGCTCAAGGGATCTTAAGCGTGGACCTCGAAAGAGTGAAATGAGGGGAAATCCACCTGCCTTTTACAAATTGATTATTTGATTTGTTTTCATTATAAAGGTAATATATGCTCAGTACAGAGCATTTGGGAGACATAAAAAGCAGAAAGAAGAAGTGAAGGGCAGGACCCAGCGTGCCCACCGTTATAATTAAGATATAGTTAGTTACTTCCCATCTTTTTTTATGCATGGCCTTTGGCTATGTGTTTTAAATAGTTGTTATCATAATGTCCGTATGTTTTACATTCCATTGTTTCTCTCTACCTCATCATACCTTTCTTGTGTTATTAGACATCCTTTGAGAATATCGTTCCTAATGGCCTCTTGATACTCCTTTATGTAGCTATATTACTTTAGTTGACTGATTCCCTGCCTCTCTGTTTTTGCAATTGTAAATAACCTGGCCACTCACATTTTTGGTCAGAACAAAAAAAGGAAGGCAGACAGACAACAGATCTGCACCTCGGATGACTTCCTTAGAATTGATTCTTAGCTGGGAGGATGTGTTTTGATGTTTAGTGCCACACTGCCAAATGGTGATAGCAGTTGCCTCAGTCGGTGGCCTGGGTGGATCTGTCTGGGTTAAGTGCTGAACTTCATGCAGGACAGGAGATCCAGTCCTGAAATGTCTGAGGACCAGAACAGGGCCCCAGCCCAGGAGAGCATATAAACTCACCAGGGCAGGACTGGTAGAGAGCAGAGGAGAGGAATAAAATGTTGATTCTAGATCTTCAAAGCCTTACTGTCCTAAGAGTTGTCAGACACTAGAGACAAAAGGGTGGTGATTCAAGTTTTCTTCCAGCCTGGAGTCACTATCAATTCCATTTGAGTATTTAGCCCCCTTAGGGTCAACAGTAAATTTTTGTAATTCAGACCCTTACAACTTTAAATTATTCGGGTTCTTCAGCATATTTAAGAGTGCTCCTCAAAGGTGGTCCCCAACTGGTACTGACAGCATGACCTGAGAGCTTAGAAATACAAATGCCCAGACCCATCCACCCCTCCTGAATCCCAGTCTCTTGTTTTAACTGGGTTTCAAGGAGATAGATGCATTTGAGAAGCACTGCTCTGTGTGCTCTGAGAATTGCCACTCGTGTCCATGTCAGAATCTCCTGGAAGGCAGCTGCAAGGGTGGGGTGGGAGTCTTGTTAGAAATATTAAAAATGCAGTTTCCCAGGTCCCATCTCAGACAGAAAGAATCATACTCCCTTCCGGGCGTGAGGCCCAGCACCAGCATTTTTCCTGGGCACAGTAGAGTAGGGAAACCATGGCTCTGGAAGAACCAAGTCCTCCCATGAAACTGCTTGTGCACAGCACTTTATAGTTTCCAAGGCATAGTTGCATCCATTCTACTTGGGGGGGGAGGGAGAGGAAAGGACTGAAGAAAAGGAAAGGAAGTGTGTCTGGTCAAGGTCACAGAGAACCCCAAATCCTGGCGCTGGAAACTGGTCCATTTTCTTGCCTGCCATTCTGCCCAGCATGGGTTAGCACAGTGCGTGTGGGTGACCTAGGCACCAGCCCCACCTCACTCTGTAGCACATGATGTGGACCTGAAAAAAGGCCCGTCCATTCGCACTTGCTAAGCACCGCCCTGGAGGTGCACGAGGGCTGTGGAGACATGCAGCAGGGCTGTGGAGACATGCAGCAGGCCTATGGATCAGACAGGCTAGTGCCGCTGGGTGACGGAGAGCGCTGGATCCTAGCTGCCATGCTCTTGTGACCCCAGGTTGTCATCCACCAGTTTCCCTCTTTCCACATTAGAGGCCAACTGATGCATGTTGGCTGCTCCATTTTCAGTTTTTCGAGTACACATCCCAGAATGAAATACGCTATAACACCCACCAACCAGAGGCCTGCATAGCTGTGGACGCAGGAATGGATATGCTCATCATGGATCTCTGTAAAGAAACTACCCCAGAGAATCAGAAGTTCATCCTGCAGGAGGTAAGTAAGCTGTCTCATTCCTTCCTTGCTGTTGGCTGCAGAGGAGGCCTTGGAAGGGCTGCAGAGGAGGCCTTGGAAGTAGAAATAGAGCATGCGGTGTGGCACAGGCCGGGCAAGTGTCAGGGATGCAGCCATGAGGAACAGCACAGGGACCCTGGTGGTGGCAGTACTGTTGGGTCCCGGCCACGTGCACATTGCTTCCACCTTTCCTCACCAACCACACCCGTTCTGTCTTCCTGTTGTCTCCCCGTCCCCCCTCGAGCTGCAGTGGCCTGTGGTGGGAAGAGGAGCCATCCCAAACACATCTGAAGATGAAATTGGGTTTAAACAAGTGAAACAAATAGCCAGTGTAAGGATGTGAGGTTAGGTCCACATAAAAACCACTCCACTTCTCTTCGCCTCCCTTTCCCAGCTCTAAAATGGGAACAGTAATAGCCGCCTTGTCTGCCCGTAGTGCGAATTGGATGTATGGCCAGAAAGCTCTTTGGAAAGCATAAACCTCTTTAGAGATTAGTTTTTACTTGCAGTATAAGAATCCAGAAAACATCTCTCATGGAGTTGGCTTGCCATCGGAATAGCGAGCCCTGATTTAGAACTGGGTGTTACTATTTCAGGCCTGAAAGGCGCAAGCCGTACCACATCTGCAGCAAGCCTGTGATGGGACTCGTGAATCCATCAAATCCTTTGACTCACTAAAAAGTACTAGGGGAATAAATCCAAAGAAAACAATTCAAAGGAAAAAAATGAGTTCTCTTTTATCTCTGTGGGAAGCTTTCATTCCCAGCCTGGCCCCAGGGATGGAGAGAGTCACGTATACTGCTCTTAAATGGGTTAATTTTAAGCATAATTAGAAGTTGGAGTATGTTTTCCTGTAGAAAATATTATGATTAGCATGACATTTGCAGGCTACCTGGAACAGCCTGCACCATAATACTGTCTGTCTGATATTTAAAAAAGGGAAAATACTTCTGCAAACTCCCCAAATCTGTGATACTCTGTAATGCTCTCCCCCTTCTCATTTTTCTTCCAACTGGAAGCCGTTGTAAGCCCTCAAGGAATAGTAATGCAGTCTAGAAATCATAAACTTGGTTTGAAAGGTCATTAAAACTTTATCTTAAATTTCAGTGCCCATTTAAGGAAAAGTCCGTTTCTTTAGAAGGGTGGGAGGAGGGATGCTTTATTTAATTATTTCCTCTCACGTTCCTCTACAGACAAGCTGTGAGCACTTTTAAAGGTCTTCAGGCTTACTATTATTACGATTCTTCTGCATGTCATTTTACTTCTAAGGTTTCTCTTTCCCTGGAATAGGTCTGCCACTTGTTCTGCCCCTTTGCTGCAGTTAACTTCCTTAGCAGTGTGCAACTTGCAACAGAAGTGGAGGGGGAAAAAATAAACTGCAGGACTTGGGGAGAGGTTTGTCCAGTTAACTCAGCAACAGTTGGGAAAAGAAGAGAAATGGGAGGTATTAAAGAGGCTCATTGTCTTCTGGGTTTGGGAATTGGTTCAGTCCATAGAACCCACTTCCTCTCAGATGACCTGCCGCCTCACCCAACTGTTCTTTGGCTGAGCTGGACTAAAGCCGTTTCCTGACTCTACATTTAAGCACATAATTGACAGAGATTGCCAGGGATGGAATTAGTTGACCTAAGAGAATTGAAAAAGATTCATAAAGGATCTCTCTGGTCCTGGTTTCCCTAAAGGAAAAGAACAGTAGGGACAAAATGTGGGGTCTGGCAGGTCCCCAGAGCAGCCAGCAGGTGGCACCGTCGACCCTGTCATGGAGTCTGGACCCAGTGACAAGGGGCACGTGTATGTTCATGCCTGGCCCTCTGCAGAGACAGTTCTGAGTTGCCTTTGTATAAAGCAGACACTTAGCCCTCCATAAATGTTTCTGAAGTGATGAAAAAAAGCACCTGAGCTGTTAAGAACATGTTTTAGGGGAAAAGATACTTTCTGAGGAATTGCTTGTAATTCTCATAAACATCCAGTGCTTGTCTTTCGTAGGATGGTTCTTTATTTCACGTGCAGTCCAGTAAATGCGTACAGGCTGAGAGGAAGGCGTTCAGTGACAGTTTTGTACCACGCTTACGAGACTGCACCAGCTCTGAACATCAGAAATGGTTCTTCAGGGAACGCATGCTGTAAAATGTCACTGTGCCAAGGAGTCCAGTGAAGGACATGGGGGCCCCTGGACTCTGGGACCAGCAGAGACTTAGCTAAGTCCAGTACCCAGAACTTGGCTGCTCTGCTTTTATAAGGAAATCGTTCTGCAATTTGTGAAAGTGATGTTGGATTTAGTAAAAATGTAAATAAGCTTTGTACTGATTTTCAGAACTTTAAAATTATTCCCAAATACCTGATTTTCAAAGGGTAATCGTAAAATGGTTTTGGTATTCAGAGAATTAAAACCTTTAAGTATTTTTCTATCAAGATATATATTCTACTTTCATGCCTTTTTATTCCTCCTAGCAAAAAGCTAAATATTTTATTTTGATATTTACAAGGATTCCCAGGTAGGAAGATGGAAATTAGACTGTGTAATTTATGTACTTTGCATAAACTGATAATACCTCAAAATTGGGTTAGATTCTTCTCAGTGTAGACAGATGGACACTAGGAACATTGTGTGGGTTCCTTGAGGTCAGTGAGGTACTCTAGGTTTATTTAAAAAAAGAGTGCTATATGGTTATGTGCTGTTACCACAGTCAGAACTCTAGTTAACGTTTATGTCAGCCAAAGAGGACCAGCAGAAGCTGGAATCTCCGAGGAACACGTGACTTACCGATCTCCCACCCGGCACGGTGGACATCTGACAAAGCCTAGCTGTGATGTGGCTGGCAACTTTCAGTAATTAGCACTGTGACTTTATGACATGTTTATGTTATTTAAAATTTTTACCACACATTAATGTCAGGGAGAAACTTAAAAGTACTATGTGAAATTCAGTTTTCAAGTTGTTCACTAATAATATGTGGTAATTGAATTCAGTGTTGGATTTGTGCTACAGCAGCTGCAGTTAAAGTTTCCCTCAATAATTCTGATTTGGGAACCATCCCAGATCCTCTTCTGAGATCTTGATGAAGTCAATATGAATGATTTTTTTTAAAAAGTGAGAACATTGCAGATCTTTGTCTTTGCAACGAATCAGATGGGAGCGATGAAGACACATGTGCAATTGATTAAAAAAATACCAACTTGTGCCTCAGGCTCTTTTTTTTTTTTTAACCTATATTCACTTCTCTGAGGGATCCAGTATAACAACTACCCAAGAACACCACCAGCTGACCTGGCTAGGGTCAATCTGAGGCATCTTAACCACTCTGAACTCTGTAAAATGTGAATAATGAAACCAAGCTCATGGTGCAGTTGCAAGGATTATAAAACATAGAGCAGGAAGGGCTTAGCTTAATCCCTGGCATACAGTATGAGTTCATTAAGTTTCTATATTCATAAATGCAATTTATGACGTGAAGCACCATAAACATAAGTTAGTGTTTATTCAAAAATAAATATTAAATAATTCAGTTATTTTATCCTTATAGGATAAAAAACTCCTTGGCAGGCAGGAATATGGTAAGAACCTCTTCCAGCATGGCTCAGCTCTCTCATAAATGTAAATGTAAGGTGCAGTGGGGCCCAGCCTTGTAAAGCAAGTGGGATGCCCACTCTACCTACCATGGAGGTAAGAAGTCCTGCCCTGCCCCCTTCCTCCTGCCCTCTTTGCAGTGTCAGTTTGGGTTTGATGAAAGGGTGTCAACCCCTCCCAAGGTGTGGGAAGACAGTTCAGGCTTTCCTAAAAGCAATGCTCACCAGATCCGTAATGACTGCAGGGAGGCTACATGTGCGTTTAGTGTGCATTCACTGGGCACTGCTGTCAGTCAGCTTTGCATGGGCAGTCACCTCCCTTATTATGCCATTAGCTTATATGCAGTAATTTTTAAGGTGGAAAAACTAATAAAAATTAAAAAAAAAATTTTTTTCAGGGTGTTAAGGGAAATATTTTCACAGACTGGGAGGCAGTTTACAGTTTTTTAAAGAATCTTTCCTTTCACTGATGGGTGAGGAGACGGAGCCTGGATGGGTCCCCACCTGACCCATCAGAAGGTGTGAATTGGCCTCCAGTCCTGGTATGTTGAGTCAGGAGTCTTGGGGGCCACCCCTAGCTGTGGTAGGTCGGTTTCCCATCTAGGACTCATTTCCTCATCTGCATAATTGGTTAAGAATGTCCTCTGTTGACGTCTTAGCTATATATTTTAGTTACCTTTTTAGTGGTTGCTTCAGGGATTATAGTATACTTCCTGAATTTATCACAATATTCTTTAATTTAGTATTAAGTTAATTTCAGTAAAACTGAGCAAATTTGTATCGGTACAGTTGCATTTCATACTCCCTTCTCTTTGCTGTTATAGACACACATTGTATCTATATATGTTATAAATTTCAATAATAGAATGGTATAATTATTACTTTAAACAGTAAGTACTTTAGAAAAAATTTTATATATAGTATATATATATGTGTTATATATTATATATACACACACATGCACATGCACACACATTCAGTACCATTCCTCTTCATTACTTCCTGTGAATCTGAGTAACCCTCTGGTGTCATTTTCATTCAGTGTGAGGACTTTCTTTGGTACATCATCTAGGATAGGTCTTTAGCAACAAATTCTCTCAGTTTTTGTTTATTTTGGAATGTTTTTATTCCGTCTTTGGGTTTTTGAAAGATAGTTTAGCTGGGCATAAAATTCTAGTTCACAGGTGTTTTCTTTTGGCACTGTGAAGTTGAAATTACACTACCATAGTGTTGCCATTGTTTTGAATGAGAGGTCATCTGTTAATTGTTTTGTTACCTGTATGTGGTGAATCATTTTTCTCTTGCTGTTTTATAGATTTTTCTCTTTTTGTCTTGCAGCATTTTAAGATATGTCTAGGTGTGGTCTATGTTTTATCATACTTTGGGTTTGTTGAGCTTTTTGGAAGGTAATTAATGTTTTAAAAATCAGTTTGGGAATGTTTTAGCCATTATTTCTTTATATATTTTTCCTTCCCCTTTCTCTGTTCTTCAAGTTGGATAATTTCTGATCATATATCTTTAAGTTCATTGATGTCTTCTGCCATCTCAAACCTGCTGATGAGCTTCTGCAGTCATTTTATTTCAGTTACTGTACTTTTCAATTCAGAATATACATTTGTAGTCTCTTTCTCTGTTTAAATTTTCTTTATATTGACTCATCGCACGTTTTTCTTTAATTCTTTGAATATAGTTTTCTTTAATTCTTTGAATATATTTGTAATAGCTGCTTTGGAGCGTTGTGATGTAGCAGCTTAAAACATTAAATATATTATCTTACAGTTTCTGTAGGTCAGAAGTTCAGGCATGGCTTGGCTGGATTTCTGCTCAGGGTCCCCCAGAACTGCAATCAAAGTGTCAACCATGGCTGTGATCTCATTTGAGACTCAGTGTCCTCTTCCAAGCTCACTGGTTGTTGGCTGAATTTGATTCCTTGGGGCCAAAGAACTGAGGACTTTAGCTCTAGAAGGCCACTTTCCATTCCCTGCCATGTGGCCCCCTCCACAACATGACAGTTTCCTTCATCAAGGTCAGGCCCCCTCCACAACATGACAGTTTCCTTCATCAAGGTCAGTAGGAAAGTGTCTGTTGCTGATTCTTATGTCTTTTAAAGGCCCACATGATTTGGTCAGGTTGACCTAGGATAATCTTCCTCCGCTAACTCACATATCAGCTGATGAAGGACCTTAATTACATCCACAAAATTCTTTTACTGGAGTGATGTCCCATCACATTCATAGGCCCTGTTCACTCTCAAGGGGAGGGGCTTACACAGGGCATGTACCAAGAGGCAAGAATCTTGGGGCTCATCTGAGAATTTTGCCTGCCACAGTCCGCCCTCTGGTCCCCATTAGTTCCCGACCTTTTCATACGCAAAATACATTCATGCTTTCCCAAGGTGCCCAAGGGTCTCATCTCATTAGAGCATGAGTTCAGAGTCAAAATTTTCATCAGCTAAAAGCCCAAAATCGAAATCAGGTGCAGGTACAATGTGGCTCCTGGGTGTCATCCAGTAGGTGCAGCTCCTGGGGCATATTTCCACTTCATCTGTGGACCTGTGAAGCTGAAAAGACCAGTTATCTGCCCAACACTCAGAACAGACAATGGTGGGAAGGCATAAGATAATGGTTCTAGACTTTGTTGTTATTTGTCTCCAAGAGAGGAAAATAAAGGTCACAAGGAATCACAGGTCCATAATAGTTTTGAAGTCCAACCAGGTAAATGTTTGACTTTTTTTGATTCAGTTTCAAGACCTAGTCTTTCTTTGGGCACGTGGTTCCACCCTCCTGTCATCCTTCCTTTTTTATGAAAGGTAACACCTCTTTGCAGCAGAGTCGTTTGCCAGCCTGCTTCCTGCTAGAATCTTGGGGGTCCAACAGTGTCCTTTCATTTTGTCCTCTCTCTGTCCCTTTTAGTCAAAGCTGGCAAGATTTCCGCTGAAATAATTTTCTCGGTAACATTGTGAGTCTTGCATAGATTCACTGTTTTTTTCCCCACTAGATATAGAAGCTGTAACCACAGATCTTACCCAATGCATCCCTTTCTCTCTTGGCCTGTTAAGGTGGCTGAAAGATATGACATTAAGGGACTTGGTGCCCCTGGGCCAATTGAGAAGATCTGGCAAGTGCCCACACGCCTCACCTCTTGAAAGGGCCCTTTGTGAGACTGACTGTCCTGACCTGGTCTTTCTGAGGTTTCCACAGAAGAACGTAGAGACACACCCTCAGCCTTTTCTCTGTGCCACGCTTTCAGCCACCATTTAGATTTTTAGCATCTTTTGCCATCTGAAGACTCTGAGAATTTTCTAAACAATTCAGTCCTACTTAATTTTTGAGTAACTGTTTTCCTTCTGTTTATCTCTGTCCTCTTGTGTTTTGCTATAAGCAGCAAGAAGAAACCAGGCATCTTTAGCACTGTTCAGAAATCTCCTTAGCTGTATAACTAGGTTCATCCCTTATAGATCCTCCATAACTGCAGGAGGCAATTTTGCTAAGCTTCCTGCCACTATATAAAAAGATCCCCTTTCTCCCATCTCTAACAACATGTTCTTCACTTTGTTCTAATCCTTCAGCTTCAACATCCTCAACCTCTATATTTCTACTAACCGTCTGTTCAAGGAAATCTAGGCTGTATCATGTTATGTAAAATTCTTGCAGCATTTACCCATTGCCCAATTCCAAAGCCGCTCTCACATTTTAGGTACTTATCACAGCAGCATCTCACATCCATGTACCAAAATCTGAATTAGTTTTCCGTTGCTATGTTAACAAATTGCCACAAACTTAGGGGCTTACAACAGCACTTATTCATTACCTCACATAATATGTAGGTCGTCCATCTGGCCTGGCTTAGCTGGGCTCCCCGCTCTGGGTCTTAGGGGCCAAAATCAAGGTGTAGCCAGGGCTGCTGTCTCATCTGAGGCCTGGGGTCCTTGTCCAAACTCACTGCTTTTTGGCAGAATTCAGGTCTTTGTGGTTGCTGGACTGAGAACCTCAGCCCTTAGAGATTGGTTCCTGAGGGAGACTCTCCCTGTGGCTTTGAAGAAGTCAGCTGCCATGTTGTGATGGGACCAGGTGGCTAGGATCTGAGGATGGCCTGTGGGGGCTCTGAATGGCCAAGCTCACACTGAATTTTTGGAAACAGAGACTCATCAGTATGGTTATTCCTTCAACAAAAATGTAGACAGTAAACATAGGGGTGCATCTGTCTTTTTGAAACTGGGCTGCTGCATTCTTGGGGTAAATTCCTAGGAGTGGGATTCCTGGGTCAAATGGTATTTCTATTTTGAGTTTTTTGAGGAACCTCCATACTGCTTTCCACAATGGTTGAACTAATTTGCATTCCCACCAGCAGTGTAGGAGGGTTCCCTTTTCTCCACATCCTTGCCAACATTTGTTGTTGTTTGTGTTTTGGATGTTGGCCATCCTCACTAGTGTGAGGTGATATCTCATTGTGTTTTTAATCTGCATTTCTCTGATGATTAGCGATGTGGAGCATCTTTTCATGTGCCTGTTGGCCATCTGAGTTTCTTCTTTAGAGAAGTGTCTATTCATGTCCTGTGCTCATTTCTTAATTGGATTATTTGCTTTTTGTTTGTTAAGGTGCGTGAGTTACCAAAGGGAAAGGGACTGGGGAGATGGGTGGGAAGGGAGGGATAAGAGGGTAAAAGGGGTATTACGATTAGCAGACATAGGGTGGGGGGCACGGGGAGGGCTGTACAGCTCAGAGAAGACAAGTAGTGATTCTCATCTCACTACACTGATGGACAGTGACTGTAATAGGGTTGGTGGGGGGGACCTGATGAAGGGGGTAGTTTAATCATCACAATATTGCTCATGTAATTGTAGGTTAATGATACTAAAATAAAATAAATTGTAAAAAAAAAATGTAGACAGTACAGGTAGATTGAGAATTGGGGTTGGTTATGCCCATTCCTGTCTTCAGGCACCTGCTTTACCATTCAAGAAGGTTCCTTTTCTAAAACTTGTAAAAATTAGCAAGGAGTTGGAACTTTGTCCCATGAAGAGCACCTTAGGCGTCAGTTGGGAAGACTTTATTTTATTTATATGGGTCAGCTCTGGATTTCTTCAGAGGTGGAGTATGTGTTAAATTTCCTGCACTAAGTAGCCTCCTTTTCCTCCTCCTGTTAAAACAGTGCTTTTCACACCTTAACGCACATGGGAACCATCTGCATCTTGTGAAAAGGCAGATTCATTTCAGTAGGTCTGGGGTGGACCTTGAAATTCTGCATTTCTCACAAGCTCCCAGATGATGCCAGGGCTGCTGGTCTAAGGACCATATTTTGAGTAGCGAGATACTCAAGTGAGAGGAAAACAGAGGAAGGAAGCAGCCGGGTGGCTGGGCACTGGGGTCTTGCCCTCACATGCTCACCAGGTGGTGGTGTCCGCTTAGGAAATGTGACGTTGCTTTAGCTGAGGTCAAGCCTGTGGGACCCCAAATCCTCCAAATCAGGTCCCTGGGATGCAGACCGGGAAGGCCCACTGTATTACCTCACACCGATGGAGCTGACAGGGAGCTGAGGCCCCAAGGGGAGGGCTTGTCCGAGACCACCCAGCCAGGCAGGGCAGCACGCTCTTTGTTGGTTAGTAGTGTTCTAAACCTGCCTTGGGTATGGCCTTTTCTTAAAGGGTTAAATTGGTACTATTTTAAAAATCGTATCTTCAAAAATGGACTTTCCTGTATTGTATTAAGTTATAAAATAAAATTAGTTACATATCTTGATAAAAAGTTCTAAAGACTTTGCCACATGCTTTGTACCATAGCCACAATGTTTATTTAACAAGGGGGGTTGGAAATACTGGTCCCTTATAGTCTCCTAATGTTTGTGAGGTTTAATGCACTATATACTAAATTTCTCACACTTACATACAACTTTAGAGTTTTGTTTTCCCAGATATTATTTTGTTCGATCCTGTAGGGTCAGCTGGGTAAGGCTTGCTGTCTCCTATTTGCAGTTGCTAGTAATAACAATAATCATTTCATAAGTTGGGCACTGCTCAAAGCACTTCGTGTAAGTGAACGAATTCCGTTGTCAGAACACCCACTGAGACAGGTGATGGTTCTCGCCTCCCCCACCACCACCCCAACCCCATTCTAAAGGTGAGGAAACTGAGGCTCAGAGAGAGTAAGGAACTTGTTTGAGGTTACACAGCTCATCAGTGGCAGTGGTGGGATTTGAACCCAGACAGTCTTTCTCCAGAGCTGTGTCCTGCCTCCTGGAGGGGAGGGGAGGTGACTTGCCCAAGTCACACAGCTCGTACTCCCTGACCACAGCCCCTCCCCTCACTCTTAGTCCAGTCTCACCACACTGCCAGTCATGGCATGAGAATTAATGAGTCTCCCTTGTTTGGAGAGCACAGGGGGTCACAGCAGATTCACATCCCTGGACAAGCACATTTCTTCCCAAAGTGCCAAGTCAGGGAGCAGAATCAGGCACAGTGCTCCAGGATCTGCCCCTCCGCAGGCCGCTGTCCAGGTCCACACTCTCTCCCCTTTCTCCTTAAAATGAAGCAAGAATGGGAAAGCAGGGTTTGGGGGGTGTTTCTTCAGCTTCTGCTTTGAGAAACTTGCTGTGAAGCCTGGTCGGCCCGTAGTCTACGGCCAAATTAACTGCAGTTGCTCCATACAGAGCTCCTCTGTCTTCAGAGTGCGTTAGCACCCGTGGGACTGGGTTCTGGCCCATCTGCCACTCATGATTCCTCTGTGAATCATCTCGAACATTCTTTTACAAGGTGAGGGTCAGCAGGACTAATTACTCATTAACATTAAGATAGTTATTTCAGAACCCTAGAAAGGAATTGCCAGAAGGGTGTGTCTGTTGGGCAGCTCTGGTTATTAACTCAAGAGTGACCGCAGAGCACCGCTGCATTCTGCCAACTGTTATAAGAGGAAGCAAATGGCTGGATTGTAGAATTTGAAGGGACTTTAGAAGGCATGTGTTCAATGCCTTCCTAACGCAGGAGCCCCTCCTCGTCCCCAGCGTGTGGTCAGCTGACCCTGGCTTGTGCACTGCCGCTGGAGGCTGCTTCTCCCTTTACAGGCCATGCGCTCTGCTCTTGGATAGCTTCTCACAAAGCTGTACTCTGCCTCCTTTTCGCTTCCCTTATTGCCCCGGATCCCCCTTGGAGGCTCCCCAGCGTGTTTGCTCTCTCTGCCCTCAGAGATTCAAGGAGAGAAGCTATGGGTCTGAATCTTCACTGCTCTGGGCCAGCCGGCCCTCGTTTCTCCAAACCATCATTGTGGCATGTGGTTTCCACCGGAGTTCTGGGAGTGAAGATAAATATTTGTATTAAATCTGCTGCCTTAAACCAAAGGCCAAGACTCCATTCTCCATCCCTGCAGAGAGATCTCGGCTACCTTAGGCTCTCCCAGATGTTCTGATGGCAATAAAACATTAGTAGGCTATGGGGTAGAGCAGGGCTGTGTGTTTCTGTGTGTGTAACAAGAGTGAGAGAAATGGTGTAAGAGAATCTTCATTTTCCATAATAGGAAGTCAATACATTTTTTTAAATTTTTTTCTAAAGCTGAAAAATCATGAGGCAGCAGGGCTAAAATGTTATTTGAAATCAAAAGCAAATACTGGAAGAAATAGCTTGAGATGTTAAGAGTAGAAGCTCTCTTGGGAGTCAGATCTGGGGGTGCAGGGGGACTACTGATTTTATTATAAACCTTGAGTACTATTGGGCTTCTTAAGTACAAGTACTTAGGCTAAGCTTTCAGTAAAAATTATCTTCAAAAATTCTCTCAAATGGATTGAGTCCAAACACTTGGTGGTAGGAAAACACTTTGGGACCTAGATTTTGCTTTATTTGGCAGGACAGATTTCAAAGAGGTCAGGTTTTGTAGAAGGACAGACCTGGATATAAATTTTGATTGGCCGTTTGCCAGCTGTGTGACTTTGTGCAAGTTACTTAACCCCTCTGAGCCACCATTCCTCATATGTACAGTAGATGCAGTGCTAGTGCCTTAACTCTAAGGGCATGGTGAGCATTAAATGAGGTGAGGTAAGTGGAGCCAGGAACAGTGAGCCCCCAGCACAGCAATCGAGAAGCTCGGGGACCATTTATTGACTGAAGATTCTGAGTGGCTTGATCCCAGAGATATCCTGGGTACCAGAGCAGCCATCAGAAACAAGGAGTGTCTTGGAACTCTGCCCATGGAACAGTGCTCTTCATCAAAGCCCTGGATTCTGTGCCATTTGCTGCCTTGTGGCAGAACAAAAGCAAAAGAAATCCTTGGAGGTTCCCCAGCCCTCCTTCCTTCTCTCTCTGTTAAGGGAAGTTAAGTTTTCAACTCCTCTCCTCTTATTAGCTCATCTCTGGAAGAACTTGAGCCCAAGAGCTGCAGGGGTCCATGGGCAGGGAGGGGGCATTTTAGTCCAGTCTTTTGCTGTAGAGTGGGGGCACTGCTCCCCGAGAGAGCCAGGGCAGGAAGCTCCCAGGCCTGTTCATCCCTGTGTCTGCAGGTTGGGGACTGAAGCATGAGCCTCAGCCACTGCTAAACCATTCAGGCCACGGGCTTTGGAAGACTCAGGGAGCTTGTCCTGAAGTAGACTGGACTCAGCTCACCCCTTTTGGAACCAGAAGCTGAAGGGAAATAAAGCCCTTTCTGGGTAAGATTCTGGACAGTTCTGGGAACTTGTCTGCGAACAAATTGATTTATGGGGATCCAGCTGTGAGGAACTATACAAAACAGGGATCAGAGGAGGAGATACACTCCAGATGTGGCTTCATTAAAGGCAGGGGTGGAGCAATGGGGCTGAAAGACTTCTGAGGTCCATTGGGCCATGGAGACTTCGAGAAAGTATGGCCAAGAGCCTGTGGCTTCCAGCTGCTGGTCTGAGATGGAAAACAGCTTAAACTCATTCTGTCCAACCTCCTGAAACTACAGATTGGGACCCCAAGGCCTAGAAAGGGAAGGGGCTTATCCAGCATCACAAAGCGAGGGGAGACGAAGCTGGGGCCAGAATGCACATCTGCTGCTGCCGGTTCGAGTGTCTGTCCCATCACCCGCCCTGCCTCTCACTCCTGCGTTTTAGATCCAATTTGAGGCTGTTTTCTTAATTATAAGTTGAGAGAAGATGGAACTCTGCCTCACTCTGAGGGTGAGCTCTGAGTTGCCCAGGGAACCAGACCTGGCAGACCCTAATGCTGGGGTGGAAAACTCACTCCCCACCTCCCCAGTTTCTGAGACCCTCGACAACACCTGCCATTGGAGTGTTGGTCCCTGCACTCCCGGAACCGGACTCAGCGGTGATGCCAGGGGTTCTTGTTCACAAAGCCGAAGAATGAGCTTAGCAAACAGGCAAGGTAGGAGAGCAAGGTACAGGCTTTTATTTAGAAATAAAGTGATAGGACAGAGCTCCCGGCTCACGCCAGGAGGGGACAAGAGAGTCCGGTGTGCTGCGTTGTCTAGGGGGTTTTATAGGCAGATGAGGATTTTTCGAGAACATGAAAAAAAGGTTTAGGGGTGCAGACCTGCTAAGTGGTGTCTGAACACCCAGAATTAACTTAACACAAGGAATTTCTCACTCCATCTCTTTCTAGGATACTGGCGTCTTGGTCTAGGGACATATCAAAAGGCAGCCTGCCCAACCCCCGAGGTGGGCTGAGGTATTGTCTGTTTGCTAAAGAGTAAGTTAAGAATCCTGCTTCCCAAACTTCCTGGGTGTTAAAATGCCGTCTTATCTTTAAGGTGGAATCTTTCCTGCCTTTTACTATGTTGTTTACAGCTGGGTCTGCATGCTAAATTAGTTGCCTGGTTTGCAAAACCACCCCATCAGATCTGAAGGAGGAGAGACAGCACATAGGCCTGGGCCTTTTAGCATGCTAAAGTCAATCTTACAAATGATTAGCATAATAACAACATGGGGTACTCTTCTTTATCTGGGGAACACCCACTGATCTTACTGAAGAATGACCCTGGAGCTTAATGTTTAACACAGAGTTTTGGAAGGGGGTTTCCTTGCATGTAGTTACATTGCTCTGACTGCAAATATTCTGCCTTGCTTTTTCTGGAGGCCCTTCCCCTACTCTGACTACACCCACAGTCCCTGTCTCAGCGGTACTTTGTCAGGGATCTGTTCTCCTGCCCGAGGGCAGGGGACCCAGGGAACAGGATGCCCTCTGCTGCGTTGCCTCTCTGGGGAATGGATTTCAGTTTTTTGAGTCTTGGAAACAAGATTCACATTTGATAGAATCTCAGATCAAGTCTGTGCTACCACAGCATCCTTGACAGGTATTGTCTTTTTTCCTCCTCCCTTTATTTTTCCCACATACAGGCTTAGCTGAAAATTTGAAAACATAAGAATGTAAATAAATTGCTTAAGTTCTCACTACTTAAGGACAGCCCCATTTGGAAGTATTTCCTTCCAGGTCGTTTGTTTGTTATCACTGTTCCTTTTACTTGGTTGAAATTGGTTCAATATTATCTTTTGCCAAGTGGATATGGTTCTGTCCTTTGAGGAAATGCAGAGTTAATCTCCTTCCACTGCCCATAACAGGGATTCAGATGTGTGAAGACAATATACATCCCCAGATTTTTCTCACCTCTGGGAGAAAACCTCAACTCCATCTTCAATGCCAGGATTTATAACATTTATGATCATTGCCATTTATTAAGTGTGACCTACTTGTAAGACATTGTACTAATTAATTTCCATACAGTGCCTTGTTTGACCTTTACAGTTACCTTATAAAGGAGGTATTTTCTAGCTCTAATTTATAGGGGAAGAAACTGAGGCTCTGAGAGAACGGGTCCCATTTTAGTGGATGGGAACTGAAGTCACTGAGATTATCACCTCCCTTAATCTAGCCTCATTATCTTTATTAATGTGTCCAGAGGATATACTAGCTTTCCTGACAACCTTAAAAATGTCATACTTGTCCCAAGAATGGACTAACAGTTACCAAAGGGAAAGGGACTGGGGAGGATGGGTGGGAAGGGAGGGACAAGGGGGAAAAAGTGGCATTACAATTAGCAGACATAATGTGAGGGGGGGCACAGGGAGGGCTGTACAACACAGAGAAGACAAGTAGTGATTCTATAGCATCTTACTACGCTGATGGACAGTGACTATAATGGGGTAGGTGGTGGGGACTTGATGATGGGGGGAGTCTCGTAACCATAATGTTGCACATGTAATTGTAGATTAATGATACCAAAAAAAGTGTCATACTTGTAAGCCTTTACATTTATTCCTTATGAATTCATCTTCTTCATTCTGTCCCACAAAGACCTTTTTTCCCCTTTTAACAATCCCTGAGACGACATGACTCATTTAAAATTCCTGGCAACAAAAAAACAGCTTCCTAGCATAGTGTCTGACATGTAATACCCACCCAATACCTGATGGCTATTATTATTATATAAGGTGAGTGACACTGTTTGGTTCCCTGGGTTTCCCTCTGTTTCCCACAAAACACAGAACAATGTGCTAAAAGCAGCATGCTAAGGAGGGGCCCATCCACTTTGGTTGGTCTCTGAGGTGGCTTCCAGAAGCATCCTGTCTCTCTGGCGATTGGCAGAAACCAGCCAAGAAGATGCTTCTTGAATGTGGGCCTGTCTGCCCCATGGCTGCCCCATCCTTCTCCCGGGTCTCATCCCGTCCTCCATTTGCTGGGATGGCAGGTCCATGTGTCTTTGGCGAGAAGACCCCTTGCCCCCGCCCAGCCTCCGGACCCATGACATCGCAGCCGCCTCTGGTTCCTCGCCCACATTGCCCAGAAGAGACATTCCTTTTAGCGGGTGGAGCTGTCAACATGGATTTTAAAATATGGGTTGTATTTTATTTTAACTTTTGGTTGTTTTCTAAATTTGATCACAATCATGTCTTCTTGTTCTAAAATGAGAAAAAGGAAGCAGCTGTCCTCTGGGAAGGCTCCAGAGAGGAGAGGAGAGGAGATGAAAGTCCTCATGCCTCTCTGCTGATTGTTCTGCTTCCTTCCTGAGCTCTCAAACCTGGCTCTGTGGGAGCGGAAGGGGACAGATGTGGACCTGAAGGTGCCCGTATGGTTTCCCTGACCCGGGAACTTCATGCAGGGCATGCGGCCACTGGCTCAGGACAACACGCCAAGGCTACTGTCCCCTCACATGTGCCAGATGACGCAGACACTGTTCTCACCCCAGTGCGCAAAGTCTACCCGGACCCAGGCCGTTAGGATTCAAGTGGCCATGGAGAGATGTGAGGAGCCTGGAGAAAGGGCTCATCTCATCTTCATCACAGACAGGTGACATCTATGCCACCTTGGAAGGCTGAGCAGGCCGTGGGCAGGTAGGGGGAAGGCTGTCCTTGGGGAGGGCCACACGGCCAGGGAAGGTGGGCGGTGCTGTCTCTGGGATGTGAGGAAGAGAGGCTGGGGAGGTGAGGCCAGGTCCTGGTGGGGTCCACATCTTGGAGGGGTTGGATGTCAGTCTGAGGAGTTTAGACCTCATCCTGGAGGCAAGGAGGAGAAATAGTCTTCGCAGCAGAACAGGACTGCAGCTGGCAAGGAGTTTCCTCCCATGGCATGTCCTTCCTCCAGCGTCCCCCCCACCCCCCGCTGAGTGGGCTGCAGAGGGCTGGGCCCTCTCGCACCGTGTGGCTTGGCTTCTGTCCCCGGCCCTGCCCTGAACCTCCCCTGCCCAGGGCAGCGGCCTCTCATTGGCTTGAATCCCTTGAAAAGTCTCCCGCAGGTTCCTGCCCCAGGGCTGCTCCTGGCCTGGTCTGTCCCCGTCTTTCTCCTATTGGAGGTCCCTCCTCGGACCACCTGTTTCTTAGTTCTCTGTCCATATAAGACTCTCTTCTCACATCTCCCCTCCAACATTCTTGAGCTACAGTCCTCAGGACCCTGTGTTCTCCCTGGAAGGTCTCAAACTCAGGTGTGGCTTTAATGCCAGCAACCTGTGTCTGCAAGTTACAACTTAGCGGCAGGAATCAGAAACCTGAAAAACAGTGACCTAATCAAATTCAAAGCTTTATTTTTCTTCTGTAATCGGACATCCACAGTTAGGCATTTCAGGGTTGATGTGGTGGCCTCGTGATGCTTTCAGGGATGGACCCTCATTCTGTCTCCACACAGCCAGGCCGGGCATGTGCCTGTGACCTGTGGTTGTAAGATGACTGCCTCCCTCCAAGCATTCAGTGTGACTTCATTCAAGGAGGAGGAGAAGGGTAAAGATCAAAAGACCTGCCAGCCAAGTTCGTCCCCTCTTAAAGAGCTTTCCCAGAACTTTCCCATTTCTGTGTTAGTCGGTTATTGCCACAGTAATGCTCCATCACAACCACCCCAAAACTCAGTGTAACAAGGTGAGCCTGGCCAGGCCCTGAGCTGGGCAGCGCTCCGGTCTTGGACCAGCTGGGCCTGCCTTTAGGTTGGTTCCAAGCGTACTGGTTCTGGGGCCCAGGCTGAACAGGCAGAGATGACCCAGGTGGGCTCTTCTCATGGTGAAGCATCAAAGCAGGAAGCAAGCCACACTATATAAGCAAATTTAAGGCCTCTGCTTATTCCATCCCAAAGTCAATCATGCAGCGAAGTCCAGCATCAATGGGCAAGTACTTGCACTGTATGCACAGTGGGAGAGGAGGGAATGCTTTTTTGTGGAGTAATAATCTACATTAACACAATCTCACTGCCTAGTCCTGTTGTTATGTCATCCTTTAGCCGAAAAGAAGGCTGACAAGAGGTTTTTCTAGCTGGCACAATGCCATCCCAAACACATTCACGGTTTTGATAGTAAGGAAGGAGGCCAGCATGGGAGTGGGGTTGGCACATTTTGGCAGGACTTTTTCAAGAGTCACCAGACAAATAATGAGGTTAGAGGCCATGCTGGCTTACAGTGACACTGGAGACCTTTATCATCCTTGTGAGGACACCAGCACCCAGAGCCGGGGCGTGCTACAAGATTTATGTGGCCGCTGAGTTGCTTTCTGCAACATTTCACAAACCTCCCCCATTCGGTGTCCTTCCAATGCTGTCCTAGTTCTCACCGCGTGGTGACGTGGGGGACAGGAGAGCTGGGAGGGGTCGCCAGTGCTGTCCCCATGTGGGGTTGCTTGCCCTTCTGTCTCTAGGTGAGGGGTTGGCTTGTTGGGTTCCAGCACATGCTCGTCATCCCTGAAGGAGCCCGGCTCTGGCACCTGTGGCCTGGCACCAAAGACTGGCATGACTCTTGCAGCACCAGTGGCTCAGATCTCTATCAGAAATACTCAGGTCCTGATATCAGGAAGAAAGAGCTAGTGTTGTAAGATGGAGGCCAGGGCATTTCTCATCTAAGCATTGCAGGGGCTGCTCCACGGCCAAATCCTGACGGCCAAAGGGAAGGAGAGCCTTTCACTAGACTGGACTTGCTCTTCCTGAGGCAGGGAGTCCAGGCAGCTCCCTAAGCTCATGGCCTTGTTTGTCCTCTTCCTCCTCTCTCGCCCCCTCTGCAGCCTGGGGCTCTCCCTACCCTGCTGTCTGCTGAACATTTCTTTCTGGCTGTCCCATCTGCCCTGCCCACACAACCCATTCTAACCTGGACTCATCTTTCCCCAACTGTTATTCCCATGCTGTCCACAAAGCTGGAAAGATGTGGTTTGTCCCCCTGCTATCTATTTCCTTTTACTCTGGCAAAAGCCCCAGTGTTTCTTTGGGACCCATTCCTTTCTCTGTGGCCTTAGTCCCTGTGGTCTAAATGGCTCCAGCAGACCTCCTGGGTCAAGTCAAAGTCAATTAGCACTACCACTGTGATTGGTCAGGACTGTGACCTAAGATGGTCCAATCAGAGTGAGTCTCAGAAGTTTCACGGATATGCTGGGACACAAGCTCTTGTTTAGTTCTATTGGATTAAAACCTGGAAGATAGAGCTCAGAGACGTGCTGGCAGCCATCCTGTGGTCATGAGGCTGGTGGCCATCTTGTGACAATGCAGGAAGGGTCATCAAGAGCAGAGTCAGCACCACATACCTGACCCAAGAGCTGGAGAGAGAATAGACTGGTGATGTGGCCGGCGCCCTGGCTCCGTGTGGCCCGGTGGGCGGGTCCGCCTCACACTGTGCAGTCATATGGACACACGCACTCCCCTGTGCCTTTTTTTAAAGGTCAGTTTGAATAGGTTTTCAGCCAGTTGTAACCAGAAGCATTGTGCTCCACCCATCTCACTGAATGGCTACACCACTTATTCAGCCAGTGAAGCCAGAAACCTGGGGCTCACTGTCAGCCTCACTCACATCCAAGGAGCACCAGGTGGCCCTCAGTCCTACTGGCCATCTGCTGAGCCAGTCTCCTCCCTGCCCTCCCAATGGCTATCGCCTCAGTTTTCAAACCCATGTTCTCTTGCCTGAGCCCTGGAATCACCCGTAAAGTGGCCCCTCTTCAACCTTCTCATACATCATCCCACCGAGTCCCCACAGACACTCACAGATGTGAAAACTGAGGCCCAGAGAGGAGAGGGAATGTGCTCAAGGCCACTTAGGGTGGTGGTGCCAGAGCTGGGACCCGGACTCAGGTGTGTAATGTGCATTTTCACACCCCCTCCCTGCCCCGCACTGCACCTTGGGATGGCCATTTCACAGGTCACTGACATCTTATAAACGAGAGGGCCTCACTGTGGAAGACAGAAAACAGAAACAGAAATCTGCTGGCTGGTGGGGTGCCCCGAAGAAAGGCCAGCGTTTGCCTGGTGTGTGTCTACTGTGGGCTCCCTGGACGCTTTGCACCTGGGCTGCTAGGACACTTCAGCTGCAGGGGCTCAGGGGACCAGCCACTGAAACTTGCTTGGGTCATGATCCCCTTTGAGAATCTCAAGGAAGCATGGCCCCTGCACCTAGGCAAGCACACGTGTGTGCCTGTGTGAGGCTACCCTGCACACATGCACAGCTACTGCCCACACCCACAGGAGCCTCCAGGTAAGAACTGCGACCTTCAGAGAATCCTTTCTGCAGCACCTGCAGCCCTGCCTGTCATGCCTGCCACGCCTGCCACGCTGCATCACGGCTCCACTGGCCTTCCCTCCCGTTCTCGGGGCTGCCTCCCCCTCCCAGGGACTTCCTCCCACCGGGCCTTGTCCTGCTCCTCAAGGCCACCCAGGTGTGCAGCTGTGGTTCTTGCCTCAGAGAACAGGGCATCCAGGCCCTTCCCAGCTGTCTCTGCCCCAGACATCTTTCCGTTTCTCAGTGTTCCCATTAAAGGCTGGCCCCCAGAACACAGCATTCCCGGAGCAGCCTGACCAGCCCCAGGGAAGCTGACCACCCAGCTGTTTGTTCTGGACATCAGCCTCAATATGTAGCTCTGGTAACAGCAGGTATGCTGAACTGGTGTTCAACTCAGACCTCAGATCTCCCCATAAACAGCTGCCCGGTCGTAGCATCCTTTTCCTCTTTCCAACACTTGGGAGGTTTTATCTGAAGTAGACTAGGTCACATGTTCAGGTTTCAGTCCCTTTCCTTCGCTGCTCTAGTGCCCTTGCCCAGATGCATATCCATCCCTGAGCCTCATTTACTTCACAAGTTTGTTGGGATAGTCAAATGTATACTGAAAATGCTGGGGCTTTGAACTATGTAAAACAATGTTTCTGTTTGTTGTTATTTAAGAAAATGTTTCTAGTTACTTCCAAAATCCATTTCCCCCCTCTTAACAGGAACTGAACTTTCACCTTGGCACAGAGATGCTCAGCGCAAGGCCATCAATCCCAGCCTGCCCTGTGCTAAGTGTGGCCCTGGTTGCTGAGGGGAGTGATGCTCTCAAAATCTAGCCGAGCCCTTTAAGGGAGGCATGTGCCTATCCTTGCCCTTTGCCCTTCCTGTGGATGTGGACATGGTGGCGTGCCATCTGGGACCACCAGTATGAATACAACATCCCTGAAACGGCAGAGCAACCAGACAGAAGGGGCCTGGGTCCATGATGACTTCAAAGAGCAGCCTCCCCATACTTGGTATGGCTTTTCATGAGTAAGAAATGAGCCCTGTTCTCCTTTAAGTAGTGTCACTCATGGTGCTCTGCTCAGCCTTATTCTGGCCTGGTGATGAGCTTTCTTAAGGCATGTCCGTTCTAAGAGGCAGGTGCGGCTCAAATCAGTAGGGACACTTCTGGGACTAGCAAGTACCCTGAAGAAGTCCGCATTTCCCCTTTCTATGTCTTTCCTTCCCTTCTTCCATCTCTCTCTTCCCCCATCCAGTCCTCCAACATTTATTGGCTTCTTCTGTACCAGGCCATCTGGCTGGCACTGCGGATATGAGATGATTAAGGTACAGCATCTGTGGAAGGTTAACAGGGGGGACTGATACAGTAACTAACTGCCCTCCACGTCCATGTAACAAATCACTGTGGAGCTGTTCGTAGGGTGATGGGTGGACCCAGAGGAGCAGCCTCCACTTTGGCTTGGGAAGGTGGGAGGCAGGGAGCCTGAGTTGGTCCGTCCTGTTTGAGCAGATGTTCTCTAGAAAGAGAAGGTAAGGAATGGCGCTGTAAGCCGCGCGCCCCAGACGTGTGCACGAGCATGCGGTGTGGAGAGGCTGGGGCTCGCTGCTGTTGGCACCTGAGGGTGGGGGCCCGGGCAGGGGTGGGGTGGAAGATGGGGCTCAAGGACTTGCTTTGCTGCCAAGTGCCCTGCCAGAGGTTAACTTCCTTCTGATGACCCCTGAGCAAGAAAGAGACAACTTTTGCAAACAAACACTTCATGTATTTATTTATTCCGTTTTCCTCACATATCTCATCTCCTTCCCTGAATGAGATGCCTCCTGATTTCACTTAATTTCCACAGGAAGCTGGAAAGAGCAACATCTGTCTAAATCCCCCTAACCCACTCCAGATTTTCAGGGTCAGAATGTGGACATGGTCTCCGTGGGGTTAGAGGTGACAGCCCCAGAATTGGAGGAATTGCACTGAGCCCCTCGTGGCAGCTGAGCCCTGGCGCCAGTTCCCTGCACAGTTCAGATGTTCGGCAAGAATTTTGCTGGGAGCACAATCAGTGGCTGAGGCAGCCCCTGGAGAGGGGAGCGCAGGATTGTTCCCACGGGCTCCTGCCCAACGTGTGTTCCTGAGTCTTAGGTTCCTGGGAGAGGGGGCGGTGAGCAAATGCTCCAGCCCCACACCAGCTGCTCCGGGGAAGGAGGGCAGCTTCCCTCACATGGCCCTGGGCCCCTCCCAGCCACAGGGACATTGTTTTGCTCACAGCCTTGTGGTGATGACATTTATTTAGGGGACACCTTCTCTCCTGCCATCCACAAGGAGGCAGCTTGGCGCAGGAAAAGGAGTGGAGATGTACCTCTAGGGAATGGGGTTCCAGCCCTTGGGAAAGCTGCCCTGTCCCCCTGGGTCTCAGTTTGCTCATCTGTAAAACAAAGCCAGCTGGTCTGGGTAGCACCCAAGGGCCCACACGTGGATGGGCATCAACCTTAGCAGCAGGCAGACGAGCTGGGGCTCCTACCTGTGCCGCTTGCTGGCCATGTGGTCCCGCCTGGGAGATCCTGCATCTCACCTGCTTCGGTTCCTCATCTGTGCACTGAGGAGAGGGGACCAGGTCAGCTCCAGGGCCCTGTGGGCTTCACAAGGATGAGAGCTCTGCTCTCCACAAGGAAGCTGAGGGAAAGCGTTTAATTGTTCGTGTCATGAGATATTTCTGATTCTATGCCTGTTGAAGGTAAGTAGGGTCAGCATGAAAGTACTGGCCTCCAACAGGCCAGTTACCCTGCAGCCCACTCCTCCTCCCCAAGTCTCCAACAGATGAACTGAATGTTTTTCTCAAGCATGATTCGAGGCTCCTTAGCTGTCCTCCGAGGCCTCACTCCCATCCCCCACTGCCTTGACCCCTCATTCTCTCTGGCCCCTTTTAGGCTCTCACATGGTCCAGCTACAGCCTCCTTTGGACCTGGTCCCACAGGTGGTGCCAGGTGGTGGACGGGGTTTTCGCTCATCCAGAGTTTAACTGTTGTCGGGCAGCTGTGTCTGGGGAGGTCCTTCCCTGCGCACTAGGTGAAACCTCAGCCTGGGTGGGGGAGGGTTCTTGACTCCGAAGGAGAAAGAATTCTCAAGCAGGTCAGACAAGTGTGGGTAAGGAAGGAATTCATTGCAGCGAGAGAACAAGGAAGAGCAGAGGGAGGAAAGGGAAGCTCACTGAACTCCTGCTCAGCACAGGGCAGGTCCCTTGCCAACTCCTGAAGCCAGGATCTGCTGGTGCCCAGTGTCCACTTGAATCTGCACGGTGTGGGAACTAAGCCCCCACCACTCCAGGATTTGGGGGAGCCACAGAGCGCTGGATGGAGTGAGATTATGTTCTGAGAACTTCCCAAAGCAAACAAAGGAGATTTTCAGGCAGGCTACTAAAGAGCATGGTTGTACAGCTGCAGGCCTGTCTGGGCCACCCTGGCGACAGGAACTTGCAAGCCCTAATCAGAGCTCTCAGTAGCCCTTCCTTACTTGCCTGGAGTAGAACAGAGACAGAGTGAAGACTTGTGCTTAAGTCTGGAATATGGAAGGAAATTGCCAAGTAATAAAGACACTTACCACTGGAAAAGCACAGAGACAACATACAGTACGTTAAGCAGTGAGAAAGCTTTATTTAAGGCAAAAAGTACACACTTGAAGAAAAGAGGGAGCAGGCAACCTCACAGAGGAGGCGTGCTTAAGGGTTTGGGGTTTTACAGAGCCTTTGGGTAGGGGTCAGTATGAGGCATGATGTATACAGGTGATTCATAATTCCTTTGAAGTTTTGTCTTAAGAATAGGGTTATTTAGGTGACTGTGTTGACTCGGATCTCGGCTTTCTTTATCCACATAGGTTCATTTACTTGGGAGGTCTATCTCCTGACCTGGTTACAAAGTTACTTAATTGATTAAGGGACTGGAGAAGAAGAAGAACAGCATATAGATTAAGTTAAAGAATAAAGTGGGCCTTTTTCCGCAGGCTAAGTAGATTTTACAATGCCATGACCCTTTGTCCTTTTTACCTGTCCTGTCTCATAACTGCTTCCCCAAAGCCACCCAGAAACCTCCATCTACATAAAGGCAGGGTGTTGTGGGTACATAGCAATGCCAGGTCCCATAGTCCCCCTTTCAAGATGCTGCCCCTCACCACCACCAGGCACCTGCTTAGGGGGGAGGGGTGCTGTGTCCTCTGCCTGCAGCATTCCCATCTCCTCTACCTACTTCTGCGGGCTTTTGCAGATCTTAGTGTCAGTGTCACTCTCTCAAGTGGCATTTGCTGACATCCCTTGTTCTCATCTCTCACAGCAGCTGGTACTTCTTTTCAGAGAACTCATCATGTTTGTAATTGCATGTACAAATTACAAGTATCTTGTACTTACCCATTCAATTCCTGCCTCCTCCACTGAATTATAAATGCCAGGAGGGCAGGGGCCATGCGGGTCTTCACAGTTTGAATGACAATATGCCCATTGCCTCATGTAGTGCCTGGGAAAGGGTTGGCTCTTGACAAGTAATTGATGAATGTGTGAATGAATAAATTGCCCACAGAATCTAGATGTTGGTGGTAAAGTGATCAAAATGGGGAGGAAAATCACTGCAAATCATGGTGTGACACCTACTGCATTGAGGCCCCAGGCTTTGAACCAGCATCGTGGGTACACATCCTGGCATTGATAGCCAGGGCTCTGGGAGGGCAAGGTCTTTTGAATATTAAAAGTTTCAGAATGAACCCCAAATAGGCCCAAATGACTGGGACCAGCTTTCCTAGGTGATGAGAGACGGCTGGGCAGGGCTGTGTGTGTGTGTGCGTGCATGCGTGCATGTGTGTGTATGTGTGTGTGTGTGTGCGTGTGTGTGTTGTAGCAGGCTCCCTCTGTGAGGTTAATTGCCCGCGCATCAGGACAAGCAGCACACATCTTTATTATCGTTGTTCTACAAATACTCTTACTTTTTAGAGCAGTTTTAAGTTCACAGCAAAATTGAATGAAAGGTACAGAGATCTCCCATAGACCTCCTGCCCCTCCTGCCGCAGGGAACAGGGTGTCTCAAGAAAGAGACGCTGGTCACCTATGATGAAATTGTTTTCAAGAGGTCAAGGGAGGAAGCAAAGGACTGAGCCATGTTCTGTTGATTCAGCCACAGGAGGTTATGGTGACCTTGACAGGAACAGTTTCAAAGGATCAGGGAATCAGAAACTGAAGGCAGGGGAGTTAGTGGGAGTTGAGGAAATGGAGACTGTGAGTATAAATGACCATTTCCAGTCAGTAGAACAGGAATGGGAGGAGAAATGACATTAGCTATTTCTTACCACACAGGCTCACATCAAAATTAATTTGGAAAAGTTTCTGAATAATGAAAATGATTCATCTGCTCGATGGCTAGCAAAATAAGATGCTTGCTCAACTCCTTGTCTTATAGAAAAGTGGGATATCAAAGTTGAAGGGATTTCAAAGACCAGAGGTTCCAATGCAACCCTCTACTCTGGTAGGTGAGGTGCTTGAGTCCCAGAGAGGAGCAGGAACTTGCCCAATGTCACACAGCAGATGAGGGGCAGAGCCCGGTTTTAAATCCATCCTTCTGTGCCCAGTCTAAGGTTCTTTTTCATATTCCTTGTCTTTCTTTCCTCTGTCCTTTCCAGTTTTTATTAGCTCCAGGAAATGGGGAGGATTGTTATTTTTAGTTTATTCAGAATGAATAAAATGGGTAATGTTTTTTTTCCCATATATCAGATCCAAAGTATGTCTTATGTAAGAGCTGAATGGGATGAGAAGTGGCTCCGCAGCAAGAACAAAGATTCCTTTGAATATTAAAAGCTCCGGAGTGAACCCCAAATGGGCCCAAATGACTGGGACCAGCTTTCCTAGCTGATGAGAGACGGCTGGGCAGGGCTGTGTGCGTGT
>JAQQAC010002172.1:32731901-32830682 GCA_029783875.1 Phataginus tricuspis | reverse complement strand
GTGTGTGTGTGTGTGTGTGTGTGTGTGTGTGTGTGTGTTGTAGCAGACTCCTTCTGTGAGGTTAATTGCCTGAGCATCAGGACAAGCAGCACAAATCTTTATTATTACCGTTCTACAAATACTCTTATTTTTTAAAGCAGTTTTAGGTTCACAGCAAAATTGAGTGAAAGGTACAGAGATCTCCCATAGACCTCCTGCCCCTAAACATGCACCCCACCCCCACCTCCCACATGGTCTCAGACCCAGTCCTCTTCAAGAATGATGTGTACTCTCTCAAAGCCCAAATTAGAAATCTAGCAATTGTCCTACTCATTTCCCTCTCTCATTGAATAACCAATCTCCAATTAAGTCCTGTGGTTTTTAATGCCTAAATATGCTTCCAGTGAGCCCTTTTTTCTGTAGTTCTGAATCACTATCTCTCACCTGGAGTTGACACTTTCTATTGTTATGCTCTCCTTTCTGTTCATCTGTTCCTCTATGATTTCTTGGAAGGTGTTGATTTGCGCAAAGTTAAGGAAGATCATCCTATGTTATAGGCTTCTCAGAGCCTTTGGCATGCTAATCGTGGCCACAGTGACTCCACAAACAGAGGGATAGTGTTTTGTGCAGGCCCCAAACACACCGGACCCCTGAAGTCCCTCTCTGCCCTGTCCCTGTCCACTCTCCACGCTGAGACAAAATGGCTCTCTGCTAACTGCAAAGCTGATGGTGTTCCCTCCCTGACAGCCCTCGGGCCACCCCCGCACTCCAGCTTCTCTGACATGTGTCAGACACACCACTGGTGCCCCGCCCAGATGCCCGGCGCCAGGCTCCTGCACCCATCTCCAGCTGTAGCAATGTTGCTGCTGACGCTCACAGTTGCCGCTTCTGGGTAGCTACCTCCAGGGAGGCCACATTTCCCCACCGTCCAAAACCATCTCATAACCAGTGTCTGAGCTGGTGGGTGGGTCACAAAAAGCTGTCCCCCTCACCACAAGGAGAGATTCTCTGCTGTGCAGTTTATGCTTCCAAGCCATTTGTGCATCCGTGCCGAGTGAGACTTTACAGGAGAGCCCATTGTATCTCCCCTTTCTATCTCCCTCACTCCCTGGAGGTTTTCCCCGACAGCATTCCCCGTGTACCTCCTGCCTCAGCCCCTGTTCTTCAGGAGCTCTCCCTGAGACGTGTTCGTTTGGTGCTCTCAGCCACCAGAGGGATCCCTGCATGCTGAACTTCACTCCTTTGCCTTATTCTCTCACAAAGCAGGTCTGTCTCCCCAGAAGGGCTGCCCGTTCCGTGTGGGACTATGTCTATTTCTGTCCATCGCTCCATCCCGCCATCCCACCGGTAGGTGCTCAAGATTTGCCAAATGAATGAAAGTTAGAAAGTACCATAAATATCCATAATGCAAATGAAAACTGTTTGTAAAATATGGCAGCAAGTTAATGTCTATCTAGAATATATTAAATGCTTCTGCCAGTAAGAGGAGGCAATCATCTTCATACAAAAAGAACATGAGCAGACAGTTCACACACATACAAAAATGGAGATGATCGCTGCATCTATGGGAAAGTATGTTAGTCAAAAACTAGCAAATTAAGTGATAGTTGGCTGAACATTTTTGACTATTGGGTTACCCAAGGTTTATTTTATTAATAAAAGCCCATCACTCTGATTGGGGAGTAAGGAGCCAGGCGTTCTCATGCATGGTTGGTGGGAGGGTAAGTTGGCACCATCCTTAGAGTGTAGCTCCCCAGGGCAGAAAGTCTCTTAGTCACTGTGGCATTCTCAGTGCCCAGAGCCATACTCAGCATCTGGTTACCCAGTTAATATTTGTTGAACAAATAGTAGGTGATTTGCAATATAAATAAAAAATCTTAAGTTTTTCATACCCCTTGGTTTAGCAATTTTATTTACTAAAATTTTCAGAAGTTGCCAGAAGACTGGAAACAACCCAAGTGTCTACGGACTAGACTAGGTGACTAGTTATTATGGCACATCCATACTGAACAACCTACTGGAACTGATAAAAATAACATGTTTGAAGAATATTGGGTATATAGAAGTATGCTACTTATAAATGCTAAATGCTAAATGAATATAAGATTCTATATACCGCGAGACCTCAATTTTTGTGGGGGTGGAAATTGTTAATGGGTAGCAGTGATTTTTATTTCTTTGTTTTTCTCTTTATCTGCCAAAATTTCGACAATGATTCTGTCCTCCTTTAACAGTCAGGAAGAGAAAAAGCTTTGAAAAAGAAAGTATGGTTAATAACAAAATTGTGGGCAGCCAGGAAAAGTAGGACTAACTTGTAATAGTATTTTCCCATTAATACTTCATAACAGATCATTTTTTGGTGGCTTAAGGAACACAGCCTCCTGATTAAATTGGCCTGGTTTTATTTAGACAACAATGAGAAGTAAATTCCAATGCTATTGGTGTTGTTTTCATGTTCTTAGTCTATATTTTTCCATGACTTGGAGAATCTTAAAATACCAGCTCCACTTAAAAAAAAAATTCACAGCATGTTTGACTGGAATTGATTTCTCCTGTGGCTCTTGGGGGTCTGTAAAAGGCATCAGGAGGCGACATGGTGTCGACCTTTATTCTTCTCCGCGACCAGAGAATTTCCCTATGGCCGGCTCACGGTTTCCAAGAGGGAGGCAATTAAATGACTCAGCACAATTGTCTGGATTCTCGGCCCTGGGCTTGTCTTGATTAGGAGGAAATGGATATCTAGTTGTTCCAAATTTAGAGCATAGAGAAGTGCCAGATGTTTGAGACTATCACATGGAGAAAGCCTTAACCCATTAGGTTATCTGGTTGTGCTCACCTTGACACAGAGCAAAGGAGTTTTGGGCTCCGTTTTCCTCTTCCCGGGCTTGCCGCCCTGGCTTCTACGGCCACGCCGAGGCTCCTGCTAAGCACTGAAAGGACCTGCATTTATTCGCTTATGTTAAATCTTCCATCATCTCTAAAATCCAGTCTAGGAACCTGAGACTGGTAGTCAGTGCTTTTTATGACCTGATTCCGGCCTCCTCCTCCCACCATTCATCCCCATTACGGCGAGAGAGCAGCATTTAGAGAGCAAACTCTGGGGACTAGTCAGAAGGCTCCTAGGGCCGTAGGGAGACAGACGTGAAGCAGGAGAGTACATACATCTGGCAGAGATCTGGGTTGGAAGACGAGATAGGCCATTTACTAGCTGTGTGATCTTGGATTGGTTATTTTATGCCTCTATGTCTTCGTCAACTCCTCTGTTAAAGGGGAATACTAATGATACCAAATTCATAAGGCCTATGTGGGCTTTACATTATTTCAAGTATGTAAGGCACTCAGTATACTGCCTGCGTATAGTTAGTGCCTAATACCTGTTCGTTCTTTTTTATTATTCATTCACTTGTAAAAAATTTGCTGAGTTCTGACTGGGTGCTTGGCACAATACCAGGGACTGGAAATTCAGAAGGAGATAATGCACAGTCCCTGGCTTGACCCCAAGAAACCCATATTTTAGCAATGGAGGCTCGGAGGCCAGCATAACGCAGCTCCAGGCACTGTGTTCCAGAAATAATTGGATATACAACCACATGTACTTTGGGGACTAGGACACAGAAATTTAATTTGGTTTCTAGTGTCCTCTCTTATTTGTTAGGTGATCTAGGGAAGACTCCTTCTTTCTGGCCCTTATCCATTAAATAGTGATTGTAGGAGGCAGGCGGCAGGATGGTTAGACTGGTTCATCTCTAAGGTTCCTTCTCCTCCCCTCTCCCAACACACATGCACCTTCATGGTTTGTGCCTTTGCTCTCCTGTTCCTGTCAGAATGCCTTTCTCCCCCTCCTCTGACATTTGAAGAGTTTCAAGATGCAGCTTAAATGTTATCACCATTGTAAAGTCTTCCTGACCCCCAAACCAGGATCATGACCTCAACTGTGTCTCCATGTCCTCCACTCTGTGCAAACTCTCTGGCTCTTACCTTCCCTTTCCATCAGAACCGGTCATATAGGAGCATCTCCCAATAGACTGGGAGCTCCTTGAAGTCAGGTCTATGCTTAAACCCATTTCTATGTCTCAGTGTCCAGCCCAAGGCGAGGCAGATGTTTAGGAAGTGTTTGTTGGTTGAATGAATGAATGGACATTTGACATCATAAGAGAAACTTCTGCATTGACAGGAGAATGAGGAGGAAAGATGCTTCCATTCTGCTACAGCATTTTATGAGACTATAAAATTTGCTGTGCAGATAGTTAGGTCGTCCTACTAATCCATCTGCAGCTATGAACCAGGATAAGTTTACTTAGTCATAGGAAACTTGGAGAAGGTGCATGTTCTCAGCAGTGTCTGCTGAGGGACCTGTCCTGAGTATGGCTTCCAAATTGCTACCATTGTCAGGAGCATCCTGAAAGTGTTAAGACCCTTGTCCTGGTTCTGGGCTTGTGCCATTCCATTTGCTTTTTACTGTGTGAGAGACTATTTAACTGGAAGTGGAGTTACTATGGCCAATTGCAACAGAAATAATTGGATATACAACCATATGTACTTTGGGGACTGAGACACAGAAATTTAATTTAGTTCCTAGTTTTCTCACTTGTTTGTTGGGTGATCTAGGGATGACCCCTTCTTTCTGGACCTTCTCCATTAAATAGTGATTGTAGGAAGCATGAGGCAGGATGGTTAGACTGCTTCATCTCTTAGGTTCTTTCCGGCTCTGATAACCATGTCTACAACTTACATGATATCAGATTGACAAAAAGCCCTCTGACACAGAGTTGCTGGAGTTCTGGGAGAGAATCCCAGTCCTCATGAGCTCAAGCATAGTTTAGGAACCAAAAGCTCAGAAATGCTCTGAAACTACAGATGGCCAAATCCACCCACTTGTTAGTTCAGCGCATACTTGGTCAAATTTGTAGACTAAACACAGAGTTCTTTCAGCTGTTTGGAGGATGCATAGCTAGATCTAACCTGGTAGTGGGTATGTGGGTTGGCTCATCCAAATAAGAGAGACCCTGTGCAGGGCCTGGATCACAAAGTGAGGAGGCATAGGCATGTCCCTGGCTAGCCCACCTGAGCCCATCAGGATGTAAAGATCCCTCAAGTGAGTCTTGCCTAGGCACCCATATCTTAATGATACCCTAAGAGAGTTCTCTTAACTATGTTATAGAGATAACAGGGTCAGTTGAGAAGAACTGAACTCACTCTCAGTGGTGAATTGTGGCACATACTTTTTAAAAAACTTGAGGTCTACCTTGCATAATTGTAAAATTTGCCCTTTTAAAGTATACAATTCAATGGGTTTCAGTATATTCACAAAGTTATGCAACCATCACCACTGTCTAATTCTGGAACATTTTCATCACCCCAGAAAGAGATCCTATACCTGTCAGCAGTCATACCCACTCCTCTCTCCCCTTCGTCCCCAGCAACCACTAATCTGCTTTCTGTCTCTATGGATTTGCTTGTTCTGGATTTTTCATAAAAAAGGAATCATATGACATGTGGCCTGTCAGGTTTGACTTCTTTCACTCAGCATAATGTTTTCAAGGTTCATCCATGTTGACCATTACTTTTTGAACAATTAAACATTATCTATGCACATCAACTTTCAGCTAGCCTACAGGCAACACTACAGTGTGAGTCTCGTGGGGTCTACCAACCCTTCTTAGCAGAGCCAAGGAGGAACGGGCTAGGAGATCCAGCTAGGTCTGTGCCAGATCCTCCTTGTTTCTATTCTAATTCAGTTTTGGCTTTTTCAAAGACCTACACAAACCTTTGAAATTAAGAATCAAATCAATTGATATTTTCATTTTTTGTTCCAACTTTGCTCAGGTTTAAAAGTCTTTATCCCCATCCCAAGATTATTTAAATACATACACATATTTTCTAGTCATATTTTCATGATTTCATTTCTACATGGCTGGCTTTAATTCATCTGGAATTTGTGAATGGTGTAAGGTAGGCATCTAATTTTATTTTTTTCTGTGTGGTTAGCAAGCTGCCCTACCGTGTATCTTTTTCTCATTGTTTGGAAACAATAGCAGTAGCATCTACTACTTTATATATATAGTTGGGACTATTTCTGAACTTTCTTTTCTGCATTGATTTCTCTTTTATTTGGCTTCTAGTATATTGTTAAATTTCTTGCCCTTTTATGATACAAATAAATAGTTGTTAGGATAACTTTATATTATGACTCATTTTTAAAAATGCCTAGTTATTATCATATGTATTATTCAAGTTTAGCTTTATTTGTTAGGGTGATATATTTATTTTGTGTAATGTGCATTGGTATATTATTTAAACATGTAAATTTTGCCCTAAAGAACAATAGAAGCATGGC
The DNA here is from genome assembly GCA_029783875.1 of Phataginus tricuspis. Classification (NCBI taxonomy): domain Eukaryota; kingdom Metazoa; phylum Chordata; class Mammalia; order Pholidota; family Manidae; genus Phataginus; species Phataginus tricuspis. The sequence continues at coordinate 32,824,366 of JAQQAC010002172.1, read as the reverse complement.
ATATTATAGAGTTAGTAGAGCATATGTGGGCTGAACATTGATGGGAGGGAATAGGAGGCCCTGGGAAGCACTAAATATTCTTAAGATCTGAGACTTCAAATATGTGTGACTTCTGTAGCCGAGCCACAGCATGGGAGCCACCGCTCTGGTGAATGAGCAGAACACCAGAAAGCTCTGAGTCTCTGGAGTCTTGGATATGCTGCTGTGCCAGCCTGGTCTGTTACCTCCAACCTGGGCAAGAGTGGAAGATGCTTCTATTTTGTTTAAACCATGAATACATAAAACTGAACATAACCCTCACTAATATCACCCCTAAATTCATTTTAGTTTTTGGTTGTGTGAATTAGGATTTGCAGCTAATAACACTGATGGGAGTGGACATCCTTCTGGTTGCTGATGGGAATGGGAATGGGTATAGTATGATACCATTAAGCTTCCTACTGGATGTGATTTTTACATAGAGTCCATTCGTCACTTTAAGAAAATATACTTCTCCCTCTTGATGGTGATGATGATGGTGGAATATGAATTTTCTCAAATGGTTTTTGAGAACTGTGTGGTATTTCTGCTTTGCTGGACTGATATGATGAATTAGATTAATAAGTTTTCCTAAAGTTGAAACATACATGCAACTTCTTTTCTGTTTCCTCTCTTCTGTTCTTCTATGTAGAAGCTCCACTGCAGTTCTTGGCTCTCTCTTCAACTTTTCTTTCACCATTTGTATCTTTTTAACCATTTGCTTGAATTTGTCTTCTGATTTCTTGCTCCTTGAAGTGTCCAGAGACCAGCAGTATCAACATCACCTGAGAGTTTGTTAGAAATGTAAATTCTTGGGCCCTATCCCAGACCTACTGAATCAGAGTCTGCATTCTAATAAGACTCCTAGATGATTTGTGGACACATTAAGGTTTGAGAAGTCCTGTAAAATTCTAACCAAAGAGGGAACACTTTCCAAGTTTCCGGTGGCGAAGCAGACTCTCCCCATTATTATAGTAGTTTGATTTTTTTAGTGTAAATTTAGATGGAGAAGTTCAGTGCAAGGCTCTGGCTCACCATCTGGGACCAGAACCTACACACGCTTTGTGGCAGGATATGGGGAAGGGCAGTTGTGATGACACGAAATGAAAACGACAGCCCAAAGGTCATCAAAATCACCAGCAGGCATCATTAAACCAACAAGAAGGAAGTCTTCTGTTGCGTCTCTGAACGGCACTGTGCATCCCCCGGAGAGCTTTGCCCACACTCATTTCTTTGACCAATTTATAAATGCCAACTGGAATCCACATGAAAGCCTCTTGTCCTGAGCTGATGTGGGGGGGCTGAAGGGGTTCCGGTGGACTGGGCTCGTGTCGGGCACACATTTCCCTCTTTTCCAGGTAGCAGAAGAGACTTCTGAGGTCATTGAGGAAATAGATGTTGTCTGGGGGTCCAGCATTGTGCCTGAGGGCGGGGTTGGAGGGGGAGGGTATTCACAGACCTGAATTATGTGCGTATTAGCATGTGGAAAGATAAGTTCTTTTAAGGAAAATACCAACTGAAGGGATTGGCAGGAGAAAAACTTGGGAAGGCACAAAAAGCTATTGAAACGATTCAAAAGAGAACAAGAGTCTGGACAAATTGGCTCATTCTTTATTGCTCTCAAGCCCGTTATTCCCTGGAGACTGCTGAAACAATACCAGCGCATAACTCCCATTGTGGAATTGACAAACATCCTACCTTTCTTAACGGTTTCGTGAAGTTGTTGTCTCAACAGGAAATTCTGGTCATTGTCACACATTCTCCTTGTTTATTATTAGTAATAATAACTCATTGCATCTAAACCTTACAGGGCTTTTCCACACAAAATAGGTCATTTGGTCTTTCCCGAAAATCCCATGAGACAGCAGGGTTAGCAGGCGTTCATGTGCCCATTTCATAGACGCAAGAACTAAGGGTCAGAGGAAAGAAAGGGCTTCTTAAAGGCATGACTGGCCGTAAATGGCAGCCGCAGGCCTCAGGCTCTTCTTTCCCGTCCACAGGGGCGGTGGCTGAAACAGCTGGTTAAGGGTCTCTGACCCTGAAGCTGGCCAGTGCACCCGGGGCTTCTGCCTTTCTGCCATGCCCATGCACATACAAGCCGGTGAGAAGCATTACCATCTGTGTGGAAAAATCAGCCCCCACAGTTTTACACTAAAATGTGATACTAACTTAAGGTCTTCAAATTAAATTTACATGAACATCTCTGGTTCCCTGCACACTCACTGCCTGTTTAGATTTCTCCCACCATGGCAGACCTTGGTTAAACTTCTGCTGAGGATCTTTACTCAATCAGCAGGAACTGTTTATAAATTAGTTTTTATTTCCTAAATTTGATGCATTCCACTTGACAGGGAGGCTGAAGCCATCTTATTTCTATTGTTCTACAAACTATGCTTCTACTCCTCATCTTTCTACACTGAACTTCCCAAAGGTCCCTTACTATTCCATTTATTCTCCTTTGCATATTTTCTCTTTGGTGACACAAGTAAATTGCAAGGGGAGGAATTAAGGTATCATTATGGGGCAGGAGGAATTATTATTCCATATACAATTTCAGAAAAGTGTCTAGCCCTCCCCAGTCAGCTGGTATCACACCGACAACAAGGTCCCACTGGATTCTGTAAGCTGGCCTCAACTTTGTCTTGATTTTGTCTTTTCAGTGACTTTGGGCAGGTTGTAGAAAGAGAAAGACCAGGATATGTCCATGTGTTGAGCATATGCATGCACTCTGCTGGAACTTTGCTTTTTCTTTCCACTTCTAGGTTAACACTGTAACTACATAATTTTCTTGTTACTAATTCTTTTGAAGTCAACAGGCAACCCATTAACATTTTTAGGACAAAAAACTTTTCTTAAAACTTAATCCAACATGAATAAAACTATATAATAAAAACTGAAATGATAAATTATAGCAGTTACCCCATGGATGCTCTTTGTTTGATATTTATTTCAGAACACATGGCCAAGGTTTCCAAGAGGTCTCATTAATAACTAGAACTTTGACTAACAGTTTCGTCTAGGGCACACCAATAAATAAAAGCATGAATGTAGACATGCCCACTTAAAAGGAATTTTGCCAGTCTTCTATGACAAAACTAATCTAAGGTAGAAAAAATCTAGTCTAGCCACTTCATACAGTGCCTAAATAGCTGCTAAGCGGTACCCAGTCTGCCTGCACTCTTCCCAAAAGAGGGAGCCGAACAAGACAACCCAACGTATTTGAGCAGTTTTCCTTTAGGACATTTTTCCTGGTATAATACCAGACTTGCTTCTTTGTAGCTTTTAACCACAAAGAACATTAGGTGCCTTTTTGTATCTACTGTCCACAGCCTTTTCTGCAACAAGTTAAACATCTCTAATTGCTTACAAAATGCTTCCTATGATTTGGATTTGTCTCTGTTAACCAGCCCTCATGAGACCTGGTCCAATTCCATTAAAATTCAACACAATTCATTTGAACCCATGTTACCTGAGCACCTTCTCAGTGCCAGGAACTAAGCCAAGTGCTATGGGGAAGGCAGGGACAACCCGCATGGTAGATTGTGATATGAGGCAGGAGAGGGGGACGGTGCCCCGTTTTCCCTGAAGTTGCCAGGCTCTCATGCTCTCGTGTTGTAGCACATTTGCTAAAACATATGGCTGTGCAATCCCAAGGCATGGCTAGAGTAGGCTGCCTGTAAGTGTTTAATAAATGCATGGCAGCTGACTAGGTCTCTGTATTCCAAGTTCCTGGGAGAGACAGTCTGACTGGCCCAGCTTGGGTCAGAGGTCCACCACTCCATAACCTGTCTTCAGAAGGGATTGGGTCACCTGATATAATAGGCACATTTTCTGGGCTAGGAGCAAGTAGACTTCTATGAAACAGGAGTGTAGTTGGGGAAGAAACAGTAGGCATCTTAGAAATATATTATGGATATAATATATAATATGCATAGATGTATATAAATAATATACAAGTATGCCCTCCTTTTTGAAAGTTTGAGTCACACCACCTCACTTTTACGAAAGACGAACATAGTGCAGTGGTTCTTCTCTTATCCGCAGTTTTTTCTGTTTCCATGGTTTCAGTTTCTCACACCCAGTCAACCACCTGGAAGCAGATGATCCTCCTGACATAGCATCAGAAGGTCAGTAGTTGCCTCACGTGATGTCACAAACCTGCATCATTCAGCTTCTTCAGCTCATCACAGAAGCGTCTTATGATCTCACACCATCACAGGAAGGGTGACTACAGTACAAGATATTATGAGAGCGAGACTGAGCACATTCACATAATTTTTATTACACTATGTTGTTACAGTTCTTTTTTATTAGTTATGTTGTTAACCTCTTATTGTGCTGAGTTTATAAATTAAACTTTATCATAAGCATGTATGTATAGGAAAAACATAGTGTATGTAGCATTTGGTACTATCTGCTGTTTCAGGTACCCATTGGGGTCCTAGAACATATCCCGCATGGATTAGGGGAGACTATACTGAACCTGTTTTTGCTAACTGAAAGAGATCTGAAGAGGATTTTCACTTTTTTTTTTTTGGTATCATTAATCTACAATTACATGTGCAATATTATGGTTATTAAACTACCCCCTTCATCAGGTCCCCCCCCACCAACCCCATTACGGATTTTCACTTTTATGAAAAAAGGGGAAAAGCTAAAATAGCATTCATGTTTGCTTTGCAGGCGCTATTATAGAAGCAGCTTGTGCTCTGAGCAGTGAGAGCAGCCCCCACCGAGCTCCTTCCAGGGAACTATGCTCAGCGTCTTAGCATCAAGCCTCCATAGCTTTGAACTGTGTCTGTGAGCATCTGTGCTTTATCTTGATTTATTTTGTGCATTCGTTAGCAAGATGTGTCCTAGGGTATCAGAAAAGCTTAAGACAGGTTACTTTTTGGGTCTGGAGCATACAAACATTTTCCATATAAATCAATGGTAACTCCTCCTTACAAAAGTTTTCATAGGAATGCTCTGCTTTTGGATAAAGGGAGAAATCTGTATAATTGCATTAATCCTGAAAGATGGGCATTTCCTCCATTTTATAGCTGGGGAAACAGATTCAAGGAGGTGAAGTGACTTTCCCAAGGTTACTACTTGTTAATGGCAAAGCTGTGGTTTGAATTCAGGGCTGCCACATTGCCTCATTTCCTCAACAATTCTTTCTGGAGCCCATTTAGTCATCCGATGATCTATTCATGTATTCACTCAACCAGAATTTCTTCTGCACTGACCACAGATCTGGCATTGTGTGAGGCCCTGGGATACAGCAATTAGTCACATAGATATGCTGGAAGGACACCCATCAGGAGCATGAGAGAGGGTTCTTGCCCTGCTCAACTACATGGTTTTATTGGTGAGAAATGGCCATATAGACACCACAAGTTCAGACATTGTTGCTTAAAATGACTCCAGGAGTGACTAGTATTGCAAGGGCTTTAGGAGGTCAGAGGAGAGAGATGTCTGAGTACTGGAGTAGTTAAGGATGCCTGCCCTCCTGGAGGACAGAGAGAAGAGAAGGGAAGACACCGCAGCAGGCAGAGAGGCACTGTTTCTACCTTCTGAGTTTCGCTTTTTACATCTGCTTCTCTCTGTCCCCACTGGGCCCTCCCCTATTTGGGGTCACCAACACCTCTTACCTGGGTTCTGCCTAAGCTTCCCCAGCAGATCTTGCCCCTCTCTGTCTTGTTCCCTACCAATCCACTTTAAATTTAATTGCAAAATGCTTCAAGCATATAAAAAAGTATAGCAAATAAGGCAAGAAACACAAGGTACACACCATTTTGATTCAATAGATATCAACATTTCACCATATTTGCCTCAGTTCTATGTTTTATAGAAATATAACATTATAATCTCAGCTAAATTCCTACCTTAACCCTTAATCCTGCCTGCACAGAGTAAACATTACCCTAAAGTTGATGTGATTTATTCCCTCATGTGTTTTTCTGCCTTTTCTACTGATGATCCACACACCATAAGGTATTAGCTTCACATCCTTTTGCAAGTTGGCCCCCGCCTTGCACAGCTGATTATATTTTAAGACATGTTCTTGATACATGGAGACCTCGTTCATTGATTTAACTCTCATGTCATATTCTATCATAAGAATAAATTGCAATTTACAGAGCTGTTCCCCTACAGATACCTGGAAAGGTCATTTCTACTTTTTCACTATTACAAGTGGTACTATGGTGAATATCCTCACGTAAGTCTCTTTGTGGATAGAAACCAAAAAAGGGAGTTGCCGAGTCAGGAATACAATATGTTCAACTTTGCGAGGTATTGCCAAGTGGCCTTTGAAATGGTGGTGCAGGTTAAGTGCACACTCCCAGTGTGTCTGAGTGTGGGAGTTCTAGTGGCTCCACGTCCTCACAGGACTTGGTGTTGTCAGTCTTTTTGTTTCTTAGTTTGTTTTCATCTCTTCCTAATGGAGGAAGATGGATCTTTCTAAAATACATTTCTGACCATGTCCCTTACCTGCTTAAAATCCTTCCAGTGGACCCCCACTGCTGTCTTTATAATACCCAGAGTCTGGCTCTGTGTGAACCAGTTCATGGCCACCTCTCCAGGCTCACCCGTCTGCCCTTTCCTACTCCAACATGCATGATATATAAATACACACACTCACTCACACACACACACACACACACATGCTCGCATGCATGTGCACACACTATGGTCCAACCCAATCACACCATGTTCATGTCCCCTAACCTGCTTACCCTCTCTTGTCTTTGGGCCTTGGTACAGGCTCTTCTTTCTGCCTGGAATGCTCTTCCCCTCCTCAGAGGGATGATTGCTACCAGCTCTCAACTCTCAGCTTGATGTCCTCTCCTCTAGGAAGCTTTTGCGGCATCCCAAGTCTGCATTAGATGCCTTTCCACCCCTTGCCCCAGCACCCTGACTTCCAGCACTGCAGTTCTCAGGGTGCTGCCTGTTTATCACCTCCTGCCCCACTAGACTGTGGATTCCTGGAGAGCAGGGTCTGTTCAGAGCTTCTCACAAGAGTGTCCTCCGTGCCTAGCCCATCTGCTGAGTGAATTTGTTAGGTAATCCAGGGGTAGGAGACAGGTGGGGATGGACCAGAGGTGGCTCTGACCCTGCCTAGAGCCACCTTTGTAAGTGACAGATCCAGATCTGATTCCCAGTGTCCTGCCTCTACATCCAGGCTCTGACTGCTGCACTTGAGCTGCCGTGATGGAAGGAGCCAACGGAGAGGGAGAGAGGGGCTGCCGGGAAGGTGAGGATGTGCGGGAGAGAGGGGCCTTGCTATCTCGGGTGCAGGTGGGGGGCTGGGCTAGGTAGACATGACTCCCAGTCCTCTGAGCCAGTAAGGAAGGAAAAAATGGGGCCAGATTTTTAGAACAGACGCTCATTCAGGCTGCCCTGGGAGACTGTGGTGGGCCAGCCCTTCTCTGAGGAGGAGCAGACTTGGGGGTAACTCGGCATCTCCCTCAGCACCCAGCCCACCCGAGCGGCTTCTTCCTGCTGCATCCGGAGGGGGATTTCCCACGGGAGACTGGAGCCAAGGCCAGCTGGGAAGAAACAGGGGCCAAAACTAAAGAGGCGGGAGCTGCCTAGGGGCCGGAGCTCTCGGGGGGGATCACACAGGCCAGGCACAGAGGCTCGGGGCGTAAGGCGCCGGGAGGAGCCCTGTGTGGGCTGGCTCGCTTGTGGACAGAGGGGCTTCCCACTCATGAAGCAGGCTCACAGCGCATGGGAATGATGATACCCGTACTTGATGTGATTGTGGGGAGGATTAAGTAAGATGAAATAGATAAAGGGCTTGGAATAATGCTGGGCACATAGTATCCCTCAGCCAACTTTATTTCTTATTTTCTCATTGGGCTGTTGGGAGAAGTGAACAGGATGATATGGTGAACAGACTGTAAAACTGTCAGTGTGGGTGAGCGTCTTTCTTTGTTAGGAACTCAGCACATGAGTACGGCGATGGTGGGACCACCAGGCACAGAAGGGAGGGGTGTGGGATGGTGTGATCAGTCAGCCTCCTCTGTTCCTCGAGTTTCTCACCTGACATCGGCATCAGCTGTTTGGAGATGGGGCAGTCCAATCCTCCAGCGTCATATGAGGGAAACCAAGGCCCACAGGGCAGAGGTGACTTGTCTGAGGCTGCGCACAAACCACCTGACTCAGACCCAATGCTTGTCCTGACCCTTAGCTCAGCCCCAGCCCAGGACATGGCGATTTCAGCACGTTCGCTGGTCGGTTTTCCTTCCCCCAGTGTCCCACTCCCACCCCCCACCCCCTTGAAAAGTCAGTGAGGCTCCCACCAGCTATGAGAACCACAGCCTCTGAGCGCTCCTGCCTTGAAAGCCCTCTTCCTGTTTTCCCATGGAAGGCAGTTGAAAAGTAACTGAAAGCCACTTCCAGCTCTGGTCTCCCCTCCAGAGCTCTCCTTCCCTGGACCTCTCGAAGAGGTCGGAGCCGGTCAGCAGCGTGCACACGCCTGCCCCCTTCACCAAGGCTTCATCAGCATCAGGCAGCTGTGAGCATTTCCCTTCCCATCAAGCAGGGCTCCCTCCTTCCCTTCCTCCTTTTTTTTTTGACAGCCCCACCACACACACCTTGCCCTTGACCTTACCCATCTGGCAAATCAGAAGCTCATTCTGAGAACCTTGCTGGTTGGTGGATTTCTCTACTGAGGAACAGTTGCAGGAGAAAGCCGATGCAAAGTGGCAGGCCTGCTAAGAGCTCACTTACAATGCACCTGTTGACCAACAAACACTGGAATTAGAGGCATGCAAAGAATGGAAAAATGAAGATTTGGATTTTTTCTCTTTTTGCCCAGTTTCTTGGGGGAAGCTGTTGGACCAGCCCCGGGGGCCCTTGCTGCCATGAAGGACACCCAGACACCCACATGGACAGAGGGGCTTCCCACTCATGAAGCAGGCTCACAGTCATTATTTCATTTGAACTGTACAAGGGCCCTGTGAGGTGCTGGAAAGAATTATTTTCTCTGCTTTCCTGATGAGGAAACTGAAGTTCAGAGAGGTCAGGGTCATGTCTAAAGATCAGGAGATGCAGGCCTTAACCGAGGGGTCTGACTCCACATCCAGGGCTTCCTTACCTACTGAAAGAAATCCAGAGTTTTTAATTTAGGATAGGATTCTGCCTTGAATCTTTCATTCACAGGTAAAACTAAGTCAATTGGAAGTAGACAGCCACAAAAGGGACAAGTTATGTTGAAGATAGAAGTGACCACGGAAATCAACAAAAATTGCCCTATTCTGTTCTTGTTCTGCCTTTAAACTCCTAGCTGGACAGCATTTCCTCCCCTGACCCCTTCCCACAGCTTGGGTTGAGTGGCTTCTTCTCCTCTGGGGTGACCCTTCCATGCTCTGTGTGTCTCTACTGCAGTTCTCACACTTGTCATTTGCCCGTTCCTTTAATGCTCTTGTCCTGTGGGCAGTGGGTTCCTCCAGGGTAGAGACCCCCAGGGTACCTCGGCCTTATGCAGTGAGGTGTTCTGCAGCTGGGCTGCTGTGATCCACTTCAGTCACACAGCAAAGGGTCCCGTCAGAGGCTGGCTCAAAGCAGTGGCATTTGGAGGTCCAGGGAGAGGCCTGACACAGTAAGAGTGGTGACCCTGGAAGGTTCTAGGGCACTGGGAGCGTCTGAGGAAGTCTAGGAGCCGTAGGTCTGAGGCTTGGGGTCAGGATTCATGTCTTTGGAGTCCAGGTGTAGGGACCTAAATGATCTTGAGGAAACGGGCTGCAAGGCCAGGACGAGTGTCAGGTCAGGAGGGAGTCACACCCGTCCCTGCGGGCCCAGCCGCCAAGCCCACCCGAGCTGTGTCCTCTACCCACCTTGAGGGAGGGGAGCACCAGGCTCTGGGGCCGCCTCTGCTGTGGGGAGGAGAAGGAGGCTAGGGGCGAGAAGCCAGGCAGGCCACTTTAAGCGTCCCCATTTTCCTTACTCCCAAAAGGCAAAAATGAGGAGTTCTGAGAAATTAAAACACAAACACCAAAAAATAGTGTTTGGTTTAAAAGTTGCCATAACCCACATTCTTAGATAAGGGGGTGCCTGACTTTCATACGAAGCTTTGTGTGGTCCCTACTGTAAAGGAAATGGTCTCTGTCCTCCATTTCTGCTCCTGGCCAGCTGCCCGGGCCCCTCACTCTGACCCCAAGGACAGGCTGACATCAGAAGGCATATTGAGTAACTGAGCTCGTATCTTACCAAACCATTTGGATTTGACTTTCTGGGTAAAAAGTAACTGCAGTTTCTTTGAAGACATGGGTCATTCTCATCGCCTCTGGAGGGAAAGCACATAGTCCCTGCATCCCGTCCCCCACGGCCCTCTCACTTGTCCGCTGAGCCAAGGGAACAGAAAGGTCAGTGTATCTGAGGCCTGAAGAAGTGAAAGGAGGAAACTAATAGTATTTCTTGAGAACCTTTTATGCACAGATGTGGCCTTAAGCTTTGTACATGTGTAATTATTTGTGTATTCATTTGCATACCACAGTCCAGGGACAGTCCAGTCTCCAAGAAACAGAGGCTCAGTTGCCATATAGCAAGAGTAATGGAGGCTGGATCTCCAGCCGCCCCAACGCAGGCCTCTCAGAGATTCTTACGTCCTGTCTTTCTGCACAGTGCAGATGCCTGGAAAGGATGGTGCTGCCTCTTCAGAGCTGGTGTTCAGGCAACACCAAAGGTCCCTGGAGCTGGTCTCAGTACAGGGGCTTTGTGCCCCTCCTTTACTTCCATCACTCTGGTTGATGTCAGCTGGAGCATCTGCTGGGTTGGCCCAGGTGTCAGAGGTGAAGGCCTGGCCTGGCCCAGCCTGGGGGCCGCTTGTTGATGGGAGAAAAGTGGTGTTGCTGGTCTCCGTGAGGGCAACTGTGAATCCGCCAAGAGGATGCACTGGCTGGACAGGTTTGCTGGCTGAGGAACCAGCGCAGTTGGTTGTGTGGAATCTGATGAAAATGATCAGCTGCAAACTCCTAAAACAAACAGACCACAATCCAGAGGTTTGAATAACAACCCCCTCGGCCAGATGGCCACAGGAGCCTTGCCAGTGAGAGAAAATGATCTCCCGCCCTGAATTTCTTTTTGTTCTGGACTCTGCTGTCTTTGGATGTCATCGGTCCCCCCACGCATCTTGTGTGCCAGCCACCCAGACAGAGTTTTGTGTTCAGGGAGCTTAAGGCAGCTTTCCCCAGATTAGGATTTGGGGACAGGGAATCCAGGCAAAGAAGCAGCTTTCTTGTCCCAGCATGAGTCACCCTTGGCCAGAGGAAGCACACAGCTGTCTGCATCTGGACCTGGAATGCTGCTTCCTCCTCGGAGGACACTCCCCAAAAGCCTGGGACTCTTGTGGATGCAGAGCAGGAGGTCATGAATAGGGCTGCCCTGAGTGGGGCAGGCCCTCTGGGCACATCGTTCTCTCCAGGAGACCTTCGTGTCCAATTTGTTGGGAAACTGAATGCTAGCTTGTTGCAGTATTAAATTGCAGCCATGCCTGTAGCAAATGGTGGCCAGTGGGTCCTGCCAAACTCAGCCTCCCTATGGTTCCAGTAAGAGCATTTATGTAAGAACAGGCCAACATAGATATAACTTATTTGACCTCTCTGAGCTTCCGTTTCTACTTTAGTGAGTTTTAGTGACTCTAATAAAGAAATTGTATTTTCAGTGCATGTAGTACAATACCTGGCACACAGCAGGCATTCAATAAACATTGGTTTTCTCCCTCCCAGCCCTCTGGTCCAGAGCCTTTGGGGCTAATTTCTTCTATTATCCACTCCTAAATGCTTTCACTGATCCATTATTCAATATTTTATTCTTGGATTTTGGCAAAGCTTCCAGGTATTGTTTGTTGGGCAGCTGCGTCCCTGTTCACTAGGTGAAACCTCAGCCTGGCCAGGGGGAGGGTTCTTGACTCTGAATGATAACGAATTCTCGAACAGGTTGGCGAGTGTAGGAATGGAAGGAATTCACTAAAGCAAGAGTAGAAGCGAATGTCCGCAGGTTTGTGGGCAGCAGGGAGCAAGGAAGAGCAGAGGGAGGAAAAGGAAGTTCATTAAATTCCTGCTCAACATAGAGCAGATCCCTTGACAACTCCTAAAGCCAGCTTCCCCTGGTGTCCGGTGTCCTCTTGAATCTGCACGGTGTGGGTACTAAGCCCCTACCAGCCCAGGATTTGGGGGAGCTGCAGAGCACTGGATGGAGTGAGATTGTGTTCTGAGAACTTCCCTTTCCCTACTGATATGAAATAAAACAGGAAGAGAGAAAAAGATTGTGTTAAGACTAGAAAGCTGGATAAAACAGCAATGCGACAAAGACATTCACCACCAGAGAGGGAGGTTGGAGAGTTCTTGTCTTTATCATGGAAGAGAGTTCAGAGACAAGTGCAGTCGGCTTATGCAACAACAACGTTTGTTTGATGTTAGACAGCACACACTCAGACGGGAGTGTGGGTGACCTCAGAGGGGAGGTGCACTTAAGGGTTTAGGGTTTGGGGTTTTATTGGGCCTTTGGGTAGGGGTCAGCATAAGGCAAGATGTATGCTCCTAATTCCTTTGAAGTTTTGTTTTAAGAATAGCCTAATTAAGGTGATTGTGTTGGTCCTGTCTTGGCATTCTTTATTTAATTTACACCTTGGAGGTCTATCTCCTGTCCTGGTTACAAAGTTACTTAATTGATTAAGGGGCTGGAAGAAGAGGAAGAACAGCATGTAGATTAAGTTAAAGACTAAGATCAGCCTTTTTCTGCAGGCCAAGTAGATTTTCCCACGGCGTGACCCTGGGCCCATTTCCCTGCCCTGCCTCATAGGTGCATTCCTCCTCGGTTTTTCCTGGATGGATTCCCCTCTCTCCTCCATTGCTATGTTAGCTGCTGTGTTTGCCAGTAATGTATTTTAACTTGCTAAGCTATTACACACTCTGGAAGGAAACTAGGCAGGATATAATTGCAGTGAAGGTGGAAGAGGCTCTTTTAATTTACGAGCTTACTTAGAAAACTTTCCCTCCCACTTAAAAAAATCTTCACAACAATAAACACACCTATTAATATCTATCAAGATATAAAACATATCAGTCAGGATAGATTGGGTTTTGCTGCAGTACCACACAGCACCCAGATATGAATTGCTTAAAACAGAAAAGGTTCGTTTCTCATTCAAGCTACACATCCTTTGTAGGTTGAGGGGGGATCTCTGCTCCAAACTGGCTTCTCTTAGGTACTCAGAGTTCACTCTCTGGAACATCGTCCGTCCCTGCAGCAGGGGAGGAGAAGACAGCTTGCTTATCAGCACTTTAATGCTTCTGCCCATAGTAACACGTGACACTTCACGTTTCATTGGCCAAAGCGAGTCACAGGGTCCCCCCAGCCTCAAGGACTCAGAGACATCCAATCCTACTATGATCACAGGTGGAAAACAACCAGAAACACGGATGGACAATGCTAATGTTTACTACATAGGAACTCAATGTTTTAAAAATAGAGGAAACCCTTAACGCAAGGAGAAGCTCCAGAATTGTCCGTTCCTGCCATTCACCACTAGGGATTTGCTAGTCATTTGAAGAACAGAAAATGCCCAGATATTTGCATAGGAATGTTCCTTTTGTCCCTGACTTCATTTTATTCCATGATCCTCAATCGCCAGTGTGCATAAGAATTGCTATTTGACATTGCACAACGTTGTATACCCACTCCCAAAGGGTTTCAAAGGGTTTGAACGCGCGTGGTTTTCCCTGTATGAGCTGAATTTAGAACCTAACCTATTTAGAATGTGACTCCACAGTACTGAACTGGTACTGAGGACTAGCTTTATCATTTTTAAAAGCCACTTTGTTGAGGTATGATTGACATACAAAAGTGGTTCATATTTAAAGTATACAATCTGGTAAGTTTGGAGATAATACACATATACATCCATAAAACCATCAACACAACCTTTGTCGTAAACATATCCATCATCTCCAAAGGCTTCCTCCCCTCCTCTTTAATTGCCTAAATTTAATTGTTCTATTGTTTTAGCACCTTCTCTTCCGTGCTTCATTTACAACCTGAGGGGCCACTCCATCTCTGAACCCAATTGCAGTTAACATTTGATTTTTTTGTGTATATACTTGACAATAAGAGTTTATAATAACTAACTTCTATCCAAAATTCTAAAGAAGTCTTCCACATGTATTGTATCATTTAGTAATTCTCACCATAGCCCTAAGGAATTGGCTTATTACTAGAACATTTCCATTATATTGATGAGCTAATGGGGGCTCAGTGAGGCTGTGACTTGCCCAGGCACCCAGAACAAATGTGGTGAAGTCAGGCTTAGAAGCTGAGGTCCTACAGACCCCTCTCCCTACCGCTGCCCCTACCAGCCAGGGCACTGTATTCCATGGAAGCCTGGCTTCCGCAGGGATTACTCTGGGCACACAACATTCCAGGAGCTGGACATCCAGGAATTCCTGTCAATTAGGCATTTTTTCACGGCATCAACATTTCCCTGAAGAGCTTTCCATAGCTGGCCAATGTCATGGCCCTGCCGTGGTTCAGTCTTAGGTGGGGAGAAGCCCATTAGTCTTGGGGGCAGGACAGTGGGAGGTGCATGCTCACACATAAATTGAACTGTAAGTTTGTAATAGGTTTACGTGTGAAAGCTGTGCTCTCTGTGGATTGATGTTTGTGTAAGACTTTCTCAGTTTGTGGGGTCATGAATAAAATACAGGATGCCCAGTTAAATTTGAATTTCCCACGATTTATTTGCTAAATTTGGCAACTTCATCTCTACGCCTATCTGCCAGTATACATGGGCATGCTTGGTTATGTCTTGGGAGGCACTTGAGTGTGTGTGTCTGTGCCCTTGTGACCCCATCTGCGTGTGGGGTGGTCCTGTGCATGTGTGTCCTGGCTTACAGGGAGTCAGCAGGTGGCTGGGAGCAAAGGGCCACTCACAGCTCATTTCTTGCCAGGCCAACCCTGCTGGAGCAGGAGAGGGCAGGACGGGCCTTGAGTGCCAGAACAGGGGGCGTGGCCTTCCTCCTGAGGGCCATGAAGAGCCATGGAGGCCTCTGCACTGGAAGGGGCAGATTTAGGCGTGTGCTGGAGATGCCCCCCTGGCTGTGCTGCAGGGACAGAGCTGGGGAAGGAAGGCCACATGCGAGGGAAGTGAGGAGGCAATGGTTGCCTTGATGAGAGAGGATGAGGATCTGGCCTCAGGCCTTGGCAGTGGAGATGGAGGGAAAGGGCAAGGGACGGGACTTGTTTAACATTCCTGCAGGGGGTGAGGGAGGGAGGACTTGGAGGTGATGCTCAGGTTTCTAGCTTGGGCGCCTGATGGACTGCGGGCTCCTTGAGGATCTATCTTGCTCCCTTCCTCATCCCCAATTCAGGCAGTGCCTGGCACGTAGTACATGCTAGTGGGTGTCTCCAGCATGGATGCGTGCAGGCACAAGTGAGAGAAAGGGGGAATACGGGAGGCGGAGGATGGAGAGGTCTGGGAAGGAAGCTGACCCAAGTTATCTGGGGAGACCTTGAGCTTGAGGTGGTAGTGGGGGCTCCCAGAGAGATGTCCAGCAGGCAGCTGGCCTCCTCAGGAGAGAGGTGCAAGGCGGAGAGACAAGTCCACGGTGTATGAGTGACTAGGAAGGGAATGAAACCCCCAGCTGGGGTCACATCACTACAGGGTGCAGTGAGGAATGAGGAGACAGCGGCCGGGGAGGGGAGCTTGCGGGCAGCGGTGTTTAAGGAGGGGAAGGAATCTGAAAGGGTCAATAGTTACCCTTCACAGGGCTGCTGGGGTTTAAGTGAGATGACCCACTGGCCTGGGGGCTCCAACATGGCCAGGCAAGGGCCAATGAGCAGAACATTTCATGGGCCCTGGCCCATCAGGTCAGGCTGGGCTACTGACGGGAGCCAGGTCTTCTGGGCCTCCCACTGCACTGGAGACAGCTCTTAGTAGCTGGACTATGGAGACGTGGAGGGAAGGATGGGAAAAGGGCCCAGGGCAGCTGGGGCAGGGGGCGGGCAGCACTCAGGGGCTCAAGGCAGCTGCTCTGTATGCGAGAACAGAAGCATGTAAATATTCTAACAAGTGGGACTGTTATATAAGGACATCTGGCTGCATGTCAGTACTGGGACTAACAGTGTCTACATATTTCACTCCTGGCTACGGCCTTGCATTAGAATAGCACCCAGTAGTGACTAAGTGACAGTTCACACCAAGTCCTAGCACAGTGCCTAGCATATAATAGGAGTTCAACAAGTGTGCTTTTTCATCTTCTTTTCGTGGAGTAAAGATGCCTTCACAGTTCTAAGGAGTTTCCTCGCCTGAGCAGTTTTTGTATTTTAGGGAATGAAATTTCCTTTCACTTGGAAGACCTGTCTTTTCTGCCATCGAATTCCTGGGAATTTCAAAGCACTGGGTCTGCAAGCTTGCCCCGGATCACTGGGCAGTCAGAGCCCCGGTGAACAATGCTGCAATCTCGAGGGACAGGTCCAGTCGGGACCACCCCTCTCCGGCCTCCCCTTCCTTCCGACATAGCCTTGCCATCTCCCGGCCTAGCACACAGTCTGTACTGTATGAGTGTTTGCTGAGATTATTTTTGTTATTACTCTCCCTGGGCCTGGTGTTTCCTCAAATTGAATCATTTCTGTGACTCCAAAGTTTAGTTTATTTTCTTTTTATCCAAGCCTCAGACTAATACCTTGATGGCTTTAGATCCCCAAAGCAGGGCTGTCTTGCAAAGACTAATTCTAACACAATCTCTTTCCGGTGATTTTAAACACTCATATCACAGAGGGAGGTAGGCTTCCTTCAAGAGGTTACTTGGTTTAGATAAATATTTAGCCTGTGGATATACAGTCGGAAAATGTGCATTTTTCTAGGCATAGGGCCTCAAGAAGAGTTGTCGGGATTCAGCGTATATTCACGCAGACGTTGATTTGTCCACCTACCCACCAGAGTGTCAACTTCTGTTCTACTCACTGCTGTAAACGCAGAGGCAGAGCAATGTAGGTGCTCGATGTATATTCGTTGAATGAATGAATCCGTGAACAAGCATCTTCTCTGTGCCAGGATACCTGGCATTGGAAAGCCAGTTACAGGACACAAACCCTGCAGTCTGTGGGCTGTGGTCTTAGGGAAGAAATCCCACTCCCTCCAACATCTACCTGCAATTCAAAGCACATCAGCGTATGTGAACACACTGCAGTGGGCACAAGAGCCTGGTGGACGGGGCCGCCGCCGTCGGGAATACCAGAGAAGCTGTCCCAGAAGAGGCGCCCTTTGAGCTAGGGTTGATTTCAGCATCAGTAGTTGCAGGAAGGGAAACAGAATGAGCCAGGGTCTATAGAGGGAAATCCTGGTTTAGTAGAGGGAGTTCCAGGAGGGCCACCTGGGTTGTTTAGGTCACTAGACGGTACGCTCCAGGAGGGCAGGGGCTGTGTCTGTCTTGTCCTATATGACACAGTGTCTGGCACATGGCGGGCTCTCAGTAAATTGTAGCTTAAGTGAATGAATGACGTGACATGGAAAGAAAAGATGGGACCTAGAATTCTTTTTTTGGAGGTTTGTTTAGCAACTGCAATGGGTCTCATTGTCTCCTTCCATCCAGAACTGTAGATGCTGGTGTCTGGGAGGAACTGGTAGGTCCAAACCCCACCGCCCCCGAAACCGCCCACCGAGTAATGGGGAGCTCTGGCCAGAATGCCCCTCAATGAAGGAGTGTGCCCTCCTCCCACACAGCTGGTCTCTGTATAGAGCTGATGGTGAGAATAGCCATCCTTGTACTGCCCACACAGCCGTGGGGCGGCAGAAAGAGTCCCAGACGTGGCTTGCCTCCTGGCCCTGCTGCTGCAGACTCGTGTGGTCCTCGGGCAGGGCTGGGGTCCAGACATGGGCTCTAGTGTCCAACACACCTGCAGTTACTTGGCATCTCTGTACCTTAATCTCCTTATTTGTAATGGGGGAGAGTAATACTACCACTTACCTCAGAGGATTCTTGTGAGGGTTGAATGAGCTAATACACGCAAAGTTCTTAGTACCTATTGGCAAGTTAGTAAATGCTCAATAAAAGTCAGCCATGATTTGGTATTAGCTCTGCCTTCCTGGTTCTCGGTTTCTTCCCCTGTAGAATGAGAATAAGAACCCCTGTCTAGGAGGCCTCCAAGCATTGGTGTGAGGAGCCAGAAAGAGCAGCAGGGAGACATCCTCCGAGGGAGGGTGGTGTGGCATCCCCTTCAGCTGTGGCATTGGCACTGGAAGATCTCACCAGCATGGTGACCCCACAAATCACTTCCACCCCATCTGGCTCCTGAGTTTTCCATCTACTTTTGGTGGCGAGGTTCTGCTCCCTGCTGTCCTGTACCTTGACCTCAGGTATATATTTAGAACAGGCCTGCAAGGAAAGGAAGATGAGAAATGAAGGAAAGGAAGCTGGCCAGGTTCTTTCTCAGCAGTTCCTTGGGGGCCTCTGGCTCAGGCTCTCTGACGAAGGGGGCTCACCCAGCCTTTGACATAACCACTTGCTTCTCTTCTGGCCTTTTCAGATAAGAGAGGTGGGAGGGGGTGCGGAGAACCAGTTCCTGGGTGTGCCGAGCAGGAGGCGAGCTTCCCTCTGAAGCGCGACACTGCTCCAGGGCCCTGGCCTTCGGAGCCAGGACTCTGGGCTACGGCGGCTCCCTCCTGGGGTCAGCCTTGGACTTGCCGCAGGCCCAGCTGCCCCTCGCCACACCAATTTCTCTTAAGAGGCTTGGCTGACCTTCAGCATAGCTGAGATGCTCTCAGAGATGGAAGAACCTTTAAGATTCCCTCAGCCAGTAGTTCCCAGGATGAGGGCCCTGGGCACTGGGGGGCCTCAGACTATTTCCAAGCCTTGTACAAGCCTGAAAAACAGTAGACAGCCCCTCTGTGAGGGCTCACAGGCTCCTAACAGTGTCAGGTTCCCTGTGTTTCCCTGAAGTCAACTCAGACTGGACCCTCTGGGCCCTGGTGTTGCTAAGGACAACAACACAGTGAGCTTATGTGCTACCAGGAGTTGGGCTGCTCACATCAGGAGCAGGGCTGGGCTGCCCACATCATCTCACTTATTTTTAACCAGTAAGGTGGGTACATTTATGAGCCTTGTTTGGCAGATGGAGAAACTGAAGGCCAAAGGGGGTAAGCAGGTTGTCCAATGCCACACAGCCAAGCAGGATTCCGGTCTAGGTGGATGGATTCCGCAGCTCCAACCCCCAACCACTAGGAAACAGCCTCCTGGAAGCTCAGCTGTGTGCCTTTGAGTACTGCAAAAGAGCAAACACGTTCATTATTACTCAGGGAAGGGTACTAGTAGGGACAGTTTTCAGGTGCAAGTACTAGATGTGAAAGAATGATAGAGGGGGTGGTGGAATAGCTGAGAACCAGCCACCTCGTATTATAGAGAAATAAAGGTTTTGCCCAGCATCTTCTTGGAAACTGGCAGCTGGGAAAGGATTTGAGTCACTTGAAGTGGCCTCTTGGGCCTGATGCCAGAGTGCCTTTGGCGAGCCAGGAAGCAGGGCAGCAGGGTTTCCCACCACGATGGCTCATGCCTACGATGGCATATGCCTGTGGCTCTGCCTGGCAGGGTCTCTGAGTCCCCCTGCCCCAGCAGGCCACTCCTGGGGTCAGACCACACACCCTGACGATTTTCCACCAGTCCGCACCTACCTCCCACCAGCTGCACAGGGCTTCGGCCTTGCCAGACCACAGAGCTGTTGAGTGCTGGCGGAGCCGGCCGTATTTGTCTTCAGCAAGCTCTTCCTTTATCGTCTCTGAGACTGTTGACTCCATACTCGTGCATACACTTTACAGTTGGCAAAGTGCTTCCACATTTACTATTTCATGGGGCCCAAGGCTGTTCTGGAAATTGGGCAGGGTAGGGATAATAGCGCATTTTACAGAAGAAGAAAAGGAAGTTCTGAGAGGCAAGGTGCCTTGTTCAGGCTAAGAAAGGTTAGAAGTTGGAGCCAAGTCAGCCTGTTCCACCTCACCAAGCAGCCTCTTTCAGAAATGAGGACTCTCAGGGAGCGGTGAGGAGTGGGTGCTAAGCTGGGTCCTGCAAAGAACGTCATATACACCAAGCAGCAGCAGCATTAACTCTTTCTTCCTGTAGGGGATAATTACAGGTGCCTGACTTAAAACAGCTAAACCTGTGTCATCTCGGATTGCAAGCCTGCACGCTGAGAACTTGTGATGAAAAGAGACAGATGTTCACGTCAGAGGTGGTTTACGTCTCAGATCCATAACTTTCTCACTGTGACCCCGCCCTGGAAAGACAGGTCACCATCCAGGCCTCCATTTCTGCATGTGGATAGTGTAAATGATGATAATATTTACCTGACATCTTATAAAAATGACTAGGGCCATCCTATACAAATTTCTTTGAGAAATTTTAAAAGGTGTTATACAACTATTACACTTGACAGTAATTTTCATAAATAGGGAAGGCAAAGGAAATTCAGATGTGTAAGTGATTATTAATGCTTCCTAAGTAGTTTACATGGATTGTTCCATTAATCTGAACAAGAGCCTTTAGGGCACTTGTACCACTATCATCTCCATCATATAGATGAGGAGACTGAGACCCAGAGATTTTTAAGTAACAGGTCATAAATGGCAGAAGCAGAATATGAAATTTTGGTAATTTAGTGCCAGCAGGTAATTGCTTGTAACCACCTAGGCACATCAGTCACCCGAAGGACTGAGTAAACTGCTGGGCCCCACCTCAGAGTTTCTGATTCAGTAGGTTTGGGGTGGGGCCTGAGCATTTGATTCCTAACAAGTTCCCAGGTGCTTCTGGTACTGCTGGATGGGGGCCACACTGTGAGAACTCTCCTTACCTCCCCACAACCCGCCTGCCACGGCCAAATCCAGGCCCTCTGAGGCCGTTTGCACAGGCTAGCTGGACGTCTGTGTTAGCTGGACACTAGATATTTGACCTGTGGCATGTGGATACATGTTATGTTAATGGGCAAAGTGGATGGGGGTGCTGAGGAGGTCCTTGGTCCTTCAGAGACCGAGGGAGATAAGTTGTCACTTGCCTGTTGGCCTCATAGGCACCTGAGTCCTAGCTTGGGCTCATTAGACTCTTCCCCAGAGCTTGCCAGTGGGAGGAAAAGCCGTTTGTCTGGGGAAGGCACAGAGAACAAGATTCACAGGCTACCTCCTATTTTTTCCCGTTAAGCTACTCACACTCCCGGATTTCAAAAATAGTTTATGAACAGAGAGCTAAAACAGCAATAGTTTATGAACAGAGAGATAAGACAGGCTGCAACAGAGAAAGCACAGACCAAAATTTTTATTTAATTATGTGTTTGAAAAGAAATAAGAAAATGACTTCTAGAGGCTGCTGATATCCAAAGCATATAAAAAACTAATTCAACTCAACACCAAAACACCAAATAATCCAATTAAAAAATGGGCAGAGGAACTGAACAGACGTTTGTCTAAAGAAGACATACAGATGGCCAACAGGCACATGAAAAGATGCTCCACAAGGCTAATCATCAGGGAAATGCAAATCGAACCCACAGTGAGCTATCCCCTCACACCAGTTAGGATGGCCACCATCCAAAAGATAAGAAATGAGAAGTGTTGACAAGGATGTGGAGGAAAGGGAACCCTCCTACACTGCTGGTGGGAATGTGAATTGATCCAGCCACTGTGGAAAACAATAAGAAGGTTCCTCAAAAAATTAAAAATAGAAACACCATACAACCCAGTAAGTAATTCCACTTCTGGGAATTTACCTGAAGAAAACAAAATTACTGATTTGAAAAGATATATGCACACCTATGTTCACTGCAGCATCATTTACAATAGCAAAGATATGGGAGCAACCCAAGTATCCATTGACAGATGAAGAAGATGTGGTACATATATACACAATGGAATATTATTCAGACATATAAAAGAAGGAAATCTTCATTTGTGACAGCATGGATGGACCTATAGGGTATCATGCTAAGTGAAATAAGCCAGGCAGAGAAAGACACATACTGTAAGATTTCACTTATATGTGGAATCTAAAAAACAAACAAACAAAAAATAGACCCACAAATATAGACAACAGACTGTTGGTTACCATAAGGAAGGGGGTTGGCAGGATGGGTAAAATAGGTGAAGGGGATAAAGAGGTACAAATTGCAATTGTAAAATAAGTTAGACATAGGAATGGAAGTACTACATAGAGAATATAACCAATAATATTGTAATATCTTGATATGATAATGAGGTAACCATCTATTGTTGTAAGCATCTAGTAACATATGCAATAATTGAATTTCTATGTTGTATATCTGAAACCAACATAAAATTGTATATCAACTTTATTGCAATAAAAAACTATAAAAAGTATATAAAAAGAAGTGGGACCCTGAAAAATGAGGGAGGTGATGATAGCACCCCTCCAAAAAAAGAAAGAGAACAACTTCTAGAAGAATAGAAGCATTTCAGAAACCAGGATTGAGCTAAAAGCAGGGGTCACAGTAGAAGAAACTAAAAAATCAAGCTTATATGAGTATCCAGTTATTCCAGAACTCTGTGTTAAAAAGACTATGCCTTGTCCATTAAACTACCTTTATGTCTTTGTCAAAAATCAGTTGTCCAAACCTAGAATAACCAAAAGAATCTTGAAAAAGGAGAATAAAGTTGGAGGACTCACACTTTACCATTTCATAATTTACTACAAATCTTCAGCAATCAAGACTGTGTGGTACTAACCAGCATAAAGATAGACCTACACGCAGTGGAATACAATTGAAAGCCCAGAAAAAATCCTCACATTTATGATCGACTGATTTTCTGCAGTGGTACCAGGACCATTCAATGGGGGGTGGTGGTAAAAACAGGGTCTTTAACAAATAGTAGTGGTAACAGAAGAATACCCACATGCAAAAGAATAGAGTTAGACCCTTACCTCATACCATATACAAAAACGAACTCAACATGAATCAAAGACTCCAATGTAAAGAGTTAAATTTATAAGACTCTGAGAAGAAAGTAGGAGTAAATCTTTGTGATCCTGGACTAGGTAATGGGCTCTCTCTCCATTTGTTTAGGTTTTGTTTAATTTCTCCCAGCAATGTTTTATAGTTTTCAGTACTGGTCTTTCACATCTTTCACCAGATTTATACATAAGCATTTCATATTTTTATACTATTGTAAATGGCATTGTTTTTAAATTTCAAATTCCATTTCATTGCTAGTGTACAGAAATAAAATGAAATTTTGTGTATTGATTTAGTATCGTGCAACCTTGCTAAACTCACTTCTCAGTTCTAGCAGCTTTACCGTAGATCTGTAATTCAGATTTTCTCCATAGACAATCATGTCATGTGTGCATAAACATAGTTTACTTCTTCTCTAACCTGGATGTCTCTCATTTCTTTTTCTTGCCTTAGCAAACTAAGTAGACCCTCTGACACAACATAGAGTAGCAGTGAGAGTGGCCATCCTTATCTTGTTCTGATCCTAAGGGGAGAGGCTCTTACCATAGAGTAGGAGTTGGTAGCGGGTTTTGTGGGTGCCCTTTGACAGACAGAGGAGGCCCCCTTCTATTCTACTTCTATTCTTAGTTTGCTGAGACTTAATCAGGAATGTATGTTGGATTTCACCAACTGCTTTTCTGTGTCTGCTGATACAGAAAATACAGTGGCCACTATATTGGAGAGAGTCCAAACTCAAGAGTGGCCTCTGCCTTCTCTCAAAGAGGGAAAGGGGGAGGAAGGAAGCCCGCCCTGTGGAAGGAGCCTGTCTTCGGGAGCTCTGCTCGTCCCGCCTCTGCTCTGTGCCCCTCTCCTTGGCTGGCCTTCCTAGAGTTCAGAGCCTGGCCTGTGGACTCCAAAGCAGTGCTCTTTCCTCTGCATCAAACTGTCTAAAGACTCTGCCTCTGGAACCCAGCCTGGCCAAGGTCCAGAAGATGGATGAACCTTCAGATCCCTCAATAATATAAAATAGTATAGCCATTTACTGAGCAATTTTGGAATATCAAGAACCAGGGCTGGGACTAGGGCGAGGTGAGTGAACCATCTATGGGTACGGAATTTAAGGAAGTATCCGGAGGCACACGGGTGCCTCGTCTGCTTCACCCTCATTCCAGCTCTGCAAAAGATAGTGCTAAACACTGCTTGCATGACCCTCAAACAACCCTATAATGGTAGGTGCTATTATCATTCTTATTTTTCAGATGAGGAAACAGGATCAGAGAGGTGAAGTGACTTACCCAAGTAATAAATGGCACAGCTAGCATTGTAAGCAAAGTGTGTTCACACTCCGTCTGTGCTCTTAGTTAACTCTATGGGTCAGAATCTCCTGGAAGATTAGTGGAAACACTGATGGCTGACCCCACCCCAGAATTTCTGAACCCGTGGGGCTGCTGTGTAGGCAGGGGAGTTTGCTTTTCTAACAAGTTCCCAGGTGACACTGGTGCTGCTGGTCCAGGGACCAGACTTTGCGAACCACTGTGCGATGTCATACTTCCTCCTCTAACTCTGGCTCATCGGGTCTCAGGAGCACAAAGATGCCAGTGTGAAAAAGAGAAATCTGAGAAAACACTGCCAGATCCCTCTGGCTTGTGAAAATAAAGAAAGCACCAATTTCCCAGGACGACCAAGAGTTTCCATGTCATCCTACATGCTTTGGAGCCCAACCCATTCCAGAGTGCTTCACATGGAATCAGGGAGCAGCTATGAGTTGAATAGGGGGATGAACTGACCAGTCATGATGGGACCTCTGTGGGGACTTACTCATCTGAAAAGAATGCCTGACATTTATCCTGAAAGACATCTTTCTATAGACCCTCAATCCTTGCAGTACGAAATGGCATTTTTCTAAATGTGTTTTAATACGTTTCAAATGTTTTCTAATTTATTCTTAGGCATCTATATCAGATGGACATATTACATCAAGGTTTTCAGCCTTTGAACAAGGGCCACTGCACAGTGACAAAGAGTGGGGGGCACAAACCAACGCAGAGCTCACCATGTTATAAAAGAGGCAAACTTAAACCAGGCTTGGCAAAATCGCCAAGCTCGAAACATGTGACAACATTCCAGAGTTGACCCTAGTGTCCAAGGGGTTAAATTTTTCTTTAATCTCACAAATCTTTGGACCTTAAGGTCCCCATCCAGCTGTTCTTGGCTCTGAAGTGCAATAAGGAAAAAGCTGATTTTATTCATTCACCCATCTTTATCAGGAATATCACAAGTCCCCATGGCAGGAATTCTCAGCCCTGCTGCACACTGAAGGCAACTTGGGGAGCTTCTAAAGAGCCATGTTTTCTGGCCGCATCAGACCAAGCACAGCAGATCCCCTGGGGGTGGGTCGGGCAGGAGCCTTTCTGAAAGCCCCCAGACAAAGCCAGGGCAGCCAGGGCTGAGAAAGTCCTGTTGCAGAGAGAGTGACTTCTCCGTGAATCCCCTCAGCCTTCCCCCTGACAATAATGCTTCTGAATCCTGAATATCTCCCTTGGGGTGAGACCCTTGCTTAGAATATGCAGACAGCTGCTGCTCAGGGCTCTGACTGGAGTGGGGATGAGTGGGAAGGGGACTCCTATCTGTTAGAGGTCCTCCTGATGCCAGCCTAGTCCCATCTGCTTAGTCACCCTGTGAGGCAGGGTAATACTATCTTCACTTTGTAGAGGACGCACTGCCTGTCAGAGCGGTTAAGGGACTTGCCCAAGGTGGTGCAGCCGGAATTTAAAGCCAGGCTTATCTCCTTCCTTTTTAGGAAAGAAGGAAGAGGCAGAGTCCCTGTTACGCCACTGCTTGCTCCCTCCAGTCACAGGGAGCCCCTCCTTCTTAAGGCGGCCCCTTCTGTTCCTCCCACCTGGACCCCTGTGCCCAGGCTGGTAAACAGTTCACGACCCTCCCCGGGTCCGAGGCCCCTTGCCTCTCTAGCTAGAGGCCAGGGGTGGGTCAGCTCCCTTTCCCCTGCTCCCCAGGGCCTGCTATTGGGTGGGGGTGACAAGGGCCCTGCTGGGCTTCTCTCCCCGATTCTGGCTTCTGGCATCCCCTCCCTTTCTGTGCCCGGACCAGTAATCAGCCATTCAGTCAGCAGCAGCTGACGTCCCCATGTCCACTCCCAGAAAGGGTCTGGGCGACCTGATCAAACCTGAGAGGAAGCTGTGCTTCACCACTGCTCCTAATATATGCACAGCACACAATGGCCTTTCTGCCCCAAGCAGGCATGTGATACTGTGATTTATGATAAGAAATATATATTCGGTCTTCACCCCCATTTCTGGCAAAGAGCTGCTAAAACCCTTGAAATTACCTGTGATGAGAGGAGTAAGGTTATTTTTTATGTTAACGAGGCAGTTTTTGGTCCAGCACCTAATGATGGGGGCTTGTTACCAGTGAAGCCAACCATGTGGTTAGAGGGTCAGAACTTCCACTCTTAGGTCAGGACTTCTGCGAAGGGGAGAGGGCTGGAGGTTGAGTTCCATCACCAGTGGCCATTGATTAATCAATCATGCCGTGAATGAAGACTCCATAAAAACCCAAAAGGATGGGGTTCAGAGAGCTTCCTGGTTGGTGAACATGTGGAGATTTGGGGAGAAGGGCACGTTCCCTGAGGGCATGGAAGCCCCTAGCTCCACACCCTTTCCCCATACCTTACCCTGTGTATCTCTTCCATCTGGCTGTTCTGAGTTACTTCCTTTTACATAATGACCCAATGATCTAGTAAGTAAAATGTTTCTCTGAGTTCTGTGAGCTGCTCTAGCAAATTAATCAAACCCAAGGAGAAACTGTTGGAACCTCCAGTCCATAGCCAGTCCGTCAGCAGCTCAGGTGACAACCGATGACGTGGGAGTTGGGGGGTAGGCAGTCTTGTAGGACTGAGCCCTTAACCTGTGGGACCTGATGCTGCCTCTGGGTATCAGAGGTCAGAACTGAGTTAAACTGTAGGACACCCAGCTGGTGTCAGAGAATTGCCTGGTGGTGTGGGAGGAAACATTCCCCCCATCAACACACCCACATCCACTCACTGGAAGTCTTTAAGGTATCGATCGAACAGCTTCAAGTGTGTATCTCAGTGGAGCCTCAAAACACCGTGGAAGGTAAAATCCTTATCCCTGGTTAATGGCTGAGGATGAGACTCTGAGAGGGCACAGGGCTCAAAACAGCCCAACTGGGACCAGGGCCAGGTCTCCTGTTTGTAAGGACCTGCTCAGGTTTCTAAGACCCCCACTGGTCACCAGGTCAGGCCTTCTCATCTCCAGGCTCCTCATCTCCTCCTCTCCACACCACCATCAGAGTCATCCCTCCAAGGCACTGCCTGGCTTGTCCCTTCACTCAACAACCTTAGGGGACCTTGAAAAAGCCACCTTTTTATTATGGAAACTTCTAACAAAATGCAGAAGAGAACAGTGTAATACCACCATCTACAACTACCAACTCTTTATCTCCTTTTATCTTTGCCACACCCACTGCTCCCACCTCTCCATATGTTTTAAAAGCAAATCCCAGATAGCATATCATTTAATCTGTGAACTTTTCTGTATGTATTTCTAAAAGATAAAGCTTTGAAAAATAACCATAATACCACTATCACCTTTAACAACATAAACAATATTTCCTTAATATGAACAAAAGTTCAGGGTTCAGATTTTTTCCTAATGTCTCTTAAATGTCAGTACAATTCACTTACGTGGATCAGGATCAAAATAATGCCCATAAATTCCAGTTGGCTGACAAGTTTCTTGAATCTCTTTAAACCTCTAGATTCCCCTTCTTCTTGTGTTTTTTTTCCTTGTAATTTATTTGTTGAATAAAACTGGCCCTTGTCCTGTAGGCTCTGTCTCACAGTCTGGATTTTGCTATTTGCATCCCCCATGGTGTTGTTTAACATGTTTCTCTGTTCCTCATGTTTTAAAGAAAAAAATCTAAAAGGAAAAATAATGACCTAATATCATTACCCTAATAAAACTATTTTTAATTCCTGTCTATTCCTTTCTGATCCCTGTTTCATGCATATAAACTTTTGTGTGTTTTTAACACCACATTGTAAATGTTTTCCATGTTTCCATGTAAAGGTTTCATAATTAACATTCTTAATAGCTACTTACTATTCCAGAGTGGTGTTAAACCTTGATCATTTCCTGCAGTTGAACTCTTAGGTTTTTTTCTGTTTTTGTCACTCGGATAGATAACAGTAAATCTCTCATGTCTCTGGTATAATGATTTCTTTCGGATAGATAGATGCCCAGGTGTGAGGGAGAGGGGCCAAAGTGAATGAATGATTTTATGTATTCTATGCATATTGTCAGGGTGACTTCCCAAAGTGTTGAACCAATTTACATCATCACCAGCAATGTACACATGAACCCCATCTCCATCCCTTTGTCTATGCTGCTTCCTCTCTGCAATTTTCCCCCCAATTAAATGTTTGTAAAATGATGCTGTGGTAGACCAGAGATCACCAAAAATTCTTTGCTGTCTCTCCCATTGAGAGATGGAGTCTAATTCCCTCCCCTTGAACCGGGGCTGGCCTTCATGATTGACCAACAGTATCTGGTAGAAGTGATATTCTGGAACTTCTGAGTTAGGTTGCAAGAAGCCTTGCAGCTTTGGTCCAGGTCTCTCCAAACCCTTGCTCTGGGATGCCGCTACCATGTAAGAGCTCCAACCGTGCTAAGGAGACTGCCATGCTAGAGAGGCCCAATGGAAGAGCTGTGGTCAACAGATCCAGCAGAGTCCGGCCTGCCAGCCTCCTCAGGCGTTCAGGCATGAGGGGGAATCCTTGGATCCTCTGGACTTATTTGCTAGGTAAGTACCACTGAGGACCCTCAGATGCTATGAAGAGCAAAAGCATGTCTCAGCTGCCTAAATTCCTGACCCTAGGAAATATAATAAAATGGTACTTATTTTAAGCTGCTAAGTTTTAAAAGTTTGTTATGCAACAGTAGATAAGTGGAACGCTGCCTTTATGTCCTCCCACCCTCCTTTTTTTATTGATAAGAACTATGTCCCTCTGACTTACATTTTCAGTTTGCATTTTCCCGGGTATTTGAATTTGGACCTGTGATTTTTTTATTCACCTTTGTAAATTGGCCTTATTTTGTCCCTAGGAGAGTACTGACTCCAGACAAGCTCACATAGCATGTCTGGAAGCCCGAACATCCAACTCCCACCCACATGACTGCAACATGAGCTCTATGGGTGAAATTGTAATATTTCCAGAATATCTCACCTGGTTTCAGTATATCTACATATCAATAAGCATTCAGAGATGGAAAGAAGTGTGGCTTTAGTGTATTTGCATCATTCTTCAGGGGTGGAGAGAAGTTCATCTCCTTATCAATAGGTAATTACCTGGGCAAGGAGAGCTTATTTACCTGAGAGGTGAGGGGAGGGCCAGTTTTGCTGCTGCTGGAACAGGAAAGAGGGAAGGCCCCAGACTGAAGTTTGTAAGCAATAAACGGATTTTAAACTTTATTTCTCCCTTTGACTGATTTCGGTTTTTAGAGGTATTTTGCTCCGGGATTTCCTTTCCCCTGACTTAAACAAGCTCCCACCAAGGAAATTTCTACCTGAATGACCTTGAAGTTCCTTCCCATTCTTCCATGATTCTAAGTATCCTGAGTGGTAGAGGGAGAAAATTAGATTTGTTTCATATCTAAGTGATCGTGGTGTATTGAGTGCTACAGATGAAGTAAAAACAGATACTCAGCATCATTTCAATGCTCTTTGACAAGAAGTCCCTTGTAAGTGGATCCATAGCAACCTGAAAACACATTTCTGTAAAAACACAGAAATAAGAGAATCTTTAAACCCTGAATGATTTCTGCAGTAATATAATTTGGGTTTTTTGCACCTTCAACAAACCATATTTTTCTATTTGTTTTTTGTAAATTTTAAAAATTAAGTTATCATTGATATAGAATCTTATGATGGTTTCACATACACAAAACAGTGGTTCAACAATCACCCACATTATCACCCCCTCCATTGTGGTCACTGTCTATCAATGTAGTAAGATGTTATGGAGTCATTAATCATCTTCTCTGTGCTGGACTACCGTCCCAGTGACCTACCTATACTGTGTGAATAATTGTGCCCTTTAATCCCTTTCTCCATCCCCTCCCACCCTCTCCAACCCTTCCCCTTTGGTAACCACTAGTTCTTTCTCAGTGTTTATGAGTCTACTGCTTTTTTGTTTCTTCTGTTTTGCTTTGTTTTTATACTCCACAAATGAGTGAAATCATTTGGTACTTGTCTTTCTCTGTCTGACTTTTTTCACTGAGCATAATACCCTCTAGCTCCATTCATGTTGTTGCAAATGGCAGGGTTTCTTCTCTTTTTATGGCTGAATAATATTCCATTGTGTATATATACCACATCTTCTTTTTCGATTCATCTACTGATGGACATTTAGGTTGCTACCATATCTTGGCTATTGTAAATAGTGCAGCAATAAACATAGAGTTGCATATTTCTTTTTGAGTCAGGGATCTTGTTTTCTTTGGGTAAATTCCTAGGAGTGAAATGACTGGGTCAAATGGTGTTTCTATTTTTAAATTTTGTGAGGAACCTCCATATTGCTTTCCACAGTGACTACGCCAATTTACATTCCCACCAACAGTGTAGGAGGGTCCCCTTTTCTCACATCCTTGCCAACAGTTGTTGTTTCTTGTCTTTTGGAAAGTGGCCATCCTAACTGTGGGGTGATATCTCACTGTGGTTTTAATTTGCATTTCCCTGTTGATTATGCTTTTTGCAGATGCTTTATGTCTGTTTCATAAAATGTGAAAGCACTGTGAATTAATTGGGCAATAAGATGGGCAGTTTCTCAACTTACCCCCTCAACGTCTGCTAACAATGTTTTCTTCCCACTTAAAGCACTAATAGCATCTATTGCCTTTTCTTTTTTAGGGCTTGAACTTTTAAAAAAATTAGAGATATAATTATATTACAAAAATTTGAAAACAAGGTAAAAATCCATATGCCTACCACTTTGACACAGTGACAACTATATTTTTATGTTCCTTTCCTGTTTTTACAAATTATGTGCATGCAAATATTTTTCCAGACTTTTTTACCTACTACTTTATCTTAAGTAGTTTCTATGTCCATCATAAACTTCATACCCGTCATTTTTAATGGTTAGAGAATATTTCTTCAAGGCTTACAACGTAATTCACTTTACCATCCTCCCTCCTCTTTTTGAATATTTGGGCTGCTTCCAGTTTCTCACTAAGCAACTCTTTGATGAATACTTTTCTGCATATGGCTTTTCCATTTTTCAGGGTATTTTCTTAGGCGAGATTCCCAGAAGGGGATTATTGAGTCAAAGTGTATGAACATTTTTATGGCTTCAAAGTATCTTTTGAAGAAGGTAGGTGTTCCATTTCATGAGGTCCACAAAGATAAAAGAGGAAATTTGGCTTCAAAAAGTCCCTTGTAACACATGTTATGTAAAAATTTGGGCAAAGAGCTGCTCTGATAATTTTCTAAGTCATTAAAGATTGCCCTTTTCAATTAAAAAAGTTAAGTTACTTTTCATTTTATTTGTTTTTGATGACAGTCTTTTCTGAGATGTTTTACACTTTTGAGCCTTTCTAGAAAGAACCCAGAGCACAGCTGAGCCTTTTCTCGATGACTCACAGGATCGGTATGACCATGAGCCATTTCCCGAGGCTAATACCTGAGCACTTTCAGGAATTTCTGAGGTGGAGAGGCTACTCGCTCCGTTACAAAACAGCCGCAGACCAGGAGTGCCTGTGGAGGTCTCTGCCTGCCTCTAGTTTCACGGTTGTGCACCCACGTGGCCGGCTGCTTCTGGCATGCGGCTGCCTTCTCAGACACCGTCCTGTCTGGCTGAAGACACAATGTAGGCTCCGATCTGTCCTCACAGACCATAGGCACCGCTTGGAATTGGGGGTCTGAGGGCTGAACCTGACCTAATACCACATCAGCCATAGTTCCTCTTGGTCAGTATTATGTGTGAAGCACAAATATTGACGTAGCAAAACACCTGTGTTGGGATTGCCCTGGACTCACCTTGTTATTAGAAATCTGTCTCTCCCACAGGAATGTCTTGTCACTACTCACGTGAAGGTGAAACACTCTCAGCTGTCTTTTCATGTGTTACCTGGATAGCAGGTGGGTGGCCAGACTCATGAATAGAGCCTGGCGCCTTTCTGAGGTGGTGGAGTGAAGTGGAATGTGAGGTCAGAACGCCCAAGTTCAAGGTGCAGCTCTGCCCTTCATTAGCCTGCTGACCTTGGGGAAGTTAGCTGCTCAGCCCCTCTGAGTTCCGGTTCTCCCATCTGTGAAATGGGGATAAGATGAGCCCTGCCGCCTCTGGGTGGCTGTGATGATCACATGAGATCAGTGGTGGGGAAGCTGAAGGCTGCCACATGTGTGTGTTGTCATAATCTTGTTTAGATTGTAAGAATACAGACCTGCTCAGGTCGGCGCAAGCTGATGCTTTATTTTGTCAGCTTTTTGGTGGGGAAACATGTGAAGTCTCACATGTCATTAAGATGGGAGCCCTGGAGTGGGGGGGGGGAGGGTTTGGGGAACCATCTGGTCCCTTGGTGGCATGGGGGTCCTGTAGAGAGTGTGGTGCTTACTCAAGGGCTCTATGTGAGAAAACACTGAGTCACAAATCCGGGGAGCAGAATAAGCCAAGATAGGGAGGGACTGTCCATGGGGGTGGGGAGCACGGACAGGCAGGGGGAGGGCTACCTTTTCTTTAAGTAGGCTTTCCAACCATTTAAAGTGATATGTTGATATGATGGTTGGTACGGGTGTGGTAAAAAAAAAAAAGGCAGCAGTCAGAAGAGGGAATTGGATTATTGAGTTTGTGAATGACCAGTGATCAGGAGGTGGTCAAAAAGTGGCCAGTCAGCCCATCAAGCAGTGTCACGGGCCCTGGCCTGCCCTCCGCCTCCTGGCTGGCATCTGTTCTTGCACTTCTGCCATATCAGAACCCAGCCTGCTTGCACGCTGTGGTGGGACCTTTGTAATTGGTTTGGAGAACCAGGCTGCCCATCTGACGTAGGCGCCAGGCTGTGGTTCAGAGAGGATGAGAAATATTTTCTTAATGCCTTTTGGCTTAATTCAGGGTCCTCAGCCCACCCGCACCCCACTCCTACTGTGGCTGCTTCCGCTGTCCACTGTGATGCAAGAGCCTTTGAATGGGTTGATCCATCCCTTCCTGCTGTGGGGAAATGCAAAACACATGGGCCGTCTGCCCCAGAGCAGGGCCCTGCAAGAGCTAAGCGCCTTGGCAAATGGACAGTTGCTTGTCTCTCTTGGCATCTGGTTTGGGGAAACAGAGCAAAACTAGTTTAGCTCATCCAAGTCACCGGGGCTTTCCCTTTAGCCCTGAGAGTTTAAGTCAGGTAGCACGGCTGAGAGCAGACAAATGATTCCTACAGTGAGATTCATTCTATTCCCACCCACTGGTGCTGACTAAGGGTTTTGAAATGACCACACTTAATATGGGTCATGGCCCATCTGTAGGTCATGAAATGTATTGAATGGGTTTTGATCAACCTTTTACATTTTGTTAATCCAATGGAACAGAACAGACTAGAGTAGAAATACCTGAGTTCATTATGTATAGTAAGGGCAAGGATGGCTAAACTCTTGTCCCAGAAGTGTGTGTTTGGGACTTGTGAGGCCAAGAGTCTTGTTTAAAAAAAAATTGAAAGCCACAATCTGCTAGCATTTCTCAGTGGGGGACAATTGGCATTTGTGCTGGGATATTATTTCTTTGTTGTGTAGCCTGCTTCACGCACTGCAGAATTTAGCATCCTTGGTCCCTGCCTGCCAAATGCCAGTAGCTCTCCATTCGCTGTGACGAGAAATTCTAAACACCTCCTAGGAGTGCCACTGACCAAACCTTGAACCTATAGGGTCAAGGGCAGAGGAAACTGCAACCTGTTGCCGATCCAAAACAAGTCAAGCCCAGCAGAGCCAGGGCAGCAGGCAGCACGGCATATAAGGAGAAAGAGAGGCTGTGTTTTTTGTAAGTTGTACTGCTGGCCACACTCAAAAGCATCGTGTGGCCCTGCCATTTGGGGATATCAGTCCTTAATCAGTAATAAAGCTCCTATCACTCTGGACAGATTTTGTATCCTGTTCTCTCTAGACGATAAAAGGTACATTTATCATCTCTCATTCTCCTTGAGACAAAAACACCAGTTGACTTTAGTGCCTCCATATTCGCCACACCATTCTTTTTGGGGAAGTGACGGCTATTAGCTGGTGTATTGGTGAGGGGATTGGGGTAGGGTGGAGGGCAGGCCCCCCCCTGGTGTGGGGTTTGCCCACATCTTCTTTGATAGGCCTCCTTCTCTAGCCAAATAGTATCCAGGGAATTCTCCAGTTGTCTTATTTCTTTAAATTTGCACATCAGAGACTGACTGGATTGGGCTTGGGATTAGGTGCAAGGTCCATTTTAGCTCTGGGCTGCTTTCTCTCCAAAATCTTGGATCCTAAAGGCCTTAACTCAGTAGAACACACGGTCTCTTGCTCTTTCAAGGGTGTGGTGAGTGGGAAAATCCATCCAAGAGAGCTCTTGGCAGTCTAACTAGAGACTGCAAATGCATCATTGTGGGGAGTTATATTTGAATGGGAAAATGTCCTAATGCATGACAGAATTCAGGAATCAAGTGCCACGAGAAATAAAGATGTGAAACTTGACGTCAATGGCAATGAGACCTCAGTATACTTATAAGGGACCAGAGGAGCTTCTCAAATGCCAGTTCCCAGGTTCTGCCTGCAGACATTCTGGTTTGGCAGGCATTGGGGAGAGACTCAGAATCAGCACTTTTAACACTCTCTCCACAAAAGGATTCTAATGCATGTGGGCCACAGGTTCAAAAATACTGGTCTGGACTAATGCTGATTGGCAGAATTAAACGCTTAGCATTTAGCATTTAGCAAATTGTGCAGAGACTTCAGGACACAACATAAGAATGAAACATTTCTGACTATTCTTCTGATTTGTAATGGTCTTAATTATGAATGTATGGGGGAGCTGGGCAGGAGCCCCAACAGGCAGAGAAAAGACCACTGGGCGGGCGCAGGACTCTTGGCTCTGGCTTTGCCCTGGATTAACTGTGGCCCCGGTCAAACCCCTGCCTTTTGCTGGGCATGAGTGGAGGCTGGCTGGACAATCTCTGAGCACTCTTCTAGATCTGACAGTCTATGACTATAAATCTGGGCCTTTTAATTATATTAGACAAAAGCACTAAATAATAAAATAGAAAAATGCTTAGTGAATGCTACATGCCTGAGTCATTTAATTTGATGCATTCAATCACTGTATTATTATAACTATTTTTTCAGTTCATGACCCTTGAGGCACAGAGAAGTTAAGTAACTTTCCTAAGGCCACACAGCCAGCATGGGACAGCCCATGAATTCAAACCTATGCAGTCTGATTTTGGATGCTCTATACTGCTCGTATGTCAGTTGTTGGTTGGACTCCTCTCTGCCCATTGGAAATGACTTTCGCCTGCCCCCATTCTGTCACTTTTGGAAACCTGAAGTCATCCTCAGTATCTAAGCAAATTCTCAGAAGCTAAAGTTCTCACACTTACCTCTGATGCTGAGCTCTTATTTGTGCCAAGTTCTGATTACAGCTCATCAGAACATCCCATGTACGTAGCCTTTGTTCTGTTCTGTTAACCAAGATATGGAATTCATCTCTCAGTTGATATCCATAAAACCCCATTTTCACAAAACAGTTGTGTGTTTGGTAAACTTAATCAAAGGCTTCTGATGTTGCTGGGGAAGGGGACTGGCAGGAGGGGTTTCCACTGCTGGAATGCAAACAGCTCCAAACCGTACATTGGGTTTATGATTTCATATGTCTTGGGGCCATACCGACGCTGGAAATGTTTCACTAGCTACTTAATCATACAGAACTTCCAGTCGCTATCTTGATGGCACTTATAAGCTCTTGCTTCTCTGTCTTAACCTGAGTTTCAGAAAGCAGAGCCTGAAGCAGATTTCTGTGCTCCCTTGTTAAGAAGTGGAATCCCAGGAATGAGGGGAAATGAGGCAGGGAAGGAGGAAGAGTCAATAAGAGGCATTTGATGATTCGGTCTTGCGAGACCTTCTTCTGAGATGCATATACACAACTTTCTCAGGACAGCACATCTGGGAGAACTAGGGAGAAAAAGGCATTTGCTGGCTGAGTCCTAAGATCCCCATGTTCTGATCTCATTGTAAACAATTTATACCAGCTTAGGTGACCTGAAGCTTCCTCTTGGCTATTTCTACAACCTTGCATTCATTGGAAGGAAATCACTTAAACCCTCAAAACATAGTCTAGCAGGAGGCGAAATGCCTTGCTTGGCATCCTGCCCCCATTCCTCCCACATGCGCAGTTGGGAACATTTGGATCCCCTTCAGCTCCCAGGCCTGCCACCCTCCCTGTTCTCTGTTCTCCTTCAGCTTGAGTTCACAGTTCCCACTTCCAGGTCAACTCCAAAATGAGAGCCCTAGTGTCTCTGAACATGGCCTGGCTTCCCTGGTGAAGTAGGTACAAAATTAACAATACTAACATGCATCTATTTCCAATAATTTGTAGGGAAGAAATGTGCTTTGGGGGCTTTCATCTTTGGATTCCAGTGAATCGGATATTATCAGACACAGCAAACCAAGAAACTATGAATGGTGCACATAGGATCTCTGCCAGAGTAAGGGAATTTGGTGCCTTATGCATACAAATTTTCCTCTACTTACAATGGGGTTACATTCTGACAAACCCATCATAAGATGGAAATACCATCAAGTCAAAAATGCATTTAATACACCTAACCTACTGAACATCACAGTTTAGCCTAGCCTATCTTAAACATGCTCAGAACACTTACATTAGCCTAGCATTGGACAAAATCATCTAACACAAAGTCTATTTTATAAGTATTGGATATCCATGTAATTTATGGAATACTATACTGAAAGTGAGACACAGAATGGTGCTATGGGTACAGAATAGTGGTGAGTTTCTTGGTTGTTTACCCTTGTTGACTGCTTGAGGACTGAGGCTTGCTGCTACTGCCCAGCCCCGAGAGAGTGTATCCTACTGCCTCTTCCTAGCCTGGGAAAAGATCAACATTCAAAATTAGAAATACAGTTTCTATTGAATGCATATCACTTTTGCACCATCATAAAGTTGAAAAATCATAAGCTGAACCATTGTCAGTCTGCGACCATCTGTATGTATCCTGGACTGATATATTGGACCACAGTTAAGCCCACCAATCAAAATGCAACTAGGCCTTCAGCCCTCAGTTAACATATATAACTTAGGGGGACCAGGTTTGTTTCAAATGGCATCTTTTCATTTTTTCAAGGTAGATATATTTTATTTATATATTAAATATGTAGCTATATATCTATATATCTTTTTTTTAACCCATTTTTAACAGAGACATGATCACTCATTCTATTCCACTATTTTTAAATAAGGAAAGACAGGGTTACATTGCATATAATGGCAAATTTCTTAACTTCGATGTTGGGGAATAATAGGGCATGGTGGGAACTATGGCAAACTGGAGAACATCGACTTTACCGAAGACAGCAGCCCTTTTCAATGTCATCAATCAGCTGTTGGCACAGGGAATGCGGGCCCTATGCTGCCAGGTTTTCCAAAAGTGTAAAAGAAGCCAGAAATCTAGATCTTAATGTAAAATCATATCAATTATCAATTATCAATATTGCTAAATAATTTAATTTGGAGCTTATAACAAAACATATCTGTAGACCAAACTGAGTCCATAGCAGCAGTTCTCAACCTCCA
This sequence comes from Phataginus tricuspis, assembly GCA_029783875.1. Lineage (NCBI taxonomy): Eukaryota > Metazoa > Chordata > Mammalia > Pholidota > Manidae > Phataginus > Phataginus tricuspis. Next base: position 32,786,592 of record JAQQAC010002172.1, on the reverse strand, counting down.
GTGATAACTGTCAGACCACAGAACTATTACATAATCGCAGTTGATGTGGCTCTTTCTAAGCAATATAGAAATACAGTTCTAAGAAAGTTATATTCTTAGTTGATATGGTACTTTATAAACAAGAGAGAAATGTAAAACTAAGAAAATAAATTCCCTATGGTTAGTAATTCATAATAAAAAAGGTATGTTCAGCACAGAATGGCTGCAAATGGGAGAGAATTCATAGTCACCGAGAATATGAACAGATGAAGAAAGAAGTGTAGAGCAGACAACTGTTAGAATGTACTTGGCCTTGTGTGTTAGTTCCACGTAGGACCATCCCAGCTCTAGAGCTGCTTTGGCTGCTGGAGCCTCGGACCCTTGAAGGCTGGGTCTGGGGTCTTGCCCCTCTCTTGCCAGCCTCTCCTCTTGCCAGAATATCACCACCACCATTAATAGAAGCTGACGTCTGATGAGCATTGTCTTGCATCAGACACTGGTAAGTGCTTTATATCCCAGTAACACCTTGCATCCTCCCAACAACCTAGAAAAGAAGGAACATCTGTCATCCTCATTTTACATATTTACCCACATTTCACATAGTCTGTAAGTAACAGAGCCAGGTTTCACTTAGACCATGATCCCCGAGCCCAGGTTTATAATTCCTACCTTCTCTGTGACCTCTTGCTTGTTAAGGGGTCTGTCTTTCCAGTGACAGGAACTTCACCTCCTTTAAGGATCCTCTGACTCCATATGAACTCAGCAGCGTTTGAAGAACTTGCCCGTTCTTTCCTTCTCTTGTGTGTCCTTGGCTTTGCGACTTATCAGTCTGTCACTTACTGGATAGTTGACTTGATAAATTGCATGTCTTCTCTGGGCCTCAGTTTTCCATCAATAAAATGGAGACAAGAGGGAGATTAGGTTTCTCAGGGCTCTATCCACAGTAAATGTTCTGGATTCCAAATGTTCAGGGAACCCCAGTGATTTCATATGACCTTCAAGGCTGTGTGCACACCCATCAATCAGCCTACACTGAAGGTCTTAGCACTCCCGCATCACCTGCCCTCTGGTCCCCTCTCCAGCCCAAAGAGTTCTTACCCATTTACTACTTGCGTGTGCATCCCTCTGAGTATTGCCTTCTCCTCCCTGCTGTTTGCCCCAGACTCTTTGCAGACCCCAGAGCCTGGGATAGCTTCTCTCCCATCTTGAAGCTTCACTTGCCTTCTCCAGCCCATGTGGGTTTCTTCCTTTTCTGAAGACTGCATTAATCCAGACATGACCCTCACATCTGTGCAGCACTGTACAGGGGAGAGCACTGCGGCATGCACGTTTTCTCAAGAGACTCACAGCCATCCACCCACATCAGGATCATTACATCCATTATATAGATGAAGAAATAAAAATCAGATAAGGGCAGGATTTGCTCAGCTTCACTCTACAGCCAGGGCCAGAACTGGACTGGAACCTGGCTCCTGACCTCCAGCAGAGCTCCCTGTGACACCCTCAGTGCCCTTGCTGGCATCAACCCTTTCACGCCTGAGTGCTCTGTGCCTCTAGTGCAATTCTACTTTTGATGGTGGGGAGGGGGTCTAATCCTCTTGTTCACAGACAGATGGTATGACTGAGTGACAGAGAGCATGGGTGTCAGCCCCTGTCATGCATAGCTAGGGCATGTTTTAAACCTCAGCTTCCTTGTCGGTGAAATGGGGATCAGTGCAGTGCCACCCTTCCAGGGCTGCTGGGTACTCAATGATGTAACACAGGTACAGTATCCCCTCCTTTTCGAATGTTCAAATTATGCCACTTCACTTTTATGAAAGACCTACATTAGTACGTGTTTTCAATAAGTGTAAGAAATCTGAAGAGGATTTTCGCTTCTATGAAAAAGGCCAAAGTGAAAATACTGGTCAGCTTTCGTTCTGCAGCAATCATTACAGGGTCATTGTGCACCCCAAGCAGTGGCAGTGACTCCACGAAATTCTTTTCTGGGAACTACACTCAGCATTAAGCAGCCATAACTTTGAACTGTGTCTGTAGGCATCTGTGGTTTACCCTGTGCATCCATTAGTACTTAGGGTATCAGAAAAGCCTAAGAGAGGTTATTTTTGGGGTCTGAAAACACTCCAAAAACTTTCCTTATAAGTTAATGGTAATTGTTTATGCCATTCCAGCTTATGAAAGCTCTCATAGGAATACTCTACTTCCAGGTAGAGGCGGGAAACCGGTAAAGCATTTAGCACAGGGCCTGGGACCCAATCAACACTCCATCAATGTCAGCTACCACGTCCATCCCCATCCCATCTCTGTGGGGCTAACTGAAATGACCTCTTCACTTGGCAGGTGGTGACTCACCTGCGGGAAATGAAATGACAAGAGCTACAGTCCACTGTGGCTGTATCAGGAAGACAGGCACATCAGGAAGAGAGGCCTCTGGGGTTTGCCTGGCTGCAGACCTGTCCAGGTCTCAGCTGGTTTCAGGGGTGCTGCCCCTTGCCTAATGGTCTTAGGCTACTTTGCCTGGTGGGAATTATCAAAATAAAGAGCTACTATGAGGGCTCAGGCAGTGCCAGGCCCTGAGCTAAGCTCTGTGGGGGTGGTGTATTTAACCCCCGGCCCCCACCATGGGTCTGAGAGGCTGAGATGGTTCTCTCTCCCATAGGACCACAGTGCCTGGAGTGGTGCTCACCTAAGACCGTATTGCTTCATTCGTTCAGCGTTCATCAACATCTCTTACTACTATTTTATGTAGAGAACAAAACAAATATAAACTCTTGTCCCTTGGAGCTTACATACTGGTGGGGGTCCGGGGCAGAGGTGGGGCAGGCAAAGTATAGAAAGGAAAACCTTGGAATTTTAGGTATACTTAAAAATTATTAGGATGACCTTTGCGGCGTTTATTTATATCTGTCCCTTATACTCCTCAAAGGGGCCCCTCCTGGGCATCCAAGTGGGTTCGCGTGTCAGGTGTGCAGGGCAGGGCACAGCAGCCAGCCGCTCAGTCCCAGCCGTGTGACTTTGGGGCATTCGCTCCATCTCCCTAAGACTCAGTTTCTCCGTCCGATATTTAGGGAAATCACAGCGGTGGCAGCCTCCCTGGGCTGTTGAGAGAATTCCACTGGCACGTGAAATGAGGGCAGTCTGCCTGCGGGACAGGGACCGACAGGAGGGCTGGAGGGAGCCGCGTCCCGCTCACCCTGGCGGGCGCAGGCGCGCTTTTCTCGGCGGGGAGCGCGCGTCCATAGAAGGGGAAAGGGGCGTGGGGAGGCGGTCAGCGCGGCGGGGATCCCCGGGCGCGAGTGCCGCGCCGCTGCCCGAGGAGGGCGCGGCGCGGCGGGGAGCGCAGGGCGCGGCGGGGTCGGGTTTCAGAGCGCGGTGACTCAGGGCGCGGGCCGGGAGCCGGGATCCTGCCCGCCGCTGCCACTGCCCAGCGCCGCCTTTGTTCTCTGCAGGAAGGGCGAGCGGCAGCGCAGTGCCTTCGGGGGCTCGGCTGACCAGCGAGATGGCGCCAAGGTAGGACCCGCGTCCCCGCGCCCCGGCCCCCTCTGCGCCCGCGCCGCCTCACCTTCTCTCCCTTGGCCACTTCTTGCAGGAGGAGCGGGCAGACCTGGCGCCTGCTGTTGCTGATTTCGGTCTCCGCGCTTCTCCCCGCTGTCACCCGGACCCGCGCAGCGACAGGTAGGCGACCGGCCTGAGGGTGGCACCGGCTGTCTTCGGCGCCCTGGGGAAGTTGATTTTGGCGGCAGGCGCGGCTGCGGTGGGCGCCTCATTCCTGGACATAAAAGGGAGTCCTTGCCGCTCAGTGCGCACTGACGGCGCTGCCGCGGCTCTCCAGGTAGCGCAAGAGGGCTCGAGAGGGCGAATGGACGTCCCTGCGCAGCCTGGGGCGCTGTCTGGGTACCTGAGGCGTCGCGGCTAGGCATTGCCCCTCCACTTCTGGGCAGAGAGGCACTTCGGAAGCACAGTGACAGCGCCAAGCTGCACCGGGTCAGTTAGACCGCGCTCAGCCAGCGCCTGCGCTCAGGTCGTGCGTGCCGGCCCATGGTAGGGACAGGTCTGGCGCCCTCTCTGCACACAGGTGCGGAAGCATGACCACCGGCAGACACCTGGCGCCTTTGCTGTGCAAGAAATAACGGGACTGAATTGCCCCATACCTAACTTAGCCCTGAGTTACCTAGGCAGTCCCATCCCTCGTGAGCAGTGGTGCCATGCGTGATGGGAAGAGTATGAGCTGGGAGCCAGGTGATCTGGTCCCTTCTGTTTCCTGGGCTCACTTTTCCCACCAGGACCTAGAGGAGTTGAAGGACTAGTGGGGTCTGAGTTAAAACAGATTTTGCTTAAACTGTGTTGAGGCTGCGTGGGCTTGGCTTGTGACTGAGTTAGGTGCCTTGGGCAGTGAATTTCACCTCTCTGTGCCTCAGTTTCCTCATCTGAAAAAGGAGAATGATTAGGCCACCTTTCCTCCTAGGGATGCTGTGGAAATTAATAGAGATATTGGAAATAATATGCTTTCCATCCATTGGCACATACTAGGTACAAAATAAGTGACAGAAAGTACCAGTTAATCCTTGCAATAGCTGTGTTAGAAACAATGCAGACATTTTTACAGAAGAGGACATTGAGGATGAGAGGCTTAGGAAATGACCCGTCAGAAAGGCAGGACTTAAGCCCAGATCTTGAGCCCTGTCCTTCCTTGCTCAGCCCTTTCCCCATGCAGTTGTACAGGAGAACTACCCTCTCCAAACAGTAGCCTCTGACTTGTGGATTTGCACATAGCCTCAGTAGACTGAGAGTGTGGGGGAAGGGAGGGACAACCTCTGTTCCTCTGAAGGAAACAGGATTGAATGGGCAGCCTTGGTTAACTCTTTGTGTGCTGGAGGAAGCCTGGGACAACCCAGGCCTTTGTCTCCTTGGGAGCAAGACCCAAAGGCGATGACAGCTTTTCCTGCCAGAATGTCCAGCCTGGCACTTCTGCAGATCAAAGGGCAGCTGGAGCACAGTTTTGGCTTCTCAGCGCCATGGCCATGTCGGAACATTGCAATTTTGCATGTGATACAGGCTACTGCCAGCTCAGCAGCGCGGGCAGCTTCAGGGTCCATGGCCTTTTGTGAACTTCGCTGCAATCCTCACCTCCAAAAGGAAGAGGGCTCTGGGGAAAGAAACTTTGGTGTTTCTTTCTCCTCCTGCATTTATAGGCTGGAACCCTTGATGTCCAGTCAGGACTGTTGTTTCTAACACAGAGGAAGTCCTGTTCCCATCTATAATGTAAAAAGGGTGTGCCAGGAAACCCTCAGCAGCTGAAAAGGGCTGGGAGAGGACCATTTGCAACTCATGGGTATTCAGCGTCCCTCTGGGACTGTGAAGAGAATCTTCTTAAACACAGGAAATAACCCCTTGCAAACCAGATCTTGCATACAGTCTAATAAGGCTAAGCCTAAAAACCACGTCATGTGGTCACGCAGTGGTGTGAGCACACTCATATTTCATTCATTCAATCCTCACCATTGCTCCAGGAGGTGTGGACTGGAATGGTTATTATCTCTGGGCTTCACATGAGGAAACCGAGGCCCAAAGTCCCAAGGCTTCTCAGCTCCTGAGGATTCCCGGCCCGACCTATTTTAAGAGACCCTTGTCAGCGCTATCCTTGTCCCCCCAGGTGGATCCTTGTGCCCTGAATTAGTAAAGTCATAGTGTCATTGGAATACCTGCTGTTTTAGGAGAGAAGGAGGTTGTTGTGGGGGCAGAGGCGGTGGTGCCATAAGATAATAAAATGCTGATATGTACAAATTTATCTTCAGACTGTTTTGTTGTGAAACATAACATCCACTCAGAAAAGTGCACGCAAAAAGTACAGTCCAATGATTTGTCCAGAGCAAATATCCACATAGCCCAGGTGGAGAAGTAGGATGGCCCCAGAAACTCTTGTGCTTTGGCTGTGATTATTCCCTGCCTCCTCTCAGAGGTGACCATCAGCTTGGCTTCTATGGTGATCATGTCCTTACTTTTAAAAATAACTTTAATACTTAAGCATGTATCCCCAAATTCTAAAGTTCCATTTTACTTGATTTTGAACGTTATACATGCAGGATGTCTTCTTTGAAGTGTAGCTTCTTTCACTGTGTATTAAGTTTGAGATTCATTTATTCTATTGCCTGCAGCTATAGTTAATTCATCTTCATTGCAGTAGAATAGTCCACTATTAAGAGACCACATATTATATTTTCATATAACAACATTTGTTTCCATTTTTGGCTGATGCAGTAGTGTGGCTCTGCACGTCCTCGTGCATGTCTCTTGGTGCACATGTGCTTGCACTTCTGTGAGTTTTAGATCTAGACCTGGAGGGCTGGGTGACAGTGTGTGCACATCCATCCATGAGCAGACAATGCCAGCACATCTTCCACCACGGCTGTACTGAGGTCATGGCCACCAACCTGGCAGGAGAGTCCTCATAGTTTTGCACTCTCACCAGCACTTGGTCTTGTCACTTGGGCTGAATTTCTACCTTTTTAATGGAACATTACTGTAGTCTTAATTTATATTTTCTTAATTTTAAGTCATTATCTTTTCATATAATTATTGGGCATTTGAATATTCTAAATTACCTTTTTTCTATCAAGGTGAAATTCATGTAACAGAAACTAGCCATTTTCGTGCGTACAACCCAGTGACCCTGAGTGCATTCACAGCGGTGTGCTGCTGTCATCTCTTCCTGGTCCCAAACGTCTCATCACGCCAGAGCAAACCCTGTTTCCGCCAGGCAGTCACTCCCCATTCTCCCCACTCCCGCCCCTCCAACCCCTGGCAACCACTAAACCACCTTCTGCCTCTGTGGATTTGCCTATTCTGGACATTTCCTGCCAAGGGAATCATACGACATATGACATTTTATGTCTGGCTTCTTTCACTTAGCATGTTTTCAAGGTTCATTCATGTTTTAGTGTGTGTCAGTACTTCCTTCCTTTTTAGGCTGAATAATATTCCATTCCTGGATATACATATACATTGTATGGAAAACAGTTTATTTATCTGTTCTACCATTAATGGGGGCATTTGGGTTGTTTCCTCCTTTTGGCTATTATGAATAGTGTTGTCATGAACATTTGTGTATAAGGATTTGAGTATTTCTTCTCAGTTATTGTAGATACATACCTAGCACTCAGATCACTGGGGCATATGGTAATTCCATGCTTCAGTTTTTTTGAAACTCCCAAACTATTTTCCTCAGTGGCTGTGCCATTTCACACTCCTACCAGAAGTATACAAGGGTTCTGATTTTTCCAGATCTTTGCCAGCACTTGTTACACTCCTTCTCAGGGGGTATGAAATGATACCTCATTGTGGTTTTGCTTGGCATCTCCCTAATGACCAGTGGTGTTGAACATCTTTTTATGGGCTTATTGGCCATTTGTATATCTGCTGTGGGGAAATTCTGTATTCTGAAAATCAGAGAAGGTTCAGGTATTCCCTCTAACCATCTCGCTCTTGTTCATGGCAGTCTGATGTGCTTTCCTCAGTGAGAGAAGAGTTGGTAAGAGTTATATCTGAATCTCCCATGTTGTCCTCCTGCCTTATTTATGCTTTGGCCTGTAATGAGCTAATGTTGTCACATACCATTAGAAGTTGTGATGAATATAAATTATTATAGTGTTTTAATTACTGACTAAATGTTTTGGTTTGCCTGAAGTTGGGAAGCCTGTGGTAGCGTCATGTCTCACTTGTGGGTTTTGCAGCAGAGTAAAGGCTGAAAACCCCTGGCACACTGAACTTCTCACAGCTCCCCACGTATAGTTGGGATTTTTGCTCTCTCCGCCACTTTGCACAGCTGTGAACTAATCTCCCTGTCTAGAGTACACTTTCTCACCCTCCTGTTCTCTTGAAGGCCTAATCCTACCTACCAACTTAAATGGCATTTCTTCCAGGGTGCCTTCCTGGGTCTCTCCAGCTGAGCTTTCTCATTGCTAAGTCCCACAGCCCTTCAGTGGCCTCTCCAGGCACCAGCCACTGCCCCCTGCTCCCACCGTACTATCAATATATTTCTTTATCTCTTCCCAGAGGAGCATCTGGAGGGCATGGGTCGTGCCTCCTTTGTCCGGAGTCGGCCACTTGGGCTTTGGCTATTTTGTCATTATTATAAACAGTGCTGCTGAGAATGTCTTCAGAAAAGTGGCCTTTGTTTTCTTTTAGATTATTTCTTTGACTAGATTACCCCCAACAGACTTACCCTTCAAAGGACAGAACTAGTTGGATAGTTGTTATATACTTAGATAGATCTTTCATAGATACAAATTTAATCATTCCACTTCCTAGTTTAATTGCCCTCAGTGAGTTCTCATAATGCCTAAGATAGAGACATGCTCCTCACCCCAGTGGGCCTTTTGTGGGCAGGTCTCTCCTCATACTGAGCCCCTTTGACCTGGGCTCATCCTGAATCACCGGCAGGTTTTGGAATGAGATATTCAATGTCCCACCTCTGTGTCCTTGCACAGGCCAGGCTCTCTGAGAATTCCTTTCCCCTTGTCCACCTGGCAACCCCGTTCATCCTTTGAGGGTCCTCTCTGGAAGTCTTCCTGCCCTACCAGGCTTTTGGGGTATCTCTGGGCTAATACCTATATCACCCATCTCTCAGTCACAGGGCTCTTCAGGCTGGACTGTGACCACTGACTGCTCATCTGCCTCCCCTACCACAAGGGCGGCTCCACAAGGAAGGACGGGGCCTTCCCCAGCTCTGAGTCCCAGGACCTAGCCAAGGTCCGGCACAGGGTGGCACTTGGCAGACTCTGTCGATGAATCAGTGAATGGGTGGGTCCACCTGTGGGCTAGAGCGAATGTACCATTTTACCATGTCCTTTGCAGCGTGTAAGTCATCCTTGTTCTTCCATGACTCTGCCAACTATGGGGTGACTGTGGCTCAGTAAACAGGGTACATTATGGGGCTTTTCGTTTTCTTTCCTTTAATAACTTAGTTAGGCTGGAATTTACACTAATGCTACTTTGCTCTTTACCTTTTTTTCATTTCATCTAATTGTATAAACTATCTTCTAGTTTATCTTCACTCTTATTATTCCTGATAGTTTTGTCAAAAGTTGTACATTTAACTTTTCTCTGCTCAGCTAAATACATGAGCTTATATTCGAATGTCTGCAGCTTGATCCACTTAAAACGGACCACAGATTAGGTAGATTACGTACAGAGAGTGAATCTGAAGTCAGGTTTTTTCCTAAGTGGTACCCAGGATTCCCCAAAATACTAATTAAAATATGATCTATTTTCCCATCATTATGTTGCTTCTGATTATCATATAAAATTCTTTTCTTTAATGAAAGAATTTTTTTCTTGAATCTCTATATTATTAATCACTTTCTTGTATATATATGTTTTTTTTTTAATTCCACATGACCGTGATAATTGTGGCTTTGTGATAAGTTTTAAAACCTGGTAAGGGAAGTCACCTGCTTCCTTTATTAAACCATGAATTCTTTTAGTATAGATTGACATATCACATAATTTCCTCAGGATATGGTTGGCGTGATGTGTATGTGGCATGTCTCATGATACGGTATGTAGTGGTAGTGCGCAGACAGTCTTACACTAAGAGTCAGTTGAAAACATTAATGTGCAGCGAGGAAAATGGATGAGCAAATAAGGCTTCACAACCCCAGCAGCAGATGCTGGGGCCTGAGCTGCTGCTGTTGACACGGAGCCAAGGGCAGCCGAGATGATTCAGGGGTGTTTAGAGGAGCCAGGCTTGCTGTCAGATCACCTTCCTTTGCTTGACCCCAACTCCAGAGAAAAAGGCCTGGGGTTAGAGCAGAACCTGGGAGAAGGCCCGGACCTCTTCCTGGGCGAGATGTAATGGGGGAGACATGAGGCTGACATCGCCTAATGAGTACAATGCCCCCCTTCACTCCCTCAGAACTCATCTCAACCCAACCCAACCAACCTAATCCAGTTCCATTTGCTTTGCACTGGCTGCATATGCCGTGGATGACGTTGAAGGACCAGGCAGGGCAGAAAACTGTTACAAAGGCCTTGGTGTCTCTCAAGTGAGCAGGACCCTGACCTGAGGTGTGTGGAACCCCTCCCTGGGTCAGTGATGTGGCTAGAGTGTGGCTTGCAGGGAGCAGCCCTGCCTCACGCCTCTCCAGAAGTCACCCTTCCATCACTGAGGGACTCAAAGGGGTCCCCACTTGAAAGCCCCCTTCACCACCTTCTTCAACTAGCCTCCCCCCAAAGTGAACATCTGCTGAAGTCTTCAAAAAACTGCCCTGTTCTGTGTTCTGGCAACTATTATAGACTTCTGTCTTCCTCCCAGACTTCCTAGCTGCCTGCTGTCTCCGAGGCCCTCTGGGGTGGGTGGCAGGGTGACTGAAGAGCTGCCCTGGACCCAGTGGCCATTCGGGTGGACTCACAGTCCAGCAGCAGACCGGTGTCCAGGAGCTGGCTTGAACGCTCAGGAGCTCGTTCTGAGTGTCCTGATACGGGTGCGAGCAAGCCTCTGCACTACCGTGGTAGGGGCATCCCTTTCTACCAGGAGATGGGGAGGCTGGGGGTGTAAGCACACTTGAAGGAGATTTATTGTTTCAAGAACATTAAAATTTTTTGGTAATAAAAGTAATAGTTATTTAAAAAATCTAGGGGGAAAAAGAGAGTTTAAAAATGTCACACATCATCTTGTGACTCAGAGATAAACCCTGCTAACATTTGATGGACTATCTCTCAAGTTTATTTTCCATGCTTAAATATGCACATATATTATAATACGAATAGATCATTCGTGTGTTGTGTTTCGTTACTTGGCATTTTTTCCCTTAACAATTATCTAGACACTTCCTCTGGAACATTAAATATTGTTCCCTAACATGTTTCATAATTGAAATAGTATTTCACTGTATGTATGTCCCATAATTAAACTAGTCTCCTTTTCTGCCTTCAGACTCTTTCCAGTTGTTTCTAGTTGTTCATTATTATAAACATTATTGCAACACTCCTATTCTTGTAGCTCTGTATTTGACCTTTTCTGTGATTATTTTCTAGCACAAATTACTAAAACAAATTGTTGGGTCTAGCACATGCCCATTTTAAGGCTTTGCTGCACCCACAGCCTCTACTGTGATGGATGATGGAGGACGAGAGATGGGGTGAGAACAGGGACTAGATAGAGCAGATATGTGGGGGATAGAATACATGGCATGAAAGAAAAATGTAGGTATGTTTTTTGGGTGCTGGAAAGTTATAACCATCGCATCCTATAGATCAGAAGTGCAGAGAGCCCAGAAGCTGGCAACAAACTGAATCTAATTCGTGCAATCTCAAAAACGTCACGTGTAGAACTCCATCTGAAGTTGAGTCAGCTGGTTTCTTCCCCACCTCCAGCCACTCAGTCTTAGTGCTGGCTAGTTCTGTCTCTAATTTCAGCACACAGATCTGTCTCCTGACCTCTGTTCTCTCGACCCTTCAACCCATCCCCAAGTTGCAGCCACAGTAGTCTTCTACCTCCTTGCTACTCAGATGTGGTGCCTGGACCAGCAGCATCAGCCTGACCTGGGAACTAGTAGAATGCAGAGCCTCCAGTCCCACCTGCAGACCCAGTAATTACATCAGAACCTGCATTTTAACCAGGATGATCCCTGGTGATTCACAAACACAGTAAAGTTTGAGCCATACTGTAAAACCAATTCTGATTATGTCACCCCTGCTCAGAACCCTTTGTCATCTTCCCATGCTAACCTCTGGTGGTAGGCAGAGTAATGGGGTCCAGAGGTGCCCACATCCTAACCCCCAGAACTTGTGAATATGTTAGGGTACATGGAAAAGAGAAATCAGCTGACCTTAAAAGAGGGCAAAGGTCCTGATTACTCAGGTGGGCCCAATGTAATCACATGCATCTTTAAAAATGGAAAAGGAGGCGGAAGAGAAGGTCAGAGAGCTCTGTGACTTGAGGAGAACTTGTCCAGCCTTCTTTATCGGCATTGGGAAGAGGCCATAAGCCAAGAAATGCAGGCAGCCTCTAGCAGCTGGAAAAGGTAAGAAAATGGATTTTCTCTTAAAGCTTCCAGAAAGGAGGACAGTCTGTTGACACATTACTTTTTTTCTGAATAAGACTTGTGTTGGACTTCTAACCTGTAGAACTGTAAGATAATAAATTTGTGTTGATATAAGTCACTAAGTTTGTGGTAATGTTTTACAGGAGCCATAGAAAACCATCATAGCACTCCTTAGCATGGCATTTAAGACCCTCTAATATCCCACCAATGTGCTATTCTGGCCTTGTCTCCCAGTATATCCTCCTCACAGCCTGATTTTATACCATCCACCCCCAGAGTGGCTGGAAGGTAGGGAGGCCACCCCACAGTCTGAGTCTTGGCTGGGGTCATTCTCCCCAGCAGCCCCAGCTCCTAGCCGAGCCTGGGCTCTGGCAGATACCCAGGCAATGCTTGTTAAATGGGTAACTCAGTGGAAGCCTGCTGCATTCACGTCAGCACCAGCCACAGAGGCGCCCCGGCATTTGAGCGCAGTATGACAATGGGGAGAAGGGGAGACGTGGCAGAGACTTGCCCAATGGCTCGGGCTTGACATTTCCTTGCTCTCCTTTTGTCTTGGGAAAATCTTTGTCTCTTTTTGCACCTCAGTTTCCCCATCTGTGAAGTGAAGGGGTTGGGCCAGATAAACCCTAAAAGCACTGTTAGCATGAACATGAGTTCAGTTTGGCCAAACTTGGCAGCCACTGGGGGAAGTGGTTCAACCCAGCAGGTCTCAGCCCTGTGCATCTTGTTGCTGAGCCAGCCCTTCGCTGCATCCCATATCCCGAGTCAGGTTACAAAGCCATGCCCAGCAACTGTGTGTACGTGGTACAAGGTGGAGACCAGAGCTGCTCTCTTCCCCTGTCTAGTTAAAATGCCAAATTCCTCACTCTCCCACAGTAAGAAAAAGGGGGGAAAAAAGAAACCATTTCTTACTGCAGAGTTTTTCCATGTGACACATTTTCTAATTTTATTTCAGGTTTAACTGTCTAGAGTAGATGGCTCCATTTCAGGGTCTCTCCGCCCCTTCAGAAAATGAGTTTCCAGTTTAAGAAGTGGAATGTTTTTGCTTGTTTAATAGTTGCAAGTGTGGGCTGATGTCAAGTCACAGCTGAATGTAATTTTCTTTATTGGGAGAAGGGCTCTAAAATGCACAGCACTATTCTAGCAGTAGGATTCCTCCCGCTCTGGGCCCAGCTGTGGGAGCTTGACCAAGTTGCTTCCAGTCCTGGACTCAGATGCTTCATCTGCAAAGAGAGAGAAAGGCTGGCTCACCACGGAGACTGTGTGGCTGGATTGGAAGAAGTGGTTGGTGGGCCCCATTTCTAAGAGTAGTTGTGTTTGAGACTTCACTGAATTGTATGCACCTAAGTATGTGTCTGCCGTCAGCATTTGTAATCTCTGCTTTGTTGCTGTAGTGCATGGAGTGGCTGAGAAAGTTTTAGCACCTGGAAAGAGTACTGTAGCTTTGTTCCAAAGAAATTGGTTCTGCCCCTGCGATTCTGCTGCATCTAGTCCCTCCCTCCCATGCCTTCGCCCCACTGGGTTCAGGCCTGTGTCTCGGCCTCTAGTGGGTTGTCACAGCAGCTCCCTGCTGATGGGGCCTCCATCTCTCTGCCACTCCATCAGAGTGGCTCCTCAAAACACAGGTCCCATCATGTCATGCTCCCTCTTAAAAATCCTTCCATTCTTCCCATTATAACACCTTAAATGCCACTCTGCCTGGGCTGGAGTTGAGGCTTCTCCTCCCCTCACATCCCTTCTCATGTCCTGGCTCCAGCCAAGCTGAGCTACTTTCTAATCTCTGAATTTACCAAGTATGTTCCCTTCTCCCAGCCTTTGCAAGGGTTGCCCCACAGACTGGAATACTCTCCCTGCCCTATTGAAATCCTCTTTCACCTTTTCTCCATTATAGACTTGCTACCAAAGTGTGCTCCCTGCATGAGCAACTGGACCTCACCCCGGAGCTTGTTGGCAATGCAGGGGCCCAGGTCCTGCCACCTGGGACCTGCACCTTACCCGGGCCCAGGGAAGGGCTGGGACTGTGGGGCCAGACAATGCTGGTTGGGCTCTAGACTTTGTGCCATACTAGCTAGTGGCCTTGCCTCAGTTACCTCATCTGTAGAATGAGATGATAATATTACCTATCTCAGAGTTCTTGTGATAAATACATGAAATCATGTCCCTGAAGTTCTTACACAGTGCATGTACCTAGATCATTCTATCAGGGGTCAGAATTCATTTTCAAGTCCATCTTGCCAAGGACAGGGAAGGCTGTGACAATGTTATTCACCTTTGAAATCACTAACCTTCCAGTGGAGGGAGATAAATAGCCATACCCCAATATGGGAAGAGTAAACTATAGCTAACCAAATATTTGCAAGGTTGAGTGGTGGGGTAGGATTAATGCTAAAATCTCTATCCTCTGTAGATATCACCATCCTACCTGTCATAGCCTGGTGGGTTTTTCATTTATTCATTTGTTATCTCACTTTTACTGAATAAATATTTATTGACTGCCCACTCGTTGAGGCCATGTGGTATGTGCTGGGCATAAAATGATGAACAGGATAGGCATGGTTCCCACCCTCAGGGAGCTACAGTCTAATGGGGGACACAGACAGTAAATAAAGGATGGTATAAAAAATAAATATTTGTAAGTTTATGAAGAAGTATAGAGAACTATAAAAGCAGGTGCCTGGCCACTCTAATCTGTACTGTGGTGTCAGGAAACTGTTCCTAGGGACATTTAAAATGAGGGGTGAATAGATTTAACCAGGAAAGGGGGTGGGGCTGGTAGGTTGCAAGAGGAGTGGAATGTTCCAGATACAGGGAACAGAACAGGAGCAGAGCAAAGCAGCAGCCTGTGTGCAGCCTAAGCACGGGAAGGGGCGGGAGGCTCAGGGGATGAAGGCAGAACCCCCAGCCAGTAGCTGCTTCCTGGAGCCTGGCCCCGGGCAAGCACCTTAGCTTCCCGTCATCCCTTGGGTCTATGCAGAGCTCAGGGCCCAGGGATCCACCGGCTGAGGGCCTGCTTCCGGCCCTGCTCTTGCCTCTACTTATCAGAGAGTTAATTGCTTCAGGGAGGGGCACAGGGTCCCCATCTTTGTGTTGCCCAAGAGAAGTGCATTTATGAGACTTGCAGCAAAACGATAGGAACCGGGCTGCAGTAAGAGCCCAAAGCCAGCACAGAGTCTCTGTTCTTCCTCAGCCACCCAGAGCTTCCCAGGCTGTCACAGGCCTGGCTGAGAGGTCATGAAGGTCACGTGGGGGAAGGATGATTCTAAGAATTGCCCTCTGCAGTTAGATTCCAGTTAGTCTTGGCTTTGAAAAGCTTCTTCCTGTCTGAAACGAAGGGTTGGACCAGCTCTAAGCCTCCTCCAGATCTGATATTATCTCTTTTGATTCTTGTCTCTCTCTGGATCTCTGTATTCAAAATATGCCTCCATAAACACAATGCAGAATTTCTCTCTGGGGAACAGAAATGATATCTTGAGGGGAATAACTCAGGTGGGAAGTGTTTAGGTATTTAGTTTTATATGTTTTAGTTTTAGGGGAGCAGTTCCTTTAGAAATAGTGGGATATGGAGGATGCATCACCCCACCACCACCATTCCTTTACAGACCTGCTTCTCAAGCTGGGGGTGCTGGTGGGCCTGGCTGTGTGACAGTGGCATGCAAAGCCACATTACTTATTTCCATTTTACTCAGTGGTTGATAACATGGGGTTGGAGAGTGGAAAGTCTGGTAACAACTGGGGAATAATTTAGAATATTTTTATACTAAAAGAAAGAAACAACACACGTGTGTTGTAGAGTGCAAAATTTCAGTGCTTTTAAAGATACAACAGGACTGGGGAGATGGATGGGAAGGGAGGGATAAGAGGGTAAAAGGGGCATTACGATTGGCAGACATAGGGTGGGGGGGCACGGGGGGTACTGTACAGCTCAGAGAAGACAAGTAGCGATTCTCATCTCACTACGCTGATGGACAGTGACTGTGGTGGGGTTGGTGGGGGGGACCTGGTGATGGGGGGAGTTCAATCATCACGGTATTGCCCATGTAATTGTAGGTTAATGATACTAAAATAAAATAAATTATTTAAAAAAAAAAAAAAAAAAAAGATACAACAGGAGGCTTTAATTAAATTTGCAAGCCCTGGGGGCTCTTTGGCTAGACCCAGGCCCTCCCATATAGGGTTCCCTCTCTCTGCTGATAGGATGCTTTAGTGGAGATGAGGTGATATATATGAAGATTCGAGGCCCCCAACTTGTGGGGAAGGCTCAGATTATTGCAACAGGTACCAGAATCCATTGTTACATAAACATTTTCTCCACCCACAGATACTTAACACGCTCGGTGGGGAAGGGGTTATTAATGATTTTTTTTTGCTATTGAAAAGATGGAGATCACTGCTTTCCAAAGCTCTTGTACTATAGCCGTCAACTCTAGGAGGGAAGAGACTTATCTCTCTATCACTGCTGGGTCCCCAGCACCTAGAACACTGCCTGCCGTACAGCAGGTGCTCAGTAAATGCTAGTTGAATGAATAGATGTGCATGTTCGCAGCCACAGAAGCTTTCTTCTTTGGCTCGGCATTTGCCTTCCAGGAATAAGTGTGTGGGGCTGCATTAACATGAGAAGGTTAGGTGGAATGCTAAAAATGCTGCTCATCTATATGCATGCGGGAGACTGGCCAGTCCCACTCAAGTTCAAGGTTCTAAAAATCGCCTTTGGAGCCAGCCTCCTACCCAGTGTGGTACATGCTGCATAGCGGCTCCTCGTGGGGGAAGAAGGCGCTGTTCACCACTCCTGCAGCCTAGATAGCAGGGTTCCTGGGGCTCCCTTCTGATGGGGCCACAGCTCCCCCAGGACCTCGTTCCCATCAAAACCCACTGGGAATCTTGAAGACACTGGAAATGTCCCAGAAGACATTGGGCTTTCAGGATCACCTCTTCTAGCTCTCCTACATTATAGATGGGAAGATGAAGGCTCAGAGAGAACAAGGGACGTGAGAGCCACGCAGCTCGAGTAAGGAAGAACTGGGCCTGGAGCCCAGGCTTCCCATGCCCAGGTGGGTGGCGTTGCACTGCCCTGGAATTCCCAAGTGCTGCTTGGTGTAGATGCATTGTCAGTCTGTCCCAGCCTCAGGAAAGATGGAGGACATGTGCGGAAGATCTCTTACGGCCCTGGCAGCTTTGGTTAGAGCTGAGCTTTGGAAACATCAGATGGACTTCAAATTCCAATTCTTTTATGTATTAGCCAAGTGACCTGGGCAAATTGCTCAGAAAGAAGCATGGCTCCCTCATCCGGACAGGCGGTAGTAGAGGTCCCCCTCCCAGGACTGCATGAGGTGTTCAGCAGTAACTGCAGAGGAGTGCTCAGAGAGAGCCCTTAGGGGATGAGAACCCTTCCCGAAGCTCTGAACCTCACCCAGCTGCACAGCACCAACCCTGGGGAGCTTGGAAAACCTGCCGAGACTGGGGTCTCATCCCCGAGATTCTGACTGGGGTGGGAGCCTGGCATCAGTACTGAAAAGCCCCCAGGGGATTCTCACCCAGCCGGGGAAAATGAGATGGGTATTAGACCACACGCCCGTGAAGGCAGGGGACGTGTCTGTCCTACTCGCCCGCGGACCTGCAACGCTAGCAGAGGCAGGTGCTGGTCATGGGTGCCTGATGATATTTGTGAGTGACCGGATGGATGAGCAGGATGTGCTCGGCGCCTGACGTGGCGCTGTACCACCTCTCTGAGGGCTAGGTATTGTCCTCTCTACATCCAGACGAGGAAACTAAGGCTCAGAGAAGTTAAGGAAGTGGTGCAAGGTCACTGGATAGTAAGTGGTGGAACAAGGACTTGCATGCCTGTCTCTCTGGCACGGAATTCCATGTCCTTTCCCCGCAGCTGCTGTCAATGCTTATCCTCCTCAGGTGCCCCCACGGTCCCCTTCAGTTTCGGGTCTCCAGTTAGGGGCATCCCCTGGATGCTCATCTTGGCGGTCTGATTCCCCCTCCCATTCCTCTGTAGTGCCCAGTCTCCTCCTCCAGCAAACATTTGGAGGCCATCAAGCCGTACTTTAACCTAGATTAAACAAGAGTCAGCTTGTTTCAAAATATGACTTCAGGGTCACCATCTGTTCTGGCGGTTCCCTTAAACTCCAATCCCATTTCAGAACTAAATGGAGCTCCGGCATCCCGCGGAGAGCAGGTCTCCACACAAGCAAGTGCCCGGGTCTGTAGAAGAAGCAGCGTGTTTGATAACAGCTGTAGGACAAATTTCCCACCACCCAACAACATCCAAATCATTATGTGTGTGCAGTGTGGGCCCCCACTACAGAGTTGAAGGCCTTTATTCCCATATTGGGCACCTACTGTGTACGCAGTGTACATATGAGGCGCTTTCCCGTGCCGTGCCTTCTCTAGGGCAATGGATGGGAGGGGCCCGGGTAGTAGACAGCCGTGGGAACATGACCCGTAGGCATTGGTGTGAGTCACATTGTTAGTCCTTAGTCCGGGCCTCAGTTTTCTCATCTCGGGGATATTGGGCTGGGCGTTTCCTGAGGCCCCTCCCAGCACGGAGGGTCGCTCCAGGTCTCCAGGCTCCCGCCAGACTTTGTCAGTGCAGGCGAGGCCCCAAAGTGCCTGCTGAAGCCCTGAGCTCACTCTGCCAGTCTCCTCCGCCCTGGCTGAATTCACACAAGCTCATCTGTTGGGGTGCCCTGGGGCCGTTCCCAGGGCGGCCTGATGTTGCCCAGGGCAGAACATGCCAAGTGCTGAGAGGCTGCAGGAAAGTATGTCTCCTGCTTCTGCCAAACTCCCGCCTTCACTCCACATTCCAAATCGCCCAATTCCACCCTCTTCTTGGCAAGAGAAAGAAAGGGGCCTGACTGCCAGGGGCAGCAGCTCGAGATGAAGTGGGGATGCCTCCTAAAATGGTCAGCTGAAGCCTTCCTCAGAAACCTACAAAGGCGCCCCGTTGCCTGTTGGATCAATCTGAGTCTTCTTGGCTTGACATTCAAGGCGCTCCACAATCTGGCTCCATTCTCCTAAGTGCAAAAACGAGTGAGAGTAGAAATAGCTGGAAAGGACCTCAGATGACCCACCTAGGAGTCCCAGCCACCCCGGTTACCAACTCTGTGGACTTGATCTTGCTCAGTCTCAGTCTACTCGTCTGCAAAACGGGATAGCAGCAGTCACCACCTTATCAAATGGTTCTGAGATTAAATGAACAAATGCATGTCGGTTTAACATTTCTAAAATCTGTATTTATCTAGGTTTATATTTCTCTACCTTCAGCTCTACTGATGGAGGTTATCTAAGGGTCCCACTGTTCCCATCCCCCAGTACTACTCACATAGCCCTAGTTTTCCTAACTGGGCGTTTGCTTATGCTCTGCTCACCTTGCCATGTCCACCTGGGCAATGCCTTCCAGGGCCATCTCAGTTGCCCCATCCTTCAGTTCAGGCTTCTTGTCTCAGGCCTCCATGTGTTGGTGTGTTGTCCCCCGTACTGGTCTGGGAGCTACTCAGGGACCAGAGTCCAGCCCAGGGCCAAGTCTAGACAAGGTTGGACACTAGACACTGGCTATGGGTGAGATGAGAAGAATCCTTGACTGGGGCCAGGACAGAGTGAAAGACGGGGAGGGTCAGTCCTGTCCACCCTCCGCAATCCATTCTCCCCCTGTGGCTGCGTTATGGCTGGGGTATGCAAGTTATGGCTGAACTGAGGCATATGGACCGCAACTTTTTAGGAGATTTTATTGACCAAGTGGTGTCAACCATGCCAAAGAATTCAAGAAACACCCAAAGACATGCCTCACTTAAAGACTTAGAAAGCTCCAGAAATGTAATATTCCTTCAGGCTCCTCCTACCATGTGATGCCCCTCCCACCCCAGTGCTCTACTTCTGGGGCTGAGGGTGGGCATGGGACGTGGGGATGCAGCCAGGAGCAGGAATCATATCATTCTGCTCCTGGGATCTCCAGGGCTGGCCCGTCCCCTTCCCCTCCCATCCTGCACAGTGGCCCGGCCCACACTCTAACCCCCAGACAGGCTGCTACCCTCCAGCCAGACCTCAAGAACCCTAACAGTAAATAATGGAGAAGGGGAGGCATATATTGTTCACCTCCCTCACCCAGACCCTTGTTGCAGGGAGAGGGAAGGTGGAGGCAGCTGGAATTTAGTCCGAAGTCTAAGAGGCTAATGGGTTTAAGAGAGGCGCTCTCAGCTCAGTCAGTTGGTGAGAGCCAAAGGCAGGCATTTTGCAGAAGAGCGCTCATTCAAAGCCCTCCTACTTACGGGTCAGCCAGGAGGATGGAAGATCGCAGCCCTCAGAAAAGTTAACATCAGCGCCTGTGTGGTTGTGCATATTATGCCTCAACAGGGGGAACAGATAAGAGTTAGGCCATTAAATGCATGTTGAGCTAAATGGTGCTGGGGTTACTATGACAACAGCTGGCACTCGTTAAAATTCCTGTGATTGATGGCAGTAAATGTGGTATGGTAAGACAAGCAGAGAATCGCTCTTGTCCAGAATCCAGTAAGCTCATTCACTGACTCGTGTGCAGTATTTGTTCATCTGTTTCTTCATTCATTCATTCATTCATTAATGCTCAGTCTTTGCTTACTGCAGTCCAGGTCCTGTGCTAGAAGGGTAGGGGTGAAGTTGGGAGATTACAGGGATGAAACCAGACACGATGCCTGCTCTCTACAGAACTTACAGGCTGGTGGGAGACACAGGCGAGTTAACAGGTAAAAACAGAGGAATGAGAAATCGGAGCTTCCTGGGAAACTCACCCAGGGAGGGTTTCTTGACAAGATGGTGTGACTCACTTGCAGGCATCTAGGAGGAGTCAGCCCTGGGGCCCAGCTTCCCAGTGGAGCTGGAATGGACTTCCCTGGACGTCTTCAGGCCCCTGAAGCCCAGTGCGGGGAGAGGGGAAGCTGGGGAGGCAAGGGAAGTAGCTGTCGTCAGCCCTCCCGGAAGGCGTGGGTTCCTTATGCTTGGGACAGGCTTTCCCTGGGGATGAGCTCCTTTGGAAGCTACAAGCTGCTTCTGGCTGCAGAACTATCACCGCCCACACCCAGGCCCAGGAGCTTGAGCTCCCAAGCCTCTCTGCAGCCTGCCTTCCTCCGGCCTGTGGCTGTTCGGCTGCCTCACCCCAGGCTCTAGGGCCCTCCTGATGTCAACCAGTGGGATCCTGTCCCTTGGAGACGCAGCATCCCAACAGCTTGGGTGGGAAGTTGCTCATTTGCTGCCCTGTGATGACAGGGAAATCCATCTCAGCTGGAGCCCTGCCTGGGGTCTGTCCCCTGGTGGCTGGAGTCCCGCCTAGCCCTGTGCCTGGGTCTCGGCCCTGCAGCTGCTGCTGGCTGCCCTCTTGTACCTCTCGCCTGCCCTGCCGGGACCTCCGCCATTTCCCACAGCTGGCCTCCACTCTGGTCTTGGGCCACCACCTTAGCCTCAGCAGTACGATGCAGGGCAGGGCGTCTCAAAGTTGCCGTGCATCACTGCCTGGAGGGCTGGCTGTAACACAGGGTCTGATTCAGTAGGTCTGGGCAGAGCAGGAGCTTCCCAGGTGACAGTGATGCTACTGGTCCAGGAACCATACTCTGTAACCACTGGTATTGTGGTTAAGCAGATGAGCTATGGAGCTTGAACTCAGGCTATCTGGATCTATCCGGGTCCAAATCTTGTCTTTGCTACTTATTAGCTACGTGACCTAATCCCTCTGCACCTCAATCTCTGTATCTATAAAGCGGAGATAGTAATGAGGCCGGGTTCTTGTTTGCGGAGATGAAGAATGAACTTAGCAAACAGTCAAGGTAGGAGAGCCAGGGCAGAGCATTTTACTTAGAAATAAATGAGAGGACAGAGCTCCTGGCTCATGCCAGGAGGGGACAAGAGAGACCAGGGTGGTGCGTTGTCTAGGGGATTTATAGGCAGTTGAGGATTTTGGGGAACTGGTAAAGGGCTTAGGGTGTGGACTTGTTAAAAGTGGCCTTAGGATGTCTGTCCTTGATGAGATGTTAAGTCCTTTTAAGCATGCTAAAGTGAATCTTACACATGATTACAAATAAGTAGCATAATAAAAACATGGGCTACTTTCCTTTATCTGGGGAGTATCAACTGATCTCACTGAAGAATGATCTAGAGCTTAATGTTTAACACAGAGTTTTGGTAGGGGATTTCCTTGCCTGTAGTTACATCGCTCTGACTGTAAATATCCTGCCTTGCTTTTTCTGGTGGCCCTCACCCTATTCTGTCTAAGCCCAGGGTCCCTGTCTCAGTAATAACACCTTCCTCACTGGTACTGTAACTATCAGGTGACCCAATCTAGGTCATACTTGGCATATAGCAAGCATTCAGTGAATGTATTAGTTTCTTTGGCTGCTGTAACAAATTACCACAAACTGGGCAGCTTAAAACCACAGAAATTTATTGTACAGTTCCTGTGAAAGCCGGTCGTCTAAATCCAGGGTGCCGGCAGCGCCACACCCTGTCTGGAGGCTCCAGGGAGGATCCTTCTCCACCTCTCCCAGCCTCTGGGAGCTTCAGCCTTCCTGGACTCACAGCTCTATCACTCCTGTCTCTGTTCCCATGGGCACAATGTCTCCTCCTCATCTGTCTGTCAAATCTCCACTGTGTATCTCTTAAAAAGACACTTGTCATTGGATATAAGGCCACCGAGATAATCTGGGAGGATCTGTCTCTTAATGTCAAGATTCTTAATTCAATTATATCTGCAAAAGACCCTTCTTCCAAATAAGGTCACATTTGCAAGTACCAGGGATGAGGGTATGAACATGTCTTTTTGGGTATGTCATTCAACCCTCTATAGTCAAGATGGGCCAGTATTATTACCGGTTAGTTGTTTTCCCTGCAGCTCAGTTAGGCCTGACCCTAGCTTCCTTCCTTGTGATGGGGAGGTATGAGTGGGGCGCTAAACCAATTTCCAGGCTCCACCTCCTCTCCACTGGCTCTATCGTCCCAGGCTGGGGCGAGAAGCATGTTCCAGTTTCACAAATCTGAAAAAAACAGCACTGTCAGCCCCAAGACACCTGTTGGGAGCCCTCTTTCCATGTATGTTAATTGTTCCTTACCCCTGAGCAGTTCTACATCTGACAAAGTGTTTGCAGAACCACATTTGACCCTCACCATAGCCTCATGAAGGAAGTTGTAGCTCCCCATTTTGCAGGTGAGAAAACCGAGACCCAGAGTGAAAATTGTCCAAACCTATCTTCCAAGGCAGTTATAAACAACAACAGTTCAAGGGAGAAAAAAGAAGGCTTATATTACTGATAATAATAACAGTAACCACCACCACTACACTTTATTGTGCATGCTTTTGCTAGGCTCTCTGCTAAGTATTTTATGTCATTTAATACCAAAACTTTCTCCTGAAGTAGGCAGCATTATTATGTTACAGATGTTGAATCTGAGGTTCGGACAGGTGAAGTTGTCTTGCCCAAAGTTGCAGTTTTGAATGCAGACATGGGTTTTGGGGCCAGGACTGGCTGTTTTTCTCCTCAACACCCTGCTGTTTGGAGACCCTTCTCCCAGCTCTGAAAATGCCAGGTCAGCCACGATGAGAGCAGTGGCTTCCTGGTGGCCAGTAAGACCAGGGCCTCCAGCCCTCCCAGGTCTGCTCAGAAGATGCAGCCCATGAAAGTCTGTCTCCCGCTGGCAGCAGAGCCCAGCTCCTGGCAGCTGGAGGGCAGGAACTGAGTGTCGATGTCAGGTGCGATGGGAAGGGGCGGGTGGGGCAGTGGGCCCAGAGAGGCAGATCGCTGGTCACTGAGGGCTGAAGCGGTGAGGTGTGCTCCCTGGAGTGGGTCAGCTTGGGTTGAAGTTGCATTCCTGGAAAGGAGCAGAGGGAGACTTCACTCCTCGCATCCAACAGATGAGGGTTTAAAATTGCTAATCCTGAGACCTGACATCTATGTGTCCTTGCACAAGTTATTTCACTTCTCTGGGCCTCTGTTCCCTCTGTAGATTGGGACCAATGAGTGGGGTTGTTGTAAAGAATGTGGTGGCTGTGAATCAGCATCGCCTGGGGAGTTTGTGCAGCCTCACCGTGCCCAGGCCACACCTGGACCAACTGGGTCAACATCTCTGGGAGTGGGGTCTGGGCATTAGTATTTTTAAAAATCTCCCCAATGATTCTGCTGTGCAACCAGGGTTGAGGACTGCTGCTATGCAGGTAGAGCACTGGGTGCCTGGGACACAGCAAGGGCTCCGTATACACGAGCTATCATCATGCATTTGTGGAACTAACATCTATTGGGCACCTACCTGTGCCAGGCCTGAGCCAGGTGCCACCTGTACAGGTCAGCGGTTTGTATTTACTGATTGGCTGTTTCTAGCATTGCTTCCAAGGTAATGAGTTAATTGGGTTCAACGCTTTGTGATATTCAAATCTGATATTCTGAGAAGGCATTTTACTGACAAGGGGGAAAATGCAGAAAAGGTACCCACGTCAGGGAAACCAAAACCCTGTGTGAAGGAAGTGCAATTAAAGATCCCCAGGCCATTAAGGAGGTAGCTAGAGAGCAGCAGGCTGCAGGCTCCCGGCGGGCCCCAGGCAGATGTCTTCCTTGCAATCCCCAGGGCTGGCATCGATGACGTGGAAGGCTGGCAGCAGTTGGGTTTTGTTGGTTGGTTGGTTTTAGCTGTAGAACCCTTCCTTCAAATGGGGCTATACTCAAAACCAACACATTCAACAAACTGAGTCTGAGTTGCTTTGGTGTGAGCATATGTATGAGGGTAGGTGAGCATGTGTCAGTGTGTGAAAGTATCCATGAATGTATGTGTAAGAGTGTGTGAATAGGTGTAAGTAGGTATGTGTATGGGATGAGTGTGGGTGAAGATGCGTGAGTCTGGGCAAATGTGTGACCGTGTATGTATAAATACATGTATCCGTGTGTCCGAGTGTGTTCGTGGGGGTGTTGGGAATAGGTCAGAGCATGGACATGAGTGCGTGAGTGTGTGTGTGGCCGTATGCATGTGTGTGAGGGGCCGAGGGGCAGCCTCCTCCTGCTCTGTGCCCCTTGCTCCCTCCCCACACTGTCCCTGGCCCTGGAGAAGGCCGCTGAAACCCTCTGGTCCAGATGCCTTCACTAATCCTGCCTGCACTGCCGGATGATGGTTCCCTGTTCCCTGCCAGCGCCGAGCCCGGCAGTTTTCGGGAGCTGCAGGTTGTAGGGTGCCACTGCCAGCAAGTGGCCACACGTCTCCCTCCGGGGCCCCTCGTGTGCTCCTGTCAGGCCCCTTCTCTTCCATGCCCGTTTTCCACGAGCTTCCCTCCCAGCCCTGGCCGAGTCCTGAGCTGCCTGCCGGGAGATGACTCATTCCAGTTGAGGTCATCCTCAGGATTCAAGGCCCTCATCACACTCAATGAATCTTTGTTCCCCAAATGGAAAAGGAAGGTCTATAAACTGAGAGGAGTTAGTTGACAACAAACTCTTCCCAGATGCCCATGGCTGCTCACACCCGCCTACACCTGCCAGCCTTCCCGCGCCACCTGGTGCACGTGGGCCCTGCAGTGTGTGTATGTGTGTGTATGTGTGTGTGTGTATGTGTGTGTGCGTGTGTGTGTGTGTGTGTGTGTGCGCGCGTGCGTGGTGCTGCCGAGCTGCTGACCCACGTCAGAGAGAGACAGAGTCACGCCATGCTCTCTCCAGCCTGACCTCCTCTGCTCCTTAGTCACTGGGCCTACCGATCCAATTATATCACTAATTTAATGACCAGCAGCCGGAGGGTGGCCGGGAGGAAGCCCGACAAGAGCGTGAGCGCGCGGCCCAGGTCAGCCCCGGGGGCTCGCCAGGGTTCACACCAGGCCCTGGGCTAAGCGCGCTCCCTTGCTGTCCATTCTCAGGGTGGCTCTGCGAGCCGGCCTCCGTTGCCGCCCCCCTGCACAGATTCGTCTGCAGCTCAGAGGAGTGAGGTGGCGTGTCCAGAGTCATGTGCCAGTTAGCAGCGGACCCAGGGCTCAAGCCCAGTTCTGTCTGAGACGAAAGCCCGGGGAATGAACCCTCCCCTGCGGCTGCTCACTGAGAGAGGGCATCAGACTCACCCTGGCCAGACCCCAGTGGACTCTGAGGCCATCGGGACAGGCAGGAGGGCCAGACCTCTGTGTTTTAAAAGCTCCCTGGTTGACTCTAATGGGTGGCTAGATGGAACCTTGTACTGTGCCACACCACCTATTCAGATTTGACTGCTGACTCCGATCCCTTATTATCCTCATGGTCTTGGAGCAGTAATTAACATCTTCAAGGCTCAGTTTTCTAACCTGTAAAATGGGGGTAATATCTAGCTCAAAGAGAATCAGGAGTGAAGATGAAATGAATCAGGGAAAGCTCTTTGACTAGTGACTGTCACACAGCAAGCCCACAATAAATCTTAGTTGCCAATATCATCATCTCTGTCATTCACATGAAGGTCACGAATCATTCATAGATCATCCTTGCCAGGCTCTGTTCTGTGCTGGGGACTAAGAGGTGAGTCTGCATCGTCCATAATCAGGAGCCTGTCTAATCGTATCAGAGAAGGAAGGGAACTGACCATCAAAATGCAGAGATGAGGGTGTTTGGATGGAAGGATGGACAGAGGCTGTGGGGACACAGAGGTGTGCGTCTGCACCTGGGAGGGTCCCAAGGGCGGCCCCAGAGGCCGGGGGCTGTAACGTGCAGAGCCCAGGGACAGGCTTCAGTGCTGGCCCCGGCACCAGGGCTTGGTCCCTCCTCCACAAGGTGAGTGAATGATCCCTGCCTTGCCTCTCTCTTGGCAGAGGGAACAGCTGAGAGGAAGCTTTGGAAACCAGAGAGGGTGCCGCGTAGGTGAGGACGCCCCCTTCCTGCAGAGGCCCTCAGCCGGCCTAGCTCCCTCCAGCCGCCAGGCCGGGTGGCCAAGCTACCATGCCCACACCTTGCCGGCCTGCCCGCCTCCAGGCCCCTTCAAAAGCAGCTCTTTCTCAGTTTAGGCCAGAGGCCAGAAAGAGCAAGAGAGAAAGAGAGAGAGAGGGAGGAAAGCTCACACAGTAACTTCATTGAGCAGGAAAATTCCTATGCTATATATGAAAACCGGAAAAGGGAAGGAGGCGTTCTAAGTTTACATGGAGAAAAATACTCTTCTGTAATTCAGAAAAATGAGGTCTTTGATTGTTGCCAAGCCCAGGTCTCCTTTCTAAGTTGATCCAGGATTATTTCTCTGGCAGGGCTACAGTTCCTTTTCTAAGAAATGCATTGGGTGGTAGGTTTTTCCCAGAACCTCTTGCATCTTTGCTGGGTGCAGGCAGACCCCATGAAGCGTGAATTCAGTTGTGCTCATTTTCCTTGAGAAGAAAGTCAGGTAAACCCAGGAGCCTCTGGGACTCAGCCTGGGTGTGGCAGGGTTTCCTCACAGGCAGGGCTGAGACAGTTCCCTGGGCACACTCTCCCTGCCTCTGGCCAGACCATGCTGTCCAAAGACGGGGAAGTCTGTGGGGAGGGCTGGGCTTGTCCTGGTCTCTGCTGGGGTCATTCCTTCCAGGCCTGAGGGCTGTGGCTGAAGGAACTAGCAGTTGAGGGTGGTTAGAGAAACTGGAAAACAGGGAGAAGCTGAGGAGGATGCAGAATGGGAGGTTCTCAGGCATGGCAAGGGCCTCTGGAAACCATTGAGTCCCAGCCTCCCATTTCACAGATGAGAAACCTCAGGCTCAGATAGAAGGGACCCTCGAGGACATATACTGAGCTGGTAGCAAATTCTGCTTCCCAAGCCAACCCTTTCCACCACCCTGGGTAACATCTAAGAGGCCCTGATGTGGGAGTGAATGTTGACTTATGCGTGGTCCCAGAGGGCAGAGATGGGCCCAGACAGGTGGGTGCAAGCTGCAGGGAGACATGCCTCAGCACATCGGGATAGTGAACTCTGAAGACTTAGGATCGCCTAGCAGTTGTCGGGGTTGCCGTGGGGGTAATGAGCTCCCAGCAGTGGAGACGTGCAAACAGAAACCTCGCACATGGCAGTTGGCCTTTCGATGGGTATGTGGTGGAGGAAAGTCCTTCTCCAGATGGCGAGCTGTGCTCTTTCTGCATAGTCTGTGGCTTGCTGAACTCCCAGCTTCCTGCCTCTCTGGGGAGGAAGGCGGAAAGGAAGCCACAGACCAGGAGGTCTGATTTTGATATACTCAGAGTCCTCAGGGGCCGCCTCCCTGTAGGAGTGTCTAAAGGGAAAGGAAAGAATAATCCTGAGAAGATGCAAGAATGCCCACCTTCCAGGCAGGCTGACCTGAGAAAGAGCAGCAAAGAAGAGGGACACTTGGGTTCTCTGAGGCTCCCCAGTTCATGCTCCACGCAGCAAAGAGGGTATTGGGGACCCTCCTCTCTCCCCAAGGCCAGAGTGCAGGGAAATCCAGACTAGAGGGCTCTTGCTGGGGTCCTAGGGCAGCCCCCCCACCCTCCACTTAACCTACACACCCTTAGCCTGCTGACTCCAGCCCCAGGCTGCAACAACAAGGGGTCCTCTGGACCCGGACCCCTGCCCTTAATGGGAATATACTGAGCAGCTTGAAGAATCACCAAGTCCCCAGGTAAGTTAACTGAAGAGTTCCATGGGACTTCATGGCTACAGGTGGGATGAGAGTTGTGGGGAGGGGTACCTTTTGCTTTCCCAGGCAGCCCGTGTAGGAAAAGGGCAGAGGATGGGGAAGTAAGCATCTGCGTTCTAATCCCAGCTTGGTCACAGCTCCCTGCCTGACCTCAGACCTGCTCTCTTGGGTCCCTTGCAGACCTATGACTCTGAATCTGTTGTTGGGACCTATGTTCTCCGGTTTCCCTAAACAGGCAGTCTCTTGCAACTGAATCCTGGGAAGCCTTCCTTGGGTTTCGTGGAGGTGCAGTTCTCCATGTGGCCGCCAGGGGCCGCCGCTGCGCATGCTCCTGGGCTGTCCTCAGCCTCCCTGTCAGGTTTCTCTGCAGCCCTCCTTGACCCAGAGCCAGAGGAACGCTCCTTAGGCCCTTCAGGCCTTAAATGCTAACAAACTTGAGCACTGGGCTCGCATCCCAGATCATCATCTGCAAGATGGAGTTCTGCAGAGCTAGATATAGTTCCCTGGGGAGGCAAGGCTCCAAAGCCCAGGCTAGCCTCAGACACTGCCTCAGGACCCTGCAGGTTTGAGGGCTGAACCAGCCCATTATGCAGGAGAAACTGAGACCCAACTGGGGAGGAGAGACACCAGATATCCTGGAGTCTGTGGCTGAGAGGAGGAGAGGGAAGGGCTCCCGTTCTCCACCTCCTCTGGCCAGGTTGCTGTCATCTCTGTGGAAGGAAAACCTGAATCCTGCCCTGTTTGTTTCTTCAAGTTAGAATTCTGCCCTGGTTTCCATGGAAACCGCCTTTGGACCCCAGGGAGGAAAGTTGCACCCTGCAGTGACTGTTCAGATTTTCCTTTGCCTGGTCCATCTCTAAAGCCAGTGGATTCCTCCTCCCTGGGGCTGCGGGTGGGGCTGCCCCAGAGCTGTGCTCAGGGGCCTAAACCAAAGGCTTGAGAGTGAGGCCAGTTGCACTGGTCTGTCCCCTTTCCTCGGGCCTTGACACTGAGTGCCTGCCCTGTGTCCAGTCCTGATGTGTGCGTTTAGAGGAGTGGGGGACGCCTGCAGCTCTGTGCATAGGGGGGGCGGTTCCAGTGTCTTAGGACACAGCTGAGCAAGCTTAGAAAGATTCAGCTGTGAGAAGATAGGGAAGGGTGTTAACAATAGAAGGAGCAGCATGAGCAAAGACAGAAGTCGAGGAAAGGGGGAGAATGAGGAGATGAAGCAGAGGACATCTTGAAAGAAATTTCAACTTGATCCTGAAGGCACTAGGGAGCCATTGAAGGCTATGGAAGCCATTGAATAGTATGAACGGGTAAATGCTGAGACGCCCAGACTGTGAGCCTCTTGAGAGCCTGTATTTGAGGTTCAGCCCCAGCTCCCCAGCAGCACACAAGGCATGATGGGGGAACTTTACAAATTCATGAATCGGAAAAGGGGGTCGAAGAACCCCTATTGGAAATGAAGCCATCCCTGTGCATTAATAAAGAGATTAAGGCTGAGGTCAGATTCAGCTGCAGGAGGTATTCTGAAGGCAGCGAAGATACATAAAATGTGTCAGAGGGGATATAGCAATAAGAGTCCATCTTGTCTAACTTCTTGATGTGCAGGTGGGGAAACTGAGGTCAGGGAGGGGGAGCAGCTTGCCCAAGAGCACAGCTGGAGTGAATGGCACTTGAGTTGTGTCCCAGCTCCCCCACCTGGGCCTCTCTCCTTGCCCCATGGTATGTGCCTCCCTGGGCCAGGGGCCCGGGGTCGGGGTGGGGTGGGGCAGGTCCCTGGGCCCTCAGACCCAGCCCTGTGGAGATGGGAGGGAGCCTGGGCGTCCAGGTGATGAGTGAGCATGCAGGGAGGTCCTCGTTTCATGTGGGACCAGAGCCTGACCTCGCCAGCCTTAACCAGGGCCTCAGACTCTGAGCCTGGCTCTTCCTGGGTGCCGAGCATTTTAGCTGTATTATCTTCCTCAAGTTACACAGCTGTCCTGTGCGATAGGTATTACCATCTGTAGGGAAGTGTGGCTCTCTCCCATGAAGGGCCCTGAGGCTGCCGAGGCCAGAGCGTTCCAGGATCAGCCCCCCCAGGATGGTGGGATGTCTTCCCACCAGCTGTGATCCCCACCCTCCCCCTCCCCGCCCAGCCCAGAGCCATCCCAGGACAAGCCTATGGACCAAGTTACTGGGCCTGTTTATCTGGGCTCCCTGGCCTCTCTCCTCTCCCTGGTGGCTGCCTGAGCAGGTGGCCCTCCTGCCAGAGGCCAAGGGGAAGTGAGCCAGCAGGCCCAGGCGCAGCTCTGAGCGTGGGTCACTCCCGGCCAGGGGGCGCTCCCCAC
Source organism: Phataginus tricuspis (assembly GCA_029783875.1). Classification (NCBI taxonomy): domain Eukaryota; kingdom Metazoa; phylum Chordata; class Mammalia; order Pholidota; family Manidae; genus Phataginus; species Phataginus tricuspis. Next base: position 32,755,699 of record JAQQAC010002172.1, on the reverse strand, counting down.
CACACCGCGCCGTGGCACAAGGCGTGCAGAGGGGAGTGGGGGTTGCTGAGAGCAGAGCTGGCCTGACTTGGCTTCCTTTAGAGTGTGGACTGGCTCTCTCTGTGGCCCCCCAGCAGAAACAAGGCCTGTGGCCCAGCCCCCGCAGACTGTCCTCCTTAGTGCTTGGAGGCTTGGGCGTAGCCCGCTGGGGCAGGGAGGAGTCTCTCTGCAGCCTTTGGGTTTTGCTAAGCTTATACCTTCAAGTGGAGTAGAACCAATCACTACCATGTGTTGAGCACTTGTACTTCCCACCCATCATCTCCTTTAATCCGTATGTATGAGATGGGCGGATGTCCACATGTCACTGGTAAGTCACTGCCCTCTTGGTACATGGCAAAGGCTGGATCTGAACAGAGTTCTGTCTGACACCCAGAGTTTGCCTCTGCCGGCCGCCTCCTTTTCCATCTCTCCAGAGAGCCGACCAACCGCCAGGGCCTGGAGGCGCCGGCAGCTGGGGGTCATGGGAGGGCACAAGCTACCACGGTCATTCCAAGCCACTCCAGGGCAGAATCATCCCCCCCCTTGTCTATCTTTGCTTTACTGTTCCAGCAGCCACTTCCTGGCTGTGTCTCATGGTCATGAAACTCCTTCCCTGATCATCTGTTTCCCTGTCTATAAAACAAGGAGGTTGAATAGATGTGTGATTTTTTTTTTTTTTTTTTAAAGCAGAATCCTCCTGGGACAAAGAATTCCCAGAATTGCCATGTGGAGCCTGGGCTGTACTGGCTGCTGCAGCATTGGGTTGGTTTATGCAGGCTCCCGGGTGGGAGCCTCCGGGGTCCCCTAAAGCCCCACCTGTCCCTGGAATCCCCAGGACACCACTTGGAAGCAATCCCCTGGATGAGAGGCTCGGCCCACTTATTCCCTGTAGAACCACACATGCTCCAGCCTGGTCAGCCCATCGGAAAGGGGCTTCCTCTCCTCTTCTCAGTAGGAGACATTGGATCTAGAGGAAAAGCTCTCCACTGGATTAGGCCAAGAAGAAAGCAGGGCTGTCAGCAGGGTGCTTGTGGTTTTGTTTTGTTCTGTTTTGTTTTTATCTTTCAACTGTGGAGGGAAGAAAAGAAATCGGGTGGGGTGTGTGCCCTTTTAATTCTGTTTCTTTCCTTTTTACTCCCCCCCCCCCTTTCTTCCTATATAAAGACAGGCTATATCTGAATGCAGGAAAAGCAGGAAAGGTTTTAGAATTTCTAAAAGAGGATGGAAGGAGTTAATGTCTTAAAAAATATGTAAATGTCTTTATTTTTCACATCCTGTACATGGTGTAAAATTCAAAAATTACAAAAGAATTTGTAGTGAAAAGAAAGCCTCCTGCTGTCCCCCCAGCCACCAGCTCCCGTCCCTGGAGACAATCTTGGCCTCAGTTTCTAGCCTGTCCTTCTAGAGACATTCTAATGTATGTTTTTAAATATATTTTATATATTTATTTACCATGTATTAATATGTATTTCCAATGGATAGTGATTCTATTCTGCACCTTGTGCTTTTTCTTTGCTTTTGGTGTTTGGTCTGTTTTTACTTAATGCATCTTGTTGATTGTTTCACTTAAGGAATCACAGCTTTTCAAAGGCTGCACTGTATGTCCTGTGTGGATATCAACATTTATTATTTATTTAACCCCTCCCAAAGACGAACCCTTAGATAGATACTAATTCTGCAGTGAATATTCTTGTACCTGCTTTATATGTCACCCATGTTGTAGCTTTGTTAAAATTTCATGGCAGTGTAACTGCTGGGTCACAGGGTGCACTATACATAAAATTTTGATAAGTATTGTCAAAGTGCCTCCCATAGACATTACACCAATGTACACTCCCAGCAGCAGTGTGTACAATGGCCTGTTTCCTCAAACCCTTGCCAACCCAGCATATTATCCAACATTCTGGTCTTTGCCAATCTGATAGGGAAAATGCTTATCTCTTTGTAGTCTTAGCTCGTATTTCTCTGGTTGTGTGTGAAGTTGAGTATCTTCTCGTGCGTGTAAGAGCCATTCTCATTTCTTTTGTTACCAGACCTCCAGAGACCAGGTTCTTGAGTTTCAGTGTTACAGAAATGAACACTGACCTGGGACGCAAGCGAGCAGGTGGCGTGTGCTGGAGAAGGCTGTGTCCCGGGAGCCGACAGGAGAGAGGAATGTCAGCTCCTCTCCCTGAAGGGGTTGTGCAAGGGCTTATAGAGGCAGTTGCAGATGAGGGGGCTGGCGAGTCATTTCAGGATGTCACCTCCTTCATTTGCTTCTTGGTGGCGCCACTCCATGGTCAGCAGACGCTGATTCACTGGCTTTCCAAATACAGTCAGGACATCCTTTTTGATGTTTCTATAGGATAAGCTTAACACAAAGAATTTTGTAAATTTTTCTTCTTCCCTCAGGGTAATGATTTTAGTGAAAAGAGGGACTGGTTACTAATTCTTGGGAGTGTTTGCTCTGGCTTAGGATATGGTCAGTTGATTGTTAGTCATATGGATGGTTAATGGAATTTCTTTGTTTTTAAAGGCAGTCTAGGAATTTTATCCTTTAACCTTTAAGCCCCGAGACGGAGGTTCAGTTTAACACGGAGTCCCTCTCGCTCTTCCCTATCCTATTTTACTTTTACTGTGGAAAGAATTTCCTGTTCTTCATTTTTCTACTGGGTTCCTGCCCTCCTGCTTCATGTATTAGGGTAATTACTTTGTGGTCTGTAATATATGTAGCAAATATTTTTGCTGAGTTCTGGGATTTTATTTGACACTGTTGAGATTTTTTTTTTTTTTTTTTTTTTTTTGCTATGCAGAACTTTAAAAAGGTCTATTTAGTAGTCAGAGTTAACCAAATCCATCGATCATTTTATTTATGCCTTCTGGAGTTTTCATACTTAAAATTAATTTCTGTTTTAATGCACTTGCAAACTGGAGAGGAAAAGCAATCCCCTTCCCTCTTTCAACCTTACTCTGCCTGCTGACGAGTGAGGGGCTGGACTGCATTCATTCACTCCTCCTCAGCCCTGGGCTGGGTACTGGGAACACAGGGATGAATGGTGTGGTCCTTGTCCTCATGGCCCAATGGGGAAGGGAGACAAGTGACCTGCCAGTGACGTGGTATGCTTGGGGCTTTGATGGAGGCCCAGTGTGTCCTGGGGGACATCTAATACAGCTCCGTGAAGGGGAGAAGGAGGGACAGGGATTTCAGTGGGGGGTGAGGCCAGGCTGAATCTTGATAAAAAGGAGTTATTCTGGCAAAATAACGGTGGGGTGGGGTGGGGCTGGGTGGGTGGCAGAGAGGAAAGCATTTGATTTGGTGAGGGTGGGTGGAGGGGGCAGCCTGTGACAGCCTGAGGTGTTGGAGGGATTATGCTGGGATACGTCCAAGAGCCAGCAGCTGTGTCCAGACCCCAAAGGCCAATCAAGCCTGGTGGTGGCAGTTTGACGCTGACCCCGAGGGCCACAGAAGGCTTCAAGGCAGGGCACTAGCAGAATCAGATTCGCTCTTCTGTGGAGGCAGGGATAGTTGTTTTCATTAAAATGTTGTGAAATATTTTCCATGACACTTTTAATAAAGAACAGTACAATGAATACTTCTTTTGAATATTACGTGGTTTAAGAAAAACATTATCCCTATAGCAAGAAAGCCCATGGTCCTGAGTCACGTCTTTCTGCCTCTCCTAAACATTGGCATGTGAAATGGCACAGCTGCACCTTAAATGTTCTCCCTGCAAAAAAGATATAATTATGTGACATGATAGAGGTGTTAGCTAAAGCTACTGGTAGGAATCATACTGAAGTATATACTGTATCAAATTACCATGTTGTATACCTTGAACATACACAGTGTTATATGTCAATAATGTCTCAATTAAAAATTGGCACAATTGCTTTGGAGACCATTTTAGCAGCATTCAGTGAAAATGCAGATGTACATCCCCATGTCAACCAATAACTCCACCCCAGGTGGTGGAATTACCTCCACAGGTAAGCAGAGAGAGACACGTAGAGATCATAGCAGTTATGTTTCTAATAGGGATGGAAACCTTACTTTCCACCAGCAGAAAAGTGACCAATTCATTATGGCTTATTTACCCCATAGAGCACTGCTGTGAGAATCTAAGGCCCCGAGCCACATCCATCACCAGAGATGGATTTTAAAAATACAGTCTTGGGCTGGGGTGGGGAAGTGCCCGAAAAATACATGCGGTATGTATGCCCACATTTATATGAGGCTTAGAGACATGCACAGTGACTCCACATTCTGTCAGGGACGCAGACATACTCATGGAGTGAGCACACAGAGACGTGCGTGGGAATGATAAACACCAGACCTCCGGAGTGGCTGCTCTGGGGTGTGGGCAGGGGAGAAGATGGGAGAGTTCATGAGAACTTCAGCTAAATCAGTATTTTCTTTCTTAAGTAGGATGAGAGGTACATGCCTGTTCCTCATTGTATTCTTTTTAAAAATTTTACGTAATTATTCTTTTTAATTTTCAGCATGTAAACAATATAAACATTATTAATGTGCTATTTTATCAAACCAAACTGGTTTGTATTTTATACTTACGGCACATCTCATTCGGGACGACCCGCACTGCAAGTGCCCCGTGGCCGCTCCTGGCTGACGGCTGCCACACCGACCGGGCAGGGCTGACACATCTCAGGTAGAGAGGCTGTATCAGGCGGCCCGGAGCTTCCTTTCGGAGCCTGATGGTGGTGATGGTGATGTTAATGATGCCTACCTACCATTTACTGAGCATTTTCCCTGTGCCAGCACCTTGTATTATATCATTTAGTCCTCTCATCTAAGCACTCTTCAAAATTACGGTAAAATGTAAATACATGAAATTTACTACCCTAACCATTTTTATGTGTCTCACATTATTATTGATGTTTCTTTTGTGCCCTAAATGTTTCATAATGGTTTTGTGACAGCCCCCACCCCACCCCTCACCCCAGCACACGCACGGAGGCCAGCTGCTGACCTAGGGCAGCCGGCACTGGGGTGCTGCGGGTCGGGGCGCCGGAGCCCTGGCGTCCCTCACTCCCTCCTCCAGGGAAGCCTGAGTTCCCGGACCACTCAAGAGTTTTATCTGCATCCCCCTTGCTGCTGAAGAGTCACTGGCGTGGCCAGAACCGCTGGGAGAGAGACCCTGTCTGCCGAGGCTGAGCCAACCACCCTGAGGTGTGAGCAGCCCTGGCTCGAAAACACCCTGTCGCCTACTAGTTATGTAGGCTCAGGCCAGTCACCCCGCCTCCCCCAGCCCTGGTTCTTCATCTGTAAAATGGGGTAGCAGCAGTAGTCCCCAGGGCTGCGGGGAGGCTGAGTAATGTCGTGTGTGAAAACCCAGTTCTTATTGTTCTTTATGGGGAGCTCAGGGCATAGAGGCGGGGTGTCCGGGCCCCTTCCTTGGCCTCCCTTTTCCCGTCAGCACGCTGGGAACAGTAACTCCTGACCATCCCTGTCTTGGGTTTGCTGCATGAATATCACAGAAGGGAAGAGCGGTGAATGTTGATTCATTACCACCATAGTTACTGGGATGACACGGGTGGTCTCTAACCATTCTTGTGGAACTCACATCACAGAGGAGGACACGGCCTGGGAGCGGTGAAGTGACTCACCTGAGGCCACACAGCTTGTTCGTTGTCCGGTCAGACTGGGAAGCAGGCTGGATTCATCAGGCGGGGCTTTCCTTGCAGTGCCCCCAAGTGGCTTGGGTTTCCTTGGAGGCCGACCCAAGTCCCCTGAGGTCACGCAGGCTCTCAGGGTCCTTTGGCCTCTGCTGAGTATGCTCTGCTTTCCGGTCTCCTTGGGAGAACAGTGCTTGATTCTGACCCTCCCTCAATCCAGGCCTCCTCATCTGGCTGAATCCTCGGGGTCCAGCTTCACTTCCAAGGCCAAAGGGCCCTGTTTGTCCACTGTCCTGGCTGCAGGGGTCCTGGCTGCCTTGCTCCAGCACCTGCCTTCCTGTCTCGGGAGTGGGTGCGCGTCCCCGCAAGCCAGCCCGCAGCCTTCTCCCTGGGGACGGTGATGGGGTGGGCTGGGTTCCTGAGCTGGGGCCCTTTCCAGGCCACCACAGTGGAGCCTGAGTCCAGACTCTGGGATCGGATGGTCTGTCTTTGAGCCCTGATAGAACTTACCTCGGGCAAATTTATTAACTCCTCTAAGTTTTCTCTGAGGTACAATGGGGATACTAGCACCCAGGCTCACGGACTTGGTGTGAGGATTAAATGGCCTACTGTATGCGCAGAGTTCAGAGTGGAGCCTGGCTCAGGGTTGCCGATGACGGCGGAGGTGCCAGGACAGCCCGGACAAGGGCCCACAATGACAGTGGTGCAAATTTCAAGTGTCCTGACATGTGGGAACACTTCACTTTGACCCTGCTTTTTCCCCACGCCCTGAGGCACTCAGACAGTAGACTTCATTCAAAACAAAACAAAGCAAACCTCCCTAGTTTTATAGAAAGAAATGGAGAGAAAATCTCCAAGTTGATGGGGGAACATTATATATTTTTGGAGTATTCAAGGAAATATTTTTAAATGTTTTCCAAACTGCAGGTCATGACCTATTAGTGGGTAATGAAATAAGGTAATAGATTGTTTTCAGTATATTTTTAATAAAAGAGAAAAAGAATTATTAAATAGAAAAGAACATATGAAAGGGTCTGATGAGTATTAAGAGTAAAGAATGTTTTATGAAACATCTATTTCAGTGTTACAAATATGTATTTATCTAAACAGACATACTGGGTCGCAATGTAAATGCATTTCTTATTGTGGTTTCTTGTCAAAAAAGTTTGAAAAACAATAATTAAGAAACTACAGTGGGGGTCCTGAGGGGTCCCATTTTTATTTGTTATTTTATTTCTTCTTCTTTTCCAAATAGAGGAGAATATATGTGTGAAGCATGTCCTCTCCCTCCTTTCCTACAGAATTGGCTTCGCAGAGCCGCCTGGACCTCACCGAGCTCATTGGCGTCCCACTGCCCTCGTCCGTGTCCTTTGTCCCTGGCTATGGCGGCTTCCCAGCCTACAGCTTTGAGCCTGGTGCCAATGTTGGCCGCCCCGCCAGGACCCTCGTGCCCCCCACCTTCTTCAGGGACTTTGCCATCAGCGCCACGGTGAAGCCCAGCAGCGCCCGAGGCGGTGTGCTCTTTGCTGTCACAGATGCCCTGCAGAAGGTTATCTACCTGGGCCTGCGCCTCTCGGGTGTGGAGGATGGCCACCAGAGGGTCATCCTCTACTACACAGAGCCTGGCTCCCCTGTGTCGCACGAGGCTGCCGCCTTCCTGGTACCCGTGATGACCCACAGGTGGAACCGCTTCGCTGTGATCGTCGAGGGCGAGGAAGTGACCCTCCTTGTGGACTGTGAGGAGCACAGCCATGTCCCCTTCCTGAGGTCCTCCCGGGCCTTGGCTTTTGAGCCCAGTGCAGGAATCTTCGTGGGCAATGCAGGAGCCACGGGGCTGGAGAGATTCACCGTGAGTCCAAGCCCTGCAGATCAGGGAGGCCATGGGACACTGTGCAAGAAGCATATGCCACTATTCGTGTTATTATTTTTGTCTTATGTCCTTAAAGAGACAGCACTCGACCCAGGCCCAAAACTAGGTTCGAATCCTCAGTTTTTAGTTTATCCGAATGACTGTAGACAATACTCAGATTCTCCGTTTTCTCATCTGTAAGTGGATAAGAAAACCTGCGTCATGGGGTTGTAGTCAAGTGAAATAGCCTGTGTGAAAGTGCTTTGTGCATTTTAATGCATTATACAAAGAGTAGGATTTGTTATATGCTTCAACAGTTTTATCTTTGGAGAAGGGTAGCAGTTGCTGAAGCAGTCGCTACAAAGGTGGAATAAGCCTGAATGCCAGAGTGAGAGGTAGTTTCTCTCTCTCCTTTTGGACAGAGGGCCCTGAAAAAAATATTAAAGAACTGACCTTGCTGTCAACATGGGCTTCTGTGAATAAGCCATTCTAAGATATCGTGGTTCTTCATTTATCAGCACCTGTCCTTACGGATGACGCCTTACCTGGCTGACACAAGACGGTGCCAGGGGCAGAGACCGGGTTTATTTGCAATACAGCGGAAGACAGAGTCTCAAGTGGCTAAAATCTGATTAATGAATTTTCAGCACTCCCTTGGGGAGCATGTGGAGAACGAACTCTCAGGTGTTGGGAGAGGAGGTGGGAGGCTGACTGGCAGCTTTTCTTGGGATGAGGCCTTCCAGCCAACACGCTTTGAGCTACAAGGGAAAGACACCTTCTGGAAGAGGGGAGACATGCATTTTAGGGCCTACCCCTGACAAGCTAGGGGCGTGGGGTCCAGTCAAGAGGCTGCCGTGTTGTTCTGCACTTTGAACGCAATGCTCCTCAAGGGCCTCTTCAGCTGGGGGTGGGGGCGCATATTACATTGGCCTGGAGAGAACTGCCCCTAAGGAGAGTGGGCCAAGGTGTGGCTCGTTTTCACAGTTACTGCCGCAGGCATCGTATTCCCACACCTGTCCTTTCTCCTGGTCCTCTCTGTTAAAAAAGCAATCATGTTTCCCACTGGTGGTCAAATTAAATGGGCAGGCAGTGGCTTCTGACCTCTCTGCTTTTCCCCAGGGCTCCATACAGCAGCTCACCATCCACCCTGATCCCCGGACTCCTGAGGAGCTCTGTGAAGCTGAAGAATCCTCGGTGAGCACCCCCTCTCCCCCGCCACCCCCACTGTGGGCCCTGCAGCCCCAGCAGCCATTGGCCTGGAGGGCTGGTGCCCAGGGAATTCTTCTTCCCCAGCGTCATGGAGTCTCAGAATCTCTCGTCTTGGCAAGTGCTTCAAGTCCTATTTTGGGCTTTTCAGTTTTCTTTTATTTTTTAAGGAGCTTCAGCCATCTCTTTAGTGTGGGGGTATATGTTTCTTCTAAGGTGTTAGGTTCTTCCATGGCTGTGGCAGTCAGTGGCCTGGTTTCTAGATTTCCTGCCAAGAAAGGATGCCAAGATTCTAAAATCAAAGTTAAAATTCTAAGACATTCTGGGTGTAAATTCCTATAAAAATTAACCTAAATTTAGCCTTTATGCTTGGCACATGAGTCAGTTCTTAAGTTGGGAGTGGAGTGGTAGGCAGGGAAACAGCTGGGTCCTGTTCCCCTCCTTCCCTCCGTCTGCCCCTCCCTCCCTCTCTCTCCTTGCTTCCCCCCCTACCACCAAGGTTAACTGAGCACCTGCTAGGTGACAGCCCTGGGGGATGCTGGAGAGGAAGAGATATACTAGGAGCTGTCTCTATCCTTAAGCTGCTCACAAGCACTTACACCCAAATGCAGTGACAGAGCGTGGAACACCGAGAGCCTCAGATCCAGCTCTACATGCGGGTTGGGTGGGGGCAAGAAGGTGAAAGAGGAGGAACTGGAGTAGGTCATGGAGCTGATGCCTGATCGCTGACAAGCGCGAGCTGCCCAGTTGCAGAAAGGCCATTCCAGGCAGAAGCCATGGCGCCAGGCGGAAAGTCAGAGGCAAGCAGAGCACGGCCTATCCTGGAAATTGTGTTCCTCTCTGGTGGTGTCAACCCCAAAACAAAATACAAGTTGATTTCATTCATTTAGTAAAAAGCACTGAAGTAGTTGGAAAGCCTTTCGGAGGTGGAATTCAGCTCTCTGAGAATGTTTGCACTCCCTGAGGCCACGATCCTGGCCTGAGTTCCTGTAAAGCTGAGAGAAGGGAAGCCTTGTGTGTATTCATAACTCTATCTCTGCATTGCTGGAAAGGTAGGAACAGAGCAAGAAGCCAAGGATAAGGGATTGTTTACACAGTCATGGCACACGGGCTCTTTGGCTGTGATTAGAGGGCTAATTATGGAGATTAGGAAGACATCCTTTATATGTAACAGTTCCCAACACAGAAATCCCGTGACAGCCATGCAGAGATTGGGAGCGCATCCTCTGGCAGGATTGAGGGGAACCTGGACAAAATGAATGCAGGTATATGAGACGGTACATGGGTTGTACGTTTTTGTTTGAGCAATAAAATGTAGAAGGAAACAAAAGAAATAGGTAATACATGCCCTGTGCGTGTGCTTGCCCCTTAATCGCACTCCCTGTCTCTGTCCGTCTCTCTTTCTCTTAGTCGCACACACACACACAGAGAGTGTGTAACTTTCCCAACTGTAACTGCTCCCTTATGCCTGGCATGATCTGTCTCCACACAGGCATCAGGAGAGACCAGTGGGCTTCAGGAGACAGATGGAGTAGCTGAGATCCTAGAAGCCATCACCTACACTCAAGCCCCCGTGAGTACTGGCTGCCACACACTAGCCACTTGGCCGACTTTTAGGGGCTGACATCCATGGTGAGAGCCCACGGCCCCAGGCCTGACGTCTCTGTTCTCGGATCTGGGACTTCAACCATTGGCTCATCTGGGGAGGTTAGAAAAGTACTGGCCATGCGGCATTTTGCAAAATCCCCAGTGCACTGGAATGCCACTGACCTCCGGGAATTGTCCAAATGCAAATGTTGTGCTATATGGCCTCCCAGCTCGGTGAGCTCAGGTAACTTCCCCTCTCTGAGCCTCAGCTCCTTGTTCATGAAATGATTATCTGAATCCTCTCTCACAGGGTTATTTGAGGGTCAGATGAGGGAGTATGGGGTCAGGTCTCAGCCCAGAGCCTTGGTACAGGGAAGTGGCCCGTCGCATGGCTAGGGGCTCTTACTGTAAGAAAGAGTCAGGGCCCCACTTCTGTGCGATGCAGAGTTCTCCCGGGACTGTCTGTCCCACCTCATGGGAGAGGCAGCCGTCCTCCTCCTGGCACAGGCTTCCTCCCTCCTGGGAATGTGCCCTGGGGCCAAGACAAGCAAGTGGTTTCGAAAGCACTGAGTCAGACCGCGGAGACGGCAAGAGCTCCTTTTTTAATGAAAACATCCAGCAATGTCTGAGTCATTGAACACAGAAGCCCCGGCAATGTCCTGGACTGGTCTTACTCACTCTATAAACTCATCTCTGATGGAAGAAAGTGGGAGATGGAAATAAGGCAGAGGCTATAAATTATAGACCTCCAGCGACAGAGGTGTGTGTAGGCCAGAATAGGAGGGACTTAAAGTTCACCTCTGTCTGTACTGAAAACTTCCCTTTGTACAGGTGGGCAAACTGAGGCCCATAGAGGGGAAAAGATTGGCTGTAGGGTATCTGGTTAGAGCTGAGAGGTAAGGAAGGCCCCCTGACGCCCCATCCAGTGTTCAGGCCATGACCCTGTACTTCTGGCCCAGGTGGTGTTTCAGAGGCCCGTCCCCAGGACTGCAGCCAATTCTTGGGCAGCTGGGATGGAAGAGTTGAGGGTCCAAGGCGCCTGCCTAGGCATGATGTTGCAATGCCTTGTGCCACACCCTTTGGCCACACCACTGGCATGTCCAGGGTGCAGGGTGATGGTCCCCGGGCCTTCTGGTGTGGTGCTGTGCCCCAGTGCACAGCTAGGAGTAAGGCCAACTCATGCAGAGATGCCAAGAATCAAAGGTGGTCCTGGGAGAGGGACAGGAAAGGGGAGCAGGGTTGGAGAGCATGAGGTGATCATGGGGCCGGGCAGGGAGGGCTTTCTGGTGGAGGGGGCACTGGAACCAGTGAGCTTTGAACAGAGGTAGAGAAATGGAGAAGGAAGAGGACTGGCATTTCTTGATCCCCACTGTGTGCTTCTGCATATATGACTTAACTTAATCATTGCAACAGTCCTGCAAGAGAGATGGCAGCAGACACTCAGGAGGGCTGGGTGGCTTTGCCAGGGTTGCACGGCGGTGACCCAAGCCCGGGCCTCCTCCCCTGGACCTCGGTACTGCAGAGCAGGGCAGACGTGGGAGCGTGCCACAGCCCGGAGGGATAAGGAGTGAATCCTCACAGTGACCTGATGGACTCGGTGGCTCAAGGGTGCCTAACCCCACTCTCCTCAGTGGTTTTAAAAGAACTGGTACAGATCAGAGTCCCACCAAGTGTGAGTGCAACTCTGCCATTTACTGGTGTTGATGGTGAGTCAGTAACGTGACCTCTCCAGTCTGTTTCCTCCTGGGTTAAAATGGAGCATGGCTGCCATATAGGGTTAGCGCTAGTCAGACGCCCCTGTGAAATGCCTGCAAGCCAGGGAACTTTTTCTGCTGCTGCTCCTATTGACTGATAGGTTTATTGTGAGGCTTAGGGAGGCGATGTGTTGGAGTACCGTTCCTCTTAGGCCCTTCCCTGCCACCTGCTTCTTGGTTGGCTGGTGACTGGGGCTGCAAGCATGCCAGAACCCTGCGGCTACTCTCAGTCCTTACGAGGACTCCCCTTCGGCTGGGTTCTGGGCCTGGAGGTCCTAGGGAGCTGTGGGTCCTGCCACTGACCTTCTGTGGGCTCCCAGCATTGCCCCTGCAAAGCACACACTTCTTTGCAGGGCCGTGTTTTCCATTCATTCCCACTGAGGCATGGAGGAGTAAAGAGCTTCATCCCCAAGGCTATCCATCCTGGAGGTGGCAGAGCCGGGTCTCCTGCCTGGGGACAGCATGCTGTCAGTCCCAACACCTGGCACTGGGGCCTCCCCCCTTTCCCTATCTCCTGGAAGTACTCTGTGGCTCCCGTCCTCAGCCACCCCTCCGGAACGGGGGAATTTCCCTCTTCTCTCAGATGCCTCCTACCCTCTCCATCTGGCTACTCTCTTGGAATGAATCTCACTTCTCTGTCCTCACCCTTTCCAGCCTGCCATCCTCCAAGACACAAGCCATGACCAGAGAACTAAATCATGCACTGTCTGAGAGGTCAGGGACTTAAAAAGCCAGCCCTCCTCACCTCCTGCCCCATTTAGGGTAAGACTCCCTGCTATCCACTTTTTCCTCCTGCTAAATCAACTACTGCTGACACATCTTCCCATTTCTGGAAAATTCTATCTTATGCTGAATTAGAATTAATATCCCTGTGGTTCTCAGCCCTTGGTTTTGCATCCAAATCACATGGTGGGGCAGTGGTGGGAGAATCTTTTAAAAAAGACTCTTGCCCGGGTTGCCTACACGGGCTCTCAGATTTAGTAGGTCTGGAGTGAGGTCCAACAGTCTGTACTTAGGAAAGCTCTGCAGGTGATTCTGATCCACCAGGACCTCTCTTCCAGCCAAACCCAAGTGCTCACAGTTTCCGGAACACACTAAGCCTTTTCATCCCTCCACCCATGGCTAGGCTCCTGCAGTAGACAACCCTTCCCCCTCTCGTCTCTGCCTGGCCAACTCTTACTTAGACCTTCAGGATCAAGTCCACAGCCCTGGTCGGAGGCCACTGCTAACTTTCCTTCCTCGCACTCAGCTCTCCTTCTGCTATCCCACATGTCACGTTCAGTCACAGACTGGGTCTGTGTTTCTCCATAGTTCACGGTTTAAGGGCAGGCACCTTGTCTTACGTATTCATTTCTGTACCCCAGGGAATCAGCTAGGGACCTGGCACACAGCAGAGCCTCAGGAAATATGTGTTGAATGAGTAAATCTGACTGTGTGAATGAGAGTGGGCTCAGCAAATCACTACACTTCTAATAAAAAGTCTTAAGACTCAACATTCCTATTTTGTCACAGGCCACATGGGTTTCCTGCCCACCCTAACCCCTGACAACCACCAGCCAACTGTGGAGGTGGGATGCCTGCCCTGACCACATCTGCGCTCTGCCCTTGAATGGGGGTCTGTAGCTGCCTTGTTGGTAGAGGTCTGGGGTTGGCAGGCTGGAGTCAGTGAATTTGTTAACTTGGACTTTGCCACCTTGAGTTACAGAGCTCAGCTTGCAGTTCCCTTGCTGTCCTGTGTTTCCCGCACCCTCACCTGCCCTACTGGCCTTGCCCCAAAACCCAAGTCCTTCATACAGCAACTCTGCTTACAGCCACAGCAGTTTTACTGCAGGCTTCCTTGACACCATCAGGAAACCCTGGCTGAATGCCTTCCTCCCAGTTCCTCCTCAAAGAGAGAGGAGGACCAGCCTGGGCAGGGGTCCTTGCCATGCTGCAAGGGCACCGGCAGCTGGGACACATTAGGACGTCCTGCCTGGCATTCTGCACAGGTTTTCCTGCGGTGGGGCCTGCTCTGCTCTCCCTGCAGTGCTCTGGTTCCTGCCTCACTGGGCCTCTGGAGGGCAGCCTCCTGGTCTCTTGGCCTAAACCTCAGCTCTCAAACCACAAATCCACACTCCCGTTGGCACCAGGGTGGACTCCCCAAAGTGCACACCTGCCCATGCCTCTCCCCAGCCTGATACCCAGGGTCCAAGGAACTAGCCCTCTGCCTCGCCTGACTCTGTCCCTCTGCTTCCCTCCTCAAACCCTTGCCAAGTGCAGGTGACAGGCCCTGACAATGCTGTGTCATTTCTCCCTCCACCCTTGCTTTCTAAAACTCTGCTCATTCATTAAGGCTCAACTCTTTGAAGCCTTCCAGTCCTGTGTCCACTCTGGAGATTTTACAGTACAATAAAATATATCTTTAATTTTAGTATATAAATAGTCCATTATTGAAAAAAACTGCAAATGCAAATGAGCCAAAAAGATAAAACAATCACCCTTAATACCAACATGCAGAGAAAATGACTATCCAGGTGGTGGTCTTTCTCAAAATTTAGAATTCTGGTGATGTTGATGGCTACCATTTATGTGCTCATACTATGGGCCTGGCCCTGAGCTAAGCCCCTCCTTGCATTTTCTACTCTGTGAGTGGTTATTACTCTCCCTGTTTTACAGAGGAGGAAACTGAGGTTACATAACCTGCCCAATATAACATAGGTAAGCAGAGAGCTGGGATTTGCCCTAAGTTTGATTATAAGAACTGGACCATTAAATCTTAAATTATGGGGCTCATAAGAATCTCCTTTGTTCTGATGGGCCCGACATTATCTGTACACTAGATTCTGACATTAAGAAAATAAATTCTATTAGGGTAGGTAAGTGATGCTGCAGTAACCAGTGAACTCGGAAGTCTTAATGTTCTAGAGATTTCTTGTTCATATCACAGGTCCGACACTGATCAGCAGGACCCTTCCATGCACCCTCAACCCCTCGAGCTCAGAAAGCGATGAGACTTTTTGAACATCAACAAGCCCTGGGCTCAGGAGCTGGGCCTGTTCCTGGGTCTGGGTGTGATGCCATGACCTTGGTGGCCCCCAGTCAGCATTTCTGCCTGGATCTCTGAACTGCTTTGTATTTCTCACTGTTGGGGTTTTTTGTTCGTTTTTCTCTAGTTGGTAAAGGTGGTTTAAGATCCTGACTGGCTTTGGAAAAGCTACACAGATCCAGGAGTTTCCTTAGATGAAATCACACCCACCTTACATTTTAAAGGTGTTCATTGCACATCTTAGATTGAATTTATATGGCGTTTATGGATACAGCCAGGTTCATTCATTCATTCATTCATTCATTCATTCCTGCATCTAACAGATCTTTACTGAGTACCTCCTCTGTTTTGGCCTGGAACGTAGGGATCCCAGAAATGTGGTCCCTGTGCTCAGAGAACTTCAGCCAAGATTAGCAAAGTCTTGCTATAAACTGAACAGTATTTAATGACCCCTAGCATGCACTTTTTTCAGGCCTTGGGAAGTTCAGTGATTGCCCAAGTACATGATAGGGAAGGTTTTCTCTGCGTTTATTCAGCACTTTGTGGATACATTATTTTCTCCAATGATTTTCACTGTCATTTTTTGTGCTTTCCTGCCAAATAAATCCTTTTGGGTCTCGTTTTTCCTCCCTTCAGTCTAAAGAAGCAAGTGTTAAGCCCATAAGCACACCTCCGACTCCGTCCCCTCCCTCTGAGGATGCAGAGCTTTCTGGTGAGCCTGTGCCTGAGGGGACCCTGGAGACCACCGACCTGAGCGGCGTCCTCCACAGCAGTCCTGAGCAAGGTGAGTCTCCGATGCACCTTCATATGCTGTGGCCTTTTAGTGAGGGATTACAATGAGCTCAGCCTGGGTGATGTGTGGGACATACAGCATATCAGTTTCATCCCCTCAGCCCTTTGAGGAAGGAATTAAAATCATCCTCACTTTATAGACCGGATGGGGAAATTGAGTCACAGAGAAATTACTTATCCAACCAAGTCTCTGTAAATGGCAGAGCTACATTTAAACTTTTAACCCCCAGACTCTACCCTCCAGGAGGTCCTGAGGTTCAACAGAAAAACTTATAATAATTGTTGCTGCTTATTAAATGCCTACTGTGTGCCAAGTGTTTACAGACTTCATCTCCAGTCCCGACAAAGCCCTAGCTGCTATTCTTAGCTAGTATTTTACAGACGGAAAAACTGACGTTTGAAAAGGTTAAGTGATATGCCCATAATCACATAGCTGGTGAGTGGTGGGGCTCATACAGCTCCCAGGCCTGACTCCAGAATCTCCACCCTTCCCAGCCTCAGCCACAAACTCCCTGACTCTCAGAGGATCAGATCAGATCATCCAAACTGCTGGCAGCACACATGGGAAACGAGGCCAGAGAGGGGCGGGCACCCAGCAGGTCAGCGGCAGGCCCTGGGGTGAGTGCTGGCCTCCTGGCTCCCCGTCCAGGGCTGCTGCCTGCCGTTCCCCAAACCATGCAGAGCTGCACTGATAAAAGCCCAGGATCTGACATGATCCACAGGCTGCAGCTCGACGCTTGACCAAGGCCTGAGCTTGGCCTTCCTTTTCTGCCCTTCATCAGGGGACACCGTTTCACATGGAGGTCACAGCCAATGCCAGAGCACCAAGATTTGGGTGTAGGGTCAAAAAATGACCCAGACTGCCCACAGTATGGACTGACTGGGAAAACTGTGTTTCATTCATATCTAGCCCTGAAATTAGTGATGCAGAAGACTTAATGACCCAAGGACACACTCCACAAAGAAAAGAGATTTCAAAATCATGAGTGTGCGATGACCGTAATTTTGAATGTTATTTATACCAACATATAACCATATAGAGCGGGTGCGTTATGTGTGTTAGAATAATATACAACAAAATGCTGTGAGTAGTTATCTCTGGGTGGTAGGATTCTGATTATTTTTTATTCTCTTTTTTGTGCTTCTGTATTTTGCAAATCTACAATCCTGTCTCACTATGCTTTTTACTTCTGCCATTAGTATTTTACCAGTATTTTGACATCAGTAAATGAATGTTATTTTAACAACGAAATTTGGAAGATCTGTGGGTGACACAAGGTGTGCAGGACTGAGTGAAAAAAAATGTATAATAACTCGGTAAAGTCATAATACACCCACGGGGTCGGGTGTTGCCGTGGAGAGACGGCAGGGTGAGCGCAGACAGCTGGGCTGGAAGCCCTGCTCAGCCGCCTTATTTGCTGTTGAGCCCAGAGCAAGTCGCTGAATGTTTCCAAGCTTTAGGTTCTTTAGCTGTCCCCTGGGAATGCTCCCAATCCCTGCCTCCCCGGGGGATGGGAGGATTGAACACAGCCACAGGTGTGGAAGCGGTTTATGAATCGTGAGTGCTGTTCTCCTGGGTGCAGTTGGGATCTCCGGGGAGGGGCAAGGAGCCGGCAGGCTGCAGGGCCGGGCGCGGATTCTCCTAGCCAGAGGGATGAGTGCAAAGGATGGGAGGCAAGTGCAGGCCGGGACCCAGATCCCAGCACAGCTCACCTGTTCCTCCGGTCAGCCCAACTCCTTCTCTGGCAGGCAAAAGCTAAACAGCAACAATGGAGCTGGCTGAAATGTTCCTCTTCGTCTGGCTGGGCAGACAGCTCAGATGGTGACGAGAAAGGGATCTGGACCCCGCAGCCCATCCCTGGCTAGGGAAAGCCTCCTAATAATTGTATTTCAAGCTTCCCTGACATCACCTTGGCCCGGGGCACACCTCACCCCCACCTCCATCCTTGGAGGGTCTCAGGGAGGGAGAGGGGAACTCGCCTGCCTAGGGACCGGATGGCTGCTTGCACAGCGCCCCCTGGTGGTCATGACAGGGAGGACGAGAGCATGGTGATGCGGGGTGGTCGGTGGGCGGCGGGGGTGGGGGCAGGATGGAATAGTTCAGCACCATCCCTGACGCCATTCTTACGAAGGGACTGCGGACTGCGTGAGCACCAGAGTGGAAACGCCTGGCACGGGGACAGGCCGACCTGCCTTCAGGGCCCTTCCCAACCACTTATTCTTTGTGGGACCTTGTTCCTCCTCTGCCGAGTGGAGTTAATAATGTCCCGGATCAGAACAGAGCACGCCTGCTGTCATGGGGTGATAGTGGGGAGACTGAAACCGTGGGATTCCTCTCCTGGCTCCTCCTACCAGCTGTGAGGCCGTGGGAAGGTCCTTGTAGGTAGGACAGATGGGCTAGCGGGAGGATTGAATGAGGGAGTGCATGGGACATGTTTAGCCCGGAACCCAGCCTATAACAGGTATACATCCATGTCAGTATAATTTCTTTTTCTTTGCTTTTAGGACTCCATTTGTTTTTTAATATTGCAAAAGAAATATGTGCTTGTGGTAACGGTTCAATCAATGCAGAGTTGTATGAACCTGAAAATAGTAGTTTTCTCTCCTATCCTCTGGAGGAAACCAGGGTTAAGCCAAGTGTGTACAGTTTATCAGCACACACGCACACACACAAACACATACATACACACATATCTATATATTACCCGTTATATAATAATTATATAAGGATGGTGATATATATACAATGGTGATAAAGCATGTATATTCATATGCAGTTTTTTTCCCTTTACACATGTAGAACCCCACTGCCAATGAACATTTGTCAGTTGCTGACTATATGCCAGAAGCAGTCCTCCTGCTTTTCTTGCATTAACATCTTTAATCCTTGTAGCACATAATCTTCACAACAACCCAATGAGATAGGTACTGTTGTTCCCAGTTTATATTGAGGAACTGAAGCACAGGTTAAACAACTCGCCGCAGGTCATGTTCCTAGTAAGTGGCGAAGCAGGAGTCCCGCCCAGCAGCTGGTGCCAGGGCCTGCGGTGGAAAACACCATGTTATACCGCCATTCAAAGTCTGTTACGTGCAACTTGGTTTTGTTTCCTCCTAATCCTGCATATTGGACATCTTTTCAAGTCAGTAGATGAAGGGATACCTCATTCTTTTTCAAGGCTGAAAAATGCCGCTATTAATTACAGAATGCCTGCTTCCTTAGGGTCTGGTGAGATCCTGAATGACACACTGGAGGGAGTTCCTCCTATGGATGGTGCTCCTGTTACAGACACTGGCTCGGGGGATGGGACTTTCCTCTATGTCACAGAAGAGGTGAGTGAATAGTAAATTTCATTTGCTCATTTCAGACTCGTTGGTGACTTTTACTGGGCACTGTAGAGAACCACAGGGGTTTAGTTGAATGTCTGGGAGACTGCCTCCCTCCTGTTGGCACAGAGGAAGCCAGAGTCCCAGGGCCCCAGAGCCCCTCAGGGATGCACTGGGACAGGGGAGGGGATGCAGAGCTCACTGCCACACCTGCCTGGGATGAATACGGGGTCCTCACCACGGTTCCACCTCCCTCTTGCTGAATGGTGAAGATGCATGGCCTCTTCAACCCTTGGTGCCCCTTCAAGACAGAATCAGATTAATTGCTTGCATGTCCTCTCTACTGTTGGCAATTGGCTTTTACACCTGCAAAGCCAGTTTTTAAAATTCTGGACACAGTAAGGTGCCAAAGTAAAGGAAATGTATTTTTCTCACAACTGCCTCTGCTAAAAACCCACAGAATCAGGTCATTCTTTTCGTTATCCTGGGATGAAAATTCATTCCTTCTCCTACCGTCCCAGTCACTATCTGATAACAGCCTATTTTCACAGGTATTTTCAAAGCCCAGTCCAGCATAACATCAAAAATCTAGTCCCTTTGTCTTCTAAACTCCAAAGAATACACGCATTCAACTCACTAAATGATTTGTAGTGAGGAGAAGGGAAGGGGAAAGCCACAGCTCACTGATGATTCTTCCCAAAGGAATTCTTATGCCCGCCCCCCAGAATGAATTCTTTACCGTTTCTTCTATAGCCTGGAGGCTCCTGATGGGCTGATGCTGGAAGAACGAATTGCATTTCACTATCTCTTAGCCCGTCCCACAGAACTGGTCCGGTTGCTTCTTTTGTCGTGTGGTAGTTACCTGATGCCTGTGGAATTGAATTAATTGTACCATTAATTAATTAATTTTACCTAATAGTAAAGCCCATTGGGACTTTAGCTGAAGTCGAGTCAGAAAGGGCCTCATTTTAAAATCTGTCACATCATCTTGTCTCTGTTTTTTTGGAACAATAATTCTGCAAGGACTTAATATATGAAAAAAGGGTCCAGTGGTCAAATAAGTTTGGGAAATGTTCTGCTATATATCCTCCTTACTGTAGGTTCTGAGAAGTCCAGCACAAGGAAATATAACTTTGATCACTTAGTATTTTTAGTATCCAAAGGAATTACTTTCTGGAAAAAAAAAACCCGTAAAACAAAATTTTAGAAAAAAATGAGATAACACCTAGTCCACCCATCCAACCCCTCCCCTTTGGTAACCACTAGTCACTTTTTAGTGTCTGAGTCCACTGCTGTTCTGTTCCTTCTGTTTTGCTTTGTTTTTATTTTCCACAAATAAGTGAAATCATATTTGTCTTTCTCCACCTTTTTTTTCACTGAGCGTAATACCCTTTAGATCTATCCATGTTGTTGCAAATGGCAGAATTTTTTTTTAGTGTCTGAATAGTATTCCATTGTGTATATGTACCACTTCTTTATCCATTCATCTACTGATGGACACTTAGGTAGCTTCCATATCTTGGCTATTGTAAATAATGCAGCAATAAACATAGAGGTGCTATATCTTTTTGATTAGGGATTTTGTTTTCTTCAGGTAAATTCCTAGAAGTGGAATTACTGGGTTGAATGATATTTCTATTTTTAGTTTTTTTGAGGACCCTCCCTACTGCTTTCCAATTGGCATTCCCACAACAGTGTAGGAGGGTACCCGTTTCTCCACATCCTCGCCAACACTTGTTATTTCTTGTCTTTTGGATGGTGGTCATTCTTACTGGTGCAAGGTGATATCTCATTGTGGTTTTGATTTGCATTTCCCTGATGATTAGCGATGTGGGGCATCTTTTCATGTGCCTGGCCACATGTATTTCTTCTTGGGAGAAATGTCTGTTCAGGTCCTCTGCCCATTTTTTAATCAGATTATTTGTTGTTTTGGTGTCGAGGCATATGAGCTCTTTGTGTATTATTCAACTTGTTCTTATGGCTTCTGGATGGCATACAGAGGAGGTCACAGGAGGCAGCTGTGTCTGGATCGAAGTGTCTGGGGCTGGGTAGGCTGACTCAGAAGGAAGTGATCCTCTGGTCTGTGGTGTGTGCAAACAGGCACTTGGAATCAAACAGGAGCCATGGGTGCCTTGCAATGCTCCTGTCCCTGGATTCTGTGATTCTGAGACTGTTATGGGGCTGGGCTGAAGTCATAAATAACCAAGCGCTTTAAGGGAAGAAGCTGCAGCAGTGCAAGTTGCTAGAGGGCTGTGGGCAGATTTCTCTGCAACCACAGGCACATTGACCAGAGCTGTGGTTCCCTGTGATGACTGTGTTTCAGAGTCCACATACTGAAGAAGGACTGTCAGCGACAGTAGCAGCCTGGGAGACTGAGGTGCCCGTCAGCACTGCTGGGGAAGCAGAGGCAGGCAGTGTGTCCAACGGAGGGCTCACCCTCTCCTTGTCCACCGAGCACCCTGGAGGAGGGGTCATTCTGGTAAGCAGCTGGAGTTCATGCTCTACTTCACTCGCTTAAGAGGAGGGTGGGCACCTCGGGGGGGACCAGTCACTGGCCTTCCTCATCTGTCTGCAAAATGCACAGCGAAGCCTTGTGGGGCCAGGCCTGAGCAGATGCTTGTTTGGAGGTTGAGGCGTCTATGACTCATTCAGCAGATGTCTGTGGAGTGCCATGCTGTGCCAGGCACTAGGTAAATAGGACAGACCCAGTTCCTGGGACCAGAGTGCTAAGAGGGGCAGTGGGAAGAGTACAGGTGCTCTGGGAGAACCAGAAAGGGGCCCAGAGGCCAGACTCAGGTGTCGGGAGCCTTCCTGGGGAAAGGATGCTTCAGGTGAGACTAAGGGGGGTGCCTGCGAGTGGCCTTGCAGATGGAGTGAGGCAGCTGTTCCGGGAGGTGGGCCAGTGGGAGCAAGACCTGGAGGCATCAGTGTGAACATACAAAGCCCTGAACAAGAGCTGCATGGCTGCAGGGTCAGGGTGAGCGAGGGGAGACAGGAGATGTGCCTGGAGAGGCCTCTCTGACCCGGGAGCCATGAGGAGCCCGAGCCTGTACAGCAGAAACGGGGAGTCACTGGACGGCGTTAAAGCAGGAAGTGACACAGTCAGAGCAGGATTTTAGAAAGTGGAGAAAGGACAGGGGAAGCAAGGCTGGAGGCGGGGGAGGGGTTTAGAGGCTGTGTTGAGGTCTGGGTGCCGAGTGGTATTGGCTCCTTCTGGCTGTGGTCAGTGATGTCAGATCCTGCCTGGAGTCCCAGTGAGCGCAGGCCTAAAAACGTCCTTTGGATCTGTGACAGTTGGTGATCCTGAGGAGGTCAGTCTTAGGGATGTGAGAGAGGTGGAAGGCAGGGGGCCCTGAGCCGGGAGACTGTGGCCAGGAAGTGGCCGTGAGGCTAGCCAGCTCCTTCAACAACATTCTGGGAACCTGGGTTTTGTGCCAGACCACAGCTTGGACACAATGGAAGCTCCAGCCTTGGGAGGGGTGGGAGGGAGATGGCAGGGACTGCTGGGGAGCGCGCGTCAGTGGGGTTGGCAGGGAGGAGCAGGGTGGCAGCAGGAGCAGGGCGCTGGCACCTGGAGTGGGATGCGAGGTGTTGCAATCGAGGCCATGCTGTAAGGTAAAGTCTGGGATATACAGCACCTTGAAAGTGAGGGAGCGACAGGATGAGGTGTGGAAGGGATGCCGGCTGTCTGTCTGCCCCTCCAACCATACTGCTGCTGGTCACTGACCTGGTTGCTTGTGGTGTCTTGCTTTCAGGGCTCAGACACTGAGGAAGGTTCAGGAGTGACAGCAGCCTGGGAGGCCGAGGTGCTCATCAGTACTGATGGGAAAGCAGAGGCCGGCAGTGTGCCCGCAGGGGGACCGACCCTCTCCATGTCCACCCGGGACCCTAGGGAAGGGGTCGCCCTGGTAAGGAGTGTTGGCAAGTTGAGGTCACAGCTGGGAGCAGATCCTGCCCTTGTCAGAGGTTAGCAAACTCAGGGGAAGCTGACCAGGCAGGAGGCACCCCTCTGACCACATACTCCCTTGGGTGGAGTCATGGGTAGGTGCACAGTGAGCCCCTGGAGGCTTGGGCACTGCACACGCTGACAGCCCCAGCTGGCCTGCTGGGGCCGGGCCCAGGGAGACGTGTGTCGGGAGAGGTGGGAGTGCGTCCCTGGGCTGACGCAGGGGCCCGCACCTCCACCGGCGGGGCTCGGGAGCCAGGGCGGGACTGAAGGACAGCACCGCCGGGCCTGTTTCTGGCGCAAGCCCAGGCTGCCGGAGGGCCTTGGGGCGTCAGGGTGCAGGCAGGCCCGAGTGGAGTCCCAGGGCACGACAGGCCTCTGCAGGCAGCGTGGAGAACTGTTCCCAGCTCCCGAGGGCAGAGTGCAAGTATGCCAGGGTGACCAGCACATGTGTCCCTATGATGTCATTACGCTGAATGTCCTGCAAGTTCTTCACACTCAGCACATTCAAACGTAGACTCCTCATTTCCACTCCTCCTATGGTTCCATCTCAGATGAATGGGCTCTCACTCCCCAGTTGTCTAATCCAGAATTCTCTTCTCTCTTCCTTACTGCCCACATCCCATCAAGCATGGTCTTGTTGATTTTTCCACCTAAATGCAATATGGGCCTCTTCCTTCTCCC
>JAQQAC010002172.1:32642437-32730302 GCA_029783875.1 Phataginus tricuspis | reverse complement strand
ATCTCAGATGCAGCCTCCTATTCTTAATGTGTCCTGGGGTCCCAGAGTGGCATTATTATTTCAAGTCACTAAGCAGAAAAGTGTTCTACCCAATTTCTTATTATGCCTGCAGCCACGCTCCCACTGGACCAGCGTGTAAAGGAAGCGGCACAATCCCTCATGCTGGTTTCGTTTCAGAGCCCGGTCGGTGAAGAAAGTTTGCCAACAGCAGCAGCTACAACAGAAGTGCCCCTCAGCACTTTTGAGGAAGAGGAGGCTGGCTGGGTCCCCACAGTTGGGCTGGTGCCCCTCACGCCTACGGCAGCCCCTGCGCCAGCAGTCACTCTCGTAAGTGTCTCCTAGTATCCTCTGTGGCTCACGGAGGGAGGGAGGCCAGCCTAGGGAGACAGGAGCAGGTCCTGGCCTGCCCATCAGCAGGTGCACATTCAGCTTTGTTAGAGCAGGTGGCTGGACAGGCACAGCCGGAGGGCCAGGAAGCAGCATGACAGAGAAGGTCAGGGGATCAGTTTTGTGTCCGGCCCTGCCACCTCCTAGCTGTGCCCAAGAAGAATTTTCTCAGGGTGGCCCTTAGTGGGAAGGGGTTGCTGGGAGAAGGGGGCACTGAGCACCCCATCACAGGGCAGGGGGACCTAGAGGAAATGCCCATTTCAGAAGGTGATTATGAGTCTGCGCTTCTGTGACTGTGTCAGGGTGATGATGGCCGTAGGTAAGACTGTTGTGAAACGGGCTGGCGCCACGGCAGTGGGAGTCACCAAAACTCACCAGCAGCCGTGGGCACACTGAGTCATGGGTGAGGCGGCACGACTCCGGGTGTTGGTTTTGCTTTTCAGGGTCTTGGTGATGAAGAAGACTCGGCAGCAGCCACCCCAGGGGAGCCGCTCTCCGCAGCCGGGGCCGAAGAGTCAGGCAGCGCTCCCCCGGGGGGGCCGCCCCTCCCCGCACCCACGGCGGCTTCTGAAAGGGCGGTCACTCTGGTAAGTGGCATAGAGGCCGGAAGACTTGACGTGGCCAGTCTTACAGAGGAGAGAGAGAAAGGCCAGAGGCCTGGGAGGGGTCTGCCTCTGGATTGCTCAAAGGTGGGTTTTTGTTTTAGTTTGCAAAGTGCTAAACTTAGGCCCTTGAAGGGCATTTACCCTGGGAACGCACGAGAAAGCTGCAGTTTGTAGAGGAAAAAGCAAGAGGTAAGAATCTAGGGCACCCAGCTTCCTGTCCCAAATTGCCCTCAAATTGAAACAAGAACTTCCTAACAGGCAGGGCTCTCCAAAGCTGCCGGGACTCGTCTCGTATGTCGTGAGAAAGCTTGTCAGGCTTGCAGGGACTGGAGAGGGAATGGAAGCCTCAGGGCTGTGTGGGGGTGACCTTCAAGGCCCTTCCCGCCTGAGTTTCTGGGATGCCGGGCTGCACCTGTGTGACCTCCTACAAATCCTTTCTTCTCCTTGGGTCTCATTTCCTCATCTGCAAAAGAGGGTGGCTGAGTGTCAGGTCAGAGAACACAGGTCCGGAAAGCTTAGGGAAGCTCTGTACACAGACATGGGGTTGTCACCACTTAAGGACTGTAACTTTGTCTTTTAGAAATAGGAAGCTAGAGCTGGTCCTCAGCATGGGCTTGTGTGAATCAGAGAATGAAATGGCTCTTCAGATACCAATATTTTTAAGGGAACTATCCCATTGGTGACCAGCTTCGGCACATCAGTGCCCCAAGTAACACTTTGTCGCTCACGTGCTCAGAGCCCTGACTCCAGCTGCAGGCATGTGGGCCATCACAGTGCTCCGGGTGACCCGTGAGGGGAGGGCTGCGGGACCAGATGGCACCCCGGCACCCCAAAGGCCCATTGCCTGAGGACCTCTGCCAGGCACCCGGGCTCACCGAGCACAGCTCCCTGTCTCCTTGTTCAGAGTTGTCTATTCATTCATTGATCCCTCATGGACTCAGTGCACAGCAACGCAGAGCCTCAATCCAGACATTTGGTGATAGAGATAAATATGACCTTGTTCCTGTCCCCAAGGAATTCACAATCAAGGGGCAGGAAATAAGCCATTTATGCTGACGTTTATTAAGGACTCTGTGTTCCAAGTTTATCTGATTCCGTTCACACCACTACTCTCTGGTGCAAGGTGAATGATCTCCATTTTACAGGGGTGACTTAGGGAAATGTGCCTGCGGTTGCATGCCTCAAAGAGGCCGAGCCAGGATTTGAACCGAGGCATGCTGGCCTGCAGAGCTGATGCAGCTTCTCCGAGAGTGTGGTGTGGGGGAACGGTCCCAACCCGGGAGCCAGGAGGCCAGTGGCCGCCTTCCCCGGGTGGTGCTGCTGCATGGTGCATCTGAGTCTCGGTGTCACCACCGAGTGGCAGCAGAGTGAGAGCTCTGGTGTTGAGTCCTCTCTGCACACTGACCCCTGGGACACTTGCGCCAATACAGCTGTCCTAGTCCACCGCCAGATCAACTGAGGAGCCCTGCTGCTGGGGCTCAGATTCCCAGGTGGCACTGCTGGGCACCTACCACGGACTCGCCGGCTGGCTGTGATGCCTGTGGCCCCCCCGCTCACACCTTGTGATGTCCTAAACAAAGTGCTCTGCCCTTCTGCCCCTCACCCGAGGGACGTGCCAAACACCAAGCCCGTACCTCCCCATGGGGCCACATCAGATGCAGCCGTACTGCCTGGCAGTGCGCCTCGACATAGGGCCCATCCTCCTTTTCCTTTCTAAAAGTGGTTTATTATGGAAAGCCTAAAAATTCACAGAAGGACTTGGAATACTACACTACTGCCCCCAAAACAGACACACCCGTCACTAAGTTTGAACAGTTATCACTGCTATGCCAATCATACCTATCTGTTCCATTTCCCATGGTCACCTTTCTGGGGCAGAGGTGAGAAGCCTGGACTATCTTGAAACAAATCCCAAATACCATGTCGTTTATCTCACAAATACTTTAATGCGTATTGCTGCACGATTGATCCGGGACTTTTTTTACCCTCAGCTTCAGTGTCGTCCGTCAATGGTAATGATGGATGTCATTGTCCAACTGACAAAATTAAACAGTGGTTCCTTCGTATGACCCGATACCCTAGATGTTTAAAAAAAAGTTGCCTTTTTACAGTTAGTTTGAATCTGAATCCAAACAAGGTCTACATCTTACATTTGGTTGATGTGTCTCAAAAGTTTTTTGGTCTGTGACTGTCTCCCACCTTCCTTTTTCTTTTGCAATTGATTTGCTGGAGAAAATGGGTCAGTTGTCCTCGGATCCTTTGTGTTTCCTGCTTCGAGAAGTCAGAGCCTGGTGAGAGCCTGCTGAGACCAGCTGTGCTGGCGGGAGTGTTGACAAGTTTACTGCTTCTGAGAAGTTCTTTGTGGACACAGATGAAAAACCATAAAACTACATATTGTTGTCCCAGAAATGTCTGTTCTAGGGATCAGTCCTAACATAGATAGTCAGATATGTAAAACGTTTTTGTTGGCAAGGATGTTAATCCCAGTATTGTCCATAATAGAAAAAAACAACAGACACAGTTTAATTAATCAACAATAGGGGGTTAATTGAATAAAGTATATTAAAATAATGGAATATTGTGCAGCTTTAAAATTATACTTATTAGTAGTTTTTAATGTTAGGGAAAAATACTTACCATATAATGTTAAGTGAAAAAAGCTGGTTACAAACTTGAGTATATTGTGTGGTCTTAACTGTTTAAAAATAGACACACGCAAAAACCCTAGAAGGAAATGCCCTCCCTAAATGTTAGCAGTTGTGGCTTCAAGTGGTAAAACTGTTGGGGAGTTGGTAGGTTTATAATACATTTTGGTGTTTACCCCATGGGAACTTATGATTTTTACACTGGGATTTTTAAAAAGCTCTTGGAAGTGAGGAGGGTATTGGTAGGGAGAGAGAAACTGAGATAGAGAAAGGAGAACAGGAGAGACAAGCACGCACTATTTCATCCTGGCCTGTAACTAATGAAGGTAGGTCATCCGTGAGTGCCTGCGCCAGGAATCTGCAGTGAATTGAAGTGGGTGTCTCAATTCTGAGCAGATGGTTTAAAGCACAGTAAGGACAGTCAGGAGAGCACTCACTCTGGAATATCTTTAGGGTCATTTGAATCTTGGAGTCACCAAAGTAGAGGATGAGATGGGCACCTAAGCCTGGCTCTGCCACATATCTGTGACAGATTTCTTCACCTCTCTCAGCTTACTCATGCACAGGTGGGGATCATAGTATCTATCTACCTCTTGGGTTGTGGTGAGCATTGAATGAATTAATACATGGAAAACTTTACCTAGCACATAGTACACGCTCAAAAAGTAGGTATGTAGAATTATTTACAGATGAGGCCCAGAGAGGATTACAGGTTTGTTTAAGATCACACAGCTCCCAGGAGACAAGAGCTCCCAGGAGTCAAGTAGGGGTGAGAGGCTTAGAGTGTGGACTTCCAACCTCTGTTTTGCACTGTCCACAACCAGCCATCTTCAGACATGAGCCAGGACTTGATCAGCAAAGTCCACGTGGTTCAGAGCAGTCATTCTATTTCCAAGGTCTTCCCAGTGGTCACTTGGCAAAAACAGCGCCTATTATCTGTTGGGTGCAGGGGAGCCTACCTATGCTTTTTTCATGGGGCTCACCACGCCCAGCCCAGTGCAGGTCCCCAGCTTATGCCCAGCTCACTACCCAGGACCAGGGGCTGTCATCAGAGCTGAGCAGCAGATGTCCCAAAAACATGGCCCAGGTTTTAACCACATCTTGCTTGAGGTTCAAAGAGAACATGTGGGAATAAAAGGACAAGTTGGGCCCAGAGGAGAAAAGGTTGCTGCTGTCCCCATACGGGAGAGCACGTTGGCTTTGATCAAATGCCCTGAGCATGTTACTTGGGGTTTAGTCAATTCTGACCAAGGGACTAGCTGAAGCAGTAAGAGGACTGAGCCCCAAACGGAGCAAAACAGCATGCGGCTTAGTTCCGGCCGAGCCTGTTCTTACGGACTGGTGGCCTCGGGCAAGTCCCTGGACCTCCACAGGTCTTGGTTTCCCTACCTGTGATCAGAGGGTCCTTCCAATTCTGGTGCGCTAGGTCTCAGCTCTGGACTCCGCGCCTGATTTTCTTTCTCGGAAAGCACTGGACAAACAGGAGCTTCAGAGCTCCACTGGCCTGGGTTTGCTTTTTAGTAATTATAGGATTTCGGGAAAGGTCTTCACCACTTCTTCCAGTTTCTCCAAATGTAAAATAGGGGTGGTGATGGCTGCCCTACGAGGGAGTAGCCAGAATGAAATGAGGTGATGTTTGTGGAAAGGCTTGTCTGGTGTCTGTCACCACAGAAAAACAACATGTTCCTCCTACTGAAGCAACGGGTGATGTGAAACTATTGCCAAGGGGATGTGCCTGCGGCAACCCTGGCCACGGCCCCCAGGAGCCCCGCAGCCTGTGGCGGTCCTGCCCGGGGAGCTGGCTCTGGGGACCCTCTCTGTCTGCACTCTGGCCCTGGTCCCTGCCCTCCTCACTGCCGCAGGGCTGCACTGAAGCTGTCCCGCAGGGCGGATGGTGTTCCAGCCCTGGAGCCTCTTGAGGCTGCTTGTGGGGGTGTGGGGAGGGAGGGCTGAGGCCTGGGGAGGGTGGTGTCTTCAGTTCTCTCTGCTCCGATCACCGCAGTGAACTTCAGGTACCAGTAGGGTTTGGGGAGGCACAGCAGGGGTGTCTGGGAGTGGGGGAAATCACACCCCCACACAGGTGGGGGGACATTCCACTGTCCAGGTTTCCATTCCTTGTTGCCACCTGATCTGTCTGAGCCCTTCCTGAAGCCAAAAGCCTCCCGGGTGCCAGTCTTTCTCGTTT
Organism: Phataginus tricuspis; assembly: GCA_029783875.1. Classification (NCBI taxonomy): domain Eukaryota; kingdom Metazoa; phylum Chordata; class Mammalia; order Pholidota; family Manidae; genus Phataginus; species Phataginus tricuspis. The sequence goes on along the minus strand of JAQQAC010002172.1, from coordinate 32,724,480 downwards.
ACTTTTCTGCTTTTCCTTTGAAATGGGTGTTCCTGACACTGTACAGGCGAATCCTACGCGCCAGCTGCAGGCCGGGCGCTGGGGCCCAGGTGTGATTCAGGCACCAGACCTGCCCTCCGGGAGCCCACGGTGCCAGGGAGGCAGGCCCAGAGCGACAGGGACCCCATAAAGGCTGCGGGGCTGGCGGGAGGACGGGGTGGCAGGAGCAGCTTCAGAGTCGGGCCTGGACCCCTGTGCTTTGGCAGGACCCGGACCAGGGGGCATCCCAGGTGACCGGGGGGGGTGTCCAGCGCCTGGGCGCCCGCAGTGTCTACAGGCGGGAGAGGGGACAGTGGGACGGGGTGCACGGTGCTCCACCAACCATCTTGTTCTCTTTAGGGTGAAGCTGGGGAGGGGCTTCCCAGCCACTCTGGACCTGCCGGGCCTGCTGCACCCACGGTGAGATTCCCCCCGGGCTCGTCACAGGGGCCAGGGTTACAGCCAAAGGAGGGGTTGACTGGTTGATTCCGAAGCGCCTTCCAGTCAGACCTCAGGGCTTTTGCTTCTACCAGAACCTTCAGTGGACTCAGGAGCAGAATCATTTACATCGTGTTTATATGCTGGACCTCCAATGGTCACAGGTCACAGCTCATCCCAAACTGGATTCATCACCAGGCCCCCAGACCTGCTCCTCCCCCAGGGTTCCCCCCCTCTGGGAATGGCACCCTATCTTCCCGGTTACCAAGAGAGAAACAAGGAAACGTCCTCGAGTGGCCCTGTCAGCCTCCCCACGCGGTCAGGCCCCATCCCCAGGGTCCACCTGTGCACCGCGTCCTCATCTCTCAGTCCACGGCAACAGCCTCCCGACAGTCCTCCTGCCTCCCTATCACCACCTCCCTTCTCCCACCCCTACACACACACCAGTGCGACCTTCCTAAACCCAACTTTAACCCCTGACCCAGCTTCCCCTTGGGGCCTCCGAGAGGGTGCTCCACACACATTCAAGGACTGAATTAGGCCTCGCGTGGTTTCTGTCTTGGGAATTAAGAACCAGAAAGGTGTTTTGGAAATTCCGTTTGGTTCTTTGGAGGAATTTGATGGCATTCAGCAAGTGTGCACTGAGCTCCTCCTCTGTGCCAGGCCTCACTCCAGACACCAGGCGCTTAGAAGTGTCTCAAGGCTAGGCGGACCCTGGGGGCACCCTAGTCTAGAGGGGCTCACAGACACACACACACACTGCTAAGCGTCAAGTCGGGTGGTCCAATGGCCAAATTGAGACCTCAGTAGAGGTTGGTGGGAACACAGACAGGGGAGAGAAATTCCACCTAGAAACGGGTGGTAGGGCTTCCTGGAGGAGGTAACGGTAGAACTGGGCCATGGAGATGAGTAGGGATTTGAAGGGCAGGAAAGGGGGCTGAGAAGATATGAATGAGCATAGTGTGCTTTTGAGGACTGACCGTGTCAGCTGCACAGCCGGGAGGCAGCGAGGGAGGAGGGGAGCTGGAGAGGGCAGTGGGAGAAACGGCCAGAAGGAAGGTTGGCAGCATCAGTTACAGGGCTGCAGAATGTGGAAAAGCTTCTGGCGACACGGCTGTCTTTGGAGAGTGGCCGGTGAAACCAAGCTGTGGGACTTTCTTCCCTTTCCAGGTGGGAACAGAGGCTGAGGGCTCTGGCCTCGGCTGGGGCTTGGACATTGGCTCTGGCTCTGGTGACACCATGCACAGTGAGGACCTGTTAAGGGTGAGTGTGAGGGTGGAGGGCCTGGTGTCTGGGTTGCCCTCACAGTTCCTGCGGAGCAAGGGATGCAGGCAGCAGGACTGGCCACCCTCGATCATCGTCGAGGCTGTCCGTGGGTCCCTGGGCATTCATTATACTTTTCCCTCAACACTTGTATGTTTGGCATTTTCCGCTGTGATGGGTTTTGGTTTGTTTTAAGTGAGTTTGATCCTTGGTTTATAGTCGGGATCCCCTACACCACTTGTCTCCTTGCCCTGGTAGCCTCATGCAGCAACTGCTGGATTCATAGCAAGTCTGCCCGTGATCTTCACCACCTGTGGCTTGGCCCCCCCACCCCCACCCCTCACCCATTACAGAGACCTGCCAGCCTCTTCTCGGGGTAGCATTTCACACTTTGGCTTCCAGACCCTTCTTGAAACTTTCCCCACCCTGACAGCCCCCTCCCTACCTCTCCAGACCACTTCTTCTCCCTCTTTGTTTTTGCTCTTCTGGCCTCTGCCCATGGTTCACCCCACTGGTACCTGGTCCCCAGGTAGCACCTGTCTTCTCCAGCTGCAGCTATTTCCAGGCCCCCGACCTCATTCCCAGTCCCTCCTCTGAGTGCCTGTGCTGAATCCCCTGCCCAGAAGGCTCCACCCTGCTGCCCCTCCGCCTACTTATCTTGACAGGGCTGGAATGGTTCCAGACTCACTAGATGGATGAGTGGAGTGGGACCCAGATGGGTGTTCCAGGCTGTGGGACCAGCCAGCTGAGCCAGAACAAGAGACTAGTACACGGCAGAAAAATTTTTAACAAGGGTTAACAACAGGCAGTTTTTGACTGACTTCCCCGGTAATCAGAAAACTGAAGTAGCCAGAGCATGTCTGAGAATTCCAAGGAACTGGGTTTTTACTGCATACATGTATCTAGGAAGAAGGCATGATATAACGGGCTCAAAAAGACTGGCATTCAAATCTCAGCTCTTCCACTAATTCTTCTTCTTCCTTGAGCAACTCACATCACGTCACGGAGCCTCAGTTTCCCCGTCTGCTAAATGGGAACACCAGTCTCTACTTGTAGGGTTGTAAGGAATGGAGAGAATGTGTGGAACATACGTGCTCAGTATATATCTATCCCCCCACCCTGCTGTTTCTTAACAGAGTGTCTGTTTTTTAGGGTCCCCCAGGCCCCCCAGGCCCACCTGGCTTGCCTGGGATTCCAGGAAAACCAGGAACTGATGTTTTCATGGGACCCCCTGGATCTCCTGGAGAGGATGGAGCAGCTGGTGAACCTGGGCCCCCGGTGAGCCATTGAAGTCCCCCCTCTCTGTGGCCACAGAGCTTCCTTCAGCCAGGGAGGGGCATACAGGTTGTAGATCCCAGGGCTGTCTAAATCCACGACAGACGGAGAACAGCCAGCTAACATTTGTAAGCAAAAATCCTCCTCCGCCAAGCTTTGCTAAGACTCGTGAGAAGGAGCGGCCAGGAAATCACCATCCTGCACATTGTTTTCCTGTGTCACCATAGTCAGTACCGGAAATGCAGACTCGCGTGGAAATCCCGGAATCGTGGGGCATCAGTGCTGGCCTGGAGTGAGGGACCCTCAGTGACCATCTGGTCCAGCCCCGCGTTTGACCCCCCCACGGGGGGGGGGGGGGACTGGGTGGGGAGAGCGCGGGGCACTCGGCCTCAGGTGACACCCAGCAGAGGTGCAGCAGAGCCTCTGTGGGCTCTGGAATCACCAGCTGGGCCTTCCCAGCCCTGGCCTTTCTTTCTAGGAAGAGTTTATTTGTGATTCTTAAGAGAGCTGCTGTGGGCTGATTGTCACTGATGTTCCCCAGGGCCCTGAGGGACAGCCTGGACTTGATGGAGCCTCCGGCCTTCCAGGGACGAAAGGGGAGAAGGTAAGGGGAAGATGGGAAGGTCCCTACACATTGGAGCCACAGGCCCAGACGACCTCTCTCTGACCTCTAGGCTAGGCCTGACCGTGCCTCTTATGCGAATCATCCTCTCTAATCCCCTCTCTCAGTCCTCTCTACTGGACGTCCCCATCCCTGGGCTCTATGGGCGTGCATGGCCCTAGCTTCAGTGAGGGGCACATCCACTACCCCAAAACAGTCACCTTGACTCAGAAACAGTCTTCTCTGACTCCTCCTTCCTCCCCTTTTCTTGCCCATCTGTTGCCAAAACTGGCCAGTCTGAGGTCTGTGTCCCTCACCACTCTCTCCACCCTGACCTGATGTTCGTCTCTGCTCATCCACAGTGTGGGTCCTCACTGGTGCCCCATCCTACCACCCACGGTCCAGCCTCCAGCCACCTGCCCAGTCCATCAGCCACCGCCCTCTCCACTGAGAAAATATCTATGGTCCACTGCCCGCAGGACCAAACCCTAACTGTGTGCAGACCTTTGAGGCCCTTTCCGACCCGCTTTTCCAGCTCCATCTCCCACTGCTCCCTCGTGTGGCCTCTAGGCCAGCCAGCCGACCCTGCTCACGTGCATCAGGCCTTCGCTTACACAGCCTCCTGCCCTTTGCACGTGGTTTTTTCTCTATCCCAGCTGTCCTTTCCCTTTTCTCGTCCTCCAGTGCCCAGTTCAGATACATCCTCTGAGAAGCTCTCCCGGACTCTATGAGCAGGGAGCATCCTCTTTCCTCCACTTCCCTTTAGCACTGTAGTTATTCGGCTGGGGATCTCCTAGCCAATGACACTAAAGCAGTCAGCTCGCTTGCCTGCTCCCACGCCCTCCTTCACAAGTACTGTCTGAGTGTCCTTAGAGCCCAGCCCAGGACGCCGTTGGCGTTTGATGAGTGAATGAAACTTCCTCCCAGTGCCATTTCAACCTTGCATGCCTGCAGTCCTGCATGCCTTCACCCTCTTCATTCTCTCTAAGCCTGTTTTGTCTTCTGTCAGCCCCGCTTGGGGCTGTGAGCGCGAGTTCCTGCCCCTGCAGTGTTCATAGCCTGGTTGGTCAGATAAGCCGTATCCTCCTGCAAGGGGGCAATGAAGACAACGTGAGCCTCCTTTTAGAGACGGAGTCGTGAGTTTTACTTGAGTTCACAGGAGGGAGGGTCCCTCCCAGAAGGCTTTCTGTGTGCCCCACCTCAATGAAGTTATGGAAAATGCTGCCTGCATAGACACCACCGGTTTCCATCAGCTTTCAACTATTTATTTTTATTGAAACAGGAGCTTGATTTTCATGGAAAACTCATTTCTCAGAAAGACAAGAAGGAAACCATTGTCAAGCTTTATGGAACTCATTTTACATGTACCAACCATTTCATAGCAAATTACAGTTTACAGGAAACATCACAGACCTTCACACATCTTCCCTGTTCTTACTAGCTTCTCCCCACCCCCCCCCCCCAAGCTGGTCTTGAACTTAAAAATACCCAAACCTATATTCGCATGTAAACTCCCACACAAGTGTACTCTGCCACTGCTCAGAGGTGTGCAGCCATGCACAGAGCAGCCTGCTTGCCTAGGATAATGTACAGACAGAAATCACATTTACCCCCTGAGATTTACTATTACCCCTTATTTGTTGCACTGTGTGTAAATGAGGCTTTCTGGTCAAGTAAAAGCAGACTCTGGAAATTTGTATCTGGAGAGCTCAAGGGAAACCTTGAAGGTGACATTTATTTAGGGGAAAAAAGCAAACCAAGAGGCATGGTCTGGACATAAAATGTGAGTTAACTAGTCATCGCACTCCCTTTGTCCAAGTAATCCCAGTGTAGCTCTGTGTGATTCTCTAAATCTTGTATAGTAAAGAACAGGCTGGCCCTCAAGAACCTGAGCAATGGAGCTGTTCTCAATGAGGATCCAGGAATGGGTTTAGAGCTTGTAACAACTTGTTTCAAGTAAACATTCCTATATTGACCCGATTTTTCTATTTCTTATCTTCTTTAATCATCAGATGTGTCTGGTACAAAACCTGGACTACAGGCCTCCAGAAAACCACAGTCAATTGTAATGTAACAAATGGAAGTTATCAGCATAACCAACACCATGAGCAAGTTGTGCCACCTCAAATTATCACAACAGAAAAAAACCCATGTATGCGTTAGGCTTTGTGATGCTCCTGTGTGGTGAAGTCTAACGATGTCCTTGGCAAGTCCAGTTGTCATAATGAGCTGAAATTTCGAGTGAATTCTAGGCCATGATTCTGCAGCCCTCCTGCACCTCATTCTTTCAGGGGTTCCATTATGGCATTGAATGAAGTACACTCTGCCATCACTATTTCAGGAATACAGGGGTCTTTGCTGACCTTTTTAATTGGAGCTCCCATCTTACTCCACCTGCTCATGTAGATTCCAACAAGCTGAGCCCTTCCAGCCCCAGGCTGCTCCACCCTACGCCAGAATGCTGGCCCCCAAATCTGTGAGCCAAATGAGTGGGTCCAAATACTATGTCCTCCCACATGCAAGCTGGATAAAGTCATCTGTTCCTGAGACCAATAAATCAAGGTCTGAAATATCTCCTAGCACTTCCTTTGATACTGCTACAAAACATACTCTTGATTTGAAAAGAGTCAGGGAGGCAATTGAAAAGACACAGCTTTTCACTTTATGAACAAAATCTTTAACAGGGTCAACTGGCAGCACACTGATAAGGTTTTTTCAGAAGATAGAGTCCAGAAGTCAAGAGATGAGGCTAATTTTTCTGTTTCACAGTAGCCCTGACTGTGATTTGACTTGTTTACTGAAAAATATATATAAGGTTTTCACTTTCTTCAAGGACAGATGGCAACAGCCAGCATCGACAGCATGGCTGGTCACACTCAAGAAAAGCAGACAAACTGTAGCCTTCTGTGTTAGGCAGCAAACCTGGAACCCAGTTCTTCTTGTTTTTGCCCTAGATGGAGGGTCATCCTTAGCTCCTCCCGGGTCGGGCCAGCAGGCAGGGAAGGGACAGCGCCCGGGCCCTGCTGCTTCCTTCAGCGAGCACCCTTCTCCTGCGCCCCGCAGCGTCCAGGGTGTCTAGCCGGCCTCTTTCTGCAGTTCTCTCCTCAGAAGTACATCTTCTGTTATTCAGCCCTTCCATAGAGTATTTCCTTTCAAAAGTTTATATATTTTTATTTCTAAGTTCTCTAATTGATTCTTTTCTCTAACCACTCTTCTTATTTCATAACAGCTTGTCCTTGTTTCAGGGCTGTAATACCCCCCCTGTGTCTCTCTGAGACTATATATTGTATACTTGAAGCTCTGATCCGATTGAGTTCTTAACTCTTTCACCTGAGAGGTACGTCCGCTGTCGCCGCGGTGGCCTCTCTGTCAGAGCGTCCCTTTGCTCAGATGTGTGGTGTTGCGGCTTTGTGTTTGCTTTTGAAGTTGGCATCCCTCTTTCCTTGTTTGCTGCCTCCATTTGCTGCCCCTTTGTACAGGCGGTTGGGGAGTTGGGGGCAGCTGGGCTTCAGGAAGGCGGTGGGAGGAGCCGGAGGTGCCGTCACTGAGGGCAGCCCGAGAGCTGATCTTGTGTTTGGGGCCCTCCTGGCCCTCCTCCAGGGATCCCTGGTCCCCGAGCTCCCCTGTACCCCTTTGCTCCATAGACAGCTCTTAGGGTTCTTATAATAGGAATGGGGCAGGGGAGAGGAGGGGAACGGGAGGGCCCTGCTCCAGCATGTCACCCCACCTCCCCTGCGGGGCCGCACTCTGCTCCTTGCTCCTCCGCCACTTTGCCGGACCCCTGCCTACGGTTTCCCGCCACGACCGAGGCCGCTGGCGTCAGCCTCCTGGGTTTCCCCTTTGGTAGTCCTCACTACTGCCGATTCAGTGTCATGGGCATCTTAATTTTGAGCATGACTCTTTCAGAACTACCCACTCTCTTGTTCTATGGATTTGATGTAGGAAGGGGAATGTAGCCCGGAGAGGAGGGACCGGAGGAAAGGGCACAGCCTTAGATGGTCGGAATGTCAGGACCCTCTGTGTGGCTGTGAAATTGCTGGCCCCTCTCTTGCAGGTCCTCTTAAGGTTTCCTCAAAGGCTCCGCATCTGGGGGCCCCCAGCTGCAGTCCTCTGACGGAAGGCAGTGTCTCCTGGTGCTGACCCCTCCCAGCCACCAGCTCCCATCGGTCCTTCGCTCTGCTCAGAGCTCACAGCTGGTTCCTCTCTGTGGGATCCACATCTGCCCCCACCTGTACTATGGCCCACATTTAGGGTGGACATGCAGTCTGCTTCAGAACAACATCCTCCCCCAACAGTTCTGGGGCCACTCTAGCCAGCGTTTGGTCTTTGTATTTTTCCAGAAGAGGGTCAGTCATCATTCCACTTCTCTTCAAAAGTCTAGGGAATACATATCAAGTACTTAAGCCCCTCTTCTCAGCTTCAAGGATGGGAAGCACCCCTCTTCTTCCATCCCAGGAGGGCTGGGAAAGGACCACGCAGCCCACTGCCAGCTCTCCAAGGGGATTCTTCCTCTGCAGTCTCTCCCTGGCTCCTCTTCAGCTTCTCCTTTTTACTCCTGAGGAGGGTAATAAGCTAATAGTTGAAAAATAGTTTCACAAGCTTTCCTAGCAAACTAACAGCTAATGCATTCAGCTTAGAGACAGAGATCAAAACTGAGCCGGGAAGAGTCTCATTTTAATATCCTCTTAAGAGTCTATCATTCTATGTGTCCTTATGAACCTACCTAATGAAATATATATTAATCAGCCTTTACTTTTGTTTATTGCTTTGTTTATTTTTCAGGGAGCAAGAGGGCCTAATGGTGCAATTGGTGAAAAGGTAAAGAAAAAGAAAAAGTTTTCTCTTCCTTCGCCCCTTTCTCTCAGTTTACTGTAATTGGACTGTTGGGCTGGAATATTGAACATAGAAATGCCATGCAGCAGAGAGAAGTGCATCTCGGGGGAACCGCTGAGGGGAGGCAGAACAGCTGGAGGCGGAGGGGAGTGACTGCGCTGCCTTCTCTCTTCTCACCCTTCCACACAAATGCACTGGAATGAGTGCATCGGCTTATCTCCGAGTGAAGTGCCGATTCGCAAGATGGCTGTCTCTGAACCATTAAGCAGCGCGAATCAGAGAATCCATCAGCCTAATTAAGTCCAAGAATGATTTTCTGACACAGGCATGTATGTTGTTCCTTCCGCAAGTGAACCAGGGTTGGATAATCAGCCAGTCCTCTACCTACAGGGTGACCCCGGCAACAGAGGCTTACCGGGACCCCCAGGGAAGAATGGACAAGTTGGTACTCCTGGGGTCATGGGACCGCCAGGGCCTCCTGGACCTCCTGGGCCCCCAGGCCCCGGATGTGCAACGGGGCTTGGATCTGAGGTATGTTGCCCTTTCTGAGGTTCAAGGATAATGTGCACGAAGGACTGTGGGAAAGACCAGCTGGGACAGCGGCCCACGGGCAGAGGCAGTGCTGACCCCACTGAGTGCCAGTGCCCAGTCCACGCCTGGCCCAAGCAGGTGTTCGGGAACTGGAATATGAAGTTCACATTCTCCTTCCTTCCCTAGGACACCGAAGGCTCTGGAAGTATCAGGCTGTTGCATGAACCCAGGATCTCTGGACCAATGGTTTCAAGAGTAAGTTGACTTTGGAAACCTTCCTTTTTTGAGGGTGGTCATGCTGTCATGCTGGAGTGAGGCCACTGTGTGGTCCCAGCCTGGCTCTGCTACTTTCAGTAGTTTGCCTTTGGCACCCAGCTATGCAATGGGGAGACTGGCTGCTCTGGATAGCTTCTTTCTTCGAAGAGCAGCCCCTAAGTTCCACACAAAATGTCCTGCAGGAAAGCTTGAAAATCGTATTTCTCTTTCTCTCTCTCTAGCCCCTTGCCATCAAGCATCTCTGCTTCACTGCCTCCTTCCTGCTGCCCCATTCAATATTCACCCTTTGCCCCGTTTCAGAACCCTGTGCTCCTGACAGGTGTCCGTCCCCACTGCATCCAGTGCCAGGGAGGTGCTGTCCATCTTATGCTATGATACCTGCTCTCAGGGGTACCGACTGCCAGGGTCTTGTTATCTTTGTCAAGTGGGACCCAGAGCTGTGCACACCAGTCCGAGAGGCACAGCACCTGGCAGAGGGGAGCAGTACAACCCCTTCCTTGATTGAATGGGAGAACCTTCCCCTGTCCCCCAGGAGCAGATGGCTCTGAGATTCGGGGTCAAGAGGACACTCACCCTGTGCAGGCAGAGGGCCTCTGGTCCTCTCACTGTCTGTGGCATGTTCCTTCCTTCTGACTCTGGAAGGAGGATTTGCCTCTCATTTTTTGCTCCCATTATCTGGTACAAAATCCACTTGAGAGCTTAGGGAGGGACGGCAAGATGGGAGGAGAGATGGAGAGTGAGCAAAGTGCCTAGAAGAAAACCAAAGAATATTTGTTTGTTTTTCCAGGGTCCCAAAGGAGAAAAAGGAGACCAGGGCCCTAAGGTGAGGTCACAGAGCTGAGACGGGGGTGGGAGAAATGTCCAGCCTGGTTCTAGGAGCATTATCCAGGTACAGTGAATTTCTTCCATTATCATTGCTGCATCCAGGGTGACAGAGGGACGGATGGAGACAGCATTGTGGGACCTCCTGGGCCCAGGGGACCACCAGGACGCTTAGAGGTCTTGCCTAGTGTGAGTATCATCCCGGTCAGAGCATGACTATGTATTTTCCGCCTTTGCTAAAGGGAACAGGAGGTTGTCCACAACCAAAGGGCTTCCAGGGCTGCTGGTTATGCAGAGGGCACTGCAGTTATGTATCTGGCATTGGAGTTTCCTCCTGCCAGTGTCCCCCATCTGTCTGCTTCTACCCCAGTACCGCTGTTCTCTCACATAGTGCTTCTGGAACATTCTCTTCCGGTTGGCAGCATTTGCAGTCCGGAGAGAATGGCTGTAACAGAACTGTAACTGAGAGGCAAAGGAACACAGTGGGGAAACAAGGGAGGAAAGATAGTTTGGGTTATGAGAAATCAAGGAACACTTTCTGGAGGAAGTATTTTTGAGCAGGGACTTGAAAGCCCAGAAGGATTTTACCAGGTAAGCCTGGAGGACAGGACTTCCCCAGTTCAGGGGCAGGGACACTGAGTCACAGCACAGAGTAGGAAAATGTGGGCATGTCCAAGGCACAGGAAGCTGATGGGTAGGGGGTGGATGAAGAGTGATGGGGAATTTGTAGAGAAGACCGAGATGTGGGCTGGGACCAGATCACAGTTCACTTAATATTAGGACACGACAATGGTAAAAAATCATCACCTTTCTGAAAAAAAATGATGCCATACTAGTAGATGACAAAAAGACAAAAAGTTCTAAATAACTGGAAAAAATGGCTAGAATAAAAAAAAAGTATGATTTAAAAATACCAAGTGTGGGTAAGGGTGTGGTGGAGTAGCATCTCCTGTGCTTTGGTGGAAGTGTAAATTGTGTGTCCCCTTTAGACAGCTCTTGAGCAATCTGTTACAACTAAAAACACCCATACTCAAAAATTCCACATGGAAATATCTCCATGCTGTATAGTTAAGTGAAAAAAGCAAGTTGAAGAATAATATATACAGCCTGATGCCATTTATATAGAACAACCACATGGACACACACACAACCCAGCAATACTGCATGCTTACTGGATATATATTGTATATATGTTTAAAATTCTGCAAAGGGAAGACAGTCGTGTAGTGCGATTTTAAGATGAAGTGGAAGAAGAAAGCAGTAAGGCAGCTCAGGGCTGTTTTATAGGAAGTGGGAGGGAGAAAGGGAAGTGTTGGCAGTAGGTTAGGGCGTTAGCAATGTCTACCTGTGTTCTGCTGGGTGACTTCAGTTGAAGCCTCAGTGCCAGGAACAAGGTGAAACACGTGCCACCCTCTGTCTCATTGTTTGATTTTTCTCTTTTCAGTCTTTGGTCAACTTCACCCATGGATTCATGAATCTTTCTGACATTCCCGAGCTCATGGGGCCTCCGGTGTGTATCCACAGCTGTCCTAGGGTGAGGTGGGATCTCACTCTGGGTGCTCCTTTTGGATCTAAGTTTGGTTGGTTTGGAATCCTTGTAGCTCCTGAAGTGTAGACCTGGAATATATCCCAATAGAATGGAAAGACAACTTTGCATTTCTGAGAAGTCATTATCACATCAATTTGAACATATGGGGAATTTTGTCCAGTGCAGTAGAAGCTGCCGGTCCCATGTATCAGAGATATTTGTAATGGAAATCAGAGAATCATTAGTAACAAACCAGTTGATGTCTGTGCAACGGTTTGGCCTGCTTTTATTTACATGATATCATTTCACAGAACAGGAAGCCTAGACAGACCTATCCTTGTGCCAATGGGAAAACTGGGTCACAAGGAGAAAATGTGATCTGCTTCAGTCTTTGTACATTTTAGAGATCAGGAACACACAAAGAAGCTACATTAATTCTGCGAGTCCACAAAGTCAGTCTATGGCTCCACAGAACCTAAGAAGAAGGAAGTTTCCTCCTGCAGCCCCTTTGCATCTTCCAGCATCTGCTGGTGACAGCAGGGAGAGAGGAAATAGCTCTGACCTTATGAGCTGTGGGGTTTCAGCCCCATCTCGGCTACACGCACCCCTGAGATCCTCTTCTCTGGTAACACCTTGCCAGCTTTGGGGCAGCTCATGAGAGGTGATGGATGTGAAACTGCTTTGCAAACTGTGGTGCTCTGTGTAAGCCGACATGGATATTGTGGCTTATACTTCTAACCACTGTGCAGTCCAGGTGTCTGCTGGGCGGCCCAGCCCTGCACTCCCCGATGAGGTTGGCTGAACCCCACTTTCCAACATCTGGGGAAAGTTCAGGACCCTCCCCGAGGTTCCTGCAAATATCTGGGCGGGTCCTCTAGAGCTCTATCTCCTGCTGAGCGACCTCTGTTGGGTAGTCATTTTGCTGGCTTTTCTGTACTACATCCAGTGGGGCTCACATTCCTAGATCTCTACTAAAATCATCCAAAACACCCCAATAATCAAACCCTGAAGCAAACCAGCAAACCAGCAAAAGTCATTTCACAGAGGGCCCTGTTTTCCTCCAAACCAGGAGATTCAGGGTGTTAGGTGGGCTGATGCTAAAGCCCAGGCGCCAGCCTAAAATCAAAGATTCAGCATCTCTGTTCTAAGAGTCTCTGGGCCTTGTTTGCAGGCATTAATTACCATGCCCCACCCTTCCCCCTCTTCCTCAGCCCACGGTCCTCCTTCTCTGCTAATCTCTGTCCACTTCTTAGCAAGTCCAGGCCCTCAAGGGTCCCCTTCATCCCTAATGGAGGGCCAAGATTTTCATACTCCCAGCGGGCCCTTAGGCTTTTCCACCCCACTGTACATACAGCATACTGAGAAACTTGTTGCCATCCAGGTACCTCTCTCTGTATATATATTCTGCCAACCTCATAGGACTTTATAGGTAGATGGGCATCTGGGCTTGTAGGAAGAGGCAACCTGGCCCCGTGTGGAGTGAACCACAAGCTCCCTGTTTCCTGAGACCTTTAAAGTGGATGGTCCTTTAAAATTCTCACTCATATTCAGGGAAAAGGACTGAATGTCACCAACATGCCCCCATTTGAAGCCCTAAAAACCCAGAACACCCTTTTGGCTCACTCCTCAGAGTTTAGGAACTTGTTTTCTGAGAATATTTGTCACTGGAGTTCTGCATTCAATGCCCCTAGAGATTTTGGATGCTAAGTGATTTCACAGGGAAGAGGCTGTAATTTAAAGTGCAGAGAGTTCTAGAGCCAGGGGTTGGGGATGGGGTGGACTCCTGGGCACAGTTCTGGCTTTGTCACTAACTAGTGGTGTGACTCTGCATGATTCCCCCTCCTCCCAGGCCTCAGTATCTCCTCTGCAGAATGGACTGTGTGCCCCACTGTGTGGGACTTGCTTGGGCCATTGGGAGGTTCTGGGAGGGGGTGGGCCCCTGAGGTGCAGTGTTCCTGCTGTCTGGGAATGCTGCTCCTAACCTGCCTGCCTTGTCTGTGGTGTGTCACAGGGCCCAGAGGGCATGCCTGGGCTGCCAGGATTTCCAGTAAGTACCACAGTAGTCACCTTCCGTCTGTGCCCTGTGGCCATGCTCACTCTGTCCCTTCCACCTGGAATGCCGTCCTCCTCCGTCTGCGTGAGCACGCTCTAGCACCGTCTTGTTGACATGACCTTTCCTTGTTGCCCCCACCTGGGGCCATCCTTCCTTCCTATGAGTCCCATCAGGCTTTATTTTCACCTCTGTTGTGTTTTTTTCTGCCTTGAATAACTGTTATTTGTCCCCTGGTCTTTTTTCTCAACTGTACTTTGAATGGCTTGTGGAATTCTAGCCTTCCGCATCTCTCTGCCCCGGGGCCGGCTGACGCCAGAGGCAGTACTATGAAGGCAGGTGGATGGCCCGAGCATTTCAGCAGATACAGATCAAGATCCTGAAGAGATAGGAGGATGGTGGCAATGGAGGATGAGGGGAGGGGAATCATGGACTCGAAGTCCAATAATTAATAGTCGGTGTGCACCACACTATGGCGCTTCCACCGTGGAAGGTAAAAATGCATTTCTATATAGAAAGTGATCTGTTCTGTCTAAAGCTTGAGCCTGTGCTGAAGCTCAAAGGTCCAGAGTGAAATTTACATGATTTCTCCAAGATACTGCAGCTCTGAAAGGCCTGATACCAACAGGTACATGTGCTACTTCCAGGGTAAAGAAGGAAATTTATCAAAAATCCAACAGAACTTCTTTATGGTGGAATTATAAGTGATTTCTTTATACTTTTCTGAACTTTTAATTTTTAAAAAAGAGCACATCCTATGTGATGACACCAAAAATACATGTGAATAGACATTTAAAATCAAGAGAGAGTGGCAGACACGGAGAAAACCTCTGACTTAGGAAGAACAGAGGCCATACTGCTGAGTCCCAGCCCTAGCGTGGCTGCTGCAAACTGGTGGCATGTTCCAGAAGGCATTTTCTTCTAAATGAGTATTTCTGTGTTCCCGAGGGAGCTCCAGGCTCCTCAGAAGAACCTCCAGGGTCATGCCAGTGAGTAAGGAGGGGGGCCAGAAAGCAGGTTTCAAACCACCATGCTCCACTGAGGAAACTCCCTTTGATTTATCTTATATGCTGGGCTTTCGTTCAAGACTTTGTTTGAAAAAAGGAATGAAAAGAATGTCACTGCTAAAAAATAATAACAACTATGTGAAAGCCACTGCTCTAATGAGGAACGCTCCCCTTAGCCCAGAACACAAGGCATGGACTTGTGAAAAGCTAAACAGCAAGTGTTGAAATGCTTTTTTGGGACAGATGTCTGGCTATGTGAGTCATTGTTACAGATATGCCGTGCCTGTTGGAGTTGAGAAGAGGTCACCTCTGACTTGGTGTGCAGGATTTGGCTCTGCAGAGGGGTGGGTGGGCATTCCTGCAGGAGGAATGGCATTAGCAGATGTGTAGAGGCAGTGGGCAGTGCAAAGAATAAGGGCCAGGCTCAGCCCTGGTGGTATGATGGGGAGCAGAAGATGAGGCACTGGGGTGGGCGGGGATGGGTCTGGGGGTCAGGCTGGGAGGTTTGGATCCCATCTCACAGGTGGCAGGAAGCCAGAGAAGGGACAGGAGTCATGGAAGGTGAATGGGGGTTGGAGGCAGGCTGCTGGGTGTTCTGGAGGATCCCGGGGGTGAGCAGAGGTGCAGGACCAGGCTGCTCAGTAGTGCCCACTGTAGGCAACCAACGTGCAAAGGGGCATGTGGCCTCTAGGCTTCCTAATGCTGAGTGCTGCCTTCTTTCCATGAGACTGCAATTTCTGGACTATTTACACTTAGGAAAATATCATGGCTAATTGTGAAGTCCACCTATCAGGGCAATGATACTCTCTATTCTACTTTTTGAAAAAATACTTCCATTTACTTAAAGTGTTTTAATCTCAACAAACAACAAAATACCCTCCAATGATTCCTTCTAGGGCCCCAAAGGACCGAAAGGTGACACTGGTGTGCCTGGGTTTCCAGGACTAAAAGGAGAACAGGTAAGGGGCCCAGGTATCTGGTGGGGTCATGCTCCAGAATTTGCTAAATATTTCGAGTTGGCTGACAATAGATGTTAACTTAAAAAAAAAATGTGGTAGGTAATTCACACTCACATAATAAAATCTACTTTAAATTTTAAAATGCAGTGACTTTTCGTATAGTCACAAGGTTGTGCCGCCATCACCATTACTTAATTCTAGAACATTTTCCACATGCCCCAAAGAAACTCCATATTTATTAGCCGTCACTCCCCAGCTGTTAACTTTTATAATCTCAAAATTCCTCTGGGAGGAAGGTGGCTTGTGGGTGGAGAAATGGATTTCCATCATTGTTGGGAAAAGAATTTACCCGACTCTTCCGTGAGCGTGCTGTGCTTTGTCTGACTGCCTGCTGGGCACGCCTGTCCGTGTGCCCCCCGAGGGCGCTTTCACAAGGCCGGGGACACAAATGGCACTCAAAACATTGGGGTAAAATGATACATAATTCATGAATACAATGAATGCTAATGTTTAGAAACTATAACTTGGGGCATTTTGCACTTGGATAGCAGTCTTGGTCCAAAACCTTTAGAACAGGTATTTAGCCTCCTGGGAACTCCCAGGGCACTGGACTGACCTTTGTGCCCTTCCACATTTGCCTCTTAGAATTAACTTCCCAGTTGGCTTTTATGGATAAGGGGCAAGGTGGCATGCGTAAAGAGATCGCAGAGACTCTGGATTGGATCCATGTATTCATCTATCCGTTTTCACACTCATCCACCTCACATCCATCTCCTAAGGTGTACCAGCCGGTTTCCTGTACTAGGCACTCGGGGCATAGGTATAAGATATGAGGGGTAGACGCACCGAGAGCCTGCCCTCTCACGTGGTCATGGCTGTAACGGAGCCTGTGCAAAGCCAACGGGAGCGACCCCTGAGCTGGCCTTGCAGAGTCCGGGCGGGCGGGTGTGTCTCTGAGAGGAAGGAGTAGGGGCTTCTCTCGTTCCTCCCTCACCCCCCACATGCTGGCCCCCAGAGAGGAGGAACGAGGCTCCAGTGTCTGTTGGACCACAGCCCCAGAGGGTAGGAGGCTCACTGCGCTGGGCAAAGGGATCTACATTTAGTGCCCCGTGGGTGATACCCTGGGATGGCTTTTGCTGTCACGGGCCTATGGCGAGGGGCAGCTCCGGCTTGGGAGGTGGCCTGGCCAAGCAAGAGCAGCTCTGGCTTTAAACACTGTTTCCTATGTAGTGAGGTCAGAGGGACCTTTGTGCCACCCCCACCCCCATCCCCTGCCGCCTTGAAAACTGGGTTGGTCACCCAGGCAGCTCTGCTCCAGCGTTTGTGGCGAATGCACTTTCTCTCGCTCGGCCTCTAATGCTCTTGTGCTTGCTTCTTCCTGCTGCTGGCGAGCTCAGGATTGCCTTTCCTCACCCGTGGAGTGGTAAGATTGAAATACCAGGTGTGGGCTTCGGGGGGCAGAGAGAAGAGGCCGCTCTGCTTGCTTTGGCACCACTGCCCTGGCTGCTGCTGGCCCCCCGGGAGGGAGACTGTGTGTGGTCCAGCCCAGTGCCCCAAGGGCTAGCATTCAAATTTGGGGACAAAGCCTCAGAGTGACACAGAAGGTTCCTCAACTTCGCTTTGCTCTAGACATATATCGTCTTGGAAGAGCCTCCTGGGGAGTTAGATGGCTCTGCTAAGGACAGGATTTGGGGCGAGATCCTGTGTCCCTGACACCCGTCTATGCATCATCCCTGTTTCCCGACATCTGAGATAGCTTTGCTTGCTTGCTCGGGCTTGCGTGAGAGCCTGGAGTTCGGAGGCCAGGTTCCACATGGAGCCACAGGGCCCATGTCAAGAGAAGCCTCTAGTGATCATACCTTCATCTCTTCCCCCATTTCAGATGTTTTAACTAGAATAAGGATTCTTGGTGGGAACACATCTCAAGTCAAATTGTTAGGAAAGCAAGCCACCAAAGGTATTCGGAGCCCAGAGGTTCCTGGAGGGGCGCCATGCAGCTGGGCTGGTTCCTGGAGGGCCGAGGGTGAGGGTGTAGCCCTGGCAGCAGTGGAGCCTGGAAGGGCGTGCGGGCCCCTGGCCTCTGCTTTCTGGCAGTAACTGACCGTTCTCCGAGGGGAGGCTGTTGCAGTCCTCTAGGGAGAGGTCATGGCAGAGCAGCAGGGTCGAGAGGCAGGATGAAAGCAAGAGAAATCACAGGGGTAGGACTGAGAGGCCCCGTTGAGCCTCTGGGTAAGGCAGCCAGGAGAAGGCCCAACCTCATCGAAAGATTCTCTGAATTACAGGGCGAGAAGGGAGAGCCAGGTGCCATCCTGACGGGGGACGTTCCTCTAGAAAGACTGAGGGGGAAAAAGGTAAGTATGTCACCAGACCCTGAAGGTACACATCTGCTTCAATGTCCCATCTTTGTTTCTGCCACAAACTGTGCTCCTCTGAGTGACAAGCCCATGTCTCTGTGTTTTAGGGTGAACCAGGCGCACATGGAACCCCAGGACCAATGGTAAGCCGGAGCTGTGTCTGGACTGAGGTTTGAGGCATACTTGGGTTCAAATTGAACTATCCCACTTGTGAAAATAAAAAGGATATGGCAGAATGTGTGTGTATTATAGTAGGCTCGCTGCAATTAAATAAAAACCTCCATGGTTTTAACAGGATAGCACCTTATTTCTCACTCTTGTGAAGTCCACTGTGATTAGTCCTAGCTGGGCCTCTCCCCTCGAAGCAGTGACTCGGACCCAGGAGGCTTCCGTCCTGTGACTCTGCCATCTGTGGACTGAAGGCCACACTGGCATCTCCAGCGGGCAGCAGGTGTGGGGTGGTGAGGGGCTGCTTCTGGCGGAGCGCAGAGAGGCCAGGAGACAAGGAGCTAGGCAGGTGGTCACTTCATGATTGTCCTCTGCCCTCCTTCCTCCTGTCAGTGGTTCATCGTCACCACCGCCCATGAAAGCAGACAGGGCGGCCCCCGTTCCCTTGACCCTTGAGTTTCTGCTCTTTTCTAATCTGGTATTTGTTTTGCTGCTAGGGGCCCAAAGGACCACCAGGACACAAAGGAGAATTTGGTCTCCCAGGACGACCTGTAGGTGATGGTGTTCCTCAGGCCGGAAGTGAGGGAGGACCTGTGGGCCGGGCTGGCTGGTGGGCACTAGGTTTACTAAGATGTCTCCTGTGGCTTTCAGGGCCGCCCTGGACTGAATGGCATCAAGGGCGCCAAAGGAGATCGAGGGATCGTGGTGCCGGTGAGTGCCACAGCCACCGCGCCACGCCGGGGACACGGCCAGCGTGCAGAGGAGGGTGGGACAGTGCCTGATGGCAGTGAGCGGGGCTGCACACAGAACATTCAGTGCTGTTTTTCTTCCCCCACTGCAACTTCCAAAGATCCTCCAACCCAGCCCTGTCGTCTGCTCACTCTCAGGAGGGTCCCTGCCACTGAAAGCGCCTTAGTGGCGTATAAACTTCCTTGTCTAGACCCCAGAGGGAGGGGGAGAAAGCAAGCTGGGTGTACTCGGGAAATCTGTTTCAGATCCCAAGTCTTCTGACTCTAGAATCATATCCATCTTCCTCCGTTACCCAGGCCCAGGGATTTTGCACCTCACTAGAGGCTCAGTTCATGTTTGAGTGATTACCAAAGGTAGTCAGCTGCTTACATAGGGCCTCCCAGGTTGGCAGGCACTGGGGGCTTCAGTAGGGTCCGGAGTCTAGAATAAGGAAGCTGCTGTTTATTAAGCACCTACTGTGTGCCAGACAGTCTTCAAAGTGCTTTTAAGGACAGCATCTCAGTCTTGATAATAACTATTCTGAGAGATACTCTGTGGGGTCCTTGTTTTATGCAAGAAGGAACTGGGGCCTAGAGAAGTTATGTGACCCACTAAAGGTCACCCAGTTAAAGAGCACCAAGCTAAGATGCAAGTGCAGCTCTCAGCCTCTTGCTGCTTCTGTTTGTGCCACACTGTTTCCACTTTATACAAACAGAAATCCAGAAATGCAGATTTACTGAAGCCCTGGGGGACTGACTCACCCTCATGAAGCCCTCTGGGGCTACTGGGGAGGCAGAGACTGATGCCTTCACCTAGGATGATAGATACAGCTTCCAAGCAGGCCACAGCCTCCCCCTCCTGCAAGGTCCTGCTTGGTATCCAGGCTTGGAGGAGAAAACATTGCATTGCTTGACCTCATTATTAAGGCCAGGCTGACCTCACTTTGACATGACTCTATCTAGCAAGATTTTTGCATTTATGAGGCACTCTCCCAGATACCATATCACATGAGGAACCCCCCACCACCCCATCCCTCCATAGCAGGGATGTCCTGATAGAGAGGCAGTGGGCTTACTATTGGCTAAGCACTGCTCAGGGAGTCAGAATCTGGGTTCAATCTCAGTTCTGCCGTAAGTTGCCGTTCGGCCTTGAGCAGGCCACTTCCCTTCTCTGGGCCTTGTTATCTCCATCTGTAAACCAGGATAATACTTGCTGTTCTGATGTCTCCCCCATGGGTCATTGTGTAGATGCAATGAGGTCACAGATGTGCTCTTCAGAAGGGACTGGCCTACTTATGGGAGAAGTTAATTGGCTTAGAGGGCCCTCCTTTCCTCATTGTGTCCCTAAACCCTGGGGAGAGTATCACAGTTCCCTCTTCACTCTCAACAACCTGAACTCAGGAACGGTCTTTTCTTTTTCTCTTCAGGGCCCCCCTGGTTTACCTGGTCCTCCAGGCCCTCCTGGACCACCTGGAGCCGTGGTTAACATCAAGGGAGTAAGTGGGGCAGGGGTGTGGGAGGGACCTCTCTGGGGGAGCTGGCAAGGAGCCCAGACTGGCTTGAGCTGGAGTCAGGTGTCCTGATGGCCTCACTTCCCTTGTTCTCACTTCCCACAGGCTGTCTTTCCAATACCAGCCCGGCCACACTGCAAAACACCAGTAAGTAGCATCTATTCACTGCCTCAAAGAGCAGGCTTTCGCACAGAAAGCAACTCAGAGAAGGTGATCAGTCCTAGTCTTGAGCCCCTTCTATCCATCAGTGTCCTCTTTGATGTCTTCTATCGCCTACATGTAGACCCTTAAGCAACTAGAAGCTTCTAGATAACAGGCTGTGGCCATGAAGCATTCTGGATCGTCTAAAGTTGCACGTGTTGTCAGTGTTTTTTTAACGCAATCAGAGAAGCAGTGCTTTGTTATTGTAACCTCATTAGCTTTGTGCTTGAAGCAGTATAGTAAGCGGGAAAATAGACTCCTTAAAACTATAGATAAGAAGAAAAAGCAATTCCAGCCTGTGCTTTTTGCTTTGGGATTTGGGGCTAACTTTTGCTGTCCTTTCCCAGTTGCACTGCATAGTGCAGAACACTGCAAGGCAGGAATTCTCGCTCCCCTTTTGTAATGAGGGAACGGACTGTGGCTCAGACTAGCTCGCTGACTTGTCCACAGTCATGGGACTGACGGAGCTGGAACCATCACCCAAGTCCCCTTACCACCAGGCAGCAGGTACAGGCACTGGGCCCCGAGAGGCCAGGCATGTGCGCAGTCGCCCAGCCAGTCAGTGGCACCCTCCCTGAGGTCTCACATGTTAGCAGAGTCCTGGAACCCAGGGAGGGTGGGCCTCTCCCTGTGCGCAGGCATTTCTCTCATACAGCCAACAAATACTTGCTGGGTACTTACTGAGTGCCAAGTAGTCTGCTAGGCCCTGGGACACTGGGGAGAACAAGACAGGCGTGGCCTCTGTTCTCAGGACTTTGCAAATTACAATTTAGAAAGAGTCTTTAAAGTGGACTCATACTTGAGGCCTGTTGGGTGCGATGATGAGGCTTGGGTCTAGGGTTTCCAGTGACGCTGCGTGGCTGAGTGTTTGCCTAGACGCCGTCCCTGTCTGAACACTGAGGCGCCCAAGTCTGCAGCCCAGGGCCGGGAAACAGAGGACAGGACCCACCTGTGTAAGGTGACCGAGGGACCTGCTGGTTCCCAGATCGACGTGAGGACAGAGGCAACCCAGGTCATGCGTACTGCAGTGGAACATAAGACGTCAGTGCTGGAGGGACCCTCCTGAGAGATGGCTGCATCTCACCTCCTTCTCACATGGGAGGGGAGACTGCAGCCCAGAGGCAAAGGGCTGGCTGCTGGCTCTGCCGTGACTTAGTACCCGAAGCCCCTCCCCAATAATACGATTTCAGGCTTCCAACGGGCCCACGCTGGGATGGCACTTGACAAACATGTGTCCTAAAAATGTTGCTGTTCTTACCACAACCTGCGCCGGGACCCTTTGTAGTAACCAGGTCCTTTGGGGGCCATGAGTTTACTTAAAGAAGCCGAAGATGAGCTCAGATCATTCGATGAGCTTCTGATTTCATGTTGCCCGCTGGACACCGAGGGACTGGGGCATGGAGATCACTTGACCAGCTCTCAAAATGGACAAGAAAAAGAAATGCTTCCCCTGACACACAGCATTTCACATGCCCCCTCCAATTTCAGCCCCTGTCTGACACAACAGTTTACAGCTCACACCTGGAGTGGACGGACTTTGTCAGCAGGGCTGCAGGATGTCAGCTTCACACTGCAGCCATCACTCTTAACTTAGAAATAGCTTCCCTGGAAGATTCCCATCTCCTCACCCCTCTCCTCTTGGTGACCCCTAAGCAGCCTATGACCCTCCACTCAAAAGCATAGAGGACCCTGGTGCCAGAGGGATCATTTTGATCCCATATCAGCTGGAAAGGGCTGAAGGTGAGCTACTAAAAGCAGGGACACAGGAAGCTCTGTTTTAATAGATGAAGAAACACAGGGAAGGAATATTATCTAGAACAGCTTGGACTCCAGATCCCTGGCACTTGATGGGGAGTCTGGAAGAGCCCTCCTGACCTAATGAGAACCCCTTGTTAGTCACCACTGTCCGTAGCTCCTGTTGGTTAGGCCCATCCTTAACTACACACAGTAGCAGAGCTCACGGCTGGGCACATCATGTTCTCAGACACCTGACCTCTCACAGGAATCAATCCTAATTGGCAAGAAGAAAGGCCCAGAATGCTCACAGTTGGGCAAACAGCACTGCCACAGTTTGTTGTCTTAAAGCTTTGTACTTCCACTCTGGTCTCACCCCAGCCCAGCTACGTGATGGGCCCCAGCTGAAGGCCTAGGATGCCCGTGTACTGGGGGCTGCTGGGGAGCTCAGGGCTTTGGGGGCTTCAGAGCCAAAGACAGGCCTGACTCCATGGCCTTGCCCCTACTGTCACATACCCCCGGACAGGCGACAGTGGTTATGTGTGCATGCGAACACCAGGACAGGGTCTACAGCAAATGACCTTGCTTTTCTCTTTCTCCAGCTTGGTACCACGCATCCTGGGAATTCAGAACTCATCACCTTTCATGGTACACACTCCGTCTTCACCTTATGTTTCTCTGGGACATTTCTGGGACCTGTGTAGTTCTGCAGAAGGTTTTTGTCCAGTGCTAAGCACAGACTGGGTGGCCAGGAGGACCAGGCCGCATGTGGTGGGAGTGGGGGTTACTGAGCCAAGGCTGTGGGCTGGTTTTGCCACCCATCTGGGTTGGCTGAGCCTCCTAGCTAGCAGGAAGCATGCCATTTGTCCATTCATTTGTTAGTTTGTTCATAAAGCGTCCGCGGACACCATCTCCCTGCCTGATGCTATTCCAAGCACTGGGCTGAGGCAATGACTCCCGTGCTGGTCCTGCTGCTCAGGCCCTTTGACTGTCAGGTGAAACTATTTTTAAAAATCATTTTAATGCAATATACCAAAAGCTAGTGCAGGGAAGGGCCCTGGGAGCTCAGAAGACCTTTGCTTCAAAGCACTCTGGGACCAGCAGCCACCCGCATCTCCTGGGAGCCTGTTAGAAATGCAGAGTCTCAGGCACCCCACCCCCAGCAGACCTGCTAAATCAGAAGCTACATTGAACGAGCTCCCCTCTGAGGTGCATACGTGGGAAAGTGCGAGAAGCGCTGGCTCTGAGTGTTTGATTAGTGAATGTCAGCATGTTTTCAGTCTGTAGGAGCTTATCTACCCCGCATCAGAGGGGCACAGGCCAAGAGACAGGAGTCACCAGGGGAGCAGTCATTCTGGTGCCCCGTCTCCACTCACCATCACACCGTTTGTCCCCACTTTTGATTGAGAAGTCTGAACAGTTACAGTTGAAACAGGGGAAGGCCTTCCGCTTTTTTCAATACTGACCTCCGGCTTGGCTCCATCGCCCTAGGCCCACCGTGGTATCTTCCATGTGATGGTATCTGGCCCCATGGTTTCTCTGTTGCTTTTGGTACAGCGTTCAGGCTGTTTTCACAGATTATGCTCAGATCCAATCCAGGGCTCTCCCTTCCTTCTGGTGCAAGGTGGGCCCTGGGGGAGAGGGGGTGCAGCTCAATGAGGAGGTACAGCTGGCTTTGCTTTCTCAGGTCCCCGGGGGTCCCCTTCCCTGCAGGAGCCCTCTGTAGGGAGGAGGGGAGCAGATCTTCCTGGACGTGGCAGCCCTTGGTGAGCCTGCTGCCCTCCTACCTATTTGTAGGTGGTTATTTCTGCTCCCTCAGGTGGGCAGCCAGTCAGCGGTGATGAGCTCAGCGTCCTGTTTTCATGAGTGGGTGGGGGCCCTGTGGCCCCCTGTCACTCCTGTCTCAGGCAGCTCCCAGCA
Source organism: Phataginus tricuspis (assembly GCA_029783875.1). Classification (NCBI taxonomy): domain Eukaryota; kingdom Metazoa; phylum Chordata; class Mammalia; order Pholidota; family Manidae; genus Phataginus; species Phataginus tricuspis. The sequence goes on along the minus strand of JAQQAC010002172.1, from coordinate 32,700,263 downwards.
TCAGTGAGGCCTTGCCAGGTACCATCTGCTGCTGACCCCCAGCTGGTGGCACCATGCCTCTGATTCTCACATTCCTTCCCCCCGTCCCCGTGCTGGGGAAGGCTGAGTCCCCAGACCTCATCTGTGCTATGTGCCCCCATCTGTAGGTTCATCAGCATTAGCCTCGCACCTCTTGGAAACCAGAAATTCAAACATCTAATGCCCCCACCCCATCCCACCCATCTCAAGGTGGACAGTAGATCACTCCCTTTCCCAGAGGGGAACGCTGAGCTCCCAGAAGGCTCCCTCCATGGCCAGAGAGGGTGGCTATAGCCAGTTCTGCAGAAACAGAGCTGGTCACAAGTCCTGTGGGGCACTGGGCAGTTGCACACTTGGCCTTACAACATTAAGTGGAATGCTTTTCACCCTCAGCTGTCCTCCATGGGCACTCTCGGGAGATTCCTCCCCTCCCCTTACACCGCCAGGCTGCACAGGTGTAGATGAGACAGGACTGGATGCTTGACGGGGTGGCGAGCGGCTGTGTGAAGCTATCCAGGAGAGAGTTAATTGTACTCTCTGCTGGGCTCCCAGGATGCGCCGCTGGTACCTTAAGGATACGACTTATTCCATCCTCCCTCCCGTTACCTTTGCTGCTCTGTCTCCTCAAGGAGACCGAGCTCGTCAAGGTCAGGAATTGTGTCTGACGCATCTACCTCTGTCTTCCCATCATTTAGCAAAGGATTGTATACCCTCAATAGGCCTTTGTTTGTTGAGTGGCCTTTGCTAAAGAGGCTCAGTTTGAAAACTTGTCTCAAAAATATTTTCTGTAGAATGAAGGTGATTTTCCACTATCTTTTTTTTTTTTAATGTGTGTGTGTTTGGTGGCAGGTGTTAAAGGAGAGAAAGGATCTTGGGGTCTTCCTGGCTCAAAAGGAGAAAAAGGCGACCAGGGGGCCCAGGGACCACCAGGTACTGCAATTTTTGCTCTGGATCTTGCCTTTGAGTTTTGTTCCTGAGAAATCCAGCTGAGCCAGAAAGTAAGACTACTTACATCACCACCCTGACTGCAGGCTCCGTAGAATTCTAGAGAGACCCAGTCGTGGGGTGACCGGGGTCCAAGATGGAGCATCATTAAGAGAGACCAGAAGTTCCAACATGCCTGCTTCTTATGCAAAATGAGTCCCAAAGAAGGCCAGGGACATGCCCAGGATCCCACAGTGTCCGGGTTGCAAGGCGTAGACTAGCATTCATCTCTGCCTCTAAGCCCAGTGTCCACTCCAGTGGCTAAGGCAATGAGGGGTCACCTCCACTAGGAAGTAATCATGGCTGCCAACTGGGAGACTTTTATTTTTAAATTTCTGAGATTATTATTTTTTTTTACAAAATGAATTTTAGATGAATTTTACAAAACATTTCCTTTTCAGGCCCTCCAGTGGATCCAGTTTACCTGAGACATTTTCTGAGCAGCTTAAAGGTAAGTATTTTTCTACCAAACATTTAGCCAAGTTCTTGAGCATATACGTCAGACACTGGCTCATCCTACTCTTACTGACTGTTCTGTGCTTCCAGGGGGAGAATGGAGACCGGGGGATCAAGGGAGAAAAAGGAGACTCCTACAGCGGCTTCTCTGAGTCGGGGCCTCCAGGCCCCCCGGGAAGTCCAGGCCTGGTAGTGAGTAGTGGGCCCTCTGTGGCATCTTCCTCCATGAGTCACAGCTTCCCCTGAAGCCCCCTGTCAAGGGTCAGTCACGGCACCACAAGCTGGAGGCAGGATTTGTGTGTCAGCTTCTCTCCCCATACACACTTACCAGTGGGGGCCCAGGGAGGAAAGGGAGCTGGCCAAGGCCGTACACGTCCAGGTAACTTCCAGGTCGCCAGCCACACTGCTTCATCCATGCCAATGATGGAAAATTCACTCAGCACAGAGTTATCAGTGTTGAACACATCAGATAATGGAGGCATAATGGAAAGTAAGGGAGATAGTTTTAGAAGGGCTATTTGATTCTTCTGAAATTTCATTGAAGAAGGACATCTAGATAAGCTTGGTCTTCTTAGGATGACCAGTATCTCCAGGTCACATAAGAAACTCAAGCTATGCCTCCAACAAGATTGTGACCAGATCATGACCCTCAGGGACCAGAGTTCACCATGAGGGTAGAGCCGGCAAAGCCATGAGACCAGGGTTCTGCTTCCAGCTCTGCTGCGGATGTGCTGTGAGACCCTGTCCTCTCTCTAGGCCTCAGTTTCTTCATCTGTGAAATGTGAAGTCTGCGTCCTCTGACCCTGGGGCTCTCTGGGCTTCCCCGTAGTGTCATTTCACATAGTGCCTTGGCAGCTGCTGTTTAAATCTTATGCCTTCTGAGCTGTGCCCAGGACCGAGGACAATGATAATGATAGTTTGTATCTATCACCTTCATACAAATGACCTCATAAAAAGAGTAGATGGGACTCCTAGTGACTGACGATGCTTTCTCTCTTCTGTCACTGTGCCCTTGCCTTGACAGGGCCAGAAAGGGGCAGCCGTCATTGGGCCCCAGGGACCTCCGGGTGCTCCTGGCCTGCCTGGGCCACCTGGCTTTGGAAGACCTGGTTCCCCTGGGCCACCAGGACCCCCAGGGCCACCGGGACCTCCAGCTATCCTAGGAGCAGGTTAGTACTGTGAGTGGTGCCCTCCTTTAGGCTGACCCTGTTATTGTGCTCAAGGTCACCACATCTGGGAGGCGTGTCAGAACCACACTGTTTGGTAGAGGGCTTGTTTCCTGGGTGGAGTTTCTTTTCTTATTTAAAACTGAGATATAATTCATATACCGTAAAATTCACCCACTTAAAATGTATGATTCAGTGGTTTTTATGTAGTCCCAAGGCTGTGCAGCCATCTCCTCTAATTCCAGAACATTTCATCACCTCAAAAAGAAACCTTATACCAATTAATAGTCACTTCTCTTTCTCTCCTTTCCCCCAGACCCTGGCAACCAGTGATCTACTTTCTATGTCTATAGATCTGCCTATTCTGGACATTTTGTAGAAATGGAATCATATAATATGTGGCCTTTCATGACTGGCTTCTTTCACTTAGCATAATGTTTTCAAAGATCATCCATGTTGAGCATGTGTCATGACTTCATTCTTTTTATAGCCGTATAATATTTCATTGTGTGGCCTCATACCCCATTTTGTTTATCCATTCATAAGTTGATGAACATTGGGTTACTTCTACTTTTTGGCTTTTATGAATAATGCTGCTCTGAACACTTTTGCTCAAGTTTTTGTGTGAATATATATATACCTAGGAGTGGAATTGATGGGTCATACATAGGCTTACTCTATGTTTAACTCTCTGAGGAGCAACCGAACTGTTTTCTAAAGTGGCTGCACCATTTTGCATTCCCACCAGCAATGTACAAAGGTTCCAAGTTCCCCTTATTTTCCCCAACACTTGTTATTACTATAATATCTATTTTATTGTTGTAACTCCTTTAGTCTAGCCATCATTCATTCGTGTGAAATGATATCTCATGGTGGTTTGATTGCATTTCCCTAAAGACTTTGCATGTGCGAGTGGAATGTGCTGGGCTACTCTCTCGCTGACTGGGCCTCAGGGGACTTGAGGACCAGCATTGATTCTATCTTTCTATGTAAAAACCTCTTCACTCCTTGGTACCTCACTTCCTCACATGAAAAAGGGGTATAATAGAAGAAAAAAATCTCCACTTATTGAACATTCATCAAGTGCCAACTCTACTACATTATTTTACTGAATTCTCGCAAAGCCCTTCAAGGAAAGTATTAGTATCCCCATTTTACAGATGAGGGAAGGAAGACCAAGAGATGTTTAGGAAACTTTCCAAGGTCACACAGCTAATGAGTGGCACCAACAGGATTAGGACCCAGCTCTGAGTTCTTCCCGCTATGTCCATGGTGCAAAATACTAATAGCAGCAATACTAGCATGAATGCATCATTGTTCATCAGCTGAATTGGCATGAGCCAGGTTTAGTGGATGCATACCTGAGAAGAGTCTTCCAGTGTCTGAGGCCTCAGGGAGAACTTACACAGGGGCTGGCTTTGGGGCTGGGACTTTGACTCAGCCTTAGATCTTTGGCTACAAGTGACAGAAACGTAACTGAAATTAGCTCAAGCAAAAAGGAAATTTATGGGATATAAAGGAGGAGGTGAATAATAAACTTGTGGGAGAGACAGACATGCAGTGGGACCTCAGGTACAGCCAACCTTCTGGGCATCTCCGACCATCTCTTGTCTCAGCTTCTCTCAGTGTGCCAACTTCCTGCTGCTCACCACAGACCACATCCTCTGCATAGTAGGAAATATTGGTACTGAAAACCAAGAACTTCCACTGTCAGCTAGAAATCTTGGCCTACTTTCTTGGTTTTAGTTTGAAAAATCTGGGGTGGGAAGATCCTAGGGAAGGATTCTGATTGAGCTATCTTGGGCCAGATCCCAACCTTGGGCCAGTCTCCTGCAGCCAGAAGGTGGGATCACATGGGTACATAACAGCTCCTTCTGGACCCCAAATGGCCCACAAGTGAAGAGGAAGATCTGAAGAGAAGGTGAGGATACTCATCTTCCACAGAAGGAAGGTGCGGGGGGATGTAACCATGCAACCTTGAGGGACGCGTAGGAATTGCAAGAGGTGGAGGGACATTACAGAGGGGACAGGAGGTGGAGACTCTGCTATCCATAGTAGGCCTGCACTCCAGGCCCCGGGACGCCTTTTCTGTGGCATAAGGATTGCCCCTCCCAGAATATACAGCAGTTCAGTTCACAAAACACTCTCACATCCATTATCTCATGTAATCTTCACAGCAACCTTGGGAGGAAGATGAAATGGTACTAATACAAAACTCATTTCATGAATGAAGACGTTGAATCTCAGAGAGATTAAGAGACTTGCTCAAGGTCATAATTACTAGGAAGAGGCATGGCTGGGGTCCAAACCCAAGTGCTCTGGCCCTCTCTTCACCAGACATTCACCACCTGTGTGTGGCTTCTCAAGTCCTGTGGTGGGGCTACACACTTACTTACAAAATCTCATGCAATAATTTTACTGGGACCTGTAAAAAAAAAACCCTCAACTCTGCCAAGGGGTTTGCAGGTTTTGTGGGGGACAGGGAATCAGAGAGGTAGGAGAGCAAAGCAGTGGACCTAATAATACTTGTTCATGTTTGCCTAAAATGAGAGCTTTTCAGTGGGGAGCCATAAACCCCTAGAGAATTCAAGGATGTGCCTCAGGGAACTGTCACCCACTGACATTTTCTGTGGAATTGTGTGGATGTGTGGGCATGCACGCATGTGCATTTTTCTAGGAAAGAGGGTACTAGGATTCTTCAAAAGCTACAAACCTCAGACTGAATGCTATACAACTTGCAAAGCACATTGCTAGTGTATCTCTTAGTTCTCGCCACAGCTCAGTGGGAAAGAAATGTCTGCTTACATTTCATAGATGGAGGAAACTGAGGTTCAGAGAGCTTATTGTTTCCTAAGACCACACAGCTGAGAACCAACAACCAGGGGCTTGAGCCCATGTCTCCTGTCGCTGGGCTGCCTTGCCCTCCTTCTGCCGCCAGGCACCTTCTCTTTCTCTTCCTGAGGCTGCTTCCTCTGTTCAACAGTTCCTGCTTATCTCTTGGATGAAGTAAGTTGTGTTATAGGACATTTTTGGATGCAAATGACAGAAAACTCACTTCAGACTGAATTATACAAACAACAGAAACAAGAGGAATTTATTCACTTACAAAAACTGAAAAAGTCCTAGACACGGCTTCCTCCGGGGCTTCATTGTGGAGCTCAGCTGCTCTCCAAACCAGTCACTGTGGCTAAGTCACGGGCGGGGCCCAGAGCTCACAAGATGCAGCTGCAGGGCACCTTGCCGCACCTTGAGGGGGCTGTGAAGGCTCTCTTCAGGGCCCAGCTGACCTCTGAGGCATTTTTCTGAGTGTGCTTTTCCGTAACCTCTCTTTTCTTCTTTGTCTTAGCCGTGGCCCTTCCAGGCCCACCCGGCCCTCCAGGACAGCCAGGGCTTCCGGGATCCAGAAACCTGGTCAGTATTATCAGCATGTACCCATCCTTCTGTTTCGGGTGGGTTTACTCAGAACTTCAGCTGCAGGGTTTAGAGGCTGGCATATCTTTTACATTGGAGTCAGGCCTCCGTGACAATAGAATTGGTGCAATTCCACAGAGGATATTTAGTCTCTCTTCAGATGACTAATTCAGTAAAAAATACAGAATGCAAAATCATTTGATTTAAATTCCACCCTTCTAAACCTTAATTGGCTGGATTGTAACAAGAACCAATTATCTTACATCAAAAAACATAAGCACAAGAGCGTAAACAATAGCACAGCAGGTCCTGTGCTGGTCAGACTTACCCTGAGTAATTCAGCCTTCTCTGTTCTGCCAAAGGATGTCTCTTGGGCACCCGTTATCCTGCTAGTCACTGTAGCAGGGTGCAGCACGCACAGGTTATTATCATACGCAGAAAGAAGGACAAACACCTCTTTGTCAGGAGGATGTCAAGAGTCTTAGGAATGCTTTTAGTTCTTCACTGGATTTTAGTTGGAAAATTTGGCTGCCAAAAGAAAGAACTGTCCGGCAAATGATGGAATTTTGATATATGGTGACTTTAGGGGGTTTCTAAGCCATTTTGATGCACAAAGTCATTATCTTCAAGGCTAGGTGAAAATTAATTTTTTATGATCTTTCTCAGTTGAAATGAAAATAAAAGCTCTCTTGGATGATATTTCTTTGAGACTTGATGCTTGTCAATAGATTTTTTTCAGTTTTTATGTTTGCTGCAAAATGGATGTGACAAAACAGCTGTCGAACCTTTGGCAGGTTTCTAGACAGAGAAATGACAGGCCCTCATTTTCTGTCACGTGTGGAATATTGCAACTACCCAGCCAGACACACAGATTCAAGACCTAAGTAATTGCTCACTTGCCTACATTTCTTATTTCAAATGCAAACAAATCTGAGACTCTTTAAGGAACAGCGTGAGATAACCCACTTAATGATGTCAGTGCCACGGGGCAGCTCACAAAAGTGGAAGTGGCAAAAGTTACTGATATTTTTGTTAATACCAACACCCAACAAAGGCAATTCTGTTGCCTCTTTAATGCCAGGTTTTTATGGAAGTTTTTAAATGTCTTGTTCTATTTATCAGAATTTAGACTGGTGTTCTAAGGTAATTTATGTTTTTTCAAAAAAAGGTCCTTTGGTTATTAGTGAAACTATACATCTCTTTATGACACAATAAGCCTTTTCATTGACTATGAGGGGATGGCTCATATTTGACTTACAAAGAAGTCAGTTTTTCAAATTGTCCCACCACTCTAATGATAACTGCGGTGTTTGGAATTTAAAATTGACAGGTTACAGCATTTAGCCACATGGATGATATGCTGCAGAAGGCGCATTTGGTTATAGAAGGGACGTTCATCTACCTGAGGGACAGCACGGAGTTTTTCATTCGTGTCAGAGATGGTTGGAAAAAATTACAGGTAATTCTTGTACTTCTCATAGCAAACTGCCTGCAAATACCCTCTAAAAAGAATAATCTACTCCTGTACATGCCATTTTCTTTGCTGAAAATTGGCAGTTTCTAGTTGATGTTTCATTTTAATGTACTGTTTTCCTTAAAGCTGGGAGAACTGATCCCCATTCCAGCTGACAGCCCACCACCCCCCGCGCTTTCCAGCAACGTGAGTACTTTTCCAGCCTCACTTCCCATGCCTTCATTCATCAGCATTTCCAGCCCCCTTGGCATCCAGCACCACACTCTGCAAACTCTGGACACCCAGCTCTGCATGGCTTAGTATCTGATGGAAGGCTAGAAATTACCAAGTACCAACAGAACCCAGATGCTGGAGATGTGCTTTTCCCATGTCCCAGCTGAATTCTGCCAGGCCAGGGGCTTCCCTTCTCAGCCTCAGTTATTCATCTGTGAAATCATGGTTGGCATAAGCAGTCTAGAAGAACCCTTTAACTTTTGGTATCCTGAAACTTTTTTGCCCAAAAAGAACTGCAGCAACATATACTGCCCATGTTTTACCCCTCGAGCTACCCTTTGAGGCAGGTCCTATTCCCCATTTGCAGTTGAAACAGAAGCTCTGAAGAGGTGACCTGCTCTCTTAAGTGAATGGGTCGGCTCTAAAAGATGGGTTTTCCACATCCTTGGTTCAGTGCTCTTCCTAAAGACTTGAGAATGTTCCCTCCCTTTCTGAGGGTCTTTTTTTTCATTCAAGTGTGAGGTGCTTTGCAGTTAAGAGTGGCCCAAACACAGTGACAAACTAAAGTATCTTCTCAAGAAACATGGCACTTGCTCCTCAATGCACTCTGAAGAACAGATTGAATGCATATTCAGGATGTTTGTTTTCCTCTTTTACATAACAGCCGCACCAGCCCCAGCCTCCACTGATGTCTATTTCAAGTGTCAGTTATGAGAGGCCTGCAGTAAGTACAATTCATGCATTTATTCTGCAAATGCCAAATGTGTGTCTCCTGTGTGTGAGACCCTGTGCTTGGTACACAGTTCCTACCCTTAAGATGCAAGTAGACTAGGGAGAGAGGTGAACAAAAATAGCATATTACAATTCAGTGTGGAAAGTCGAGAGGGCAAGGCAGACACGGTACTGGGGTGTGAGGCAGGTCAGAGAAGCCTGCCTTCTTTAGACGAGGTGAGCTCTGAACTAAGACCTACAGAACAATTGAGAACGAGAGAGAGCCAGGTAGGGGGAAGAGAATGGGCATTCTAGGCAGAGGGAATATGCAACAGAGGATGGCAAGGGGAAGCGCTGTCCATTTCTGTAATTCCAAAGTATTTCACTCTGGCTGAAGGAGTGGAGTTCGGGGCAGAGAAAGAAGTTTAGTCTGCAGAGGGTAAGACTAGTCATCAAGGTACTGTAAGCCAAGCTAAGCACTTAGACTTCTTCCAGTGGACAATGGGGAGCTACTGAAGGGTCTTAAGCAAGAAAAGGGTATATAAGAATGGCATTTCAGAAACGGCCCTGGTTAAAGTGTCCGAATGAACTGGGAGGGACAGGACCAGTGGCACAGTTAGGTGGCTGCTGTATTATATGAGCTGGGACCACAGCACTGAACCTGAGAAAAGTGGGCAGCTTAGAGAGAAATTAAGGAGGCAGGAGTGACAAATGGGGTCATTGGTTGGCTATGGGGCAATGAGGAATGATGCCCAGGCTTCTGCCTGGGTGACTGAATGGTCAAAGCTTCCTTTCCAGGGGTCATTTTTGTTGCTGGAATTAGGAACTCTCATTCTATTCCTTCACTAGCCTGAGTGAAGATTTTGTTCAGATAATTGCCTGTACCTCATGGACTGGGCTTGCAGAGCCCTGTCCTGCTATTATTCTGCTCCACTATCTCTACAGACCAGCTTCTGCAAGGGTCTTCCTTCCTGCCTCCCCTCCACCCCCACCTCAACACAGAGACCTACTTACCTCTACGAAGCTTGCACGCAGCTTTGGGTTGGCGTGGCACTGATCCTGGCTCCGACTCTATGTGATCTTAGGTGTAAAGCCCAGTACTCTCTGACTCAGTTCAGAGTTTTGGAAGAGATCGTCTGAATGGATCATCCTGGGCCAGTTGCCCCCTGCCAACCTAATCAAAAGTAGCCAAGAGAATGAGCCTGAATGGCCTTTTTAGCCAGTGTTGTGGGGCAGTTTCAAAGAACGAGGCATGGGCTTGGCAGACACAAGAGCCTGTAGTGCTGCCATTCACCAAGCAGTAGCTCATTTGGGGCACAGTGAGTCCCAGGAAGCTGTACAAATCTGAGCAGAGACTACCGGGAGGGAATAGGGGATGAAGGCCTGAGGCCCTGCAGTGGGACAGAGACTTGGGAGTCTTCAGCTGAGCCTCGGAATCTGTGATGGGGGTGGTAGGGTTCCCAGAAGAGAGTCTGTACCATGAGAGCAGACGGGACTGTATGCAACAACCAAAGGGAACTGATGGAAGAAATAGGAGAAGGGAACGGCCACAGAGGAAGGGAGAATGCCAAGCAAGGTAGAAGCTGAGCATCAAAGGCTCCCGAGAGGTCCATCCAAAGAACTAAAAGGTGTCCTTCAAATTTAGAAACCAGGAAAAGCATTCCTGGAGCATTGAGAATGCCAGGAAGATTCTAGTTGGTTGAAGAAGAAATAGGGGGTGAGGAAAGAGAAAAAGGCAAGTATAAGTAACGCTTCAAAAAGCTTAGCTATGAAGGGAAGAAGTTAGGGCCACAGCTAAAGGATTCTTGAAGTAGGAGTTTATAAATTCTAAAGTCATACATATTTGGTGTAGAAAATTCAGACAATGCATGAAAAGAATGGAGAAGAAAATACTAAATCACCTATAATTTTACCAAAATTACAACTGTCCACAAAAATCACCATCTTAACATTTGATTGTTGAAATGTTATCATCTTCACAGACATGTTCATACTCATTATTAAAATGTTCCAGCAATTAGAGAAATACAAACATGAGAGCACAAAAGCTCCCAGTCCTGCCATTCAGAAAAAGCCATCATTCCAGACATTCCTGCTTCTCCTTAAGGGAGGAGAGGTGGGGATGGGCGGCAGTAGAGGAATGGCAGGGAGGCCCTGCCCTCCCAGCTGCCCCATCCCTAGTGTCGCCTAGCTGTCCTTTCACCACTGTCCTTGGGGGTAGCCACTAGAAGCACACTGGCTGGCGGGTAGTGAGAACATAGGACCCCTTCTCTCGGTGGCCATAGTTTCCAGATACGTGAGAGGGAGGAAGAAGGGTGGGGGACTGCATGGCCACATGGCCAGGGCATCAGAGGGCTAGGATTTGTAAGTGAGGCTGGAAGTGGTCATGAGTGGGCAGTGTGCCGAAGCCCCCTCCTCATCCTAAGGGCTGGGAATGTCAAGCATCGAATCTGCTGCTGAGAGGGCTACAGGGGGACCTCCTCCTGGTCGGGGTAGAGGTGCCCAACCAGGGGCCTCCATCTAGTCTGATGCTAAAGGTAGAACCGGGGATGAATATAAAGAAACTGGGAGAGGACGCAAGTTTGGAGTCTATCCTCTTCAAAGTGGGGACGGCAAGGGGTGGGGAAATGGAGAAAATATCCAGTGAAGTGCAAGGACTTTGTGTAGTCTGGACATTGCAGTTCCTGGCCAGCCACGCCCAACTGGCTGGACTATTGATAAGCAGAAAAATATCAGCATGGTGCTCTTGGTGCTGGGGACATTCAGATGGGAGACGCAATGCAGAGACAGGGAGAGAGGCACCGATCACCTCCTGCTCACCGCTTGGGGATCATTTCTTATCCTTTGGCTTCAGGTATTTTAACACATTTTTCTGTCCTGGAGACCCGGCCCACGGCCTGCCCTAGCCCTCCCCAGCGCTATGCTGATGAGATGAAGTCATTGCTGAGGCGAGAGCATGGGAAGAGATGACTACTTGATTGTGTGATATATTCTACAGGGTGCAGCAGAAAAGGCTGGGAGAGAAGTGTGGGTCTGGGGAGAGAACAGACTCTGGGATGGCTTTTTTCTGGGCTGCTGACTAAGATGGCAGGAATGTGAAGCTAGAACTACTGTATGACCCTTAGTTTCCAAACTAGGCCACCCCTGCAGTCTGAGCAAGTAATGTCCTGACCTTCTCCTTTCAATGCCTCTGGCCGCTCCTGATCAGCCCCAGCCCTACTCAGGAGGCAAAAGAAAGGACAGGAGGCAGATTGCTTGGTGTACCTCTGGTATCCAGAGCCAAAGCTGGCTTAAAACCTCCTGGAAACTGAGCCGGGGCAGACCCAGGGGTCTCCAACAGACGGCTTGCAGGCTGGATTCAGATCTCTGAAGTGTTTTGTTCTGTTTTGTTTTTCTCATACATGGAAGAACTCTGCACCATTTAGAGCTGTTCGGAGAGCTGACACAGGTTGCTTTGGGAGAGAGACCTTAGCCCTCCTGTGCTGCAGCTGGGACTGGAATGCCAATGTCAGGGAGAGGGTGAATAAGACGACCTCTAGCGTCCTTCCACCCCAAGAGGTCTAGGATCTTAGGAACCTGAAAGAGTTTGGGGGGTTGGAGTTTGCTTTTAACTCCTTAACTGCACTGTTTTTTCTCTCACTTTCTTTTTTCAGCTGCACTTGGTTGCTCTGAATGCGCCATTTTCTGGGGACATTAGAGCTGATTTTCAGTGCTTCCAGCAGGCGAGGGCTGCAGGACTGTTGTCCACTTACCGAGCATTCTTATCCTCGCATTTGCAAGATCTTTCCACAGTTGTGAGGAAAGCAGAGAGATACAGCCTTCCAATAGTGAACCTCAAGGTAAAAATAAATATGGTTCCCATTGCCTCCCGAGGCATTGGTCTCCACAGGGACTGTAAGTAGTTGCCACTTGCTGACATCATCAGATATATACTGGTTCAAGGCCCAGCCTGTCCCTGATTAGCTGTGTAAATTTGGGTGGGTCACTTTGCTTCTCTGGACCTCAGTTTCCTTATATTTACAATGGCCCTTCCTGTTTGGATGGTATGACTCTTGGAGCAGACAGGCAGAAGGAAAAATTATGACCTCTTTCGTTTATATAGCTTTTTAAATGTTTACAAAATACTTTGTATCCATTATCTTAATAGATATTTCCAATAAAAATGGGAGTTAGTCTTTTCTCAGTTTGTCTCAGATGATAAAACTGAGGCTTAGAGGGAGAAAGGAATTTGCTTGAAGTCACTACAAAATGAGAATTCATTTTCTGGACTCCCACATCGGAGGTTCTTGGTTCCACCTGAGGATGCCTTCTACAGGGCACTGGCTAAGTGGCACCAGAGAACAGCCAGAGAGCGCCGGTCCCAGAGCAGGGCCACTTTGTCCGCACCCTGGTCCGGTGTACTCAGCACATCTAAGTGCCCAGCCTGGAAGATATCTTTCTGTCTCCCACTCACTGACAAGACAGGGCCTCCTCATAGATCCTTCAATTATACGATGACAATGGCCAACTCTCCTACAGAGAGACAACTCTGTAGCTGCTCACACATCCTGGAACCTGCCCTCTCACTGAATCTCAAAAGCACTTCAAGACCCTTTGGTGTCTGTGACCCCAGGACTCCAGTTTGAAACCTTGAAGTTCCATCCTGACCACATACCTGGCACTTTCCATCTCCTCTCCCAAGGTTCTGTCCCACCACATTTACTCACTCAAATTGTTTGTATTCTTAGAATGTGCTCCTTCAGGAAAAGGAATGGGAGATTCATCTCCATGTCACCCACAATGTAAACAGCATAAGGCCGGGCACAAATTTAAAGCTTAGTATATGTGAAAAAGTTTTCAGAGTAACTAATAAAGACCTAAAACACACTTTTGATGGGGAGGAGCCTTTATACACATGTAATAAGAGAAATTACCTCAAGAAATCAGACTGTAAAATCAAAAGCATTCAAGGGTAGTTAATAAAATCAAGCCACAAATATCTGCTGAGCTCCCACTCTGTCCAGGCTCAGGGACTGGGGCTGGTGCTGTGGTTTGAGGTGGCATCTGGACCTTGAAGAATGAGTAAGACTATTTGCAGGCCGATGGTATAATGACTCTAGTGTGGCATTTTTGTCTCCACAGGGCCAAGTACTTTTTAATAATTGGGACTCAATTTTTTCTGGCCATGGAGGCCAGTTCAATTCACATGTTCCAATATACTCCTTTGATGGCCGAGACGTAATGACAGATCCTTCTTGGTGAGTGGGGGTGGAAGCCCTGAAAGTAAATAGTATGATAAACAGTTTTAGGAGGCATGGGATGCTTTTACCAGTTGCCTCTCTGGGATGCTGCCAGCAGAAAGCCTCAGTGAGGCAGCTGAAGGCCCTGGGACCTTAATATGAGTGCAGTTCCTTAACATGGGACCTTGGGCAAGGTAGTTCCACTCTCTAAGCCTCAGCTGCCTCACCTGTCAAATAGGCAAGATAATTATATCCATACCATAGGGCTCTTGTGAGAATAAAATGGTGGGTATGAGAATATCCAGTGTTCAATTGACACTTAATAAGGGGAGGGAATGCTATTCTTGGTGATCCTTTTAACCCTATGCTCTGAGCTGTGTCATAATTCTCTGAAAATTAAATGCTATTAAGAACAGAACAATTCAACAAACCTTTCTGCAGTGTCTACTCTATGCCAGGCCTGATGGCAGGCCAGGAAGGCAGAGTGATAAACCTACACAGCCCCTGTGCTTACCACACTCACAGTCTACAGAGGAAGACAGAGGCAGTCTGGCTATGGTTTGTCGGAATATTATAGTTATAAAATGGAGAAACAGATAAGGTGACAGGAGCACAGAGGAGATACTCATCCTTCCGTTGCTGAGAATCAAGAAGGCTTCTTGTAATGGACTTTGAAATGTGAGAAGGAATCACTGGTTTGAAAATGATAGAGAGGCCACTCCAGACTAAGGAACCTCATGAACAAAAGCTCAGATTCACCAGAGCACAGAGTGCAATTTGGGAACAAGTACGAGGGGATATGGTTGGAATAGAGCATGTCCAGCTAGCTGGACAGAGCAAGAATAGAGAGGAGATGGGGACTCAGACCACGGAGGGCTCAGGAGTTTGACTTGATGCCCTAGACTTATGTCAGTTTGTTCACTGAGATGCCACAAAGAAGTGACATTTGAAAAAGTAATGACAAAATTCCTTTTTTAGGCCCCAGAAGGTCATTTGGCACGGCTCCAGCATCCACGGAGTGCGGCTGGTGGATAAGTACTGTGAGGCGTGGCGAACCGCCGACATGAAAATCACAGGATTGGCCTCCCCGCTGAGCACAGGGAAGATCCTGGACCAGAAAGCATATAGCTGTGCTAATAGGCTAGTTGTTCTGTGTATCGAAAACAGTTTCATGACAGACGCTAGGAAGTAATGACCTGATGAGTGTTAAAGAGTTTTCCAATTTTTCTTATGTGAAGAGTTGACACTGAAATCTAAAATGTTTAAATGTTGTAAATATTAGTTTTTTTATTACACATTCGTCACAACAGCAACCAAAGAAAACATACCTCAATACACTCAAAACTGAAGACATAAAGGACTTAGATCAAAGATAAAATCTGATCCACGTATTGGTGCTAGAGTCTGCAGGAACCCCCACACAGTGTGAACACATTCCCACATGGTTAAGAGCAAGTTGAAAACAGAGGCCTTGGCATTCTGCCCACTGCATCCTTCAGAAAGTAATTTCCTCCTTTTAGCCATTGTTGAGTGTAAGATGTCCTTCATGTTTTCTTACAAAGTCAGTGTTTAAAAATGTTACCCCTCTTTAAGTTATGTGCAGACCAAATGCTTTATTCTTTAATATACATCCATCATTTGCAACTGCTGTTCATACAGAGAAACAACTGCTCAAATGATCCTATTTGTATTTCCTGATATTACCAGACTTTAATGTTTTTTTCCTCAACTATTATTGCCATCATGCTTTAGGAGTTTTATATTTTTACACAATCATATTTTAGTATGGCATCTGTTTATGTAACTCTGACTTGCTGGAAAAGTTTAAACTCCAAATTATCTGAAACTAGAAAAGAAATAGCACATAATTACTACCTTTCTCTTGGTGGCCCTTCCCTGCACCCCCTCCGGATTTTATGACTGCCATTTGGCAGCTCCTGAATTATAACTGCAATTGAACAAACAGGTTCATGAGGATGAATTTTCTGAGACACGTTTATCTTCATGCTGTGTACTTTGATTTTTTTCCGTGTAAGTGAACATAAAAACCATCTTTTCCAGATGCTTTCTTCTGTTTGACTTTTTCTCCTAGTTCCTTTATTCTCCACCACCCATGTGGAAGTGGCCCTGGGGCGGGCTGGCTGACCCCGCTTGTGTTGCCCTCAGGAGATGATCTGAAAACAGGAAGATTTTCCCATGATGCTCACCTGCTCCTGCCTATTGTCTCCCACGTGGTGGGGGCAGCATGGGGTGGGCAGAGAACCCCAGCCTGTAACACAGGATGAACTGTGATTGTCTCAACACATGACTTTGGACAAGTCTGGCTTTTTGCCTGTGGAGGTTGAGATAAACTAAGCGTAATATCAGCTTCCACTTATTAAACATCAGAATTATTAAAAGTCCCATTTACCTTTCCTAATAACCTGCAAGGTAGGTGTTTTTATCTCTACTTTACTAATGAGAAGAAAAAGAGGTTGAAAAGTCACTTGTTCCAGGTCACACAGCTACTGAGTGGCGGGGCTGGCTTCAGGCTCAGGGTCTGCCCGACTGCAGTGCCCAGGATCTTTTCAAGGAACCGCTGCACGAGGCTGCCTATCTGCGCCCTCCCAGTTCCGAGTCTGTGGCTCTCCAGCTCTTGGCTTGACCCTGCAGGAGGAACAGAATCACCGGGCAAGGGCATGCCGGGATATTTCCTCCTATTCACCAGGCTGGCCCAGAAACTTGGCAGAGGGAATCTACCCTAACAATCCTTGAGGTAGGACGGAAATTGAGGACAGCAAAAAAAGCATACAGGCCAGAACCTCTACTTAGGGGCTTCCGAAGTGGAAGAGCATGAGACTGTCTCTAATGAGTCACGGAGTGAAGACAGTTACAGGCTGGGAAGCCCCAGAGGTGGATTGCTGAGGATCAGCTCACCCACCACAGGCCTGGGGTGGGAGGTGCCTAGCATGGACAGGAGCTGAGGGAGGGGGCAGGAGATCCTGAGATCATGAAGTACAGATGCCAGCCATTTCAGTCGAAGCCTGCGTGGCCCTGGGTCACAGAAGGGGTGGGCTGGAGTGGGGTGAGAGTCAGAGAGTCAAAAGGAGGAGAGACCCTTTTGCTGGCCCAGGAAGAGGGGGAATTGAGGTTTCTGTCCTAATTTCTCAGTCGTCTTTGTGCACCAGAGGACAGCACAACCAGCCCTCTCTGAAGAGGCCCTGAATCAACCCAGCCCCGTTCAGACTCTGAAAAATGGTGGTCAGAATCCTGGGGTGGGCATTCGAGACCCTTCGCTGAACATCAGTTTTCCTGCCACTTGCCAGTGGCCGCCAGCCTGGTGTCCTCATGGTCACTTAAGTGAGCCCACAGGCCACTGTGCCAGGCTGCTGTTCATGCCCTGCCCCATCTTAGGGAGGCCTAACCGCTCTAGGTCTAGTCCCATCCCCTTGCTGATAGCCAACACAGACCCTGCTTCATCTGTGACATCCCCCAGTGCCCCAAGCTTATCTTTTGTCATGCTTCCTACTCTGAATACCTGGTGTTCTTGCCACACAACTGAAACACAGAGGCCGAAAGGTCCCTAAGTCTTCACTCTGCTGCTGAATGTATCTCAAGGCTAGGAAGCCAATGAACGCTCTCAAGTCTAAGCAGGGCATGGAGGTATGGCCCAAGTAGTTGGTCTTTACAACTAGAGGTCTTGGGGTACTTGCTCTAAGTCCATTTTATAGATTCTCATGGTGCGAAGCCTGTAGCATCCAAGGTGCCCTGTGCAGAAGCAGACTCAGGGCAGAAGTGGCTGGGCCACTTCTTAGGGGCCAAAGGAGGCAGACTTTGGAGGGCACAAAGGACCTAAGAGACCAAGAAGGCATAGGAAGTAAGGGAGCCAGAACATGAAGGAGAAGGTCCAGGGGAATGCTCTCTGCCAACCTGAACATGGCTACGTGGGAGAGCCTGAAGAAGAGCGGGAGAGTGAGGAGAACGGATTTCAGGAACCTCTCTCTCTGAGACAAAAATTTTCATATAAACCCTCTGGGCTGTGTATGGCTGCACTTTGTTGCTTGAACCTATAGGGAGTGCTAGTAGGCAACAGCCTGGATTCAGGGAACTGTCACCAAGCCAGTACGGCTCAATAGTAGTAAATTAGGGAGACAAGTCAAATGCATAAGCCAAAAAAACAAAAAGAACTTATTGGCTCATGAAACTAGGAAGGAGACATGGTCACTCAGTCTGTTTTTCTGCGTGTCTGCCTGTCTGCTGTCTTCTGCTTTTTTTTGTATATGGCTTCCCTCCAGTGAGGACAAGATTCCTTCATGTTCAGGGGTTGTTTGCAGAGAGTGCCAGGCTTACGTTACTTCACCACTCCAGAAAGTGGCCTCAGAGAAAGGAGACTTCCTCTCCCCTCTGGAATTTTATCAATTCCCGGAAAGGATTCTGACTGGCCCCGCTTGTGCCTATGACTGTGATGGGCAGCTCTATCAATCTGAGTTGTGCAGAGGAACAATTTCTCCATCCAAAATATGAGGAGGTTTACAGTGACCAGGGGCCTGAAGCAGGTCTTCTGCTTATTCATTCATCCATTCAGAAATATTTATTGATGATTTTGTACCCAGGAATATGTTTGAGTTTGGAGGTATATGATGCCCCCACTTCTCAAATCCACCAAACCCATTGTCCTGCCACAGACTATTTCAAATCTCCTGTGTATGTCCTCCTCCCCCAGCTCGTCAGAGACCTTACCAGTTGAGGCAAGCATAGGTGTGTGATCCCCACCTAACCAAGCAACTGAAGAAGTAGCTCTGTGGCTCCTCCTTGAACTCCTGGGTCACCAAGACACCCCTGAGCCCCCTCAAAGCTCTTTTGACCACCACCAGCTGATTTTCCCCTTTGTCTTCCACCTTGTACTTCAACTTGTAGGGCACTTAAGTGTAGAACCTTTGCCTGGGTTTGAATTTGTGCTGTGCCACCTACTAGCCATATAATCGTAGCCAAGTTACTAAAAATCATGCCCTCCATTCAACATTCCCTGCAGCTAAGTTTCTTCATCTGTAAAAGAGAGATAGTAATAGAAATCACCCTCCACTGAGTTACGTTGTTGGAAGCACCAGGAATGGGGTCCTGACCCTGAGTAAAGCTCCCCCTCCGATGAAGGCTTGCTATCCTAGCATGCCCAGTTGCCTCTCAGGAGGAGCTGCGGGGCCTTCCTCTAGCCTTGCTGAATGGTTTCTTCCAATCTGCCTGGTTTCTCTGCCTGCCTCTAAGCCCAGGGCTCTGCCTCAACGTGTACAACCCATAGCTCTACCTACTGGTGACTGCCCACCGTCCCAAGCCCCTGAGTACTCTGGCTATCCTGGCCCTCTGCTCATCTTCCCAATAATCCGACAGCTAAAACTTTACCATCTGGCCCAGTAGGAGTTCCAGGATTCAGCTCTGGCACCAGGGCTGGATGCCTTCTGATTGGCAGGAGCACGTGCCACAGTGACTGTGAAATGGTCTGTTCACTCCCCTGCCTAAGCCTGCCTAGCACCCTCAGTTCCAAGAAGGACCCAGAGTGCCCTGTTACCTGATACGCTGGTAAAGGAGACTGCCTACCCCACCTCTCCTTCCAGACTTGCTCATTCTCCTCTGGTTCTTCTCTCAGTGAATGGCACCACCATCCAGCCAGTAACCTTGGAGTCATTTATTTATGAATTCATTCAACAAATATCGACTGAGTGCTTCCTTAGTAACAACAACAAGCAGAACAATAACAATAAGAAGAAAACAAAGTGCTGGGAAGTTCAGCAAAGTCTGGATATTTTCAGAATGGCTACTTCTATTTTTCTAAATGTCAAAATATTTTTTAAAGTATTTTGCTTTGTTGCATGTGGTGATCTACCTTTGAGACAAAGTGGTGCTGCCTCGTCTCTTACCTTCCGCAGGACTGCTGCTCAGACCTCCATGCTGACCTCACAGCCTCCGGTTCATGCTCCACACCAGCGGACAGAACTTCCTGCCACACTCTGTCAGCGTTTTGATATGGCTTCCCCCTTGGACGAGGATTCATCTGTAAGTAGTTTATGAGGGAGGTTATGCCAGGGCACACCCAGAGGAGAGCGGGACAGTGAGACCAAGAAGGGAGGGCAGGCTTTACAGGGACCACCTAGTCACCACTGTGGGCAGCCGACGACGCTCTCCTCTAAGAGCTCTGGGAGCCAGTGTAGAACAGGCACCTCGGTTTCTCAATAAGGAACCAAGGAGCTGCGGCATTTATACACCAACCAGTCCCTGGAAGGCAGGGTGCTTCTGACCTGCACTTCCCAGGCAGAGCGGGCTTCGGCTGATGGAGAAAACTCTCGGGCAAAGAGATGTAGACGCTGGCATTGGAAGCTGGAGGCCTATGGGCTGGCACTGCAGAATCTGCTCTATCGGGCTCAGTTGAAAGTCTGCTATAACAGGTTTTATTTCAAGATTACAGTTTGAATTTACAGTAACTTCCCAAATCTTATTGAAATGATAAGACAGTAAAAATAAGGGGGTGGGGAGACCTGGAACACCATTGTTAAAAAGGAAGAACATCAACTGGGCAGAAACCTCGAGAACTTTTCGGAAGATATGAATGGATATCTGACAACCACAGTAAAAGCACGGCCTGCCTGTGAATCTGTCCTGATGTTATACGCACACAGCGGCGCCAGAGGGGCTGGAGGTGCGGATGCGTTGGGAGCAGCTAGGATAGCCCACAGCAAGGGGCCTGTGCACTTGCCGACATCATTGGAAGAGCCATCAGTCCTCTGCAGCACAGACTTCTGTATTTACAAATACCAGCCAACCCCAACAAGCACCAGTTAGTCATCCGAGGAGACTGAGCAGCCCCAAAATGGGGACCAGCAGATGAATCAACAGCCCATTATAAAGAATTACTAGAGAAAACAGGAGCTAACTTTTCAGAAATTCAAATTTGTTTTCCAGTGAAATGTCAGAGCAAAAGAAGCATGAAGTGGAATTCTAGGAGAACAGGAAACAGTCCTTGAAAATAAATACATGATTGTGCCCCCAAAATAAAGCAGAACAACAGTATGCATAGTATTGAAAATTGACTTAGTGATTTATCAGACAAACTCATAAGAATCAATACATCCCTCTCAGAACATAGACAAGATAAATACATGAGATAAAAAATAAGAGACAGGAAGTTAGATATAACATTCATATATATATATATATATATATAAAACAAGAATCATAAAATAAAGAAGAATGGATAGATGTGAAGTATAAATTAACAAAATAATGGAAGAAAATGTCCTGAGCTTAATAATTACTATCTACAGATTGAAGTGGTTTACTGAGTCCTAGATATAATTGTTTCAGTAATTCCACCCAAGGACGTACCCGGTAAATTTTCTGAATTTCAATGATAATGTAAAAATCCTAAACTGTCATACAAAAAGAGATTCAGACTGGCATTGGAGTTCTCATTTGCAATATTAAAAATCAGAAGACACAGGAGCAATATGTAAATAATCCTGTGGATTAAGAATTATGATACTAAAATTTTGCAGCCAGCCAAACTGAGAACAAAATAGATACCTGCAAAGACTCAAGATTATACATCCAGGTGCTCTTTCTGAGAAACAAACTGTAGAACAATTATAACCAAATGTTACCAGAGCCCCGAGGCTAAGATCAAATAGCAAAAGTTGTACTGTGCTAGGTCTGGATTCATAAAGGAAGAAGAGTCCACAGCCAGAAACTGCATGGGAGGCAGAGAGAGTGAAAGAAAAATGTCTTCATTTGTTTCTTCCTCCTGCTTTCCAGTCTCTCACCAGCAAAGGCAGCCGGGAGTCACCTGAGCCCACAGCCATCAAGTTCCTGCCCCCCGAGGGGCAGGGCTGGGAAAGCATGACACATGTACCTTGAGGGCAACAGGCCCAGGACAGACACTAGAAGATCTTCTGACTTCCCAGTTATCAGAAGTCCAGTCTACTTTCAGATATACATCTCAAACTATCAAATCTCTTCTCCCTTCCCCTTGCTCTGACATGGGGCATTCTTGAGCTGGGACGCTTGACTGCTAGGAATGGAGATGGGGAAGCAGTGTGATCAGGTTCTGAGATGTCTCTCCCCTTCCTTCTTCAAGGCCCAGCTCTTCCAGTGTGTTTGGGGCAGGCAGAAGGACAGGGAAGTGGACAAGAGTGTCCTCACTCACCTGGCTACAGCTGTCATCCTTTCTAAGTTGGCTGTCACTGCCCGTCTGGCTGACAGTGGCCACGGACACCCTTTCTGCGGCAGGCCTTCAAGTGCTGGTGAGTCCTCTGGAGGACTTGTGGGGTCCAAACCCAGCTACCGTCTGTAACATCCACTTAGCCCAACCACCAATCCTGCCGTTCTTGCCAGGGCAGCAGGAGGAGCATAGGGAGCTCCCTTTCTGTCCCTATTGCCATCCTGAAACATGCAAGCCTCACCTACCTTATTCAGATAAACCCAAGGGCAAGTTAGAAAATGATAACCAACCAGCCAACAGTGTGCCAATTTCCCCTTCTCTCAGGGACCCCCGCTTTGTGGCTGACTCTCTGGACCTTCCCCACTATTTGGCTTAGAGAGAAGGTCACCTCTCACCACAAACACCATCCTCCCCACGAGGCAGATGAGTCTCACTCTAACTCCCATCTTTTTCTCCTCAGTCATCTCAAAGATTAGGAAGGAGGGATGCAAAGGGTTAGAGTGAGACCTTTCAGTATGTCCCAGGAGGTGCTTCTGGTGCCATGGTGGGCAGCTCTCTTGAGAAGGTGGTGTGCGTGGAGCTTCTTTGTCCTCATCTCTGAGCTTCAGGCAGAATTTCTGGACAGCAGGAAAATCCCATTGAACATCCTGCAATCTTTGAACAATGGGAAGGAGGCAGGCTTCCAAAGATGTGGGAGCAGAGCGTCCCAAAAAGGAGGAACAGCAAATGTAAAGGTCTTGGGATGCAAATTCAGTTGGTGTGAAATACGGTGCAGGAAGAAGCCACTAGAGCAAAAGTGAGAGTAAAAGGGGAGAAAGCAGAGTGAGACAAGGGAGGATAGGCTCACGTAGGCTCCGGGAGACTAAGGTAAGCAGTTTGGATTTTATGTCTGGTTGCTCCAGAAAGATACTGGAGGGAGGATTTTAAGTAGCAGATGACGTGAACCTGCCTTTTTTTTTGAAGCAGCAAATTCTATGTTGGATGACATTTTCCACTGTCAGAAAACACAAAACCAGTATTGACTATTCATTTTTATTACTGAGATAGATACAACTATCTAGATTTTTGGTCTTGTCAGATCTGTTTTATTTAAAAGTAGATGAACTGGTTTCTTTTTGGAAACACTGCTGTGACTTTGGTGGGCTGAATGGACTGTGGAGGCAACAGTTAATTGTTGCAGTGATTTAGCTGAGTGATGATGTTTGGGGCTACAGCTGAAGCAGAAGAGATGGTGAGAAGTGGGCAGATTTGGGATGAATCTAGGAGGAGCCCTGCCGAAAGAACTTGGTTGGGCTTTGGGTCTGGTCAGTTGCCTGGACAGGAGTCCTACTTCCGGGTATGGGAATGACTCTGAAAGTCATTTTGGTTCTTTGTTTTCTTCATGATTGTGTCTAGAAGAATGTCTGCCACTTAAGAGGTGCCCATAAACATATGCCAAATAATTTAAAAAGCAATAGCTTGATCAGGTTATGGTTGAACAGCCTGTTGAACATATCCATGCTCTTGCTGCCTATGACTAAATGATGCATTTACCACTTCATACACATTTGCAAAATTCTGGCTTCAAAAGGGAGAATGGGGAAGCAATTCCAGTTGTCATCAGCACATACCTACATCCCATCCTTTTGGACAGGGACAGCAAGAACTCTCTGGCAGAGGAGCAAATTCCTCTGATCTCCGGATGCTTCCACCTTTTGGGGGACTTGTAAGAATTCACTGGGCAGTGACAAACTGGACCCCACAGTGGAGGGATTCCTGCTCCTCACCACAGGCCTAGAGGAGTGTCCACTTTCTAGGGACTCAGCTTCCTGGTCTGAGCTGGCTTGAAGCTCCCAGTGAAGAGGACAGTCTGCACAGGCCCTGGGCTGTGTTCCAGTAAATGCTGCTTCAAGATGAGATGCTCCCTCTTCACTCAAGCTCCCCCTTCCTGGCCACAGGTTTCTGCTTTTCCTGTTCTTTAAAGAAAAAAATCATCAAACTCTCTATACCGTTGGAATCTTGCTGCCAAGAGAGGGAACCTCTCTTTTATCTGCCTGCTGTTCCCTTCTGCTTTCAACAGCCCAGCTTTGACAGAAGCAGCCTTTTTGGTAGATCACAGCTAACCCATTCCAGCATCCTGACGTCTCTGACCTAGACCTCTTGTAAAAGCTAAGTTGTGACCAGCTGCTTACCAGCGTGTCCAGAAGGGCCAGCTTCTCTGCCCCTGGAAAGAGGACTCCTTGTGGCTCCTTATCACCTAGGCTAAGCCAATCCCACATTTTAGGGTCTATTACCTTATTACTTACGAGTCCCCATTTGCGGATACCAATTTCTGTCTTATTCAGGCTTCTTTGGTTATGGGACAGAAACCCAAGTAAACTTAGCTTAACCAAAAAAGGAGAGTTATTGGCTCTTGCAGAAAGGGTGGGCCTAGCATTGGGCTCACTGTGTCCAGATAAATATTGTCGAGCCTTCGCCCTCCTACTTCCATCCCTTTCCTTCCATCATCACTCGTCCTGACTTTTCCCTGTGCTCGGGCCTCATTTTCTCTTACTTGGGATGGCTCCATCCCGGCAAGGACAGGGCACAGGAGGCACTGCCACCAGAAGCTGGCTTATATCCTTTAGGTCAGCCGTGCCAAGGCAGTGAGAGGGCGTGTCTCTCCTTCCCGGCTTCGCGGTGTAAGTCCCAGCGGACCGGCGGCTTTCAGCGAGCGGTCTCCCCGCGCGGCCTCTGTGATTGGTCCGGGTTCCGTGCGTCATCCCCTATGCGGCCGGGAGTCCGGAATCTATGATTGGCAGCCCCCCCGGAATCCGCGGCAGGCCGGGGGAGGGGAGGGGAGGGGCCGGCCCCCAGAGCACCGAGGTGAGGACGTCCGCCGCGTTCAGGAAGGAGGAAAGAGTTGCTGGACCGGCGCACCCAGCACATCACTTTTACAGGAAGCCAGGTCGAATGCCAGGAACCGAAGAAGGCGTGCGTAGTAAGAGGCTGGTTTTGTTTTCTAACTTCAACAAGAAATGAACTTGGTGGGCAGGAATTATAAAGAGGAAGTGAGTGCAGTCTTCCTCGGTGCGGAAATGCCCTCAGGGGAAGTGAGCGCAGGCCCTGTCTCCCGCTCGGCCTGAGGGGGGCTCTTGGGGATGGAAACCATTTCAGGTGATGACTCAGGGCGGTGTATCGCGCCTTCCTCAAGTCCGCTCTGCCCACTTCTCCAAAGCCAAGTAAATAGGAAGTGAGGCAGACTGGATTCTTTTTAGCAGCAGTACACTTGGGTTTGTTTTCATGGGCATGAGTCCACTGGAAAGCAATTATTGTCTCTTGCCTCTACTGCATTAGAGAAACGGGGCAATTTTAAAGAGAAATTTCAAAGGAACAATTTTGTAACACCCAAGTGGGCTGTGCTGATATGTCATGACTGGGGCCTTTTTTTAAAAATAAAAATTGTATATATTTAAGGTGTACATGTTTTGATTACATATACATAGTGAAATGACTACTACAGTCAAATTAATTAACATATCCATCTCTCCATATAGTTACCGCGTCTGTTGAGAGAACACCTAAGATCTACTCTCATTAGATTTCCAGTATTCAATACATTCTTAACTATAGTCATAGTTAAGTAGTCATTGTTCTTCATACTGTATATTAGAGCTCTAGAAATTATTCACACTACATAACCACAACTTTGTACCCCTTGAACAGACTCTCCCCAATTCCTGTACCACCCTGCCCCTGTTAATCACCATTCTACTCTCTTCTGTGAATTTGACTTTTTCAGAGTCCACATAGGAGAACATAGAGTATTTGTCTTCCTGTGTTTGGGTTATTCCACGTAGCATAATGTCTTCCAAGTTCATCCATGTTGTTGTAAATGGTGGGATCTTTTTTAAGGCTGAATAATATTCCTGTGTGTGTGTGTGTGTGTGTGTGTGTGTGTGTGCATCTATACACACACTACAATTTCTTCATTTGTTGACAGGCACTTAAGATTATTTCCATATCTTGGCTATTGTGAATAATAGTGAATATTGTGAATAATGATGCAGTGAACAAAGGAGTACAGATATATCTTCAAAGTACTGATTTCATTTTCTTTGGTTATATACCCAAATGAGGAATTGCTGGATCATATGGTAGTTCTATTTTTAATATTTTGAGGAACATCCATACTATTTTCCATAATGGCTGAACCAATTTACATTCCTACCAATACTTTACAGGAGTTCCCTTTTCTTCACATCCTTTCCAATATTAGTTATCTTTTGTCTTTTTTATATTAGTCATCCTGATATGTGTAAGGTGATATCTCATTATATAGTTTTGATTTGCATTTCCCTGATGATTAGTGAGGTTGAGCACATTTACATGTACCTGTTAGCCATTTGTATGTCTTCTTTGGAAAAATGTCTGTTCAGGTCCTTTGCCTGTTTTTAAAATCAGTATTTTTTTTTTTTTTTTTTTTTGCTATTGAGTTTGAGTTCACTATGTATTTTTGATATTAAACCCTTAATAATTTATCTGATATGTTAATATATCAGATGAATAATAATATATCTGATAAACCATATCAGAGATATGGTTTGCAAATATTCTTTCCTATTCTGGAGGTTGCCCTTTCATTTTATTGTTTCCTTTGCTGTGCAGAAGCTTTTTAGTTTGATATGGCCCCCCACCTGTTTATTTTTGCTTTTGTTAACTGAGTTCTGTTGTCTGATTTCCTGTCCACAAAAATTGTAGCTAAGACCAGTGTGCTGAGACTTGTTCTGATCATCTACTTCCTATTAAAATCTTAGCCAGAATCAGGAGGGATCTTTAGAGATCACAGCCAACCCTGTCACACTACAGAGAAGGAAACCAAGGCCAAGAGAAGGACCCAGTGAGTTGGAGGCAAAGTGAAGGCGAACACAGGTCTTCTGTATCACTGCACAAGGATCTTTCCACTAAGTCTCTCAAGGATGCTCAATAAAGTATATAATGGAGTGTCTGCTACAAATTTGCTTCTAAATGTCCTTGAAAATAGTTGATGGGAAATTTCAACCTGCTGCTGCAAGTGAAATTGCTAAGTGAATATGATTCTTGCATGCCAAAAATATCTCTGCAAAAACACACTGTCCTAGTTTAAACACAGGACACTTGAATTCAGCCATCAAGCACATGCCCTCACCTTCCAGTGGCCTTTTCTGTCTCTGAATTCTTGTGATCTGAACGTGTTCTTCTCCAATCAACTGCTTGACCTTGTTTTTGTCATCTCTGGTACCCTCTAGGTTTCCCTATCTTAACTGTTGGGCTTTGCTGCTCAAGATTGGCCCCTGTTCAGTCTGTCCCCAACTTTTGCAGTGAGGCTGTGTGTCAATTGCTCCTTCAGGCCCACCAGGCTCCGGGCCCTGCAAGCTGATGCAACTGGAATACAGCAGTGGGTTGCCTTGCCCTTTGGTTCCCTGTTGGTCAACTGGCTGGAGGGACAAAGGAGGGAGGAGAGTGAGGTCGGGTTCCTCATTTACCAGGTTTCCTGTCTGTGGATCTCCAAGGCCTGGCCACATCCCTCCACTGGAAAGCTTTGCTCTTCTCAGGCAGCTCCCTTCACAGGGCTCTGTCTCCAGCTGCCAGGAGCAGCCTCTCCCCTTGCCACTACAGACCTCAGCTGGCAATAGCACCTGCTATTACTAGTGCTTCTGGGAGAACTGGGGGTTCTGTATGCTCCCTTGTAATATCTCCAAGCCCCTACCATCCATTTGAAAATAATCCTTTTATTAAACTCTCCTTGAGTTACCATTTGAATGTGCCACCTGCTTGGCCAGGACTCTTAACTAATGAACTATATGATGCCAACCTGGGGTCTGTCTCCCCTAGACTCTGGGACATATCTATCCAAGAGAGAAAATGTTCAGAGCCTAAATTCAGGAGTCAGTTTATCTGCAGGGTGCTTGAACCTGGACTCCTGCATCTTAACAAATTCTCACCTTATTCCTGAGAACAAGCTTCCAAGAGTTTAAGGTGGAACTCCTCACATGGAGAGGGCAGGGAACCAGAAATCAGGCTCTTGAGCAAAGAGGCTGCAGAGCTGTGCTGGCTGTCTGAGCTGGTGCTAGGGGTCTCCGACAGCAGAGGGGCAAGAATCGGGCCCTGGTAACCCTGAAAGAGAGCCTGTTCTGGCAGCTTTGGAAGCCAGGGTGTTCTTGTGCTTTCTGAGGCAAGAGCTGGGGGAAGGGATTTGTGTCCATGCGAAGGCCTGAGCACTAAGGAGGAGAAGCACCTGCCGGGACCCAGTGTGGTAATGGCAGTAGAGGTCTGCAGTGGACAGATGGAGCCTCTAGGGAAGATGAAACCTAGTGCTCTTCTCTCAGCCCCACCCCCACCCTCCTCCACCCCACCACAAATAACCCACTAGCTCAAAGTCCTAGTCCCGAGTCCAGCCACTTCATGGGTATCTTAAGCAATGAATCCCTGTTCTGACAGTCACAGGTTATTCAGGAGTAGCCAACGCCATCTTCATTTCTACCCCTCATTGTGCTCGATGCAAAATGCATTAGGTTGAGAATAATTTACAGTCATTTACAGCCTGCTTCCTTCAGACTGCCACTTGAGCGCAAAACTGTGGGGGATGGCAGTCCCACAGAAGAAATAAAGATTTGCAAAGGCGCCCAATGTAATAATATTACCTCACTTTTTTTTACAGGGTTTCACAGTTTGTCAGACATTTTCTCATGCATGTGTGTGTGTGTGTGTGTGTGTATTTTCTATCTATCTACCTTGAAGAGCCATAGGCTTCAAGAAATAAAATGACTTACCCAAGGTCATATGACTTACCCAAGCCAGAATGAATGGCTTCTTTGTATTTCTTATGATCTCATCGTGTAATGTATTAGTTGTGATTAGGTCTGTCTTCCACTTAAGTCTGTGAGCTCATTACTCTTAGAGTCCATGGCTTATTATATCTTTTTGTCATGCATACCAACAGGTTTGTGTGTGTGTATATGTGCATACATTGCATCTTTAATGTTTAATGAATAATAAAACAACCAGCTGTGTACCCACCACTTAGGAAATAAAATGTTACTGTAACTGTTGAAGGCCCCTCTGGGTCCCTTCCTTGTATCTTTCTCTCAATCCCCTAACCACTGTTCTGAGTTTTGTCTTTATGATAGGAATGTATCCTTAATATATATGTATATATAATTTACTTATGTATTTCCTTTAGCCTTATATAAATGAGTACATGGCCTGTGTATCCTCACCCCTGACACATACCCTCCATATACATACTCATGTCTTGCACACAGTAGGTGCTTCAGCTAGCCTGGCACTAGCACTGCCAAAAATCATCTGTCTGCTCACCCTGACCTCCCATGGGCTGAAGTCTGAGCAGAGGTTGGAGTTGGGTCTGAGTACAAATCACAGAACAAAGTGTCTCAGCACCCCTGTATTGCAGGTCCATCCCGCTAGTACAGGGGAGTCTTTTATAACCACAAATTGGATCTGTTCAGCAGAAAAGCCTGGGGGGCTGCCTTACTGCTTAAATCTGGAGTCCCACTTTGGAGCTCAAAAATCTCTTTCTCAAGGCCTTCTTCCTGAGAGCTAAGTGGCAAGCACCATCTTACATGCTTATTCACTCCCTTAACCCAATTTCCACTTCCTAAGACATGTCCCTCTTGTTTCTGGAGAGTTTATGACACGTTAACAACCACTGAACCAATGCAAGCTGATTGTGCAGACCTTAGGAGCAGCATTTTTCAAACTGTGGGCCGTGACCCATTGGGTAGTTGTGAAGTCAATCTAGTGAATCCAGATGAGGAATTTTAAAAACTGAAATAGCATTACCTTGGGCAAGGAGCCAAGATTACAAAATATCAGTGTGTTCCCAGTAGCAAGGGGTAAATATTTTGTAAAATTTTGTTCCAACCATGGTGTGTGTTTGTGTGTGTTGTGTGTGTGTGTGTGTGTGTGTGTGTGGGTGGGTGTGTGTGTGTGTGCCAGGTCATGATGTAAAATGTATTTCTTATTATACATCATGTTCAAAAATGTTTGCAAGCTACTGCTCAAGAGGAACTTTGCAGAGGACACTGGCTGTTTACTTACTTGCCATCTATTCTCTTTCCCCAGACAGCGGGATAGCCTTGTGGTTTGGATGGGCTCTAGGAGTACCCATGACTAACCTAAACCAATTACTAAATCCCAGTCAGTTGCCACCATGATTGATTCAGGGATGCACAATAATTCTAGGCCTAGACTAAGTAGGGCATGTCTCTCCCTGGACACATGGGTGGGACACATGGCCCAATTAATCCAGGGGTCTGTCTCTTAGAGAATCCAACCAGATCTTTTGATGGGCCTGGAAACCTTACAAATAAATGTTTTGGGGATGCCCAACGTAGTCTGAAACACAGAAAGGCTATTCACTGTCAACCCCACCCCTATTCCAGGCCAGAATTTGCTGGGGAGGCTGCAGAGGCCAAGAAAACAAAGTAAGACATGGGGTAATTTCCAAGTTACATCATCAATCACCTACTTATAAAAATCACTGTTTTGTTGCTCTAAGGAGAGCGTTGTAGATGACCACAGGTCCCTCTCAAATTCTAGGTTCCCCAC
The DNA here is from genome assembly GCA_029783875.1 of Phataginus tricuspis. Taxonomy (NCBI): domain Eukaryota; kingdom Metazoa; phylum Chordata; class Mammalia; order Pholidota; family Manidae; genus Phataginus; species Phataginus tricuspis. Next base: position 32,669,858 of record JAQQAC010002172.1, on the reverse strand, counting down.
AGGGGTAGTTTACATGTGGGAGAACCTGGGCATTTAGGAGGCAGAATTCCTGGGGAAACAGGGCTTTGGGAGTCACCCCATGTCCATGCCAGGGGAAGCCGGGAGAGCATTTGAGGTTGTCCAGGAAAAGGTGTAAACTGAGTCAAACTGGGAAGCCCTGGGACAGACCCCAGGGGGAAATAATGCTTGGGGACAGACCAAGGAAAGAGCAGTGAGACAGAAGGCTGCCACCACTGCCCTTGTGTTGTGTCCTGGCGGACACAAACTGCCCTCTGTGGTCTACATTTGCCTGCCAGACTCACAGGGCTTTTGTGATAGAGATCTGGGTAGTGGGAGAGATGGAGGGAGAAGGCAGACTGGTCTACCCCTTAAACAGAGGGCCTGTCTGGAGGAAAGAAAGGGTAGCACAGGCCACATTTTGAGAGATTTAAATGTAATCCTCCTGGCACCATTGTCAATTTCCTTTCCATTAAAAACTTATGATGTTTCTGTGTTTGGGGGGAGGTCAAACCATTGTTTCTTTTGATGAAACATTATGTTGAAGGGGCTAGGAGATGGTCCAGTTATATTGGAGTTAGGATACTACGATAAGTAATTCATTGTATGCAGCCATCTCCTTCACTAAACTGTGAGCTCCTAGGAGACAAGGCTGGCTGATAGGAGGTGACCTAGCCATGTTTGAGGGAGAAAAGAAAAACAGTTGCATGGAAAGATCTCACACTTTAGTCCTTTCCTTGCATGGGCACCTGCCTTCCCCACTCAACCTTGCCCATGAGAGCCAGGAGAGAGAAGGCAGTGCATCCCAGGAGCTTGACTCCATACTGGCTTTTTGTTGGAATTGGGAGGAAGGCACTCATCTCAGAAATACTGTGGAGTCATCTATAAATGGACTCTCAAATAGGGTATGGGGCAGAACTTGCAGAAGTGGAGACACACAGATCCTATAAGCTTGGTGGACTTACAGCATTTTCTTCTTTTTATTTCCCTTAGTTTCCAGTTAAATTCCTTTGGAAAGTACCTATTTATCTCAAATCTCTCCCTAGAAATGCAGATGGAGTTTGGGTTACACCCTAGGAGCTGAAGGAGGAGTCAAGAGCTGTATTCTGGGGGGCAGTAAGGTATGGATACTCAGGGGCAGTGTTAGTGATGCTGGTGTGGTCTGTCCCAAACTGAGCAGTGTTCTCCAACATTGAGGCTCTCTGAAATCTCTCCTAAAAATATGTCCCGGCCTTTGCTTTGGACTCATGTGAGATGCTTTCCAAAGCCTGTGTCCTAATAGCTTGCATGCCTCATCAGCTCAGCTCAACTCAGCTCAGCTTAGACATGGGAACAAGGCAGACACCTAGTTGTCAGCCCTCTGGAGGCCGCGTCACACAGAGGGAGGTTGGAACTGCTTCCTATTTGAAGGCAGGACTGGTTCAAACAGAGCCACGGGCTCCAGCAGGGAGACTGCTTCTCAGGGTCAGAGAGAAGATGGTTCAAGCCTGCTAGCCCTCAGCCCTAACTCACAGTGGCCAAAAAGCCAGCATTCCTTTTTAGTTCTGTGACATGGTAAGGAGGTGGTGAAGGCCAGGGGGAGTGTCTCTGGGGAAATAGGAAAAGCAGCGGGGAGAGCTTAATGCCACTCTCTCTGTCTTTGCAGATCAAGCAAAATTAAGCAAAGACTAACTTCCAGGATTAAATATACCCACACATACTCACACACTTACAAATTCACATGCTCCAAAAAGAGTACACTTCTGTTTTCCAGTATCCATGGGACATGTTTAAAATGAACAAAAAATTAATAAATAAAGTTTTCACAGCCAAGAAAGTATTTATCCATAGGAAAAACTCTTTATCCATACTGAGTTTAAAATTAGACATTCATAACAAAAGTCTAAGTGAAAACAAAACAATGCAAAACACAAAACAAAACATTTTCTTAAAGTAACCTAAGCATTTGGGGAAACCAGCTTGACAGAGGCGAGAGGGGATAGACAGCCTGTGAACATATTTTTAATGTTCGAGAGGCAGTGGAGACAATGCCAGAAGCTGAATTTCTCTTGTGCTGTATTGGCAAAATAGCTTTTGTGTGAATCCCCTTTGATTCCTATAACAGCTACGACTTTTCTACTGTAACAGAAAATATTATAGTAATTTTTAAGACGTCTGTGTCATGGAGTAGGTTAGGTAAGAGTTTCATTCCTAATAATTGGTGGATTGATCCTTCCATGAGAAGAAAACTAAAACTGCAGGGAGATATATCTTCCTAAATGCATTTATGAGCTGGCAAGCAAGGAAGAAGAGATTCTCAGGCCAAAATAACAAGTGAAAAGAACTCAACAGGGTAACTGGAATACTGCAGCTGGCTGTTGCTCTCAGGGCATTTACTGAACCAGATGAACTTGGGCTTCCATTGTCTGGCCTCCCAGAGTACAGGGGATCACTGAATACAAAGATAAGGGGCCATAGACACCTTCCCCATAAAGATGAGACCCACAAGGTCTACAGTCCCAGCGAAAGTGTGAACCAGAAATAACTGCTGACCCCATCAATCACCAGGAGGTTGTAGGAACCTAGGTGCTGAACCAAAATGGAAAACATAATGTCACCACTGAGAATCTAGAACCACAAGCTGCCCCTTATGTAGTTTGAAGCCCAAATTCATATTACCTGTGTGTTTTAAATAATAAGCAAAAGCAAACAAACAAAAATCTCAAGCCAATCATTTAAGTTACAATGCTCAGAGACTGGTAGTGGTACAGGTCACAAGAACAAAGGCAAATCCCCAACAGAAGAACCTACCTTTATCTCAGACCTTGAAGAATTTCCACAAATAAAATCTCAAGGAAAATGCACAGCTTTCAATAAAAAACAACTACACTTACGCAGAGGCACTGTAAATGAGAAACAACAGATAACAGACATAGGCCCACAAGAATTCAAGTGCTGGAATTATCATATACAAACACGACGATGAAATAACTATGATTGTTGTGTTGTTTTTTTAAAAAAGACCAAATTGAAAAACATGGAAACAAGGACCAAGCAGATCTGGAAAAGATCCAAATACAACTTCTACAAATGAAAAATAAAATAGTTGAAATTAAAACTGAATGGAAACAAAAAAAGCAATTGGAAATGAAGTTTAAAAATTAATTCCATTTACAATAACCTAAAAATGTACCTAGAAATAAATTTAACAAGTGTTCTGAAAGACATCTACCAATAAGAGCTGAACACATGTTGAGAGAAATTCAAGACTTGAGTAGATGGAGAAATGGGACATGCTCATGGATTAGAACGATCAATATTACAAAGGCGCCATCTCCCAAAATTGACTTAGAGATTTCAAAGCAATCCCAATAAAAGTTCTAGCAGGCTTTTTTGTACATACAAACTGTCATTACAATTTACTTGGAACTGTAAAGGTTTTAGAATAGGCAAAACAATGTTGAAGAAGAGGAACAAAGTTGGAGGGCTAACTGCATGATCTTAAGCCTCATCATAAAGTACAGGAATCAAGACAGGGAATTGCTATGAAGACAGGCTAATAGACCAGTGTGAAAGAAAAGAGAGTTCAGAAATAAATCCACACATACACAGTCCAGTGATTTTTGACAAAGATACCAAAGTAGTTTAATGAGGAAAGAAAAGTTTTTTTTCCAATAAATCATGCTTGACCAACTGAATGTGAATGTAAAAAAAAATAACCCTTTATTCATACCTCACACCTTACACAAGAGTTAATTCAAGGTGGCTTAAAGACTTAAGTGTAAAAGCTAAAATTATAAAGCTGCTAGGAGAACACATAGGGGAATATCTTTGTGATTGAGGGTAGACAAATATTTTCTAGACAGAACACAGAATAAGCTATAAAAGAAAAACAACTTGAAACTAGCACTCTTTGAAAATAACATTAATAAAATAACAGAGTAAAAGTATTTACCATACACACACCTGACAAATGACTCATATCCAGATTATATAGACAACTCCTATAAATCATTAATATGAGACTTAGCAAAAGACTTGACAGACACTTCACAAAAGATGATATGCATATGAATTACAAATACAGATGTCAACATTTCTTCTGATTTGAGGAGACAGAGATCAGTGCTCCGGAATCTACAGCTGCTAAAATTTGCAAGGCAGACTTCTAGAAAGGAAGGAGCTACGCAGAGTTTTAGAAATCTGCACAGGGCTTCCTTTGAGTTTTTGGCTGATTACGTATTTCAATCTATGCAATACATAGAGTGGAACCCCCACAATGCTGGCAGGAACAACTTTGGAGGACAGAAAAATTACTAAGAAGCTATCAAGTAGACAGATACAAGAGTTTAGACCTGGTCAGGGAGTATCTGACCCCTTGTTAGACATACAGAGCTTTTAACAGAGATTGCAGAAAGGTTATACCTTACAAGAGAGACCAAATTAGTTTTAGAAAAATAGTATTTTGGACTTGTCCTAAAGAAGTTTTAAAATAAACCTCAAAAGTATCAAACTATTCTGCACATTACCTACTTGCTGTCAGAAAACGTTCAATCCTTTAAAGGATTACAACATAATTAAGCATTCCATGCCCTAAAATTTACAAAGTCTGGCACCCAATTAAAAAAAAAATCACTGATTAATACATAGAAATCTGTTGCATTCTTATACACTAACAGTGAACTAGCAGAAAGAGAAATCAGGAAAACAATTCCATTCACAATCACATCAAAAAGAATAAAATACCTAGGCATAAACCTAACCAAGGAAGTGAAAGACCTATACCCTGAAAACTACAAGACACTCTTAAGAGAAATTAAAGAGGACACTAATAAATGGAAATTCATCCCATGCTCTTGGCTAGGAAGAATTAATATTGTCAAAATGGCCTTCCTGCCTAAAGCAATCTACAGATTCAATGCAATCCCTATCAAAATACCAACAGCATTCTTCAATGAACTAGAGCAAATAGTTCTAAAATTCATATGGAATGACAAAAGACCCTGAATAGCCAAAGCTATTCTGAGAAGGAAGAATAAAGCAGGGGGAATTACTCCCTGACTTTAAGTTCTACTACAAAGCCACAGTAATCAAGACAATTTGGTGCTAGCACAAGAACAGACCCATAGACCAGTGGAACAGAATAGCCCAGATATAAACCCAAGCATATACAGTCAATTAATATACGATAAAGGAACCATGGATATACAATGGGGAAATGACAGCCTCTTCAACAGCTGGTGTTGGCAAAACTGGACAGCTACATGTAAGAGAATGAAACTGGATTACTGTCTAACCCCATACACAAAAGTAAACTTGAAATGGATCAAACCCCTGAATGTAAGGCATGAAACCATAAAACTCCTAGAAAAAAATACAGGCAAAAATCTCTTGGACATAAACATGAACTTCTTCATTAACATATCTCCCCAGGCAAGGGAAACAAAAGCAAAAATGAACAAGTGGGACTATATCAAGCTGAAAAGCTTCTGTACAGCAAAGGACACCATCAGTAGAACAAAAAGACATCCTACACTATGGGAGAATATATTCATAAATGACGTATCTGATAAGGGGTTGACATCCAAAATAAAGAAGTCACGCACCTTAACAAACAAAAAGCAAATAATCCAATTAAGAAATGGGCAGAGGACATGAATAGACACTTCTCTAAAGAGCAAATTCAGATGGCCTACAGGCACATGAAAAGATGCTCCACATCGCTAATCATCAGAGAAATGCAGATTAAAACCACAATGAGATATCACCTCACACCAGTGAGGATGGCCAACATCCAAAACACGAACAACAACAAATGTTGGTGAGGATGTAGAGAAAAGGGAACCCTCCTACACTGCTGGTGGGAATGCAAATTAGTTCAACCATTGTGGAAAGCAGTATGGAGGTTCCTCAAAAAAACTCAAAATAGAAATACCATTTGACCAAGGAATTCCATTCCTAGGAATTTACCCTAAGACTGCAGTAGCCCAGTTTGAAAAAGACATATGCACCCCTATGTTTATCGCAGCACTATTTATAATAGCCAAGAAATGGAAGCAACCTAAGTGTCCATCAGTAGATGAGTGGATAAAGAAGAGGTGGTACATATACACAGTGGAATATTATTCGGCCATAAGAAGAAGACAGATCCTACCATTTGCAACAACATGGATGGAGTTAGAGGGTATTATGCTCAGTGAAATAAGCCAGACAGAGAAAGACAAGTATCAAATGATTTCACTCATCTGTGGAGTATAAGAACAAAGAAAAAACTGAAGGAACAAAACGGCAGCAGACTCACAGAACCCAAGAATGGACTAACAGTTACCAAAGGGAAAGGGACTGGGGCAGATGGGTGGGAAGGGAGGGATAAGGGGGAAAAGGGGCATTACGATTAGCACATGTAATGCAGCAGCAGGGGACACAGGAAAGGCCGTATTTATAGAGAAGATAAGTAACGATTTTATAGCATCTTACTACGCTGATGGACAGTGACTATAGTGGGGTATGTGGGGGAGACTTGATAATAGGGGGTCTAGTAACCATAATATTATTCAAGTGATTGTACATTAACAATACCAAAAAAAAAAAAATCACTGGACATAAGAAGCAGCAGGAAAATGTGAGCCCAAAATATCAGTAAACAGAAACAGACCCAGAAGTGAGAAGGATGATGGAATTATCTGACAAATACATTAAAACAGCTATTATAAATATATTTTATATTCTAGGGATGTGAAGAAAAATGCGGACATGAGAGGAGAACCAAATGAAAAAAAACCAAATGAATCTTCTAGAGATGAAAAATTCAACGAAATAAAAACAGCCAGACATAGAGCTACAGGACTCTCATTCATTGGTAGTGAGAATGCAAAATAGTATGTCCACCTTAGAAGATAGTTTGGCAATTTTTTACAACACTAAACATACTCTTGTCATATGACCCAGCAATCATCTTATTTACCCAAATGAGCTGAAAACTTGTCCACACAAAGACCTGCACATGGATATTTATAGCATTTTATCCATAATTGCCAAAATTTGGAAGCAACTAAGATGTCCTTCAGTAGGTGAATGGGTAAATAAACTGTAGTAAATCTATACAATGCAATATTATTCAGTGCTAAAAAGAAATGAACTATCAAGCCTTGAAAAGATAGGGAGGCAACTAAATGCATATTACTAAGTGAAAGAAGCCAACCTTAAAAGGCTATATACTGTATGACTCTGACTATGTGACATTCTGGAAAAAAACTATGCAGACAGTAAAAAAATCACTGGATGCCAAGGGTTGGGGGGAGGGATGGATGAGTAGGCTGAACACAAGACTTTTTAGAGCAGTGAAACTACTCTGTATGATACTATAGTGGTGGATATATGTCATTAAACATTGATCAAAACCCATAGAATGGACACCACCAAGAGTGAATTCTGATGTAAACTATGAATTTTGGGCGATAATGGTATAGGTTCATTGATACCACTCTGATGGGGGATATTGATAGTGGGAAGGCTGTGCATGGCTGGGACTGGGAATATGCAGTAACTTTATGTAATTTTTTCTCAGTTTTGCTATGAACTTAAAAATAGATATTTACTGTTTACAATTTTTATGTATTTATTTATAAATATATTATTTCTAAGAAAAAGGCTATTTTAAAAAAGCAGACAGAAAAGACAGATTACCTACAATGAAGAAATATATTGATATCTGATTTCATATAAACAATAGGAGCCAGAGACAGTGGAATGATATCTTTAATTGTTGAAAGAAAACTATTATCAACCTAGAATTCTACATCCAGTGAAAACACTGTCCAAAAATAAGGATTAAATATAGACATTTCAGTCAAAACAATAAACTAGATTGTTTGCCACTAGTCAACTTCCACTAAAGGGAATTTGGAAGGATATACTTTGAGCAAAATGAAAGTGATTTGAGATGGAAAGTCTAGAGGTAAGAAGAAAGGAAGATCAGAAAAAATGGTAAAAAGTGTTTGCAGAAATGATCACACTTATTCCTCTCGTTATCCACGCCCCTTTGCAATGGGATTTTGCAGTTCCTTTTATCTATGCATAGATAAAATTACTCTGCTTCCCCACCCTTTGAATTTGGGCTTGGCTCAATTCATGCCCAAACCAATGGGATGTAGCAGAAATGATGCTGTGCCTGTTGCAAACTTCCCTTCATTATCTTGGCCCCCTGAACTGTCATGTTAACAATCCCAGGCTAGCCTGATAGAAGATGTGAAAAACCACATAGAGGAGCTGATCTAGACCACCATAGATTTATTTAGCTCCCAGCTGATTGGCCACCTGACAGCCAAAACTCAGATGCAATCTCTGCTGAGATCAGCTTAAATTGGCCTAGACCAGAAAAACTGCCCAGCTTGCCCACAGTCTCATGAGAAATAATACATGGTTATTATTCGAAGCCACCAAGTTTTGAGGTGATTTGTTATTCAGTTAGGAGCACCGAGAACTAGCAATATATAAAATGTATAAATCAATATTATTTTGTGGGTTAAAAAATAAGATAGAAATAAAATATGCAACAATAGATAGCATATGACTAGAATTGTTCTAAGGTTAAAAAATTATGCTTATTTTTCTCATATAATAAGAACTACAGGGGTAATAATTTCAGAGCTAGTGTATCTGCTCAAAGAATTTATCAAGCACCCAGACTCTCCCCATTTTTCTCTCTACTATCCCTATTTATGGTCATCGTCCTTATGTTCACAGTATGGCTGCTGTACCTCGCGGTATTGCAGTTGTGTTCCAGGCAAAAAGGTGATAATGTGATGAATTTATCTCTTCTTTATGGGCAAAATAATATCTTTCCCAGAAGCTCTAACTGGTAGTCTTCTGCTTATATTTCACCAGCCAGAACTTTGACACATTACCATATCTAGGTGCCAGGAACCTGAGAAATTGAGATTTTTAGCTACTTAATTGCTTTCCCAAAGGAAATGAGATTCTTTCATAAAGTGAATGTAGGGTTAATCAGCTAGCAGTCTCTGCTCTCTATTTGGCAGAAAACATCTTAAGGAAATAATTCAAAAGGAAAAGCAAACAATGTACTAGGCATAAAAACTGAGAGATAGCACTGTGCAGGGGACAAGGCATTGGAGTGAGGGTCTCCTAGTCCTGGCTCTGCAGCTGACTTGCTGGGGGAGTGGTTTTCAGTTTTCTCTTAAATCAAGATGTTGGAGTAAATAACCTTAAGCCTTTTAAAGAGCCTATAGAGCCTGTGAAGGGAATTAACATTTATGATAGATTCTTCATGCAATCACTCATTTACATCTTACAACAAATATATGAGTCTGTGTCATTATTTCATTTTACACTGAGGATGAGAAATCTCAGACAGATCAAGTACCACATCTAGTAAATGGCAGAGCCAGAATTCTGACTAGGGTCTGTAGGCCTCCAAAGGGACTGTAGGCAGAGGATTCTTTCCATGGATGGCCCTCCTTTTCTCAAAAGGTAAAGTAAGTACATTCGTTGTTATTTATTGAATTATAAAGTCACATTTTCTAAACCACTGTTTTTCAAAATATGGCCTAGGGAAGACTGTAACAGAATCACCTGAGGATGTTTATTACAGATGCAGACTCTTGGACCTCCTTCAGATGAACTGAAGCTGACCCGATAAGGTGGATACTCAGGAATTTGTTTTTAAAACCTCTTCAGATAATTTGGAGACATTTTAAAGTTTGAAAATGACTTTAAACTTTTAAATTATTCTTCCATTGTAATATAGTTTATTTGTGGATCCATGGCTCGTGGAAATTTCCTCCTAATATAAGGAGAACAAAATATAAAAATAGTCTGTTTCTCCTTCTTGTTCCTCAGTTTCTTAATGAACACACTCAATTCCATGGAAATTGTTAAGGAACTGGAAATGTGTCATAGAAGATATCCTAACACTGATTAACTGTAAGGCAAAGGCACGGATTAATGTAAACATGAATACTGATTAAATCATATAGAGCTAGAAGGGAATGGGCAAAGGAAGTGGCATTAAGTAAATACTTACTTTATTCCAAACACATTAGGTCATTTAAAGGACCTGGGACATGTGTCTCAATCCCTTTGATTTATTAAAGGGGTAAGTAGTATTATATTTCCATTTTAGAGATGAAGAACCTAAAGAGAGAACAGTCATTCATCTGAGTTGATCATTCATTCATAAATAAATAAATGTTTCTTGAGCTCTTATGCAAGACACTGAGAAGAGAGCCTTGAAAAAGCAGTCTGGAGATCTCAGATGTCACAAGGCCCTGACTTACCAAGTCTCCATTGATGAAACAGGAACCAAGGGAGCAGATTGGGACTGGCACCTGCCAGAAGCAGTGTTCTGGGCTTGGTCTACCTGCTGCAGGGAGCAAGAGGAGAATTTGTTGCGGTTGGTCTCCAGCAGCCCAGAGAGCAGTCTGTGGCCCCTTGGTTTTTAGCAGTTGCTGCATTCTTGGTTAGGTGTTTCCGAGTATACCAGGTCCTTACCTGTCCAGAGGAGAGGACTCGGTGAGCGATCTTGAGGGAAGGCTGGAAAGTGGAACTTGAAAGGGGAGAAGGGGAGTTCCCAAATCTTACCATATTCTCTCAAATGTAGGTGTTTAACCTTGACAAGTACTTATTTCCATTTTATAGGTGAAGAAATGGAAGCTCAGAAAGGTTAACTGACTTGATCAAGCAGGCGTCCCAGTCAGAAGCGGAATCTGGCAGGTGTCAGATCCCAGCTCCTACACCCCCGCCACTCCCCTTTACAGCTCTGGAGGGGTCTTAACAGACGTAAAATGCTCACTGAGTAGTGCTCAAGTAATTTTCTAGAGGCTGGGTCAGATTCCTACTACCAAGGTTTATTTAATTCCAAGTTCAAATCACATGGAAAATAAAATTTTCTCCTTAAAAGGTGCTGTGGAAAAAATGTTTTCTGTTCTATGTAACAGCCTCCTCGGCTGTGTTTGTGTCTGAAGACTAGTCTGACAGGAAGAATTACAAATCTGGAGCTCATTTTGGCGTCCCAGAGGGAAGGTGGGTGGAGCGTCTCACAGTAAATTAGGAATTCAGAATGAAAACGGAGCCGAGTTTATTTGGATTTCTAGTGACACCTCAGAATTATTGTGCAGGCGTGTCAGAGGCAGCTCAAAGTAATGAGTGCTTTCCCACCGCCCCCGTGGTGATCCGTGTTAAGAAGGAAACCCCCTTCTTTGGGGTTGGGGGCGAGGGTGGAGAACCTTCCCTTTTCCACCTGGATCTGGAAGGGGTAAGAGAGGAGTGTGGTTTGCCTTCTGGGTCTGCTCTGAGTTCCGGAGGGAAGCGGGAGGGTATTCGGGGTGTGTCTGAGTTCAGGATCTGAGGTCTGAGGCTGCGATCTGAGGCCAGGATTTGGGGACTTTCTGGGCCTGGAATTTGGTGGGAAGGTAGGGCAACGGGAGATGCGGGAGGGAGACTGAGTCGTATATGAAGGGCACTGAGGAAGGATTTGGGGAGGTTGTTCAAAGTTGAGCGTGAATCTGGGGAGGGGAAGTTGAAGCCTGCCTGACGATACTGCGGATCTGGGTGAGTGTGCTGGGGACTGGTGGTGCAGGGCTATGGCCAGGGGTCGGGGTGGGATTTGGGGTCAGTACCATATCTTAGGTACCTAGAGGCGGCTGCTGGAAGAGCTTGGAGCGGGCACAGCCTTTTTCCGAAAGCGACTCTCACCCAGACACGCCCATCATTCAGCCCTCGCGCTCCGGGACGGGAGGCTCTGCAGGGCTTGGGGAGCTAGACCCGGCCCCCACCCCACCTCTTTAGAGCGGAGACAGGCTCTGGCTGGGGCAGGGGTTTGGCTGCAAGGCCCCCGGGGTTCTGGGGGCGTGGCCAGAGGCCGGGCGCCTGCGGCTCTGGATTGGCTCTCCAGCGGGCCGGCGGGCGGGGCTCGGGGCTGGGTCCCGCTCGGTCGCCAGCAGACAGCCGGGAGGCGGGGCCGGCGGGAGCCCAGCAGCCAATGGACGTGCGGCCCCCGAGCAGTTACAAAGGGCCGGAGCGAGGCCGCCGCGGCGGCTGGGGAGGTGGGGCGAGGCAAGGCTTGCAGTGGCGAGGCGGCGGCCGGGCCGGGCCGGGCCACAAGCGGTGGCGGCGGGACCATGGAGGCGGCGCCCGCTGCTCCGCGTCCCGGGCTGCTCCTCCTCGTGCTGGCCGCTGCGGCAACGCTGGTCCCGGGGACGACGGGTGAGCGGCGGCGGTGCTGGCGGGCGGCTGCGGGGCGCGCGAGCCGGGCCCGGCCTCTGGCTCGCTCCTTCTCTTTCTCAAACATGGCGCGGGCCCGGGGGCGCAGGTGGCGGCCCGGGGCCGGGGCCGGGCTTTCGGGCCAGGCAGCCGCCACGCGAGCCGCGGGCGGGGAGTGGAGGCGGGACGGGGGCGTGTGTTCGAATACGAGTGGACGTGCCCGGCAGCCGGCGGTCGCCCCGGCTCCGGGCTCCCCGGCAAGGTGGCGTCGGGCGGAGCCGTCCGAGGTCCGGGGCTGCCCTCTGGGGAGCGAGGGCCGAGGGCCGGAGGGCGTGAGGCTGGCCGGGACTGGTAGAGCTGGGGCCGCTCCCCGCCGCTCGCCGGGGTGCTGTGTGGCGTGGTCCCTGGCGCCCCACGCAGAGTGGGCTGCTGCGCGAGGCTCCCGGGGCCCCAGGCGGGGTTTGGGTCGAAGAAGGCTTTCGGAGCGGGCGTGAGCTCGGCGCCTCCGACCCAGCCTTTTGAAAGGGGCTGCTTCCCCAGCCGGCGGTGGCTTTGGAAGGGGAGCCGCGAAGCTTTGTGTGAGAAGGAGGCACCAAGATGCGCGGAATGTTTCTTTCGTGCGTCTGGTAAGTGTTGGAAAAGAATCCAGTAACAGAAGGCTACAGATTGTTTTCGTAGTAGAAACGTGAACGTTTGCTCACTCCAGGGTTTGGAATGTTTGAATGGAAATGACTCTGAATTGATCAAACGCTTTTATTTCCTCGAAGGAACTTTGCTAGTGATGTTCCTTTTCTTGAGTGACAGTAGTTTGAATCTGTTATCTGTGTAGTTGGTTTTCAAAGGAGAATGTTGGCTCCGTTTTCCAAAATATTAAATCAGGGTGGGGTACGTGGTCATCACCCACCCTCGGGGAAAGGAAGAGTGAAAAACTTAGCTAGCATCCAAAGTAAAGTACTGGAAACTGAACTATAGAGCCTTAGTGTTAGCAGCTGAAAATTGAGTACATTTCTATTTCTGAAATTGAATACCAGTTTAAAGAAACAAAAAACTCAAGACTGAGGGAGCCAATTATTACTAATAGCTCCTGTTTGTTAAGAGTTTACTATGATATAGATGTATGAAGTACACCAAAGTACATTATCTGATCCTCACAATTAAACCCTCAGGGCTAGTGGCATTGGCCCATTTTATAGATGAGGAAACTGAGGTGCGGATTTAAGAACACCATTACTAATAACTGGAATTAGGATTTGCACCCAGGTTCAGTGTTTCCAAAACCTGCACATCTTACCATATGCACCTAACTGTCCTGAATAGCCCATTTTTCTTCTTCTGTCCTCTAATGAGCAGTTGATCTTTATTATTCACTTTTAGATTTGGCCCTCACAATTTGAAAATCAAGTTGGCTTCTTTCTGACTCCTGAAGTCCCTTTACACTGAGCCTACGTTAGAGTAAACAGTGATTGGCTTAAAGAGGGGGCAGGCTAAATGTATGGACAGGTGGGAGAATCAATATAGTTATGCATACAGCATAAGTAACATTTCCACACGACTATAGTTAACTATTTTCCACATAGTCTAGCACCAGAAGTGTTCATGTATTCAAGTAACAGTATTGGAGTTAATTGATATACAGAACATTGCTCAGTCCATGCCCTCAAGGGGTTTGCAGGCTACACTGGAATGTATGCATTATAAAGCTTATTACTCTTAAGTCTAGACTTTTTCAACTGGCCTGCCTGCCCTCTTGGTTATGTTGATGATTCAGTCAGTCTTTTCAGACATTCTGAAAAAGCTAGGATGCTTTTTAAAAATTTATAATTTGTCTTGTTTTTTTTGGTCTGCGTGTCAATTTTGTATTTCTGTCCTCAACTACTTCTCTCTCCATCATACATTTCTCTAGAGAAATTGGTTCCCTCGTCTCTAGTACAGTTAGTGCCACATATGTGTATACACCATATGAGTCTGCTGTGTGCTTCCTTTCTGCTGTTTCATAACTTTGAAAACATGCATAAAACCCAACTCTTTATATTAATGCCTTGTGAATGTCTCTCTACCTTTCTTTGCAGCCATCAGTTTTAGTCCTCTTATCCCTCAAATGTAGTTTTCCAGTGCTTCTGTCTTCTAGGCTTTTCTATAGGCTACGCCAAACTGACCTTACTCAGCCCACAAAAGGTTTACAAGATTTCCCATTGTATTCAGCACTCAGAGCAGCACTTAACCCTTATGATTAGGGCAGTATCTGAGTATGCAGCCAGAGATCTCACATCTCACCAGTGCAGACCCTCACTAACAGCGATTTCTTTTCCCCCCCAGACTCTTGACTTTCAGTCTTTTCGCTACATAATTTTGCCCCTTTTGGAGAGAGAAGTTCTCAGTCCTGACTTCCTGTGTACTGGTTTAGTTCCTGAACTCTGTATAGCACTAGAGTTTGTGTTGTCTGTTTCTACCATCTTGCTCTGTTACTTAACTATTCTCTTGAATGTGTTTTATATACTCAGAGGAAACTTCTTGCCCTCAGAACCTAGCACTGTGTTTTATATTCTTTTTCACTTAAATGCTTGCTAATCAAATGAATTCCACTTGAGTGAACATTCCTTTAGTGTTTATACCATTATATTTAAGTATAGTTTATGCAATATTAATTGATTTTTCTGTGTATATAGTCAGAAAAAATTGGATGATGTGGTGAAAGAAGCCATTGGTTATTAGGTTTGGTTATTAGTCCCAACTTCACCACTAGTGATGCAGAAAACTTCACCTCTAGTTAGGAAGAAAATGAGACTAACCTACTTTTCCTAATTCATGAGATCTTGAAGGTCAAATGAGGAACTTGTTTTGGAGTTTGAGGTTGCTATTTTGTATTGGTAGTGATAGGTAGGACTGGTGCTCAGCCAGCAATTCTCACTGGGCCAAATGTGTTTTGATTGGTCAGACATCCTTGCTGATTGATTGCCACCATTGTGGTGCCACTTGTTAAATATTTTTTAATATCACCCCTGCAGAGAGGCATCCATCAAAGAGGGAAATAACTAATGTAGGCTGAAGTGATTGGGGAGGCTTCGTGGACACTTTAGGACATTATCTTTGAAGGGTGGCTAGAATTCAGATGGGCAGAGGGGGGATTTGATGAGTGTTAGGCTTTTTGTAAGCTGGGTCCCCCAGTTGTCCTGAGTTCTACTACAACGTAGGAACTAAAGCTTTTATTGACTGGCTGGCAAGTTACTCCTTAGGGTTGTGTTCTTTGTATTGTGTGGTTTAGATGTATTAACCGCTGTTATTTTCTAAGTTCTGAATTCTAAAAACTCCGTAATACATGACTGGGAACAAACAGAAAGGTAATGTAAGTGGTTTAAGTGAGGGAGATAATATT
Organism: Phataginus tricuspis; assembly: GCA_029783875.1. Classification (NCBI taxonomy): domain Eukaryota; kingdom Metazoa; phylum Chordata; class Mammalia; order Pholidota; family Manidae; genus Phataginus; species Phataginus tricuspis. The sequence goes on along the minus strand of JAQQAC010002172.1, from coordinate 32,654,290 downwards.
GTGATAGGCCCGCCAGGGCTAGGCATTCCAGTGATGGAAGCTGTAAGTCACTGTAGTTTACAGATGGGAAAACACAACTCAGGTTAAGTGAATTTCTCAGGGCCCAGCAGAATCAAGACAGGAACTTTGATTTTCTGATTCCAGGTCTTACACCCTGTGTGGCACTTCAAAACGTGAAGCACTGGGAGTGAGGGAGGAACAGGGTTAATGGAGTGACTTACCTCAGGGAAGTCTTGACTTTCACAGAACTTAAGGTGACTTCTAAAGGTGGAAGGGAAGGGGAATGGTTATAGGTTATTGAGTCCTCAAGAGAAAGAGAGTATCTTTTATATTGCTGATGAAAGGATCTGGCATAGTGCTTGTTAATTGAGCAAAGTAGGCTTCACATAGTTTGGAAGATTGTGAAATAGTTCTGGGTTTAACAGACATGGGATGTAGTTGAAAGGCCTTGTAAGTACACGATTAGGTATAGAATTCTCGGTGATCTGCTTTGTTGTTGAAATTAAATGGGGAAGTGACATGATGAAGAATCAAGATAAATCTTGTTTCTGTGGGGAGGGCCCCTCATGTGGAGACTTCTGTTGGAAGGTTCTTCTAGGCCTGGCTGGAACAGTTATTTAAATGAACACTGTTCTTGTAGTGCCATGGTATTACATCAATTGTATTCAAATCTAATGAAGTAGGTTTTGAAAATGCCATTGTCTCACGGATAGCGCTCTGGATGTGAGAACATGTCTCTTCAAGTCACCGAGCTGCTGGCGTATATGGACAACCCATGTGCTCTTGGCTGCTTTTCCTTGATCAGGGCTTACAGAAAGCAAGTTCTCTGAGCAGATGGACTGTGGTTTGACATCATGTGACTGAGTCACATCTTTACTTTCTGCTTCTGCAATTGAGGGCAGATGCAGCATTTTTCTTGGGAATTTTCATGCTTTATCCCATAGAACTGGCTTGAAAAAACTTGGAATTTCTCAAAATTTATTGTCTATCTTGACCCAGCCTAACTCCATTGCCTAGGATAATTACTTAATGCCTTTCTTAACTGAATTTTCTCAGTATCAAATCTAAGCAGTCAACATAAACAGTAAAATTTGCTGCTACTCCAAATTAGATCCAGTTTCAGCTGTATGGTTTTGGTCCAGATAATGCAGATAGGTTTCTTCTAGTTACCCTTTTTTTGATACGAACTTATGACAGGTTGAGTTGTAGGTTTTTTGCCTTAGACAAATAGTTTCTCAAACATTAATGGAGTAATAAGTCTGATTGGTTTTATGGGTCCAGTTTTACAGATCATATCTGGCTTTCTGTAAAGCTGCTCCCTCGTTTTGGCAATTGGAGAACAATACACATTATAAAGAAAGATTTCAACCTTTAAAGAAAAAAATATGACTTGCTGTGTACACACGGGTTATTTTGACATTTTTCAAAGGTTCAGTGGTCCTTGCACCATTTATCAGTCTTAAAGTAATATAAGAATGTGCCAGGCATTCTTCCTGCCTTGTCTCCTTTAATTCTCATAGCCAACTCTGGATGGTAGTTGTGTAATAGTTGTATATAATAGTAGTTGTGTAAAAGCTTCTTGTTTATGTACCAGTTAATTTCCAAAAGACTGCTTTAAGTCCATTTGTTACAAGGACCAGGTGACCAGTGCTTGCGAGATAACTGTAGATTTTGATGACGTTGGTTCTAATCCAGTATTGTGTTCAGCTCTCTTAAACATTATCCAGAGATGTTAATATTTTGTCTTTCATCTTTTAATGATAAGTGCATTTATAAAAGTAAGACACACTGCTTCAGATAGAATAGATGTCTGTAGACTATCAGTAGTCCAACCGTGGAGACTCAAATAATTGTGCATTATCATTAACTCCATCTGCCGGTAGAGTTGATAGGATTTTGCTCAGATTGGATCTTATTTTGTATCTATGAAAGTGTGTAAAAAGAAGAGCTGTGTTTTGAGGCCATGGTGTTGAGGAAGGGTGGAGCGTGCCCTTGAGCACTCCAGAATGTGCGCTCTTTCTCATACTTCATGCTTCGTGCACAGTGATACCTTGTTGTGGTCATTTCATCGGGAAGCTTTTCTTCCTCTTATCTTTTTTTTTTTTTAAGCATGAGAATTCACTTCAGCTTATTTTAAGTTTGCCTCTCTGCAACTGTAATTACTCAAATGCTTGCAGTCTTTGATATATTTTTAGGTAATTTGAATTAGAGAAAAGGAAGAAGCTATCACTGTCCATCATTAATGTTGATGTTAATTAACATTAACATACTCCACACCCATGCATTTTTAAAGAATAACAAAGCCATTTTAAACATTCTTTTTCAGTAGTTTATTAAAGCTAATAAAAGTGTTTTTAAATTGGCAAAGAGCTTCATTTTGTAGACAAAATAGCTCATATAATCCTAGGAAATACTTAATAATGATCAACACAGTGGGTGGTATAGAAAAAGAGGTAGACTTTGCTTTCAAGAAATATCATGCTGGGAAAATAGGTGAATACAGATTCAGTAATACCAACCCCAGGGACTGCTTTACAGAGGTGGCAGCACTTGATCTCCATGCCCGGCAGGATGGATGAGGAGTCGGAGGGAAAGCACTCAGGCAGGGAAGGGTGATGTGTGTGAAGAAGGAGCATGCTAAGTTTCAAGAATTTTAAGGGGTGAAATGGAAGTTTATGATGTATAGAGTGGGGCAGAGAATTATGGGCCTTGAATATCAGGTCAGAGAATCTCCAGAGAATTACAGGTCCTGAATGTTAGGTGGATGGTTTTCATTTGGAATAAATGTCTAACTGCACCAAAGAGGAAATGGAGCAGGGTGGCTCCCTAGGAGATTTGGGAGTTGGTGTGATGCCATTGGGAATGGAGTGGAAGGGTGGTCGTATGACATTACAGAGAAAGAAATTGCAGGAGCTCGTAGGGCTTTGCGGGGCTGTCCTCGCCTGCCTGCTCTTGCCCCGCATAGCTAACTGCAGGGCCTCTTCCCTTGTCTGCTCTGTGTCTTTGATCAGATGTCACCTTTTTCTCAATGAGGCTTACCTTGACCACTCTTAAAAATTGCCATTATCTTACTTTGCTTTTTCTTTTTTGACCACCTTCTGAAATCCTATATTTACTTACAGCATTTATTTACTATGCGTATTATTTCCTTCTTCCTCCTAGAATACAAGCTTCATGAAAGTGGATTTCTTGTTTTGTTCACCAGTGTATCTCAAATGCGCAGAAAATGCCTGGGGCATCATAGGCACGCGGTATTTGTTGGGTGACAAGTAGCTCTAGCTGTCAAAAGGTAGAGTACAAAAATTAAGAAGGATTCCATGAAATAAATCTAAAAGAAAGAATTACTCCAGGGTTTTTATACCTGGATAATGCCTTTAACTAGTAAGGAATGTGGTGAGAGAAAGATTGAGAGAAAAAGGATTGTGGTTTGAGCATGCTGAGTTTGAGGTGAAGGTAGGATGCCAGGTGGAATGGTTCAGTAGGCAGCAAAGATGTAAGACTGGAACATGATTGAAAACGGGAGAGGACCTAAGCCGGATAAATGATCATCAGTATTCACCTTCCACCTCATTCTCTTTTTCTTCAGGCTGCCAGTGCCCTAAAAAGCCACCTAAAATGGAGTATTTATTTTGACCCTAAACTCTAGCTTAGATCTCAAGCCGTGCTCTATTCACTGTGCTGTTCTTCCCTCCTGGCTTGTGGGTTCATGCTTTGTTCCCTTCTACCCACTCAGTGCTAGAGAAGTATAGACTCAGAATTATTTGGGATTTGCTGGTTGTACTGCTTTAGCCTTCAGTCTGTGTGCTGCTTTCTCTGCAGTAATGCGATGACTCTTGGGAATCTGGTCTGGTTCCTGGATGAGGTAGAAGAAAGTTTCCTGCTTGGGGCCTGCAGTTAAGCCACCGGCTGAGGTCATGGCTGTGATGTTATACATACCACTTTCACTGTTTCCTGGAGCTCCCTAATGGCTGTCTTGTTAAATGCTTTTCATGCTACTGTTTTTCTCCATGAACCAAACTCTGGTGCAGTTCTCTAGACCATCTTAATTTTTCTCTTTGGTTTGATCTAAAATTGTTTGTTTTCCTTCCAATTTTGAAGGCAGTCAAATCAAGGGACTTGGTTACCAGTAATTAATAACATCTTTATTTATGGGAGTAGATGTAAGATACCCCACGGTTTTGTCTGGAATTAGATTCTAATCATTGTATCCCTCTGGGACTCATTTTCAAAGGAGGATAACACGTACCTTAAGTGGTGGTTGTGAAAATAGTGGGTAGTAGTGTTCATACAGTACCTAGCACTTAGCCCTATACCAGTAGATACTCAATAAATGAGAGTTATTATATATTTAAGTAAGTGAAGGAATGTCTTTTGGAAGAGAAAATACATATCTATGCAGTGAAGAAATATGATTAATTGGTAGATGGAGGGACAGAGTCACCCAATAATACAAGGAGGGATTTTCTATCAATGGGAGCTGCCATAAAGTGGAACATTACAAGGTACGTTGTATGTTTTATATGAATGTTCCCTGTCACTGGAAATACTCAGGCAGAGGCTGGATAACCTGTCTGAGAAGTTATAGAAGGAATTTCTTGCATTAGGTAGGAGGTTGGAATTGATTATCTCCAAGCTCTTTTCTTTTCTAGAACTGGATACTTTCAGATGTAATCCAAGCTTCCTTGCTCACTGTTTTTAGCCAGCATAGGGGCTCCCAACCCCTCTAGCATTCATGACTTCAAGGTAGGCACTGTTTTGTAACTTTCTTATTGTATGGGAAGAATGTATTAATTGATTGGCTTGTGTACTCTGGCCATTTTCCAAAAAAGGAGGAAGCTTGAAATAAAAACATGCGGCAAGACCAAAACTAATGCTAAGTAAGATAAGAACCAGTAAGTAAAAGGGACAAAGAAAGAACCGTTATCCATAACTTAGCTGAGGAAAGCTTTAGTAGCTGGGCGCAGTACTTAGTTCTGAGTTTTCTAGCAATGAGGGCAGTCAGGGAACCTTGTAGTTTGCATAGATCTCATTGTCTGTTACTGAGAATTCTGGAGGAGGCTGCCACCTTCCTTATTAATAGGGAGCCCCCAAGCAAGATAGCAATGCAGGGAGCATCTCCCAGGGGTAAGGGTTTCCTGGACTTGGCAGCCTTGAATCTTGTTCTCTGGCTTCCTCTTTAACGTGTGTTGAGGGTTCAGTTTAGTATCACTGCTACCATTTTTCTTCTCCACTCTAAGGCTCTGATCCAAGTATGGACACACTGGTCTTACCCTAATGCCAATGGAACAGCTGATGTGAGGCTGGCATGTTTAAATCAAGCTTTGCTAAAAGCTGGAGGATAATGAATAGAGAGCAACATGAAGCTGTTCAGCCTGGCTTACAAAGACATTTTCCTTATGTCCTTATCTTTTGGCCTTTCTCCATTTGGCAGGCATCATCTGAGTACTGCCAACAGAAGTGAACAGCGCCAGATACTTACCTTTCTTCAAATAGGCCCAAGACGGTGAGGCCCAGACATTGCCTTTGCTTGGGTTTCCTATTGAAGAGCTGCTTCCTTTCTGGGTGATGGATATTGGGAATGATGACTTCCTTAGGAGAGACCACACTTAGTGTGAATTATGTATGTAGGTTGCATAAGAACCCCAATATTCATATAAAACATACCCACATGTGTTACCATAGAGGACATTCTTTGGTTAGAGACATGCTGATTTTATTGGGAAGAATAAGTTTCTCTCTACTCTTGAGCAGACTCTATTATAGAAGTCTGCATAAGGGGCTCTGGGGTGTCATCACTGTCTAGGACTTGAGTGGATTCACTTTCCTGTCTTACTCTGCAGCAGCTGAGCTACTTTAGGCCTGTTTGGTGTTTCCTTGTTCTAACCAACAGGTCTGAGCCTCCTTCTTTTCATTTGCTTGCTTCAGGATAACCATTCTATCTGGATTTCCTAGGTGTGAACCTCACTGATTACATAATGGTGTATATTTATAGTCCTAGGACACCTTGTTCAGGCATCCTGTTTCATGTCTACAATATAAGATCTTTAAATATGCATGTAAGTACAAATAGCGCCCATGGATAAAAGCACAAACAAATGGCTTTTTCTGTTACAGCGAGGATTAATATACATATTTGGGATTACTCAACATGGAGGAGAGTTAAAACCACAGAGGAATATAGAGATAGAAAAGCAGTATCTGTGGCTTTTCATCACATGCATAATATATATATATGGGTTTTGTGTGTGTGCGATTTTTTTTCCTTGATGTATTCATTCCCAAATCGAACCATAATGTGCTCTAATTGAGTCTCTTTGTTTAGCACATGGCTGTTGATTTGAGTACTTTCTCCATTTGAAAAGCTGACATTTTAATTTTGTTATTCAATGTGCAACAGATTTAAATAAAAACACCAAGATTGTGTATTGTAGATTTTCTTCAACAATAATTATATGTAATTATTTTACCAAAATAAACAAGTTAAAGTAGTTTTAGCTATTTTATCTCATTTCACATTTGGAAAAAAAATGACAAACCAGGGGCCAGAATTTGCTTACTCTGCTCAATGATGAAAGATAATTTCTGGTTGCTCGTAGCAGCTAGTCCCACCAGAGCAATGTAAAATTGATGCTGGTAAAGAGTACTGAGAATGTAGAGGGGACTTAGAGCTGCGAGTAGGGCAGAGTAGCTACATGCTATATAAACAGTTGATAGTTCTAGTAAGATTGTCTCAAAAATTTTAGGGAACCTGTGAAGATTAACTGAGATTGTGTGTGAAAAACTTGTAGCATACTTTCTGGCACATAGAAAACATGAAGTGAATGATAGCTACTATTAAAAAAATTGTTTTTCATGGAATCATAGCATTTTTTGACTAGAAAGGACCATAACTAAAGGGACCATGATTATCATTTTGTCTGACTTTATTTTGCAGATGAGGAAACTTGGGCTCAGAAGTTATATGGTATTTCAGGATAATTTTAGGATAATAATTCAGCTAATAAGTGGACAGGAATCCCACTTCCTCCTCACTTAGAACTTGATTTAGCATCCATTTTCTGACCTAAGCCTCCATTGAGGGAAATGACTTTTTAAAAATCACCTGAATTTATGGAAGACCTCTTTAAATACCATCAAATCAGATTCCCCAACAGATGAATTTATAGTTGGATAAATAAGGACAAACTCAATATAGCAAAACAGTAACAATTATAGGACTTAGGTGGTAGGTATATAGGTGTTCACAGTTATGTTTTTCTGAATGTTTGAAAATATTCATAATAAAATGTTGGAGGGGAGAATTGAAAAAATCTATAGTATCTCCTCATCCCAGATGTGTTCCTTGTGGTGCTCTCTCTAAACACAGACCAACAGTACTTGGTGCTGCCAAAGTAGGTAAAACAACAAGGGGTCCAGAGCTTTTGGGGTGCACATTCTAGGTCATTTCCTTGACATTCTCCAGGGATTGAGAACCACGGGTCTGACTTGGCTTTTCCTTTTATTTCTTTTCTCTCTCTTTTTAAAAAATTATAAATGATAGCTGTGCGTTGCAGATTTGAAATTTCCTAACATCTAACACAATTTGCCCTGTATCACTTTCCTGTGAACAAATGCTCTATTTTCTTTTATCTTTCCATTGTTTTGCCTTTCTCCCTCCAGTGGTAAATTTACTTGTTCTTTCTTATTTGTAATGCGTTTATAAGTTTGAGTCTTTCTGCTCTCACATAGTCTTTCTCCCCAAGGTAACAGTTGTTTCTGTTACTTTATACTGTTTTAAAAAAACAAGGCCACATAAATATTTTTTGAGCTAAGGCCTTCCCACCCTTTCTCACTGATCATTCAGGTTTTGTGGATCCAGTTTACCCTTACCTTATGGAGAGAAAGGGAAGGAGGGAGGATTCAATCAATGGGGTTAGGAGTCAGGCAGAAACCTTAGGGATATACTCTTCAAGGGCCAACAGACTTAGAATTAGCTGTGCATCGCAAACAGATGGTGTGCCCTAAGGAAATAACTGCTCTAAGCAATTGGGTGCTTGCATCAATTTAGCTAAGAGATCTTGGAACTGAGGAAGAAAGTCTCATGAGCAGATGTGTAATTATCACCTACAAACCATCCTAAACCATAAGTAGGGCCTAGTAATTATTGACTTGTATATAGATGTCATAATTCTGTGCTTCATATACATATGCTGCATAATTCTATACAGCATAATTCTGTGCTGTATCTTCATTTCTCCAGGCTAAGTAACATTAAGACCTTATCTCTTAATAGCCAACCCCCTATTTAAAGCATCCTTCAGTAACTAAAATGCTAGCAACAATGGTACCAGCAGTTTGAAACCCATATTCCTAACACTAAGTCTCTGGACATCTAGGTTTGGAGGTTTGAAAACTGTTAGGTTGGTTCCTCTGAATGGAGTTTGGTCGACACTACATGGTTACATCTTCATGTTGCAAGAGAGGCCAAAGATTCAGTGGTTAGAAATATAAAAAATGTAAATACTATAAAATATTATAAAAATCAAGCTGGGTATAAACCCTTGACCCACAACGTTCCTCTGTCATTTTCCTGTCTCACCGAATCCAGAGTGAACTTGCTGGGGGCTGAAACCCTTAGGGGAGAGTATCTATCATCCCTCTTTTGACTAATACAGTCCTTTTTTTCTTTGTTTAAAAGGGGTGGGAATGACAGAGCTAAATACCAAGAGACCCATAATAAAAGTGTGATTGCTCCTGAGGAGCAGGAAATTGGAAGGGCCTTGGGGAGCTGCTACCTTTTGAGTTTTTTTTTTTTTGGTAACTATCTTATTAGAACTATTTGACACTTTAAACTCTATGCATATACATAACTTTAATAAAAATAAAATCTAAGTTAAAAAAATGAATTACAAACGTTTGGCAAGTTAAGTCCATAAATGCTTAGTAAATATGAAGGGGTTGAATTCCCCTGTTGAAAAGATAGGTCCTTAGATTGGATTTAAAACACAGAGGCCTGCAAATTAAGCAGTTTTTTTTTTCAAGAGACACTTTTAAAATGATAACAAAATGTTGAAAAGAATGAAATAGAAAAGCAAATATGACAAAAACAATAAGGTAGATATGGTAAGATTAATACCCAACAAAATAAAATTCAAGCTATGAAAGCATTAAAGGGAAGAAATGTATTTTATATTAATAAGGCAGCATCTCTCAAGACATGTCATGAATCTTTATGCAACTAATAAAATAGCGTCAGAATGTATAAGGCAGAAATGTTAAAAGTAAAAGAAGAAATTGATAAATTTACTACTTGTAAATTAAGAGTAATATTTGAATACCATAATAAAGATTTAATGTATTCAAATTTTATAATCATGAATAGTATTCCTTTAAAATGCTTATTGAGTTTTCTAGGAAATTGTTGATATGGCGGTCTACGGAGAACACCCAAACTAGAAATTAACCAGAAAAAAGTCAAAATAAGTAATACATCCACTTGGAAATATAAGATTATTTTTCTAAGTAATCCCTGGGTTAAAGAAGGAGTTACAACTGTCATTACAAACCGTTTAGAAATAAGCAACGAGAGCACTACATATCAGCACTATTTGGAGTTTTGGGGAAGTACTACCCAAAGGAAAATTTAAGCTAGAGAAGGAACAACTAAGTAAATACTAATCAAACTAGAGAAGGAACAATTAAGTTAATACATAGAAAATAAGGATTTAGAAAACATTTCAGAAAAGATTTGATCCATAAATCACCAAATTGGTTCTTTGTAATAAACACATAATTAAAATAGACAATATTTGGTAAATATAAAAAAGACATGAGTGGAAGAATGGAAAAGGAGAATGGTGTCTTTTGAACTTTCATGTATTTTAATATAGTCCAACTTTAGTTTTTTTGTCTTAAAGTTAGTGCTTATTTAATTTGGTTAATCTTCCTGGACCCAATGTCTTAAAAATGCTTTCCTATATTTCGTCTAAAAGGCTTCTTGTTTTACCTTTCATATCGAGATGTATATATAGCCCATCTGGAGTTGATTTTTGATTATGGTGTGAAAAATTTTTTTTTATATGTATACCCAATTGATCCAGCTATTTGTTGCTAATAGGTTCTTTTCTCCAGTATACTACAGATTCCACCTTTGTCATAAATCAAGGAGCTGTATACGTGAGGATCTGTTTCTGGGATCTATTCTGTACCATTTTTTTTTCCTTTTTATCTGTGCCATTACCACACGGCCTTAATTATCATAACAACGACTTGATATTTAGTAGTGTAAGTCTTCCAGAAGCATCATTTTTCAATTGCTTTGGCTTTTCTTGGTACATTTTTCCATAAAAATTTTAGAATCAGCTTGTTATTTCTCTCACACGCACAGACACACACACACCTGTAAGATTTTGATATAATTTTCTTGAATCTACAGATCATCTTGCATAATATTGACAACTTTATAATATTGAATCTTCTGTGAGGAGGATGGTGCGGTCCTTCATTTATAAATACATAAATTTTATTTTACATCCTCCATAATTTCTATCAAATAAATAGTGCTTTGAAGCTTTCATGGTAGAGGTCTTACATGTCTTTATTAGCATTATTCCTAGGTATTTGATTTTTTGATGCTCCTGTAAATGAAACATTTTTTAATTTTTCTGTTTGCTGCTGGTTTCTGTTTTATCATGAATGGGTGCTGGATTTATCAGGGTTTTTGTTTTTGTTTACATGAAGATGATTATATGATCTGTTTACATTTTCCTAACCTGTCTAACTCTCTCATTCCTGAATCTGTACAGTATCTGTGTAGATTATCTCCCTGGAATGACCTTCCTTTGTTTGTTTTTTTTCCCCTCTCCGCCCCTCCCCCCCTTCCCTTCCTTTTTTTTTTTTTTTATCTTTTTTAAAAGTAAACTTTGTTTTTTATTCAGAAAAAATACAAAGAAAATAGCCTCATTCTCAGTGACAATATACTTTTCTTATTTTGTTAAAAATAAATTTTAATAGTACAGTAAAGAATAAAATGAAAATGAAAGACTTCCCTTCCCTGGTCCCTAGTCATTCTCTCCAAAGATATCTCCTGTTAATAGTTTTTAATACTTACAGAAAATAAAAATATATGTCTATACAAGCCTGCATTTTTATATCCTTCAAAATTTTCTTACCCCAAATTAACCATACTGTATACAATGTTCTCTATCCCTGACAGTGAACACTACTGACCGGCTCTGATGTGTATCTGTACATTCTTTTAATAGCTCTGCACCTTTTAGCACTTGGATTTTTTATTTTAGTTTTAAATTGCCCCCAACCAAGATAGCGCAGATTTATACTCCTATCAACAGTGCACTGGAGTTATTATTTTCTCATACCTTCATCAGGAACTGGACATGATGAAATTTTTTTTTTTTTTACAATTTATTTTATTTTAGTATCATTAACCTACAATTACATGAGCAATATTGTGATGATTAAACTACCCCCTTCATCAGGTCCCCCCCACCAACCCTATTACAGTCACTGTCCATCAGTGTAGTGAGATGAGAATCACTACTTGTCTTCTCTGAGCTGTACAGTCCCCCCCGTGCCCCCCCACCCTATGTCTGCCAATCGTAATGCCCCTTTTACCCTCTTATCCCTCCCTTCCCACCCATCTCCCCAGTCCCTTTCCCTTTGGTAACTGTTAGTCCATTCGTGGGTTCTGTGAGTCTGCTGCTGTTTTGTTCCTTCATTTTTTTTTTTTCTTTGTTCTTATACTCCACATATGAGGGAGATCATTTGGTACTTGTCTTTTTCGGCCTGGCTTATTTCACTGAGCATAATACCCTCCAGCTCCATCCATGTTGTTGCAAATGGTAGGATTTGTTT